>OY728156.1:1414176577-1415426077 GCA_963277665.1 Viscum album
CCTCAGTCCAGTGATAAAAATTTCAGTAGTCTAATCTTTTAATGAGATATATATCCAAAAACTAACACTAAATCAAACCCTATAGTGATCCACTTTTTTCTCATGTGAAAAAGGTTTAAAGTGGGAATGTATTGTGCATCTATTTATAGGTATCCATAATGGAAAAATGTCACAAATATAAATTTTTCCTCACATACTCATATTAAAAAACCTTTTAAATTTACATAGATTGGAAATTCATTTTTTACCCCTTAAAATCTTATAGAAACTTCTTGAATCATATTGAGTCTTCTTAGCAATCAACCTTCTAAAACTTCATAACTTTTATTAAGTACGATGGATCTTACTTATCTCATTATGATGGAACTTCCTCAGCACATTATGAAGCAACTTCATCAGCTCATTCTGAATTGACATTCCTCATCATAGTTACTACGATTGGATTTTCTTTTCTTAAAGAATATGTGATTCTTTAATTTTTTTTATACCTTACACAAAAAGTCACAACATGAACAATATCAGGCCTTGAGGCTCTAATGTAATGTAAAATTATTATCAGATTCCAAAATTCTTTCTGATTCACACTTTTTATGAACTCATATTTACTCAACTTCATCCCCACTAAGATAGGACTAGAAACTTCTTTGGATTATTCCATTCTGAACATTTGAAATAATTTCCCAACATACTTTTATTGATATTATGAAATTTATTTTTTTAACTTGTAATCCAAGGGTGAATGTTAATTCACCTGACATTAACATCGCAAAGACCCTTTTTATTTGTTTATAATTTTTTTATAATCATTTTATCTATCCACAAAATAAATTATTTCAACCTCATAAACAATTACAATAATATTTTTAGAGTAAGAATATTTCATATATAAGTTTCTATTAAATTTTCATTTAGAAAAATTCAACATTTTCAAAAAAAATCCAAATTGTAGAATACCATGAAGATGGATCTTGTTTCATCCAATACAAATATTTCTTCAATCTAGAAACGTTATTTTCAAACTCATCAATTAGAAACTCACTTAGTTGTTCAATTTAAATTTATTCTTCAACTTATCCATTGAGGAATGATGAATTTAAATCCATATAATATACTTTTCAATTCTATTGAGCATAAACTACTAGAAACATTATAATATTTTCTAACCTTGCAATGGGGGGAATGGTTTCATAGAAAATACACACCTTCCTCATATTCATAGACTTTACAAACAAGTATTTCTTTTTTTTTAAACTTATACATGTTAATAAAACTTGTTTTTGTAAACCCATTTTGTTATAAGAAAAATTTTACCTTTTAGATGTAGAATAACTTCCCACGTTTCATTTTTTTTAAATTTGATCCAACTCTTTATTTATATAATTTACCCATTATTTTTGTTTAATAGCTTCTTAAATTGATTCTAGTTAAACTTTTGAGATGAATGAAGTTTTATTTTCTAATATTATCTTTCATCTAGTCTGAACTAAAGCCATCTAATTCCTGATAATATTTTAAGTCTCAACATGTTTTTGTATTCATTGGAAATTTCAGAGTTCCTATTCCTGCTTCGCTTTCTTCATCATTCAATTCATATGAATGTTCACGCACATTACTTTTCTCAAGTTCATTTTCATTAGAAACAATCAATTTTTCTACCTCAACATTCTCAACAACATTTTTTTAAAGAAGTTGGATTATTAATAACATTCATATCATATGAGTCTATCAACATTTTGAAACATTTTTCTACCATTTTTAACTTCTTACATTTTTTGAATACCCATAAAATTTCTTTACAAATCTTTCTCATCAAACTTTCTGGTATTTGAATTTTTGATTTTAAAAAAATGGACTTCCAAAAACATTGAATTACTTAATTTAAGGTTTTTTAAACCACATTTAATAATAATTAATTTTTAATATTTACCTTGACAAACATATATTCTAAACATGTACAAAAACATGAATATATTCTCTCTAGTAGAACTTTAAAATTTTGTATTCTGGTAATATTCTTCTTCCCATTTCAACCAAACATCTATTCTTCCTTTATTCTGCTACATTTTTTGGGGATATATATATCATTGTTGTGATGTTTAATACCATTATTTCTAAGATAAGTTTCAAAATTATTTCTTTTAATATTTTTTCCAATATCGATTCTTATCTTATTTGTATAAACCCACATGTATTTCTCATCTTCTTTTCTAAAGAATATTAACAATTCTATAGCCTCTGACTTGTGCTTCATAAATTTTATGTCTGTCATCATATTGAAATAATTAATTAATTTGATAAATCAAAAATACCGTTTTGTTGATTGAAATTTCATCTACCGACATCAATCACAATTAATAATTTTAATAGGTATGGTAGACTGGATCTCAAATCTATTATGACTTTAACTAGTCATCTTACCTTTCTGAGAAGTTACAAAAACATATTCTTCTATTCTTTTCAATTTTATAATGTTCCAAACAACATTAAACTTATAAATTTTGATCTTTTTTTTCTACCCAAGGTGGCCAATTATTTAGTGCCACAACTTATTTTCATATTCAACACTTAAGTAACAATATTTTTTAAATTATTATATATGGAAGATATTCCCACCGATTATTTGTCAATTTGTAATAACATTTACATTTTTTCACTTTTGATAACACAAGCATGTTATATAAATATCACTTCTTTTACATTATCAAAAAAGGTGACTTTCACTATGTAAATTATGTTTTATACCATCAAAAAACAAGAGTTCCTTAGATTTCAACTTTTTAACTTCAATTTCTATCATTTTTATTCTTATGATTTTTTTGAACTATCATTACAAAAGGTAAAACACCTCTATTAGGA
This sequence comes from Viscum album, assembly GCA_963277665.1. Taxonomy (NCBI): domain Eukaryota; kingdom Viridiplantae; phylum Streptophyta; class Magnoliopsida; order Santalales; family Viscaceae; genus Viscum; species Viscum album. The sequence continues at coordinate 1,414,179,434 of OY728156.1, forward strand.
TTTACAACATGTTTAAATAATTTTAATTAACATGTATTGTTTGAAGAACAAACACTATCAAGTATCCATAATTTTTTCATTTCTACTTTTTTATGGTAGTCTCAACAACACAGGCTCTTTATAAAACAATATTTTTTCATAATTAATCTTTTTTTAATAAATAAAAAACATTTCTGAGAAGTGTATTCAGACATTCTTCAGAAATATGACCCATTTGATCACATATTCCATAAAAATTTTCAAGAAAGTAAAACTGATTCTTCATTGGAATGTTTCTAACATCTTGTGAATTCACATTTTAAAATTTTTGTAAGGAAATTTACTAATTCAATATTCACTATTTCTTCCACTACAAAAACTTTATTCTATGTAAAGATATGTTGTGTCCATAATTATAATCCATGTTTTCATAGACTCCACAACACCAATAAAAACCAAAAAATATTAATTTTTTATTGAAGTAAGATCTTTCTTTGTAGAAAATTTTTTAGGTTGATAACTTCTTTCTATTAAAAAAAATATATGGAGTGGATTATCTTTCCTCTTAAGTGAGTTTTTGTATTTTTTAGATGAAATAGGTTTCTCACATCCTTTTTCCACACAATCATTCCCAACACTTTTTCTGGATCCTGAAATTTTAGAAAAATCAGATGAAACATTATTTTTAGTGGGTGAGGATTTCACCTGATTCTAGATTTGATCTCTCAATAACTTAAGAATTATCATCTTTTATTTATAATTCGTTTTTGATGTTTTTATTAATCTATCTTATGGTATTTTCAACCATAAAAATTTTTGATTGAGACATGTTAACCTTCTGTTTCTTAACATCCAAATTATTACTAAGATCCTCTACCATATTTACCTATTTATAAAAAATATGTTTTTAACTTAATATCCAATGGATGTACACTTCTTCTTATTTGAAAATATATTTTTCACCTTTAGAAAATTTTCCACTATTTATTATTATTATTATGATACCATTCTATAGAGATCTTTTTTTTCATTACATGCATCATGTTTAGTTCTGAGATGATACTCTCTATAAGATTCTTCACCTCCAACTTATTTGCTATTTTAGGAGTCTTCAACTTTCTCAACATTTTCAATGAATGTTCTGAACTTTTCTAAACTTTTATCTTATGAGGAATTGTTGTAAGTTGAGTCTGAAACATCTTTATTACTTGTAATACACATTTTTCTCCAGTAAAAATATTCTTAAGTTTTATAGATTACTTTTGTTTTTTATAACTTTTTTTCCACTTATTCCATTGTGTTTTTTCATCATAATCATATTGATATTCTTCAAATTTATTCATCAGGCATTTTATAGCATGGTGTATGATTCCACCACACTCAAAACATTCGAGAGGATGTTTACTTCTATAACTTCCCCTTCTTCTTTTATAGTTCTTAAATATAAGAGACATGATTTTTTTCATTCAACTCATCATCCTCTTTATCTACAGATTCACATGGATCAACATCTTTTACATCTTTTATTTTCATTTTTCTCATGGCTTCAAAATCCATTCCAAATTTCATATTATTTTTGAACATTGAATCTTTCCTCATTTCAAAGAAATAATAATTTTTTGAAATTCATCAAGAGATAAATCATATTTATCTTATAATGAGTAAATTTTAGAATCAAACATGTTTGAAAAGTTTTTCATATTTTTCTTGACAATTATAGAATATTATATGAAAATTATGAAAACTATAATGTTTTAAACAATTTCATTTAATCAGGGGAATAATTAATCTATAAATTATTTATCTCACATTATAATGTATTCATACTTATTATGCTAGATTTGTAGCTTTCCTTCCTACAATTTAGTATTTCCATTGAAAATAATTTCCATCTTATTCCATGGACTCTTTAGTTTTGAGACCCATCACATTCATATAAACATTTTATAATAAGGACCCAAGGATAACATTTCTAGATTTTCCATCAACTTAGATATTTATCGTAGTAGAAAAATACATTTAGTCATCAATATCAATAGGTGGAAACCTAATTGGAGCAAAATTGTTAACTTTCAGGCCAAGATATATGAGATAAAGAGTTATACTATTTTTTAATCTATAATAAATTTTTCAATAAAATTAAGGAATTACTATACTGTTGATAAAATTTATATTATACCTAATAGGGATTCAAAAAGGGAACCTCACTATGATACCAATTGATGTTTCAAATGATCAAATAATAATTGAGAAGGAAGGGGTTGAATCAAATTTTCACTTTTTATAAGTTTCAAGTATTTTGGAAACATAAACACAAAATTTTTTTGGAGTTCATTACCTTATTATATTTTAGTAAATAATCATGCATTAAAATGTTGGATAGTGAGTAAATAAAACAATATTTATAAGGTTCGGATGTAGTGCGAGAACATACATCCATTCCATATCCACTCCCACATGTCTATAGAAATTAAATATTATGAATAAGTGAATATGACTTGTGATAAATCCCATTAGAAACCTTCTATATCCCAATAGGAATGATTCTACCGACTCTCATCAGTTTATAATGTTTTTTTATATCAAATTATACAAAAATGAAGAGATCACAAAAACTTTTTCTCCTCAAAACTCAGTATAGAACCTACGTTTGATGACCCAGGGTCAAATTTCTACAGTCCAATATGATAACATCAATGAACTCATTATGAAGAACTCATTACGAAGAACCCTTTTGTCAAAAATTACATCTCAATCACTTCTCAGCTGTTGAGTCTGACCTTCCTCGGTCCAGTAAGAAAACATTAAATTGTTTGATCTTATAATGATATATTTTTCTAGAAATTAACTTTGACCCAAAATCTAAAATGCTTTAATTTTTTCTCATGAAAAAAGGTTATAGAGTATGAATGTATTGTACATATATTTATAGGCATCCTAGAATGGAACAGATGAGAAAGTAAAAAAATGGTTATGCTTACTGAAATTCAAAAACCTTAAAAATTCACTCATATTTGAACTAAATATTTTCACACTAAAACTCTTATAGAACCTTCATGAATCATATTGAGTCTTCTTAGTATTCATCCTTATCAAACTTGATAACTTTTTTCAATACGATGAAACAATACTTATCTCATTACATTGGAACTTACTCTACTCATTACAATGGAAATTCCTCAGATCATTCCAAATTGACTTTCATCATTAGAGTTAGATAGATTGAATTTCATTCTCAGAGTCAGTATGATTAACGTTCCTTCATAGAGTTAGTCTGATTGAATTTTCTCCCCATAGTTAGTCTGATTAAATTTACTTGTTAGAGTTAATCTGCTAGAAATTCCAAGCTTCAGTCTGATGGAATCTTTATAAGGATGAAATTATCATTAGGATGGAATTATCATTATGATTTAATTCTCATTATAATGTTAACTACACTATAAAACATTGAAAATATTCAAACCTCATCAATTATAAGTCATTCAGACTTCTGAAAAATACTGTTCTCAGTACTTCTGGATCTAATGAAAAAAATTTCTTGATTCATGGATATGACACAATCTTTAAGATTCCTCAATTTCTTCAAAATATTTAGTCATGAGAGTTTTCATTATTTAGGATAACTAAAACTTTGGAAAAATAATCATCCGACTTGATGTTATAAATTTTATGAACATTCTAACTCCTAAAATTACAGCTCTGATTGACCCTCTTCAACAACATTCTATCTTTCAAACTCAGTAACTTATTTCTAAAAAATTTATTTTCTGATAGATCATTAATTTCATGCTGATGGATCTAAGAACAAAGATGCGTCTGATCAAAAAAAATTTGAAGACTTCTTAGACTTGTGAAACTCAATCTAATACTCTACATATAATGCTACTAAGTCCGGTCCTCTGATTCTAGAAAACAACCTTCTAAAAAAAATTCTCACCATTTATGTTTGGGTTTGAACATTCATCAAATTTCACTTATTTTTTAAAAACATCCTTTTATGAAATATTATTTTCTAAAAAAATTTTGTTAAAATTAAAAACGTCACGAATATTGTTTAGGGTGTATCAAACTCCAGAATAAAAAATAGAGGGGGAATCACTTCTTATTAAAACATGCTTCCAGGGGAATACAGACCCCTAGAATGATCTGACCACCATGCATGGTCCCTGTCTTTGGCCCGATAAATATAAAACCAAAATCTACCTATCTTTCCTCAAAAACGGCCTCATATGTTCGAATGTTCTATGCCACAATGATCTATGAAAAAAACACAATACATTCTATTTACTTATAAAAAATGAATAAAATATGAAAAAAAATACATTTAATTATATCAATACATGAGAAAATACATGATGGGGCATAGGGATCATGCTACGAGATATATTTAGGTATTAAATATGGTTCATGAATCCCTCATCTTAATATCTAGTTTTTTATTCCACATATTTCTTGATAATCTAATGTCTCAACAAAAAGATGCATTTGAATAAAGAATCATACTATATGATGATGATGATGATATTATTATTATTACTATATAACATATATGTATATGTGTGTGAAAAATATGGTGAAGGGATTCATGTGGTCTCCCACTATCTTATAAAGCATAATGGACCCCCTACCCATCATTAATCATTCATTTATTTTAATTCTAATATTTTTTATTTTATTCACTCAATATAATAGAAATATTTATCTTGAGCTAGAAAAGGTACCACCCCTTCTTCTATTGGATATTTTTGTGGATGGCTGATGCTGTTGCACCCTTGAAATGCCTCCCCCGCGTTACATCGTTCATTGTTTTTTCCCACACACCACCAACCAAACAAAACACCATTATTTCCCATAATTCACCTTTAATTTTCCCTCATTACCTATGACCTCCTAAAAGACACCACCACCTAAAAGCCTCTTCCCCCTAAAATCCTTCATTGGCTCCTTATGAAATCCTTCGGTCGAGACTCCCAACAACGCTATGATTGTCCCTCTCCATACAATGACCTAAATCACACTACCATGTTATGCCTTTTACACACCGCCCTATAAATAATCATGGGTAGGCCCACTAAACAAAATTTTTTCTAGAGATGAAAAAATGATGAATATGGGAAAATAAAAGGGAAAAATAAACTATGAGATCATCAAACCACATTGATCGAGGGTTTTACAATGATGAAAATTCATGAAGGGAGCTTGAAATTTATTAAGAAAAATAAATTAATTTGTGTGGTCATGACTCTATAAACCCTAATTCAAGATCATAAATTTTTTATTTTGAATAACATAAAGAATAAAGAAAATAAAATTTCAAGCCCTACCTCAATGGTGGAATGTTTTCACTTGGATCCTCTTTGAAGTCATGGTTTCATTTATTAATCAACTATGAAGAACACATCTGGTAGCATTATGTTCCCCAATATCCACCTCCTCCCTACCCCAAGTTAGGGTTAATGAATATAACCATAGTGTAAAGGGGTTAAGGAGGTATTTAAAAGGATAATTATGGATCCTATGGTTGATTAATGAATATTCTAATTTATCTAATCAATAAAATTTAACCCATGACACTATCCCTTGAGAATCCCAAAGTGAACTCAGATTATAGCTCTTACAGGGTAAACTCACTCAGTACTACAAATCATGATTTTATCAATTCTAGAAATAGATTTTATCATCACTAAAAGAGTGATGATGTTGTAAGAACCTTTATAAACTATTATTTTTATCAATGCTAAAAAAAATAAATTATAAAGACCCCCTTTATTAGTGCAACAAAATCACAAATAAATCCCACCTAATAAGCAAACTCTTTATTGACACTTATTTTAGGGTTGAAAAAACACCATTTATCAGTGCTTAAAAAAGTGATGATAAAGAGTGGGAATATCAGTGCTAAATTTTCTGAAAAAATTACTAGTGTTTCCCCCCATCCACTTTAATAGTGCTCCCCACTCCTCATAAAAACCACTCCAGTCCACGACCCTAACCTTTATCAGTCCCCACCATATCCCCCAATCAAACCCATGACACTACCCTTTATTAATTCTTGATGCCACCAGACATCATTGTTAATTCACCCATGTGCATGCCTGATCCTCTAGGGATTCAAACCTGGTACGTCCTTCTATATAGGGAGTGCCATTACCACTACACCATCTAGATTTCTTCAATATTTTACTAATTTTCTATTAATATATATATATATACCAAATTATTATTTATTTATATATTTATTCATATAATTATATGTACTTATAAAATTAGTTTTAAATAAATTTGTGAAATATGTTATTACATTTACATATATATTTATATATTTACAAATATATTTATATATTTACATATAATTGTATATCAACATCCATATTTATATATATACATATTTATATATTTAAATAATATATATTTATATATTCAAGTATATATTAATATATTTATGTATAATTCTATATTTATATAAAAATATTATAATGTATTTATAAAATGCATATTTATTATAGATACATTTATGTGTTCCTGTATATATATATATATATATATATATTTGTATATGTGTCTAGGTCTGAACTCTTTCTCTCTCTATCTATATAAATTCTTGTGTGTGTGTCTATATATATATGAATGTATATATATTTTAATATACATTTGTTACAATGTATAAATATATATACTTATCAAGTACATATACCGTTAACCTAGAATATTTTACTCATTATATATTGTCATATACATATAAATATCATAAAATATATATTTATATATACACATATATTCGTATTTATTTTCAAATATAATTACAATATATAGATAAATATATATATTTTTATTAACACACATAGATATATGTATATTTATATATAAAAAATATATATACATTTGTACATGTATATATATATTTATACAATTTAATAAGCTAAATAAAATGGTTAAATTTTTATTTTAAATAAAATGGATAATAAATATTTATTTCCATAAGGTTTATATATTTAAAATTATATTTAATATTTAAATATGATTAAATATTTATATATAAATATGTATATAAATATACAGATATTTAATTATAAATAATACTACAATATGAAAAAAGGGAAATATTTAACACCATAATATCCATATAAGTGTAATACCTAGGAATGAATTTAGTCCCTAACCAAAAAAAAGACTAGAAGACCCTCTTAAAAAAGATGATATTTCATCAAATATTAAAAATTTGGGGTATCCTAACTAAAAATAGGGTTTTTAAGGCCTTCCAGATCTTTTTTAACTCAAAAAAATACAATGATCAAGGTCCACCAAATCCACATATAATATATCTCATCACACGTTTCTATTTAATATCTCATGGAGCATAAATGGACACTGAAATCAAAATCTATGGTCATTTGAAGTTTAAGTCTTGTTTTCAACTCATCTTTATATATTATTTAAATTTTAAATTTTTCCTACCAGAAAAATGTTGTTAGTTGTCTTTTAATCCATACTAATTTTAAAATCATTAATTAATAGTAATTTTTAATTATTTTTTTAAACCATTTCACTAAATATAATATATATTAATTGTAAATACATATTCATTATTATATAAATAATATTTATGAAAAAAATTTATATATATACCAATGTAAATATTTTTATCTATTAAAATGTAATTTTAATTATATATATTTACATTTTTTATGAAGTACACATTTTATTGGTGTTATGAAATGCACTGATAAAGAAGATGCTTTTCTCGGTTTTTTTAGTGCTGATAAAGGTAGTCTTTATCAACAATTTTAACTAGTACTGATAAAACCACCCCCTTTATTAGATCTTTTTTCTAGAACCAATAAATGGAAGAACTAAATAAATATGGTTTTATAATTTTTAATATTATAGACTCAATGGAGGTCTCATATTTTCCTTTCAATTCACTATTTCTATGGAAAATCATAATTATCATGAAAACATTTGTGAAGGTAATGAAAATTCGTAAAGGGAGGATAATTCTACCCTGATGAGTTATCAAGCCTCTTAGACTTGTAACTGATCTCTCGATTTGAAAAAAAAACCCCTATCACTACATCAATCCCACATTAAACCCATTTTTAGAGATACTAAACTATAAATCTCATGAAGCAACCACATTCAAAAAACCCACCATTACATGAAATTACTTATTTTTTGAAGGTCTGGTCTCTAAGAGAACTTGATATTCCCCTACCCAAGAAGAAAAAAATTACCTTTCATCAATAAATATATTTTTTTCAACTCATTATGAAAAAATAACTACACATTAACATACCTTCACCCTAGGTGAGTCTTTCTAAACCACTTCACCTGAAACACAACCCCATTTGAGGTTCATCCTCCCATTTGGGATGCAACCAAAACACAAACCACTAAAAAATAACTAAGAATTGTTTATTTCCAAGGACGCCTTTATTGATGGAAATTTTCTTCTCACCTTAAATAAGATTATTCATAGTCGCCAAATGATGATAAAACCTCTACATTGCACTCTACCACAGATTATTTCATGAGGATTTCACATTGACACTAGTAAATCTCCAATTATTCCCTAGTGGCAAGGAACAAAACCAAATGACACAAGATCATGACACGAAGTGATTGTGAGCTTTATATCCTAATATGGAACATCCATGGGAATCCTTCATACACATAAAAATTTCTAATAGGCCTGCATCCACTGTCGATGTTGCATGGTTGAATCATTATCACACTTTTGTGAATGATTTCAATGAGCACATCAAGAAAAACACTAACCTCATCAAACTGGTCAACATCACACTACTTCTCGTTGGGTGGATCAATTGGACACAATATGAAGTGTCCAGTCTTTTCCATTCAAATTACCCTACACTATTAGCATTAGAACCTACGAAAACAGTTGGTTGAGTAACAAAGTTCCAAAACCTCCTAAGAAAACCTCCCCCTCCACCACATAAAAAGTGTTTTCATATTATGGGTACATCTAATAATATCCACTAACAATACCATGTTGAGGTTTATACTGAAATAATGAGGTATCCACTTAGTATGTATGTCATGATATCTAATATTATTATCAAGAGAAAACTACTACCCACATAGTAAAGTGGTCAACGAGAACCCCACCATTTGAAAAAACATTCAGTCCTCTTATGTGATAGGATATGGTCACACAATATTAAAAATTTTCTATTATAATGGTGGGATCCCTTAAACATGGTAAGATTGTGAAACCATCATTTTCGATCGAAGGTGAGAAATCTATCTCTCCTTATACAAGAATAAACTACTCCAAATATAGATACTCATGTTCCTCTACTATCATCTAGAGAGTGAGTACCCTACTAGAAGAATTAACCACCACACCACTATTGTTTCCCTCTAATTTCATCAACCCTCGTAGTTTTTGTTTCATGATGACCAATCACTATTAAATGAATCCAGATCACACCCCATGAGAGTTACTAGTCATCTGGTACTCTCATGGTAAAACTAAGGAAATTTTCATAAATACTAAAATGGATCATCCATAACTAATACCAGAGGAGGATTCAAACCACAAATATATAAAACACATAAAGGGATTTCATTATCTCACTTAGTAATATTTTATTATCATTCATTAGAATGAATGTCGATGAATACATAAACCTCTCAACAAGGGTCAACTAAGGGTCACCTTTCAAAAGAACTCAATCAGTCCACCACACTCATTCAAATTTAATTTATCATCCGTACACAAAGCACATTAATCTATTCATCTCATCTGTTTGGAATCTAACTGTAACTACTCACGGCTATGATCCACTCTCCACATAGAGGGAATCTCACTACTTCTAGGGGTGGACCCCACTTCACTACTCAATATTGAATTACTATGTAGAACTACTATTGGATCCCAAATCCATTTCAAGATAGGTACCAATGAAAGAAATATAGAATCAATTGAAACTCTCAGGCCAAATTAAGTATATCTAGGGGTCTCACTGAAGTTTCTAACTCCTGAACACCTTATATGGAATGAATAGGTCCTAAATACGTTATTGATTATGAGGGTCCATGAAGAAAGGGAGTGAATCATAATCTGAACTACACTTTGTGACACCTAACCATAGTTATCAATCACGTAAATCTCCTCACAATTATGCCTATTAGCACTATACACATAACAGGAACTAGAAAAAATTAGGGTTTTGGGCATGGATAAACTCATCATCCACCTCTGATTACTCTTTCACCATGGTCTCTTCCACCCAACAACTACCTCGTAAGGAACTAAGACTACATTAGGAAGGTATAAATATTCAATACTACATTCCACATGGAGGTATGTACACAAAAAAAAACTCTAGATACTATTGTGGAATACACTAGATTACTACCAAATCTAAGGTAAATTCCTAATAAGACTCCTCAATCTTCCAACTCCCTTATGGGGGACTCTGATATAGGTAGTGATTCATGGAGACACAATTTCATCTCAATAACTCCCCCCTGAAGTCTCTACCTGAAACACTCGACACAAAAAATACACTGAAAAACATATATTGGGAACACCTTATGAGGTATATGTGTCTTAATTCATACTTGAACATGGTCCTGTCACCCAATTGAGGGTCCCAACAACCTCAAATAACCTTCATCACGAATAAGGGATTGAAATCAAACCAAGGTAATGTTTTTTCACTGTGAGTTCGCGGAAAAAATAATGCACTAATGGATTATTGTTCCATATAGTAATATCAATACTTGAACCAACATAAAGTCAGTAAAAGTCTTAAACACATGGAAAAAGAATCTAAAACTCCATCCAAACCCCTATTTTACATAGATTAGTCTCAACTCATAATCTTATGATGCAACAATTTTCAAAAAAATCATAGCATTACGAACCGATGGGTAATCTCACCTAGCTTAGTAGGAACCACCATTCAATCTATGGGGAAAATATAAACTCAATATGATTGGTTGATAAACTATATCATATCATGTGGAAATAACATCACTCAATTGAGTCTCACAAGAAACACCACGTCACTTTATAATTGATGATAATATTCCCAAACATATGAACGTTCTTATCACAACCATATCTCAACATATAAGATAGATATCAATGGGTATCACCCTTAAATTGATTGTAAAAAACCTTTATGATTAGCGAATATATAGAATAACTGATATATAAAGGACATGATAGATCATAATTGACCACTAAATAATATATATGTACCAACTTTATTATACCCCCCAACGATGCCTCATAGATATGGGTCGAATAACAAGTTATCAGAATTTTGGGAAAAGGATACATCAATCATTTAACCTAAATTGGTCTCCCTATTCTAAAAACCAAACACAAGTCCCCCTTAACATTAGTTTCCCAGATTCCAAAACCAATAATCACATGACTACTAACTCCAAAATCTATCCCAATAGAAAACCCTCTTTGATACAACTCTAACATGACCCAACCCATCAGGTCCTACTTGAGCTAGTAGTAAGTCATGTGGTCCACCCTTAGCCTATCTCAAATAGGATAGGGTCTAGTGACTTACACCAATTATGCATAAACACACTATATAAGAGGTCTTATCCTATAACTACCTACAAAAAATACATATCCTTAATGCATATCTAGCAGTATATATATATATATGAAAATTATAATACATAAAAAAACATGTATCAGACAACTGCCAATATCCACATATATCATCAGTGAAAACCCCATAATGAAAATAGAAATCATACACACTTAAAATCCAAAAAGGGAAACCTATATAAATAGATGAGATAAATAGTTCCTCAATAAAAGATATATCTAAACAAGAATGTTGACTACTACTAACACCTCATAGTACCACCATTGTCTAAAAACACTATATCCATATAGGTTTTTTAGACGTCATCTTCAAACATGCCACACTAATTTCATATTTACCAATATAATCTCTAAATTGTGCACCATCTATACAGACACATCATGAATGGGTCCAAGCATCAAATAGGGATGAGTATAAACATAATCAGTAGGACACCTTGAAACCAAAAATAAAAATAAAATTAAACAATCATCTCAAAACCCTTTGTAAAAGGGGGGACCAGTGGGAATATAAGAAAGGATCTAGATATGATCAACTAATAAAATTCATAGGTACTTAATGAGTTCCTGATCATATCATCCTAGACCAATGTTGATTCATATTTCATAAGACACTAAAGATTATTATAGAATAATAAATCCCATAGGGTCTGAAGTTAATAACTAGTGACAGATGACATATCAAATCCAATATAAGACTACGTGGAGAATTAAATATATTAACGGATTTTAACTACACCAAAATTCTTCCATCCCACTACTAAAAACCAATATGGAGTACCCACTCGTCAATAGATCATGTGTGTTAGTCGATATGATACCACACTATGACGTTCACACCACTAATATTGTGCCACCATACTAGAAACCCATTTAAAAACCACACCTTCACCAATAATAGACTTCAATTAAGGGGTAATCGAACTCAACCATCACAACCACTTTGGTATAATATAAAGGCGAGATCCCTAGATTTAGGAGAAAGTATCACTCTATCATCCCAGATATTAGTGAAATAAACACATAACTCTAAGAGTCTAAACTACCCAAATCCAATAACCCAACATATCCTCTCTATAACTATAATGAAGAAATCATGCCTCACTAAGGAATAAGACAACAATTGAGAGAATACTAACCCTATATATAGAGGACTTATTCCTCGATCATGTGGGGGAGTACTGAACCCTAGCCATAGTTTGCGGGGGTACCCACACTTCATCGACATAGAAGATGTGACAAACCCAAGAAGATATAGGGGACCCATGCCCTGATTATGTGGGATAATACCAAACTCTAAAATGAAAGAATACGGTGGAATCATTCCCTATAGAAACATGAAACTAGGAGACTACCGATCCTCAGAATGCTAAGATCACCATTCCTAATCCTAATTTGGTGACCCTATGGATCTAAAAACAAAATATGTCTATCTTGGTTCACAAACATGATTTTATGGATAAACCAAAAAAAATTATATGATCTACATAGAAAATTACTCAAGATATTCTATTTACTTTTAAAAAACATGCAATGAATGCAAAAAATGTATTTCCTCCTATCAACATGTGAGATGTTACATGAAAAAATATAGGTATCATGCCATAAGTTTCATTTAGGTACCCAATATTGGTCTTCAAACATATATATCAATATCTAGTTCACTATTCCACAGATAGATAATTATTTTAAATTCTCAGTAAAAGATGAAACTCAAACAAGAATCATTAATAATAATAATAATATTAATGTTAATATTAATAATATATAAAACAAAAAACAATTATATTAATATATATACATATGAGATAATAATTGGTAGGATTTCACATGGTTTCCCACAAGCTCATGCAACAAGATTGACCCACCCACTCCCTCTTTACTATTTCATTAATTTAAAGTCATTTATTTGTAATTTTTCCCAAAAATCTCATAGTACATCCTCCCTTACACTAACTCAAGAAACTAAGCTAGACTTAATGTGATACACAGGGTATTATACATCATTCTATCCCTTCTAGCTGTTATTGTGGCCAACTGACAATGTTGTGCCTCTATGTTTCTTTCCTTGCACTGCTCTGTTCACCATTATGAACCTCCAACCACATGCAGAATGACTATTTATCACACTTAGCCTCACATTTCCAGCAATACTGCTAACCAATTAAGAGAATATATCACCTAGAATCACCTACTTCATAAAATATTCTGTCTGTGCCCCTGAAATATATTCATCAAGCCTCCATGTCATTGCGAGACATCTCCTCACCACGCAATGGACGAACTCAAATGAATATTCCATGACCTTTTCACACCTCTCAAATGATAAATAGTTTTCAAACCATTTAACAAGATAATTATTTGTGATTAATATGTGGAAAAAAATAATGGGAGGAAAAGGGAAAATGAAATGATGATATCGCTAACCTTTATCAGGTAAGAGTTTTCCAATGATGAAGAACACAAGAATGTAAATTTTAATTCGTTAATCACAATCAATAATGTTGTGTGGGTATGTCTTCATGAACCATGATTCATTAAAAGAACTTTTAAATTATGAATAAAAAATAAAAATAAAAATAAAATAAAATATCTCTACATCAATGATGGAATGTTGTCACTTCGATTCACTTTGAGGTCATGGTTCGGTTCATCGATCAACTGTGAAGAACATATCTGAAAACTCTAAATTTCTCAATATCCACCTCATCCCCCAGTCTAGGGTTTTTTTATAACCCTATTATATTGGTTTTAGGGAGGTATTTAAAGGGTAACTAAAGATTATTGGGTAGATTAATTAATCTACAAATTAATTTAATCTATTAAATTTAACCCATGACACCTCTCATCCATAATCCTAATGTGAACTCAAATTATAGTACTCCTAATGTAAAACCACTATTATAGACTCAATAGAAGTATCATATTTTCATTATGATTCTATTTTTTTAATTAAAATCAAAATTAACACAAAAATGTACACACAATATAAAAATAATATTTTTATACTTAAAATATTATTTTCGAAGTATTGTTCTACCCATAATTACAAGAAGACAAACCATTTTATCTAAAATAAAACATAAAAATATTCTAAATATAAAACACCAATAATGGGTTTACCACATCACTATTCATACTCTGAGGGTAATATTTATCTATGAATAAATATTAAAAATCTCATAAAACATAACATGCCAATATATTCCCCAAAACTAATCCTAGGTATAAAAACTACATCTCAAGATCAGAAGAACCATAAAATTATTTGAGGTCTTGAACTAAGGTAAATTTTCTATTTTACCCCTAGGTAGATTTTTTCCACTTATACTAAAAATTAAGCTAATACATGATTAAAAAAACAAGGTCACTACACCATTTTTTGTGAAATACAAATGAAGAGTTTCATGATATTCTGGATACACTTAGGGGAGTGAGTATCCACAATGGATGTTTTCTATGACCAAAGGAATAATTTTACATTAAATTTGTTTTTATTTATCATTTTATTTTATTTTATATTTTATATAAAAGTTCCTGAATTTGATATGGAATGGAGGAAGGATACCATTTTTTTGCAAAAATAACAGGTTTTACTATTTTACCAATAACTTTAGTTTATTTTGATATGTGATAAACATTTTGTTTTCAAATGTGATAAATTGTTTTAAATATATTTGGTTATGTGATTGGGAGCAGGTATTTCATGGGATTTCATGATATTCATGGGGATTCCTAATTGGTATTTTTATACTATGGTGGATTTTTTTCCTAAAGGAGCCAACAAGTCATAGTGCTTTAAACCGAATCATGGCCAAACCTTATGTGTGCCACAACATAGTGTATGAAATTTTTTGTAGGATTTATGCCCCAAATATATATATATATATGATATGTATATTTCATTGTCATATGTTATGGCATATAGAAACCTTACCATTTGTTAGTTCATGGATTTGTACAAATTATTTAAGATTATATAGGGATTTAGTTTAACACCACTTTTGCAATATCTCAATGCATGGAGGAAGTAAAATTTAAATGTATTAACATTAAATTTGTTATACACATCATTTATCATTATTATAAAGTGTTCCATAATATGAAATTAAATGTATAATCAATGCATTCATGAGATCAATTCATGATCACTCTAGGTATTAACTCATACATTATACACAGTTTGAATTAATGCATAGAGGAATTGATAATTACTCAAGGGATTTTACCAAGGATCCACTACCATGGAATGGTTGTACATGTTCTAGCATGCCGTAGGATATTCTCAATTCTCTCTCTTCCCAAAATCTCTCTTTCTTCCATCTCTTGTATCAAAAGACACTAGAATATCACTTAATGTAAGAGGATTTTTCTAGAGCATTGGGTGATTCATGTTGTCCCATGGATACATCAAAAATGGAGGAATCATTTTATTTATCCTTATTGGGATACATAAAGTGCACTAGATAAAGATAAAGGATCGTAGCCTATCTATGGTGAAAGGTATATATGTTATTTTTGTTTATAGTTTCATGATTAAATTTTAAAGCATATTGAATCATGGGGATGGGTTTCTAGTTGCTTATTTTGTGTTTCATAAGTATTATTAAATCCTCAGAAACCAATAATGGTATCATATAAAGACCAAAATATTTTATTCCTGAAATCATGTTATAAAATGGAGTTGAATATGATGTTGTATCGCACGATGAAAACTGATCATTGTAGTTCCATTATGATATAAGTAGTATTTTAGAAGTTTAATTATAGTTGTTGAAGGGTTTATCCTTACATAGGTTATCACGGAATAACATTATTACTATAATATAATCCATGTTTGTGATGCATTAAGTGAATAGAACATGAGATTTTATTTCATTGGTTTAATGATATGCATGTGTTAATCACAGGTCACGATAACTAGGAATGTGTGGTGTTAATGGTATATAATCTACCATTTTACCATGTTAATATTATGAAAATACATTTTCAAAAAGTAAAATCTCTAGTGTTTACCAATTTATTTTTAAACAATCCAATGAAAAGTTAATTCTATGTAGGTATGAAGGCATAGTCTCTCACCTTACGTAGGTACTAGTGTGGTTTTTAAAATTACATTGTGACATTTTATAAGGTTATGACAGCTGGGGAATGGTATTAATGTTACATGGAAGCCATACACATAGTTTAAATTTATATATGTCGCGATATGATGAGTTAATCTCACATAAGGCTTCTTAGTTCCAATTTAATCCAAAAAAAGTCATATTATCAATCATAACAGGTGATCTATAGTGCTAGGGATATCGTTAAAAACAACAAAGAAATAAAAATATGTTTTATTCTATTGTAATTTGGAATTGGCATTAATAATTTAATGATTTTTTTATAAATTAATATAAAAGGAATTTTGGAATATTTATTAATTTATAATGGTGTTTAAAATCTAATTATTTATAAAGTATTTATAATTATTTAATTAAATGTTCATGAAACTTTAATAAATAAATATTTCATAATATTAATTACTGATATTGATTTTTTTAAATTATATAGAATTACTTATAACATAGATTTAAAATGATTATATGGAAATCATAAGGTTAAATTATAATGTTTTCATAAATTATAAAATAACGAAAAAAATTCAAATGATTTTATATTTAATATTATGAATTATTTATAAAATGTTTATCTAATGTAATATAATGAATGGATCATTTATTTATTTATTATCTTGTACACTATTCATAGATATAAGTTTTTTATATTTTGAATATGTGTATGATTTTGTTTAAAGTGTTAAAATACATTTAAAAATAATTATATATGCATCTAAGGAGTAACATGGTAGGTAAGATAATGGATTTTCTTTCTTTTATCATAACTCTAGCTTCACCACATGTTTTGCAAATAGTTACAAATCAATATGGTTTGAAAATATTGATTTGGTGGAAAGAATATGATTCAAAAACCAAATAATTAGAGTCATTCATGAATTTAAATGGTGTACATGAGAAAATATTGTGAGATTAAATCCTCTTTAAAAACAATAAGTGTTAAATTTCATCCAAAATGGACACTTTTAAAGATATATATCATCATACTAGGAAGGTCATACCAAATATGGGTGCCCTTGGATTATATAATTTAAGTAAAAAAAGTAATGGGTGACCCTAATATGATTGATTACCTATTATTGACATTTTATTTAGGTTACACTTAACCAGGAGACCCTCATAGGATTAGGTAACCAAGGGAATAGAGTTGAGTTTATCCATATTATGGATTGAAGAAATTATTATCCACTCAACTATCCAAGATTCATATATGATATGATTTGGATAATGTCCTGCCTAATTTTCTATGTGATGAATGAAATTATAAAGAAACTCAAAGATTAGTGAAATATGGATCTTAACCCACTAATAGATATGATGGGTTTAAAGGGGGTCATAATTTTAGTTTGATAACATTAAATAAAATTACTTATTAAATTTTTTTAAAAAATTATACTCATTTGATAAAATCTCATGTTGTATATAAATCATATTATCATCATATAAATTTTATTTGTTATAAATATTTGAAAGGAAAAGCATAAGATAACAAACATTCAATGGCTAGTAACTTAAGAAAAGTTCTTAATAAAGAAAAATTATATGTGTTATAGAAAATACCTTCTTATGTAACTTAATATTGATGTAGTTCAACAAGCAGATCAAATAGATTCTTAGGAGAATCATAGAATCAATCAATCAAGGTTTATTTAAGGCTTTTTCTAACTATGGAATTCATTCTATTGAAATAAATGGAAATTTTCGGACAATATTAACCAGTTAAAGATAATTTTTCTCAATATTATCAAATTGTTGGGGATAGATGAACTAGGTATATGATATCCTTGTTTAGTGTTGTGTTAGTATTAAAATTTGGTAAATATTCAAACTTTAATAAGAAAATATTGTTGGAAAACCCAACAATGTTTCATTAAATATTCATTCATGGTCTTTGAAACAAAAAGGTGTTATCATGAAGGGGGACTAATGAATCCATAGGATGGAATTTTCTCAAATTCCAAAAAGAATTTTAGAAAACTATATGAAAATTTCATATTAGTTATCAATTCTATATAAATCAATTAATTTATTTTGAAGAGTATATGATACCAAATGTACACATTAAAAATATTGTATGTATACATAAGTTCAAAAACAAGGAAAGAGTTAGTGTAACTTGTATCTTTTATTCAAATAATGAAGTTAAAAATTACTAAATCTAACATTTTAATATAAAGGAATTTATCAATCTTCAATGGATTTAAATAAAGGGTTTTTCTTTGTATCTTATTTCTCTTACATGATAAGATAAGATGTTTATTAAAAAAGTTTTTTATGAATAATACGAAGTGATGGATTTAGTACACATGATATATAATTCATCGACTTCTAAAACATATTTGACCTGGAGATAAGAATAATTTTTTTGTCCAAAATAAAGGTTTTTATCATGATTTTTGTTAAAAAATTGAGGAATTGAGATTCAACCACCATTGATGGAATATTTTAAATAATAAAATTTTCATATCTTAAAATTTCTAAAAACACATAAAATACCATATGTGATAGTGAAATAATAAATTATTTGTTAAATACTACTATTAGTGGAAATAAGAGTTTTTTCTTAAAAAGGGATTTTGTGTATATTAGAATGACATTATGAAGAGAATATAGTGTATAAGAGGATATTGAGAGTATGTCTGAACTTAATGAATTTAAAAGTTAAAAAATAAATTATTATGTCAGAATAAATACAAATTGAATGTCAATTTATCATAAATATGTTTTCGATATGTTGGTAAGGAGTTATATAAAACATTTTAAGGTAAAATTTGTCATGACCTGACCCTACCCGGCTCGAGTCGCAACTACCCCAAGCCCACCTCCATAGGCCAGGGGATGTCGACTAGAGCCGAAGGCACAATAACTCGGGGAGGCATTTGCCTAAGTACCTGTACACACACACATAGCACACTCAATGCAAAATTGAAGAGTAAAAGAGAAAAGACAAGTAAAGTAAAAGGGAACCTGCTATAAATAAACCACAAGTGCATCGACCTCTAACAGTATTAAGCATGTGCTGAAAGTAACTGAAAAAGAAAAGGGGAAAATCATGCACCCAACCAGAAAAGTGCCATAACCCGACAAGAGGTGAAAAAAAGAAAAACAGCAGGAAGGGTTCCCCGCCTAGAACCTGACTATGACCACCGCACCTGGTCCAAGCTCCCGAACTCCTAAGCTCTACTGAAGTCATGACCAACCTGTCCTTCATCTGAAAGGGCACACCGAGTGTGGGAAAATCCCAAGCAGGGGTGAGTATAAAACAATATTTAGTAGGATACCCCGAAGGCTCGAGGGAGCAAAAAAGTAGGTACCGAAGGATGAGCAGTAGAGCGAACAAGAAAAGTAAAGGAATAAAACTGAATGTGTAGTAAAGAGTGCAGTAAAGAGTCCATCTCAACCCAAAAATAGGAAAGAATGTAGACTCTTCCAGACACAAGGAGATGGAAATGGTGAGAAGATGAACATCCCGTTGAGTCTTCACTACCTATAGCAGGAGAGTAGACTTTTTCCTACCACGAGAAGCTAGACACGGAAAGCACATGGCATACCCCACGCGTCTTCGCCTTTCCTAGAAAAATAGTAACCAAACCCAAGAAGTGGGTACTAGAACAAGGTATATACAAGTCCATATGCTCAATAAAGAAAGTACAAACAAGATCGTAAGGGGATCTCCATCCCGTATCTTAGCCCAAGAAAAGTGAGTCGCCAACAGTCCCAGAAGATAACACCATCAATGCCCAGCATCCTGCACATCTTCCCTAAACTACAAGTCAAAGGACTCAAACCACCGCACCTCTACACTATCCGCTTTGGGCAGCACTGACTTGCCCACACTGTTTTAGGTCGCGTCACAGGGACGTGTCTCAGTGGAGAAAGTGCCCCTTGTATTTGAGAGATCTGGGGGGTATGTCAAACCACACCTCGTCACTGCCCCACAGTCGAGAGGACTCCTCAAAGTCGACAGGCGACCCCCTACCCAGCCCCGCTGGAGGGTCCCTGGAAGTCGACGGGTTCCCATTATAGGGAGACCCAGCAAGAGTCGACAGGTGCCACACTACCCAGTCCCGAAACAGAGTAATCCACTATAGAGAGACCAAGTTAAAGTCGGCGATGAGACCGCTACCCAGCCCAGCTGGAGGTAACCCAACATCGGGGACCACTGCCCAGCCCAGCTTGAGGTATGCCCTGCATCGGGGACCACATCCCAGCCCATCTGGAGGTAATCCCGACATCGGGGACCACTGCCTAGCCCAGCTGGAGGTATGCCCGACATCGGGGACCACTGCCAAGCCCCACTGGAGGTAAACCCAGAACTGCTCTGGCCATCCCTATTGGATGGTACTTCTAGGTGAACACTATTGTACTAGCTATCCATGCTGGATGGTAACCCACTGGCGAGCCCTCCCCGAAACAACCTCATCCCTACTGGAAACAACCTTAGCCCTACTGGAAACAACCTCCTAGGTAGAGGATCGGTGCCCGAATAAAGTCTTGGTCACACCAAATCCACAAGAACACTTCTAGGGAACACAAAGCAACGGGAGAAACTCCTCAGGCCTCTCAAGGTGATCACGCTCCAATCCACTGAGTCACTGTCGATGCAGACTGAGACAACTCATCCCAGAAAGTGGGGAAAACACCCACACTATACGAGCACCCGTAGTCACAAACGGTGCCATAGTCTGGTGAAAGGGCACGGTACTGAAACCCCACACAGCCGAAGAAACAGAGGCACCAAACCATCTCTGCCGGCCAAACGAGAACAGAACCAGGGGGAAAAATCAACCCTGCTGGTCAATAAGAAAGAACAAGACCAGGGGAAACTCAACCCTACTGGTCAACAAACAAGAATAGAGGAACCCTCTACATCACGAGAGGTCATAAGTACGTAAAGGAGAGCACGACACGCACATGGGGACCACACGACATGTGGCCCCAAGTGTACCCCAACCAACCGCACAAACATTCTCAGGTACCAACATCCACATGTACCTCCCAGTGTTCTCGTATACTCCCAGATTATACCACGTTCCATCCCAAAGGCTATTGTGCACATAGCACCCAACATCAACGTGAAGATGTAATGTAACAACTCCACCTGAAAGGCCCTGGCACAACCAACCACATCTCTTCAAGCATTTACATCACTCACATGGGAGTGCACGCGATCACACCCCATGGGTCCGCTACAAACACGGTAGATGAACCATTACCAGGGCACCTTCACATTCCACATTTATTGAGATCGCATAAGAGGCTCCACTCGCCTGAATAGATTACAACATTGTAATCCTCGCGAAAAAATAGGTGAGATAGACTACTTACTCACCTCAAATGGATATCCGACAGAAAAGTCACCAACACCGTCTCACGCCCGAATGGTGTCTCGTGATCCTGAGCCTCAGCCCCAAAAACAGTCGGGTGCATCGCACCATTGTGATACCCTCGGGAAAACACGTCAAAAGCAGTACTCACTTGATTTCAAAGGATATCTGGAGAAAAATGTGCATTTTGGCGCACCGCACACAAGCGGTGCTTCATGGGTCCCGCATCCCGGTCCCGAAACACAACAAACGGATCATGCTGCTGCGATCCTCTCGAAAAAGTACACGAAATTGACTATTCACTTGTCCAAAATGGTGGCCCGGTGATAGAGATGGAAAATAATCATCAATGCCCAAACGGCCCTCATGGGGCCTGCACAATCGTGCCGAATTAGAGCATGAAGATCGCACCACTGCAATTCCCTCAGAAAAATACCCAAAAATGACTGCTCGCACGCCCTGAACAGACGTCTGATGAAAAAGTCGTGAAACGATGCACACAACATGAAAGAAGGGTTGTGGGTCCCACCCTCAACTACGGCCTCAGCACCTAAAACCACCCTAGAAAGCTACTAATCGGTGACAGGGTCCCAACGCCACTGACAGTGCTTAAATTGGACGTAGGACGCGTCCGCGCCATCCAAAACAATATCTCGGAAAAAACGCTCGTCCACTTAAAAACAAGTTGCGCCTCCGAGACCCCTTGTTTCAGGAATTAATTTTTTTTGAAACCATCTCAAAATCTTCGTCTCGGCGCCTAGAGGACCCTACCGCAGACGGCATGCAAAACAAATACCCATAATGAAAATTACAGGCGTCCGAAGTCGAGGCGTTGCAACATCCCTTGGGATGGACCGGCCTGGACCGGCCGGTCCGCCCGACTCGGAGCACCGGCCCGCGGCTTAGCCACGCGGGTCAGCTGTGGACCAGGGGTCCATGATCAGACCATCCAAGAGGGCCGGTCAGTCCACCGCGCGATGACCCGCCTAGCATGGGTCTTTTCTTCCCTCGCTGGGTCGCGGCGTGTGACCCCGGTCTACAGAGTCAACCGGCCGGCACAGCCGTCCGGTCCTCCTGCTCCGCGCCGTGTGAAGCCGCTGCGGCCGGAGCTCACCGCCACGCCGAAGAGCGTCACCACCAGTCCAAGGAGCTCCCCGCCACGCCGAAGAGCCCCCCCCCAGCCAGGGCCCGCGCCGCCCTGCTGAAGCCGCCAGACCACCGTGCACGCCGCCGGAAAAACCCCAAAACCCGCAAACTTCAATGAGCTGTTGTGGCCTCTTCCGAACTCCAATTTCAATTCCTAAAAGGGCGATAGAAAGATAATAAATTATACTATGCATCCATTGGTTTTTTTCTAAGATCAAACAAAAATTAGAGGATATAATTTAGGTTCAAAGGAGGTGCGGGAAAGAAAAACGCAACAAAACCCTACCTCATGAGCATTGCCCGGAGCTTCGTCGTCGAACCGCCGCCTTGCCGGAGCTGCCTCGCCAGAGCTGCCTCTCCAGAGTGGATGAGGAGAGGATGGAGGAGGAGCCCCTACCAGGAGATGAAGAAAGGGGGAGAGAGAGTTGGGTTAAGTGTTTAAATAGAAACACACTTAACCACCCGCCTGCTGGCCTAAACCCGAACCTCTGGTGGGGTCATGGTTAAGCATCCCCTAGGCCAAACACCACCTCCCGAGCACAATGGAGGTCTCAGAATTTTAATCTGAGGCCTCGTTCAAAAGTTATTAAACTTAGCGCCCGAGGCCTCTAAATTACGAAAACGCCCCTGGGGCCATTTTTCACAGATGAGCCGCGCCCGCGAAAGTTACACCCCTCCTAGGGTAAACGGCACGCTCCGAACTCAACGGTGCTCTCAGTTTTCTAATCTGAGCCACCGTTTAAGAGATACTTGGGTTTCACCATTAAAAGAATAAATTAATTATTTAATTTATCCATTTAACGTTCTGGAAGCGAGGGAGGGGTGCAAACGTCCCGTGTCAACATGTTTTATGTCATTTATAGGGTAAAACCCCAATTCCAGACTCATCCATACACTCGGATCTCTGATCTGGATCACCATTTAGGAGTTATCCCATTTATTTGGCATGTCCAGTGTGAACGCACTGAAAATTTAATTCTGGCCACTCCGGGGCTCGGAATCGCACGTCGTTTGAAGGCACTACTCTGGAATAACATCAAGAATATTCCAATCTCTTTTACAGAAAAAACTGAGTTCTTACATCATTCCCACTTTCAATATTTTCATCCCCAAAAAGCGAAACTAGGGAACAACACAGGGTACTAAGCCCACACTTGGCTCTTCCATACCCAGAAGAACTCTTGCACGGGTCTGTGCCACCACACACAGACCAAAGGATTTGATCTATTCACGCGAGGTCTGCCCATTTCGAGGACGTGCATCGGAGAACATACACATCTCTTCAGGTAAACCATGCGAGAGACATCGTGAACCCACTCTCGACTTTGGGGTTAGGGCAAGGTGGTAGGGAACCTCGTCATCCCTCTCCATGGTATCAAATGGTCCGAAGGACCTCGGGGGTAGCTCATGTCCCCGGCCAAAACTCTACATCGCATGCCGCAACTGGAATCACCGCCCACACCAGGAATAAGGCCCGGTGATTCCCTCCTTCAGAATATCTATATGGTGAGACACCCAACGATATCTGGTCATGAAAGGTTCCACAATCGATGTCCCGCAACGAAGGCTCTCTTACACGCTCGAAAGGAGAAGGAGTCAAAAACATAGACTAGAGAAATAGGTCTCACGCCCTTTACCATACCAACACAGGGTTACACCCGACGCCTTGTGTCACCCTGGTAACACCTCAAACAAGGAGCAGGGAGGAAAGCATTCCACACGCAGAGTCTAACAATTATACTGCAGAAAGTAGAAGAGCTGTAGAGTGTACCTCTTACCACCTCATGCTCTGCAAAATCATAGACATCAAAAGCTCGCGGCTGTCCGCGGTCCCAACTGTTAGCTCCTGGAGCCTGACATGGACCGCCTAGTGGTGATGGGAAGACATCGTAAGGTCATCCACCACTACTAGCTCCTCCCACTCCTCTGCCAGCACCACCTCTTTGGGCACTACTCCGATCACGGCGCTGCCTCCATCGTGGTGGTACACCTGCTGCCTGCCCGGAACTCTCCGCATGCCTGGTCGGGAAATCCCGTACCAAGTGAACTCACCTGTTACAAGCATATCACTGCCTCTCTTTGGACTTCACTGGTGCCCTCCGGCACCACTATGGTGTACAACCACACCCCTGATTCTGGTTGTCAGAAATCCACCTGCATTGAGGTTCTACTTGCCGATACCCGCTAGCTGCGGCAGACATCTCGGCTCCAATGTGCCTGCTGCCACCACCAACTCTAGAATGTGACAGGAAGCTCTCTGTCACCAGCTCCTGCTCTAGCACCACGGCATATGTGGAAATTCCCAAGGGTACTATGAAAACATGAATCTCTCAGCTAAGACCCTGCTAAAAATTTCGTGCTCGGATGTTGTCGTCATGGACCATGTCCGGGTAAAAGCGTACACGGTCTGCAAAACTATCTGCATACTCAGCCACTGTCATCCCTCCTTGCTGAAACTGAAGGAGCTCCTGAATTCAAATGGAGCGCAAGCAGGAGGGGAAAAACTCCTCAAAAAACAACAACTGATATTCTCCCCACGAAAGTGACTACTCATCAAGAAACTGAGTCACCAGAATCCACCAAAGCCAAGCTGCTCTATGAAAAATGTTGGCTATGAAAGTCACTCTCTGATCTTCCGGCGTCTGCAAAAGCCTGAAAAGGCGAACCACTGCCTCTATCCAAACGTCTGTTGCCTGAGGGTCTGGCTCACCACTGAACCTAAACGGTCTCTACCACTGGAACTCACAGACCGTTCTCAACATGCGATCAAGCCCCGTTTGCTCTGATGAAGCATTCTGCTGCTCAACAGGTGGGGGTGTTGCTACCAGCCCACCTGGAGAAAGGGGCTCGCATGATGGGTTCTGTAATGTGGCCTCGTAGCTCACAGGGTCGTATTCACGAACCAAAGCCAATATCATGGTAGTCTGTCTTCACGGGAACATCCTGAATATTATCAAAGAGTGCCACGGTCAGATTAGCATATATGTATATACCAATATCAACGATGGGGAGCTGACTTAAGAAGGACAGTCAAAGACTCAATCCTATGTGATAAACAAACCAATTTTCCCTGCAACAAGTGTCTCAGCATGCTGTGTTGACAAGCGGGTTATCAGGGTCCTGGTGAATGGATACATCGGCCGCCGCACCATCACTGGACTCCCTGGCCTAAGAGCCTCTTTCGAGACATGTTAACACTATTTCCCTAAATCCCAACCAATTACTTTTTATTTTAGGGATGTCCGAACAACGTCCCAAGGAACAAACCACCTCTGATACCACATTGTCATGACCCGACCCTACCCAGATCGAGCAGTAACTAGCCCAAGCCCGCCTCCATAGGCCAGGGGATGGCGACTAGCGCCAAAAGCACGATAACTCGGGGAGGCCTTTGCCTAAGTACCTGTACACACACACATCACACTCATTTCAAAAGTGTAGAGTAAAAGTGAAAAGAAAAGTAAAGTAAAAGGGAAACTACTATAAATAAACCACAAGTGCATCGAACTCTAACAGTAGAAAAAAAGTGCTGAAAGTAACTGAAAAAGAAAAGGGAAAAAACATGCGCCCAACTAAAAAAGTGCCAAAACCCGGCAACAGGTGAACAAAATAAAAACAGCTGGAAGGGTTCCCCACCAAGAACCAGACTACGACCACTGCACGTGGTCTAAGATCCCAAACTCTTAAGCTCCACTGAAGTCATCACCAACCTGTCTGTCGTCTGCAAGGGAACACCGAATGCGGGCAAAGCCCAAGAAGGGGTGAGTATAAAAAAATACTCAGTAGGATACCCCGGAGGCTCGAGGGAGCAATAAAGGAGGTACCGAAGGGTGAGAAGTAGAGCGGACATGAAAAGTAAAGGAATACAACCGAAAGTGCAGTAAAGAGTGCAGTAAAGAGTCCAGCTCAACCCAATAAGAGGAAATAAGGTAGACTCATCTAGACACAAGGAGCTGGAAATGGTGAGAAGATGAACTTCTCGTCGTGTCTTTGCTACCTATAGCAGGATAATAGACTCGTCCAACCACGAGAAGCTAGACACGGAAAGCACATGGCATACCCCGTGCGTCTTCACCTTTCCTGGAAAGAGAGTAACCAAAACCAAGAAGTGGGTACTAGAACAAGGTATATACAAGTCCATTTGCTCAATAAAGAAGCCCAAACAAGATCGTAAGGGGATATCCATACCGTAGCTCAGCCCAAGAAAAGTGAGTCGCCAACAGTCCCAGAAGATAATACCATCGATGCCCAGCATCCCACACATCTGCCATGAACTACATGTCAAGGGGCACAAACCACCGCACCTCGAAACTATCTGCTTTGGGTGGCACTGACTCGCCTGCATGGTTTTAGGTCATGTCATAGGGACTTCTCTCGGTGGGGAAAGCGCCCCTCGTACTTGAGAGTTCTTGGGGGTACATCAAACCACACCTCATCACCACCCCGCAGTAGAGAGGTCTCCTCCAAGTCGACAGGAGACCCCCTGCCCAGCCCCAGTGGAGAGTCCTTGGAAGTTGACGGGTTCCCACTATAGGGAGACCCGGCAAGAGTCGACGGGTTCCACACTGCGCAGTCCCATAACAGAGTAATCCATGGGAGGGCGGCCCGTCTAAAGTCGGCGACGGGACCGCTGGCCATCCCAGCTGGAGGTAACCCGACATCGGGGACCACTGCCCAGCACAACGGGAGGTAAGCCCGGCATCAGGGACCACTGCCCAGCCCAGCTGGAGGTAAGCCTGGCATCGGGGACCACAGCCCAGCCCCGCTGGAGGTAAACCCGGAACTGCTCTAGCCATCCCTGTTGGATGGTACTGCTAATAGAACACAACTGTACTGGCCATCCGAGCTGGATGGTAACCCACTGGAGAGCCCTACTCAAAACAACCTCAGCCCTGCTGGAAACAATCTCATCCCTACTGGAAACAACCTCAGCCCTGCTGGAAACAACCTCCTAGGTAGAGGATCGGTGCCCGCGTAAAATGTTGGTCACACCGAATCCACAAGAACTCTACCAGGGAACACCAAGAAACAAGAGAAACTCCCCAGGCCTCTCAAGGCGATCATGCTCCAATCCGCTAAGTCACTTTCGAAGCGGAATAAGACAACTCATCCTAGAAAGTGGGGAAAACACCCACACTGTATGAACAGCCGTAGTTGAAAATGGTGTCGCAGTCCGGTGAAAGGGAACGGTACTGAAACCCCTCATAGCTGAAGAAATAGAAGAACCAAACCATCTCTGTCGGCCAATAGAGAACAGAACCAGGGGGAAAACTCAACCCTACTGGTCAACAAGCAAGAACAGGACCAGGGGAAACTCAACCCTACTGGTCAACAAATAAGAACAGAGGAACCATCTACGTCACAAGTGGTCAAAAGTACGTAAAGCAGAAAATGACACACACA
Source organism: Viscum album (assembly GCA_963277665.1). NCBI lineage: Eukaryota > Viridiplantae > Streptophyta > Magnoliopsida > Santalales > Viscaceae > Viscum > Viscum album. The sequence continues at coordinate 1,414,208,014 of OY728156.1, forward strand.
TGGGGCCCACACGACGTGTGGCCCCAAGTCAACCACAACCAAGCACACAAATATTCTTAGGTACCAACATCCACATGTACCTCCCAGTGTTCTCGTATACTCCTAGAGTATACCATATTTCAGCCCAAAGGCTATCGTGCACATGACACCCAACGTCAACGCGAAGACATAACGTAAAAACTCCACCTCAAAGGCCCAGGCACAGTCAAACACATCTCTTCAAGCATTTACATAACCCACACGGGAGTGCACGCGATCACACGCCAAGGGTCCGCTACAAACACGGTAGAAGAACCGTCAACAGGGCACCTTCACGTTCCACATTTAATGAGATCATGTAAGAGGCTCTGCTCACCTGAACAGCTTACACCATTGTAATCCTCGTGGAAAAACATGCGAGATAGACTACTTACTCAACTCAAACAGATATTCGATGGAAAATTCACCAACACGGTCTCACGCCTGAACGACGTCCCGTGATCCCGAGCCTCGGCCCCAAAAACAGTCGGGCGCATCGCACCATTGCGATTCCCTCGGGAAAACACGTCAAAAGAACTACTCACTTGAGTGCAACGAATATCCGGAAATAAAAGGTTCATTTCAGTACACCACACATGAGCGGTTCTTCATGGGTCCCGCATCCTGGTCCCGAGACACAACAAACCGATCACACCGTTGCGATCCTCTCGAAAAAGTACACGTAATGGACTATTCAATTGTCCAAAACGGACGCCCTGTCATAGAGATGGAAAATCACCATCAACACCCAAAAAACCTCGTGGGGCCTGCACCATCGTGCTGAATTAGAGCGGGCGGATTGCACCATTGCAATCCACTCGGAAAACACCCAAAAACGACTGCTCGCACGCCCCAAACGGACGTCCGATAAAAAAGTCGTGAAACGCTGCACGTAGCTCAAAAGACAGGTCATGGGGCCTGAACCTCAACTGCAGCCTCAATGCCTGAAACCACCATGGAAAGCTCTGTCTCGGTGCCAGGGTCCCAACGCCACTGACGGCGCTTAAATCGGACATCAGATGCGTATACGCGTTCCAAAACAAGAATCTCGGGAAAAATGCCCGTCCACTTAAAGACATGTCGTGCCTCCGAGACCCCTTGTTTCGGGAATTAAAAATTCCCGAAACCATCTCAAAAGCTTCGTCTCGATGCCAGGAAGACCCTGCCATAGACGGTATGCAAAACGTACACCCGTAATGAAAATTACGGGCATCTCAAGTCGATGGATTGCAACGTCCCTTGGGCTGGACCGGCCCGCCCAGCCTGGGCCAGCCGTGGACCAGGGGTCCACACTTAGACCGGCCATGAGGGCCTGTCATTCCACCGTGCGAAGACCCGCCAGGAACGGGTCTTTGCTTCCCCTGCAGGGTCGCGGCGCGGGACCCCGATCTCCCGAGTCAACCGGCCGGTCCTCCTGCTCCACGCCGTGCGAAGCTGCCGTGGTCGGAGCTCACCGCCACACCAAAGAGTGCCGCCTCTAGGACAGGGAGCTCACCGTCGCGCCGAAGGGAGCCTCCTACTCCCCCCCCATCCAGGGCCCACGCCGCCCTGCTGAAGTTGCTAGACCACCGTGCGCACCGCCGGGAAAACCCCAAAACCCATAAACATTGATGACCTGTTGCGGCCTCCTCCGAAATCCGATTTAAATTCTGAAAATGGAGATAGAAAGCTGATAAATTTTACTACACATCCATGGGTTTTTTTGAAGATCAAAAAACAATTAGAGGATATAATTTAGTTTCAAAGTAGGTTTGGTAAAGAAAAACGCAACAAAACCCTACCTCATGAGCGTTGCTCGGAACTTCGCCTCCGAACCATCGCCTTTCTGGAGCTTCCTTGCCGGAGACGGCTCGCCGGAGTGGAGGATGAGAGGATGGAGTAGTAGCTCATACAAGGAGATGAAGAAAAGGGGAGAGAGAGGGGGGGGGGTTATGTGTTTAAATAGAAACACACTTAACCACCCGCCCGCCCGCCCGAACCCGAACCTCCGTCGGGGTCGAGGTTAAGCATCCCCTAGGCCAAACACTACCTCTCAGGCACAACAGGGGTCTAGGAATTTTAATTCGATACCTCGTTCAAAAGTTGTTAAAATTAATACCTGAGGTCGCCAGATTACGAAAATTCCCCTAGGGCCATTTTTCATAGAAGGGCCGCACCCGCGAAAGTTACACTCCTCCTAGGGTAAACGGCACGCTCCGAACTCAACAATGCTCTCGTTTTTTCAATACGAGACACTTTTTAAGAGATACTTGTGTTTGACCATTAAACAAATAAATTAATTATTTAATTTATCCATTTAACGTTTTGGAAATGAGGGAGGGGTCCAAATGTCCCGCACCGACACGTTTTATGTCATTCCTAGGGAAAACACCCCATTCTAGACCCGCCGTACACCCGGATCTCTAATCCGGACCACCGTTTAGGAGTTATCTCTTTTATTTGGCGTGTCCAGTGTGAATGCACTGAAAATTTAATTCTGGCCACTCTAGGGGTCGAAATCGCACGCCGTCTGAAGGCGCTGCTATAGAATAACATCAAGAATATTCCAAAGTCTTTTACACCATTCGATGGTCTCTATTTCCCCTCACATTGACTGAATAATGACGGTCGCTCTGATTTTCCATTCTCGCACTCATTTTCCCCATTCCATCATCGAGACCTCCCCTACCTTCCATATCTTCCCCCCTACCCCACCTCTATACACCTATATGTCATGCCACTCTCTGTATTTCTCAACCATTGGTTGAACCCCCTCCCCCTCCCCCCACTGTCGATCCATTGTCCCCCCCCCCCTCATTCCTCTCCCCCACCTCTACGTTGCGCTTCTCATTGTCCTCCCATCATTGAGACCCCACCCCACCACTATCCATTCCCCATTGTCGAGCCCCCCCTCCCCCCATATCGTCAATCCCCCCTCCCTCCTCCTCATCCCTCCCCTCCCATCGCACCCCCATACCCCCATACCCCCATACCCCCACCACCCTCCCCTCCATGGACCACCCAATGCAGGCCACTAGTTGTTGAGTCACTGAGTAGCAGACCCCCCGGAACACAGACCCCCCCTCTGCCCTTCTATTTCCAGTTGGTTCCCCCTACTTCTCTGCTCTCAATTCAGGAATCTACGTAGTTACCCATTGACCCTCACATGCATGATTTCTCATTTGGAATTTTTTACACTTTAGTTGAGAGACCCAATTATCAATGGGTCCCCTCTTTCAATTCCATTATTTTCCCTATTTATGAACCCTTGATTTATAGTCTTCTATCTACATTAATCTCCCAAAACTATTTTTAATTGGACCATTTGTATATTACATATTCATGGATTCTATTTCACAATATAATACCTAAAATGTGATTGACCCACTAAGGTACGTTTTCATTCTATCACTATTTAGATGTATGTTGTAACATAAAAATTATGAAAATTGTTCTTTTATAGTCATGTTCAATTTTATGAAATATATTTATTATTTTATTTATCATTTTAGATTTTTATTATTCAAACAAGATCTCCACCTCATCTATTTTATTCCATTCACTACATTTATGTATTTTACAGTTAATTTTTTTTATTTCCCTATCATGAGATATGAAGTTAGCATATATATTACTAGATATGTTTACAAACAATAAGATAATCTACCATGTTCTTCTTAATATAAAAATAATTGATTAATAATTATTTGGTTTTTCATTCAATTTTCATTCAACAATTGTTCTGCAGTTCATTCCAATGACATTAGAGGTTTATATTTTAGAATTTATTTTATCACACTAATTCCAAAAAATGGATTTGAAACTCTATCTCAAAAACTTCTAAATTACAGTCTAATATCAAAATTTTATTAAAATAGAAATATATCTACCAATCTTTTAGGATTTGTGTTATATTATATTGACATTTTTCATATTATATAGTTTTGGTTTAAACTGAATCAATGGGACAGTTATTTCTGGTATTTATATTCAATATAATATATATATGTTTATTATTTATTTTCCACTTAAAACAATATAATTATTATATTATGAAAAACATAGTTTTTAATTATGTTACTAGAGAATACATATTAATTTTTATTTCAAATGTTTCCATTTCTTTCATTGATGATGACAGAAGCATCTTAGATTAGAAAAAATTAATGTCAAATTCCTATAACTCCAAAATTCCATGGTACAAGTAGTTAGAAATTATAAATGTGAACATCATTATCCTTTTACATTGGAAGGTATTGAAAAATTTCAACCAAAAAACAGGTTAAATTTTTTTCTTTTATATCTAAATTAATATGTATTGTTTTCATTTTTTATTTCATTAAAGAGTATTCCAAATCCTTTTGGTCTTATACCATGGGTTATTTTTTGAAACAAGATTATCTATATTCAAAGATGAATTAAACTATTAATATTTAGGTTATAGTTACATAATTAATTTCTAATTTCATGAAATATTACCTATTGACAATGTTAGATGTCAAAACTATGTTTCACACCTTACCAGATTATTCAAAAGATGTCGTAAAAGAAATATAATTCCAATGAAACTTCTATAGATGGGAGATAAAGTAAAAATATATTATAGATAAAATGGTTTTTCCCCAATCTCTTTCATGAATCACTATTTCTACCTTAAAAACTATTCTCCAGTTAAATTAATTCCATATAATGAGATTTAATTATTATTCCTGATGTAGTCTTTTCATGTTTTCAACATATGATTTGTAACAGATTAAACCGTCTTAGTTTTAACCCTATAATAATTTCACTAAATAATCTTTCATGTATAATATAATCCAAGAATGACTTCATAAATAATTCATAAATTTATTTTCAACCAAAAAAGTAATAGCGGAAAAACTATTCAATTAATATTTTACAATTCAAATCAGTTTGAATGATTCAACTAAAAATTAATTCATCTTTTATTAATTTAATTTCTCCATTCACATTAAATTAATAATTTTAAAAGATATTATTTATAATATTCAATAACCATTTCCCATATAATAAGAATCTCAAATTCATATAGAATCTCACTCTACTTTACCATTAACACATTTCTATCCATCATAGAACAAAGACATTGCTGAAAATCCTATAGAATTGGAGGGTGAGAAAATACATAATAAGGCTCAACATATTCAAATATCCAATCCTTATATTATTCTTGTATATGGTTGATAAAACAATATTTTATTAAATATTTTATTGATAATAAATGATATAATTTCCTCACATTGTGTTAAATATGTTTAATTAGAATGTATTTGGGATTAGATCATTCATTTGAATATTTGATGAAAATTCCAGTTTTACCCTTTATAGTTCACTGTAGTATTTCGAAGATAAATATTTTTATATTTACTATTTGAAATATAAATTTTTCAAAAGTGTTCCTAACTTAATTATCTACAACTTTTATTCAGGACACTAGAGCTAAAGAGTTCATTTGGTTGTTGAAATTGGTCCATGAAGTCAAAGTTGGGCTGGGATCGCCAGAATGGAAGAGCTTCTGTATTTCGGCCCTAACTCCTTCATATGGGCCTTTATTGAGCCTAAATTTGTAGAGGAGATAGAGGACCCTTATCCTCACATTTGATCCTTCTGTAATGCCGGCCAATTCATGCGTTTTTGTGGTCAAATGGGCGGTGAAAGTTGGCATAAAATATTTAGCCGAATTTCCACATTCACACTTGAAACCACTTGTAACCTCTCCTCCCCTCCCCTATATAAAATGGAGTTTTTCTCATTTGGAGGGGCTGGGACGTGAATTTTGAGATTGGAGGAATAGTAGAATTTGTTTCACCCAAATTCTCTTACCATTGTAAGAGGGGTAGCTCTTGAAGCAAGGATCCCCTCATCGAAGCCTCCTTCTCTTCTTCATTTTGTAATGTTTTCATTTGTGTAATAAACTTCATTGTTCTTATTTTATTTCTTCTCTTTTCTTCTGTTTTGTTTAAATTTCTTCTTCTCTTAATCTTCCTCTTTGGGCTGGAATTCTTTAGTAGAAGCGTCATTGGGTTATACCCATTATAAACATTTGCACATGCAAAACGCTTCTACGATGATTACGCCACCCATAGAAGAGTAGTCTTTTAGTAATCGATCTATCTTCTACCCTCTTCATTTAATTATTTTTAATCATTGAGCTACTATAATTCACTTAATATTATCCATGAATTGTGTTTTTAAATTTTAAGAAACTAAGCAAACAATTGAACAATTAACACAAAAACACGCGAGGTCAGGATTTTGTGTAAATTGTGAGAGCGCGATCTTAATCGGTAATACAAGACCACACGGGATAAATTTGTAGAGTTCAAATATAATCCATAAACACAATTCATCCTCATCTCCAGAATGGATATGTGCCTTAATTTACCACTGATCATAAGCTAATCTTAGAACATCAATCAAAGAAGGGTGTTGCGATTGCATGTTCCGAAGTTACCCTAGGTTTAAATTCACATCATCTTTGTGGTAAAGTTAATTCTCGTAGGGTTCGGGATTTAACAAATTAAGGGATCATAATTATGTGAATGTTAATTTAAATGATAATGATTAATAATAAAGTGAAGAGGTAGAGTTAGATCGATTATTCTTTTTAAATAGATTTCTAAAAAAACATCTTCTTGTTGTGTCATTTAAATTGAAATTCATTTCAAAACTAAAAACAAAAAAAATTATACAATCTTCTTCCAGAAAACTTCTTCTAGATTCATAAACTACAACAAACCCCAATACTTTAAAGTAGTGTTTTTATTCTATTCTATTTTATTTTATTTTTTTAGAATACCTCTAATAAGTTGTTAAATTCACTTCCTCCTTTGAGAGACGACCTTGGTCAGCCACTCTGCTGCACCTAAGTACCCCAAATCACACTAATCATTTGAGGGCGCCCACGACAGTGATCTATCAAATTGGCTCTGTTGCCGGGGAGGCATGTAATTATTTCATCCAATTAGAGGTATTTATTTTATTTTACATTTTATTCTCTTCCTCTATTCTTTCTTCTTTCTGTACCCAATCTGATTTTTCTTCCTCTTCTTTTATTTTCTTCTACTTCTTTTTGGACCATCAACTCAAATTTCTCATTTTTATTTTACTATGGTCCACATTCTTTCTTTTCATTTTTATTGGATCTATGACACGAACTAATCCTGAAGATCTCTTAGATCTTGACCCTGAGATTGAACGTAGCCTTAGGGATCAAATCAGAAATTCTCAATCTACGGGAAGTTTCAATATTCAACCAGTTGGTGAATTCCTCTCCTCTGGAAACATTGAAATTGGAAGCTATTCAAATTCAAACATAAAAGAGGAACCAATTGCTGAAAAAAATGGAAATGAACTTAATAGAACCATTCGATAATTGGCTGAACCTGATATTAACTATCAACCAAATTGTATTGCATACCCAAATCTCGAATCAGACTTTGAACTAAAATCTGGCTTAATTCACTTACTTACAAAGTTTCACGGCCTCTCTGGTGAGGATCCTAATAAACATTTGAAAGAATTCAATGTGTTTTTCTCAACCCTTAAACCAAGAAATGTTTCTGAAGATCAAATCAAATTAAGAGCATTCCCATTCTCACTTGATGGAGCTGCAAAAGACTGGATGTATAATTTACAACCCGAAGATGTAACTTGTTGGAACGATTTGAAACTTCTTTTCTTGCAGAGATTTTTTCCAGCATCAAGGACCACATCCATTCGAAAGGAGATATCAGGGATCAAGCAAGCACAAGGGGAGTCAATGTATGAGTACTAGGAGAGATTCAAGAAGTTGTGTGCAAGTTTCCCACATCACCAAATCAGTGAGCAACTACTTATCCAGTACTTCTATGAAGGACTCACACCCATGGAGAGGAGCATGGTGGATGCTGCTACTGGAGGAGCATTGGTGGACAAGACACCAGTAGCTGCACGAGCATTGATCGACAAAATGTCCCAAAACTCTCAACAATTTGGTGATAGAGGTACACCACATGTCAGGGGAGTACATCAGGTAAGTCCTTCTCCTCTTGAAAGTCATTTGATTGATAATAAGTTGGAAGAAATGACCACTATGGTGAGGCAAATTGCATTGGCACAAAAGACATCTCTACCCCCTCCTTCAAGGCCTTGTGGTATTTGCACTGAGAGAAGCCACCCAACTGAATGTTTCCCACAACTCCATGAAACAGAAGATTGTGCAGCAGTATTCCCTGGGAGACCATTTCAACAGCAACAACCACAACCATATCCCCAAAAGAAGTTTGATCCAACATACAAACAAGGGTGGAAAGATCAGTCGGACATGAGGTATGGCTCTGGACAACAACAAAGGCCACCCTTTCAACAAAACTTCCAGTAGCCTCCGCCTTACCAGCAGGGTTTCCAACAACTCCAAACGAGATTTGAAGCTCAAACATCAACAAGTCAGCAACAAGGGAATCCCCCACTAAAGGTAGAATATAATACTGATGATATTTTGAAGCAAATTGTTCTTAATCAACAGAATGAGCTGAAGAGTCAAAATTCGGAGCTGAGGGAGTTAAAGACTCAAATGAGCCAGATTGCCACCGCCCACCATGAACTTGTAAGTAAGAATTCTGGAAATATACCTTCTCAAACCACTCCAAATCCAAAGGGGAATGTTAGTGCCATCACATTGAGAAGTGGGAAGCAAATTAATGAGGCATCTGGACCTACCATTCCACCGGGATCCACCTCTACTCTAGAGAAGCCGCATTTCAAAACAACTGATGAGAAATCCAAGGAGAAAGATAAAAGGTAAGAAAAATATTGATGATGTACCTCCTAAACCCCTTCCTTTTCCAAACAGGGTTGTTCAAACCAATAAAATGGCTGAAGAAGCAATGAAAAAGGAGGTTTTGGACACATTCAAGCATGTGGAGATCAACATTCCTCTACTTGAAGCCATTAAGCAAATTACAAGGTATGCTAAATTCTTAAAAGAACATTGTACCAATCGAAGAGGGCTCAAGGGAAATGAGAGGATCAACCTTGGAAGGAATGTCTCGACACTCATTACACCAACTCTAGAAATGCCCACAAAGTGCAAGGATCCCGGGACATTCACCATCCCATGTACCATAGGGGAGTTTCACTTATCTGATGCTCTTTGTGATTTAGGAGCTTCAATAAATGTGATGCCTCACTCTGTATTCTCTTCCTTGTAGGTTGGTGAGTTGAAGCCAACAAGAGTAGTGGTGCAATTAGCGAATAGAGCTACGACATATCCAGCGGGAGTCCTTGAGGATGTACTTGTCCGGGTAAGAGACATGATCGTTCAAGCGGATTTCTATGTTCTTAACATGGAGGATGATCAGGTAAGTTCTCATTCCCCCATTATATTAGGTAGACCCTTCCTCTAAACTGCAAAAACTATCATAAATGTCAGTGAGGGTACACTTTCCATGGAGTTTGGAGATGACGTTGTGATATTTAATGTTATGGATTCCATGAAGTACCCCTAAGAGGACCATTCTGCTTTTGTTATCTCCCATTTAGAACCACCAAGTAAAAACATCATGGAATTGGATTGTCCTATGATTAGGGAGATTATGAGTATTGGTTCTAGTTTGATGTCTAAGAGTACTTCTACACCCATTTTTAAGGAACAAGACTCTCTAAGATTTGATTTTGAAATGGAATCATATTCTGATTTTGATCATGTGAACTCTGATTATGACATGGCTATTGAGTATACTGATGGATTTGGTGCTTTATTCTCATATTGTGATGATTTTTATTCTGATACTGATGTTAATTATGTAGATATGTTTGTTGCATCAATTTCTACATCCATACTACACCCTCCTTCATTATAATTCAAACCATTGCCACCAAATCTGAAATACTCATACTTGTTAAATGGTGAGAGATTACCTGTTATCATTGCTAACAATCTCCCCTTTGAACATGAAGAAAAGCTTTTGAATATTTTGAGGGAGAACATCAGGGCGATTGGGTGGACATTGGCAGACATATCAGGTATTAGCCCCTCCATTTTCATGCACAGGATTCTCTTGGAGGATGGGGCTAAACCGGTGAGATAGCCACAAAGGAGACCTAATCCCACCCTCGTAGAAGTTGTTAAGAAAGAAGTTGAAAAATTACTTGAGGTGGGTATCATTTACCCTATTTCTGACTCACAATGGGTTAGCCCTGTTTAGGTTGTACCAAAGAAAAGTGGTTTCACTATTATAAAAAATGAAAATGATGAGTTAGTTCCTATGAGAGTACAAAACAGTTGGCGAGTGTGTATGGATTATAGGAAACTAAATTAGTCCACTCGTAAGGACCATTTCCCACTTCCATTCATTGACCAGATGCTTGAGAGACTAGATGGGAAGACACACTATTGTTTCTTGGATGTATTTTCTGGCTATTTTCAGGTTCCCATTGCAGTAGAGGACCAGGAGAAGATAACATTCACCTGCCCATTCGGTACCTTTGCTTACCGAAGGATGCCATTTGGACTTTGCAATGCCCCAGGTACCTTCCAGAGATGCATGGTGAGTATTTTCTCAGATTTCATTGAGACCTAAATGGAGGTATTTAGGGATGATTTTACAGTTTATGGGTCCTAATTTGATGAATGTCTCTCTATTTTGGGTGATGTGTTGCATCGTTGTATTGAGAAGAATCTGGTCTTAAATTTTGAAAAATGTCATTTCATGGTCGAAAAGGGAATTGTCTTAGGTCATATAGTATCACAACATGGCATTGAAGTTGATAAATCTAAGGTAGTCATTATTTCATCCCTCCCATATCCTACATGTGTGCGTGATGTTCGATCATTCCTTGGGCATGCTGGATTTTATCGACGCTTCATCAGAGATTTTAGTAAGATTGCTCTACCCTTATCTCGATTGCTTCAAAAAGATATTGACTTCAATTTTGATGATTCGTGCAGGGTATCATTTGATGAGATGAAGAAGTGTCTGACCACTCCACCAATCATACAGCCCCCACGGTGGGACCTTCCATTTGAGCTTATGTGTGACACCTCCAACTTCGTAGTTGGAGCTGTCTTATCTCAGAGGGTGGAGGGACGTTCACATGTGATCGATTATGCATCGAGGACACTGGATTCATCCCAATCAAACTACACAACCACGGAAAAGGAGTTTCTTGCTGTCATATTTGCTTTAGATAAATTCCGTTCATATTTATTGGGCTCTAAAGTTGTTGTTTTTTCTGACCATGCAGCTTTGAGGTACCTCTTGAAGAAGCCAGATGCAAAGCCACGACTTATCCGTTGGATGCTCCTTCTTCAAGAGTTTGACATCGAGATAAAGGAAAAAAGGGGTCAGAAAACATAGTGGTGGACCACATGAGTAGGCTTACTCACACACTAGAGGATGACACCTTGGACCAGGTGTCACTTTGGGACACTTTTCCCGATGAGCGTCTTTATTCCATCTCAGGTACGCATCCTTGGTATGCTGATTTAGTGAACTACCTTGTTGCCTCTGAAATACCTGCAAATTTAAAGAAACATAAAGTCCAAAAATTAAAGTGAGTCTAGGTTTTATGTGTGGGATGATCCTTACCTCTGGCGCATGTGTAGTGACCAATTCATTAGGAGGTGTGTCCCCGATCATGAGTTTGAGTCTATTTTGCATTTCTGTCATACACTTGATTGTGGTGGACACTTTGGACCCCAACGGACAGCTAGGAAGGTTTTGGACTCTGGATTATATTGGCCTAGATTATTCCATGATGCCCATGTGTTTTGTAAGTCATGCTCTCGTTGCCAACACACTGGGAACATTTCTAAGAGACATGAGATGCCTCAACAACCCATACTATTCTGTGAGATTTTTGATGTACGGGGCATTGATTTTTTGGGTCATTTTCCTAGTTCATTTGCATTTTTTTTATATTTTGGTTGCTGTTGATTATGTGAGTAAATGGGTGGAGGCCAAGGCCACCAGGACTGACGATTCTCATGTTGTAGTGGATTTTGTCAAGGCTCAAATTTTCTGCAGGTTTGGAGTACCAAAGGCCATCATCAGTGACCAAGGGACACACTTTTGCAATAGTAATTTTGCTTCCCTCCTTCGAAAGTATGGGGTGACACACAAAACATCAACATCATACCACCTCCAAACAAATGGCCAGGCTGAGGTTTCAAATCGTGAGTTGAAACAAATCTTGGAGAAAACCGTGCAGCCAAATAGGAAGGATTGGAGCAAGTGCTTGGATGATGCATTGTGGGATTATAGAACAGCATACAAGACCCCCATTAGTATGTCCCCATTTCAGATTGTTTTTGGGAAAGCGTGTCATCTCCCCATGGAAGTCGAGCATCGGGCATATTGGGCTATAAATAAATGCAACATGGATTTGGCCCAAGCTGGAATTCAAAGGAAGTTGCAAATTCAAGAGCATGAGGAGATTCGACTGTCATCATATGAGAACTAGAGGCTCTACAAGGAAAGATCAAAAGCAGCTCATGACAAAATGATCCAACAAAGGGAGTTTCATGTTGGAGAGAAAGTCATTCTCTATAGTTCATGACTGAAGTTGATGCCTGGTAAGTTGCGTTCCAGATGGTTAGGTCCTTATATTGTGTCTAATGTTTTTCCTTATGGTTCAGTAAAGATCACACAAGAGGACACTGGAAGGAGCTTTACAGTCAATGGGAAACGTTTGAAGAGATACATTGAGGGACATCCTACTGATGTAGTGGATTTTATCACACTGCATGACCCCATCATCACTTGATCACATCAGGCTGTTCCTAACCCTTTCACTTTTATATTATTTGTCCTATTTAAAAATTCTACATTTCATGTGCATATATCATCTCATAGGTTCACATTGAGGGCAATGCAATATTTTAAGTGTGGGGGAGGGAACCTTTTAGTTTAGTAATTTCAATTTCTTTCCTGTTCAAAAAAACCAAAAAAAAAACAAAATTGTGTGTTTTTAAAATTTTGTGTGTTTATTTTACAATTTTCTGTGTGTTTTTTGAAACTTTTGGACTGAAATGATTCTCGTCACCATTTCTAAATCCATATAAATAAGTGAAACAATTTACCCTTTGAAACTAAGCTTAAATGAATGTTGAAATGACTTTGTTTCAAGTTCAAATATTTAGTAATTTCATGAAAAGTACGCTGAATTTTGAATCCCATGCCAATATCACTGTCATTATATTTGAAATCACTTTCCTGTGAGGCTTCTAAACCATTATTTTCATATTCTTTACATTCACCTCACTTCTTGAGAGAACCAAACCATACTTGATTTAACCAGAATTTGATCTATTCCTGTCAAAACTTGAGGGTTTGAGGTACTTATGTTGAAATGATTGAGGCATTTGTTTGGTATTAAAGCCCCTATTTCAAAGAATCCTTTTTTATAATGGCCTACCATGAATATTTAATCCTTTTATCCCTTAGAAGCCATGCGCAACCTATTAGGTTAGCCACATTACAAGCCAATTTTCCCTATCCAACCAACTCTTGAAGTGAAATTGCATAATCTAGTTGAGCTTAAGTGTGGGGGAATCTATCTTGTGTTGTGCTACCACATTCTGTGATACATTGGGTGGAAAATTAAATTTTGAAGAGATTTGTTTTCTGCTAAAGAAAGTCATTATATTGAAAGCTATACCTTTTCTGGAGATTTCATGACAAGTAAAGCTGTGCCTTTTCTGGAGCTTCTAATTGAGGTGGAAAGCTGTGCCCATCTGGAGCTTTCAAGAAAATCATGTTTGAGTAGATTGACATTTTTTATGCTGAAATGATGAATGGTTTAAACCTTTCATGACTTTTCATGATGATGGAGCTGAATTGATACTATGGGGATTGAAGAGAAGACCATATTTAAGTGAAAATTAGATTAATGAAATTTTGCTTCAAAAGATTCAAGCCCTCCTCATTCAGCCTTAGAGTTTTTCACATCTTAATCCTACGAACCAAAAGCCACAGAACAACCCTGAAAAGTCCTCATGATAAACATATGTCCTTGACTCACATCAGGTAGCGATGAAGGAATCTATCAAGCCAATGGTGACCCTTGTATGATTTTGGATGAGAAAGACATTGCAAAAAAAATTGATATTTGAGTGATGAGAGAAAATTCAAGCGAGGTAAGTGTTTTGTGCATGTGAGGATAAATGAAGTGGAAATATATTGAATGATATAAATGAAGAACTTGAAATAATGTTTTTAATGAGGCATTATATCTTTTGATTCTTGGTGGGAAATTGATTAATCTCAAGGATATGTGTTTTAAAATTGGTTTTGATTTGATATTGATGTTTACTTGATATGAGGTTTTGCCCAGGAGTGCAGAAGGGTAAGTGTGGGGGAGTTGATAAAACACTATTTTATTGAATATTTTATTGATAATAAATGATATAATTTCCTCACATTGTGTTAAATATGTTTAATTAGAAAGTATTTGGGATTAGATCATTCATTTGAATATTTGATGAAAATTCCAGTTTTACCCTTTATAGTTCACTATCGTATTTCGAATATAAATATTTTTATATTTATTATTTGAAATGGAAATTTTGCAAAAATGTTCCTAACTTAATTATCTACAACTTTTATTCATGACACTAGAGCTAAAGAGTTAATTTGGTTGTTGAAATTGGTCCATGAAGTCAAAGATGGGCTGGGCTCTCCAGAATGGAGAAGCTTCTGTATTTCGGCCATAACTCCTTCATATGGGCATGTATTGAGCCCAAATTTGGAAAGGAGATATAAGACCCATATCCAAACATTTGAGCCTTCTGTTAGGCCGTCCAATTCACGATTTTTGGTGGCCAAATGGACAGTTCCAGTTAGCATAAAATATTTAGCCGAATTTCCACATTCACACTTGAAACCACTTGTAACCTCTCCTCCCCTCCCCTCTATAAATTGAAGTTTTTCTAATTTGGAGGGGTTGGGACGTGCATTGGGAGATTTTAGGCAGAGGAGAATTTGTTTCACCCAAATTATCCAACCATTGTAAGAGGGGTAGCTCTTGAAGCAAGGATCCCCTCATCGAAGCCTCCTTCTCTTCTTCATTTTGTAATGTTTTCATTTGTGTAATAAACTTCATTGTTATTATTTTATTTCTTATCTTTTCTTCTATTTTGTTTAAATTTCTTCTTCTCTTAATCTTCCTCTTTGGGCTGGAATTCTTGAGTAGAATCGTTATTGGGTTATACCCATTATAAACATTTGCACATGCAAAACGCTTCTACGATGATTACGCCACCCATGGAAGAGTAGTCTTTTAGTAATTGGTCTATCTTCTACACTCTTCATTTAATTATTTTGAATAATTGAGCTACTATAATTCACTTAATATTATACATGAATTGGGTTTTTAAATTTTAAGAAACTAATCAAGCAGTTGAACAATTAACACAAAAACACACGAGGTCGGGATTTTGTGTAAATTGTGAGAGCGCGATCTTAATCGGTAATACAAGACCACATGGGATAAATTTGTAGAGATAAAATATAATCCCTAAACACAATTCATCCTCATTTCCAGAATGGATATGTGCCTTAATTTACCACTGATCATAAGCTAATCTTAGAACATCAATCAAAGCAGGGTGCTGCGATTGCATGTTCCGAAGTTAGCCTAGGTTTAAATTCACATCATCTTTGTGGTAAAGTTAATTCTCGTTGAGTTCGGGATTTAACAAATTAAGGGATCATAATTAAGTGAATGTTAATTTAAATGATAATGATTAATAATAAAGTGAAGAGGTAGAGTTAGATCGATTACTCTTTTTAAATAGATTTCTAAAAAAACATCTTCTTGTTGTGTCATTTAAATTGAAATTCATTTCAAAACTGAAAACAAAAAAAATTATACAATCTTCTTCTAGAAAACTTCTTCTAGATTATTAAACTACAACAGACCCCAATCCTTTAAAGTAGTGTTTTTATTCTATTCTATTTTATTTTATTTTTTTAGAATACCTCTAATAAGTTGCTAAAATCACTTCCTCCTTTGAGAGACGACCTTGGTCAGCCACTCTGCTGCACCTAAGTACCCCAAATCACACTAATCATTTGAGGGCGCACACGACAGCGCTCTATCAATGGTTAATAAATAAAATAATCAATCATAATTTGAATAACTCCCATAACACCTCTCAAACTCATGGAAATCATATAAATCTAGACAAATTATTATATCAAACAACCATGAATGTGATAATATTCCTTTGATTCTTTATCAAATACTCAAAACACCATTGATAATCATGAAAAATTGGTATGGGAGTATATTCATGGAAGATATTGATACCAAATAATTAAATTTTAAGGAACAAAAATTGATACCAAATGGAATACTACAATGCTACTCTATAGTTTTCAATAGCACATTTGAAGCCCATTTTTTGTTACATTACTTATTGTCTTCTCGTTTTTACATTTTCAAAGAAAATAAATCATTTTTAACCTTAAAACATATAATACAAACATTGATTCTTGTATTTATAATTATTAGTATTAAATTAGTGGTAACTTATGTTTATTTCCCAAAAGTTTTGGAAATAGTGATATTATCTTTTCCAACCACTAGCACCACCATAACCTTCAAACATATACTTCCAACATTTAGTATTGCCATTGATTGGAGTCCTTGTAATGTTTATTGAATTTATGTTCTTATTATTAATTCAACCTGAGTTCTTGCACTTTGGGTATTAAAATTCATTATCTTAGAGTTTAGATTCCGATGTTTGGTTCATCTTGGTATAACTTCATCCCTCCGAGTGACTTCTAATCCAATCAAAATTCACCAATTATTATACTCATTTTCTTGGTAATGATCTATTGATTTTCATTCCTTTTATATACAATGTAATTTTTTTTTCAAGTTATGAAGAATTCTATTCTTTTATAGTATTAAGTTTATTATTTTTCTCTCAACTTCAAATATAATTAGTTTTAATCCTCAATTTTGTTTCTTTTTTTTTTCCTTTGATCTATAGGGATATAAGAATAAATAATCTTCTACCCATATATAGATGGGTTTTCAAATATTTAATGGTATCGTTGATCCCATTTCATAGGAAACTCTGATTAGATCCTTTATGGTCCAATAGATTTTGTTTTTACATAGTTTAAAAATTCCTATATTATTTTGTTATCTACATCTTTTAATTTAATTTTTATTTTATAGAAAGAAATTTTCAAATTGTAATCATGATGATCTATTTGAATAATTTGATAAACAGGTTATGGACGATTTCATTTTTGACTCTATGTTTACACAATTTCTTTTATTTACATGATAGAATGTTGCCTTCTTTTAACATTTTTTTGTAATTATATAATCATTTATATTTCTCATAATAATATTTTTATATTCTTTCATTAGAGTGTTGAATATTTTCTACTCATTAATTCTATTTTGATTCGGGTTTTGACTGATTTCACTATTGTCATTTTAGGGGATGTTGAGTGTTGTGAGATGAAAACCATGAGTTAAAATGGCTATATATTTTATTTTTATTACTTAATTTAAGGGAATGAAGATGTTTAAATAGTAATATTACTCATGTTAGGTCATTAATCTTAGATACCCTGAAATCAATCAAGGAATTTGTTGATATATTTTAATAGGAGTCATTAAATTGTAAACCAGGCATTCCTTCTTTAGTTTGGATTGAATTTTTTCCTACTTATTTTATATAACCATCCATAGTTTGGTTTCATTTGATTACTATTAATTTTATTTATATAATTAAGGTCCCAATGGTAAATGGTATGTTCCTTGTGGTGGCATGAAGTATATAAGAGAATTATCTTGAAGTTTAGTGTAATTATATTTTTGTACTATTTCCATTAATATTTTTTATAAATATATTCCAAATTATGTGAAATTTTAGATAATTGGGATAATTAAGGACTTTTATATATGGTGGGTCATTAATCCTTGAGCTATATAAAATCATGTTTTATGTCCTCTAATTGAGAGTTCTCTGATTGTAGGTTATTGCACTAGACAATATAATGATAGACCTGTGAGGCTCCTAACAACAAACCATATAACATGTAGCCGACTAACTCATGGGATCCGTGCTCTAGGACCCAAATTGGTTTGGGTATCTAGATATCTCCCTTATCTAGCTAAGGATTTATTTATCCTCCCTAGATATTTTAACCCAGGCCTAACTAGCATTTAAAAAACCTAGGATCTTCTCTGGTACCACTATTCCATATAGTCACGGTTGTACTCCGGATGCTCCCTAGTGACTATTAAGCCTAAGGTCCCTAGATTGAATTGTGGGAAAGCTATATTAATTCCCAGTAGGGACTAGGAACAATACCCACATTAGACTCGTGATGCTCCCAAAATTGAACCAAAATCCCACATCCCACTATCTCATTGGCTCCACATAATGGGCCCTAACATCATCCAGTTTTAGAAATTTTCCCCAAGACAACTGGTGATTTAATCTCACCTCCAGGGAGATTCGATCCCATGGTTGACTGGTATAATAACGATAGGAGAGCATCCTCTTCTATGGCGTAGTGGTACTCAAGACACCCCCAATAATGGAACATATAACCCATATCTCACTGACTCATGGGATCTGTTCTATGGGCCCTAACTTGTGTCAGTTATATGAATATCTCCCCTAGATAGTTGGGGATTTATTTCACCTCCATAAGGAATCGAACCTAGGGTTGACTAAAATTTAACCAATCGGGAGCTTCTCCTCTACCACTACACCATATGGAGTTGTGATAGCAGAGAATCTCCCCGATTGGTTAAATACTAGTCAGCCCCGAGTTTGATTCTCTGTGGAGGTTAAATAAATACCCATCTAGCTTGGGGATATTCCAGATACCCGGTCCAAGTTAGGACCCATAGCATGGATCCCATGAGTCAATGTGTTGGAGGGTATATGGTTTATTTTCTAGATCGTCGTGGCTCCAACATACGAGAGGTGTTGAATTAATTTTTACACTAGATATAAATACCAAATTAATTTTTAATTTAGATATGAGTTAACTATATTTTATTCAATTTATATTTTAGACACCAAACCTTCCATATCCATATATATTTCAGATTCCAAACCTTCCATCTCCTGCATAAAATTCTTGATCTTTTTCTTACTTAATTACCTATATTTTCATCGCATTTAGAATAACCTTTAACTAGATAATTTGTGTCATCCACTATTCTTGGATTATTTAAAATGAAATTAATTTATTTAAATACATCTGTGAAATTCATCATACCAGTCATTAGGATTCTTGAAATTAAACATTTGTTCCTCTAAAAGATTTCTACACCTTTCCCTAAAAGGCTCTTTTCATCGATTTTCTATGATTTATAACCATCTAGATTTTGTTTTAAAATTATCCCATGTAAATGATCCTCTTTTAATATATCATCAGCTATAGAAATAAGTAGGTCATTGATCATATCATTAGGTGGACCATAAGAAAATTCACCAAGAATCAACTCCTTTCCATTTTGATTTTCAATTCCTATGTTCATGTGTCTTCCAACTGTTGGATATTTGGAACTCCTCTAGGAAGAAATGGAATCTCCATTTTCTATTTGTGAATCAGACTTTAATTTACCATCCCCAGGGCCGATTCCATTACTAGCATTGCAATCACAATAAAATGGTGTTATTTTATTTTACCTTTTCAACATGCGTGCATGGAGTTTCTCAACAACCCTTTTACTTTTTCTTTTGGTACCACATTTTTTCTAATTGTCTCAATTTTTATTAATGATGAGGATTAATTGATGGAAATGGAGTCCTCCCTATGTCTAATGTACGTGTTACAAATTTCAGATATGTTCCTTGCATGTGATGATGTACTTTCTCTATGAGATGACATTTACCATCTCCAAATTGGGAGGCAAGCAATGTTTTACATAGAAGATATTTTCACCCATATACCATCAGATGAAGAGGTATAACAGAACATGGGAATAATATGTTCTATCTTCAAGGTCTGTCTATAATAGCATAGACCACAGGTAGCAGTTTCCACTTCTAAATTCTTCCACTGAGGTTGTTTCTCAACAAGAAATACAATATCCTTTGAACATCCATGTTATTTACAATCAAATACTAGACATCACGTACAAAAAAGAATATTCAAAAGAATACAAGGTGGAATCAACATATTTATCTATAATGGAATTACTAGAATATTACACCTCTTCAACTCTCCTTACTCCCTTTTAAGGATTCAAAATAATTCTAAAACTTCACATGATTCTCAATCACAATACTAGGATAATAACTCCATGACCACATAAGAGAGGCCTAATTATTTAATAGCAATTCAAAGAATATAATATTCAAAATTTGAAAACTCTTTATTATCTTTTTCATCCTCAATAACTTTCTCATCACTATCATTGAAATTCAAATATTCATCACCATTTTGGAAATAAAAAATCATCTTCAACCAACTAATTCTTGGTCCTTTTTCATTCATTGATTTATATGAAAAAACATTAATGTTGTGTAAGGAGGTAACCATTTCACTTCTATGATCTTAATAGAATAAATATCATTTTGAACTACAATGCTAGATCCTAGAATAATTACAGAACAGTCATGGCTATCTTCTTGGTAGGTACACTTATTTTTATACCCATTCATCAAGTAAATTCAATTTTTCGTATCAAGGTCTTCTTTTTGTGCCACAGTTTAGTAAATTCACTTTATATTTTTGAATAGATCTTATGAAACCCTTTTAACTTATGGTTTTTTTGTTGAATGAAAAATTATCACTACATTATATTTGTGGACAAAACATTATTTAAAATAACTATATCATACCCTTATTACTATAATTTGTTCTCATTTGATGACTCATTATGAATTTTCTAGATATTAACAAAAAAAATCAAAATAAATCCATTATAATCACATTCAAACTGTAAACTGGTTTAGAATTTAGGCCAAATAGATTTTGAAATAAAAAATGAATTAGTATTTCTACAAACCAACCATGTAAATCACTTATGATCCTCTGTTCACATAACTGAGATATGTGGGAATTTCATGGAAAACAAAATCAGTCAGTTTCCTTGAAAATTAACGACATAATACAAAAATAACAAAAAATGTTTGGAAAATGATAAAATGTAAATAGAAAATGGTAAGTTAGTTAATAAGAAATCCATATTATTGTAATTTTTAATGCATATGAGGAGATTTAATTTCAATCAAATGTGTATTTTATCAGAAAAGACCGAATATGTGGTTTTAAAAGGTTTAATGCCCTTTAAAAATTGATCCGGGTTAAAAATAAACTAAACGATTTTCAATTGCTGTGAAATTAGATGACAATAATCGTATAGTGAATTGTGAAATGGTCGAGTAGATAATATGTACATCAGATCTTTTATTTGTTTGGGATGAAGGAGAACACGGTTTTAGTGTCAAAGAACACCAAAACATGAATTTAATGGTTAGATATATATATAATGACCTTAGAATGACTTGAAATCCTAGATATACTATCTTATTATTATTCATGAAATGTACGAGTGGACGACCCATAATTCGGATACACGGACTATTCAAAATGAAAAAATATGCAGTTTTTAAAGGTTTGATGTCACTTAAAAAGATTCATATGGTGTTTAAAATCAACCAACTAACATTTTAATTTCATGGAATTAGATAATGAAAACAATAGAATAAATTAGGAAATAATGAATTAGACAGAACGTCAATCTGAGTTGGTTTTTTCTCAGGAGAACCAACAAACACACATTCAGGGTCATAAAACATCAAAACATGAAATTAACAATCAGATCCATATCAAACAAACATAGAATGAATTGAAATAATAATACAACCATTTTATTAATATTATTGATGTATAAGAGGAGACGATATATTAATTAGATGAGCAGTGTAGAATATGCATTTTTTAAATATTTGACGCCATTTACAAATATGCATGGAGTGAAAATCAACTGAATGGCCTTCAAATACTGTTAAATAAAACAGAAATAACTATATAGTTGATTTTTAATTGATTTAGTACATGGTACATTAATAAAAGGTTTCTTATTCCTAGGATGTTGGAAAATACACTTTTAGTGTCATAAAACGCAAAAATGTGTGTCTAACAGTCATATATATATATATATATATAATGATCTCAAAATGACTTGAAATGAAGGAAAACTATATTATTATTATTTTTTATGTGTATGAGTAGACGTCACATCAATCTGACCCATGGTCTACTCAGAATGATAGAATAAGTATTTTTTAGAGGTTTGACGCCCTTTGAACAGTGCATCTAGTGGTCAAAACAAACTAAACAACAACTAAATTTTCTGAAATCCGACAACAACATTCATAGATTGAATTTTAAAATGATAGAGTAGGAAAAATGTAATTATGATCTAGCATTATCCTAGGAGGATGAAAATGCACATTTAGTGTTATAAAGCACCAAAACGTGTGTCTAATAGTCAGATCCATAGAAAATGACCTCAAAATGACTTGAATTAAAATTGAAACCATATTAATAATCTTTTTGATTTGTATAAGGTGATATAATGTAAAATAACTGTGTGGTCTACCTGGAATGATAGAATATATGGGTTTTAATGGTTTGATGCCCTTTAAAAACATGTTGGGGTTCCATACTAGAAAAATGACCTCTGAATGTTGTGAAATCAGATGAAAAAAAACTATAGAGTGAATTTTGAAATGGTATACAGAACATCAATTCGTGCTAAAATTTCTATAAGAGGACAAAAAATGAACATTTATTGTCATTAAACACCAAAACACATGTTTAATGGTTAGATCCATAGAAAATGACCTCATAATGGCATAAAATCATAAGGTAATCATCTTATTAATATTTTTAATGTGTAAGAGTAGACGACACATCAATCGAAAATGTGGTCTGTCAGGAACGACTGATTATGGCGTTTTTAAAGGATTGATGCCCATTCAAAACACAAAAAGGGGTAAAACCCAACTGAACAACCTCTAAATTCCATGAAATCATAAGATAAAAACCATAGAATGAATTATGAAATAGTTAATTAGATGGTACATCAGTTAAAGGTTCCCTTTGTTTGGTATGATAGAAAACACACTTTTAGTATCACAAAACACAAAAACATATGTTTTACAATCAGATATATATAAAATGACTTTAAAATAAATTGAAATCATTGGTCAGCCATCTTATTATTATTCCTGATGTGTATGAGTAAACAAAACGTCAATCAGATGAGCTCTCATCCGAAAATGACTGAATATGCAGTTTTTAAAGGTTTGATTCCCTTAGAAATGTGTATCTATGGGTCAAAACCAATATAATGACATATGAATGTCATGAAATCAGAGGAAAATAGCTATATAGTGAATTTTGAAATCTTCAAGAAGACATAACTTCAATCTGAGTTAGATTATTCCCTAGAGGATAGAAAATTCACATTTAATGTTATAAAACACAAAAAAGCATGTTTAACAGTAAATTAATTTTAACACATTCTAATAATTACATGAAATCATAGGAAAATAATCTTACTATTATTTTTGACATGTATCAGAAGACAACATGTTAATCGGATGTGTGTTCTGTCTAGAATGATCGAATATGTGGGTTATAACGGTTTAAGGTCCTATAAAAACACATGGGGAGTCCAAACTATCCAAACAAGATTTGAATACCATGAAATCATACAAAAATAACTCTAGAGTTAATGTTGCAATGCTTGAGTATATGGTACATCAATCGAAGGTGTCATTTGTTCGAGATGATGGAAAATGCACTTTTAGTGTCAAAAAACACTAGAACATCCATTTAGCAGTTATATATATATATAAAAAGATTGTAACGAGTTGAAATCATAGGGAAACTATCTAATTATTATTTGTGAAGTGTATTAGTAGGAAACACATTAATAATATCTGTAGTCTATTTGGAATTATAGAATCTATGGTTCTTAAAGGTTTGATGTTATTTAAAAGGGTTCTTCCAGGGGTCAAAACCTACCAAATGCAATCTGAATTCTATGAAATCATAAAACAAAAACCGTAGAGTGAATTTTGAAATGAGAGATCATCCATAATGTCAATCCATGGTGTATTTTTTTTTGGGATGACTAAAAAAGAACATTTAGTGCCATAAAATACCAAAACCCACGTTCAACAGTCAGATCCAAATAAAACGACATTGGAATGACTTGAAATCATAGTATAGCCATATTATTAAAAACAATTGTGTGTATAATGAGACATAACATCAATGAAACATGTGGTTTGTCTAGAACGACTCAATATTTTGTTTTTAAAGGATTAATTCTCTTTAAAAACATGCCGGGGGTCACAACTGGCCAAATGACCTATGAATTCAGTGAAATAAAATGAAAAAAAAACTATAGAGTGAATTGGGGAATGTTTTCGGAGATAGTATGTCATTTCGAGCTATTTTTTTAGGATGATGGAAAATTCACTTTTAGTGTCAAAAAATAACAAAACAGGAATTTAGTGGTAATGTATATAGAAAACGATCTTAGAATAACGTGAAATCACAAGGAAACTAACTTATTGTTATTATTGATGTGTGCTAGTTTGGGAAATGTCAATAAAATGTGTGGTTTGTTCGAAATGACATAATATATGGTTTTTAAATGTGTGATGCTATTTAAAAAGGCGAATCTATGGGTTAAATCTCACTTAATGACATCCAAATGCTATGAAATCATAAAGAAACAACCATAGAA
This sequence comes from Viscum album, assembly GCA_963277665.1. NCBI lineage: Eukaryota > Viridiplantae > Streptophyta > Magnoliopsida > Santalales > Viscaceae > Viscum > Viscum album. The sequence goes on from OY728156.1 coordinate 1,414,232,779, forward strand.
TGAATTTTGAAATAGTTGAGGAGACATAACATCAATATGAGGTGTTATTAGACCATGAGGAGTAAAAACACACATTTAGTGTCATAAAACACCCAAACATGTGTTTAATAGTCATATTCATACAAAAAGAGAACAAAATGACTTGAAATAAAAGAAAAAATGTCATATTAATTTTTTTGATTTGTTCAGAATGATGGAATATGTGGTTCTTAAGCGTTTGATGCCCTTCAAAAACATGTGTGGGTAAAAATAGTCAAAATACCTCTATGTTTTTTTTTCAAATCAGATAAAAACAACCATATAGTGAATTGTGAAATGGTTTAGGATATTTTACATCAATCATAGATATATTTTTTATGTGATAATTGAAACATAGTTTTAGTGTCATTAGACATGAAAATGAGTGTATAACAGTCAGATATAAAGAAAAAAAATCTCAAAATGACATGAAATCATAGGGAAACCATTTTATTATTATTCTTGACTTATATGAGTATGATGAATATCAATCATACATGAAGTTTATTCGTAAGGACAAACTATAGGGTTTTTTAAGGTTTGATGCCTTTTAAAAAGGGGTGTCTGGGGGGGTCAAAACTAACCTAATGACATCTAAATGATTTGAAATCAAAAGAAAACAAATTAGAGTAAATTTTTAAATGGTTGAGTATATGGAACATCAATCTAATCCATAATTTTCCGAAGAGGACCAAAAATGAAAATTTAGTGTCATAAAACACAAAACACATGTTTAATAATCAAATCCATAAAAACAGCCTCAAAATGACTTGAAATCATAGGGAAACAATATTATTAGTTTTGTTGATGTTTATGAGGATACTACAAGTCAATTATACATGTGGTTTTCCTAGAATGTCTGAATATATTGCTTTAAAAGGTTTGACACCCTCTAAAAACATACAGGGGGATCAAAATAATCCAAATGACCTCCAAATGCCATAAAATCAATTTAAAACAACTTTTGAGTGAATTTTGAAGTGTTCAAGAAGATTATACACCAATAATTGGTTTTGTTTAGTCATTATGATGAAAAATACACTATTAGTGTCATAAAACACAAAAATGTGTTTTTAACAGTCAGATATATTAAAAACAACCTCAGAATATATTGAAATCATAGGAAAACCATCTTATTTTTTTTTTAAAAGTAGAATATGATTCAATCAGATGAATGTTATTCTAAGAATGAGAGAATAATAAGTTTTAAATTTAAGAAAAATGATTAGAAATTATTAATTTATATTCAAAATCAAAAAAATTCCTTGTATTATACTAAGTTTAAATTGAAATATTTTATTGTATTTCGATTATTATTTGTGATATTTGTTTATAGTAATGATTTTATTAAACTTTTTTCATACAGTTTTTTTATGAGGGGTGCGGTTCTTGGAACATAATGAGGCAATGAGATTTATTGTCCTATTGTTTTATATATTTTGGAAATATTTAATGTTTTTTAAAACAGGATGTTTTTTTTAATATTTCTATAAATTCAAAAAAATTATAGTGGATGCCATATGGTAGTCACTATTGGTCAGAGGAAGTACCTATAGTGACCACCAAGTAGCGTTCATTATAGACTATCTTAAGCTGGTATGTAGAGACCTTTGTTTGGTTATTGATATAGGTGACACTAACATGGTATGTATTTTATACTAAATGGTGTAATCTATTGGAAACAATGATGGGCCTAAAGAAACTACCATTTTAAAAATGTTGGGCGGCTGCTATAGGCCTTTAGCGACGAATTTTGGCGGTCACTAATGATATTTTTATACTAAATAGTTTAAATATTTTTGAAGAATTTTAACATTAGGAATATGATTCCTAATTCCCAGAATTATTTTAACTTTATTTATTCATAGATAATACTCACTAAAGCGTTTAGTCAAAGTGTTTTATCAGATGCTCATATAGTGATATGGTGGAAATTATAAAGAGACATAACTAGTTAAAAAACCCATAGAATTGTAGAAAACATAAATCTGGTCTGAGAGTATATCATATGTGATATGATAATTATGGGTATCACATGATTATTTAATGATTATTTTTAGCATAATACAACCAAAAACATTGGAAAATCTACATTCAAAAATAAAAATGAAAATAATATTGAAAAATAGAATACTTGGAAATAAAAAATTGCATCAACCATATTATTCTATACGATATATAATTCTTGAATAATATCACAAAGAGTAGTGAATAAAAGCACCATGCCTCTGAGATGATACATTGATCAAATACATGAATGTATGATAAGGATTCTCAAGAAACTGAATGGGTGGTTTTGACTTCTTAGTTGAGATTAAAAAATCTCAAAAGAAATAGATATTTGGAAAAAGATCATACACATTTCACATAAAATGGGAGAGGATGACATCCTCTTATATAGTCATAGCCTAAGGCATCTCCTATTCATAATGTATTGTATGCATTTCTGACTGTTAGGGTATAGTTCATTAAACATTTTAAATGAATTTAATTTAAATTGTTTAATCCATTTACAATGTATTATAACTATTTAATAAACCATCCAGGGAAAATAAATAAAACATATATATATATATATATCAAAAATATATATACTATAATCATTCATGAAAAATGCATGCATCATATTCATTTATGAAATTTACCATCTATTTAATATCATATTATATATTTATGTCTCATGAATCATATAAATCTTTACATGCATCTCATGTATGTACATTATTAGTTCACATCCAACAATCTTACACTTTCACTAAAGTCCCATACAGAATTTATAAAAAAAATTCAAAACTCATTATAAATCCTCCAATGATTTTGACATATAGTTTTTCATCAAACACTCTTTATTTTCGACAAAAAAAATTCCAAATTTTATCTCTATTCAAGGGACTAACTGTGTGAGCATATGGGCCTTATAATTTTTGACAAAAACTATGAAATCCATATTTCAAAGATGTAATAAAACAGAGGACTATATCAATGAACCAGTGCAACTCATGATACTAAGGGGTCTGGTGTGATCTCCATTAAACATACTCATATCTCTATATGAACATGTCCACTATAAGATGTATCATATACATCATATTTATAATTATATAATCCAATTTACCATGACATCGAGTGACCACTATACAGGGAATATATCAATCAATTATTGGTCTCTCATCATTTCATGATTCTCCAAAAAGTCTAACCATATCAATGAATACATCACACATCATTCATTTATCTAAAAAGTAAATCACATGTCACTTATCCATGTAGTTAAACACATCATATGTGAAATAACTAAGAATGACATTGAATTTATTGGATCTTTTTAAATTAAGGTACACATGTTCGTACTTATCTTACAAGGAGAAAAATATCAACTTAGATTCACTCCAACCAATGACATGATCAAATACATACTCAACCACCCTCGTATTAGCTAAGTTAATATGTTGACTTTTATAAGTAGGTTATCAAAGTATTAAGGTTCTCATGAGAGGTATCTCTCCAGCCTTAGGTAAAAAAGGATTGATAATAACCATACACCTTAATTATATCTATTATAACATTTCATTCAATGATATATACATCTATGGAGTAGTCAAAGTAATAAGTCTCTATTTATTACCACATGAATATATTCTTTGTATCTCACATACAACCCTTTATAATGAGTATAATAATTCATTCAGGCTAGTATTAATATATCATCACACCCCATAATACTTTATGATGATAATCAATTATAAACAACTCAAGGTTTTTACTTATAGGGGATATTTATCATTTGATCATTCATGTAAAGTAATACTTAGCACACATGAATTAATGATAAATAAATATTTCCTTTATTATAATTATATGATATATTTTCAACCATTGAAACCAATCTCTCATGTTCTTAATATATATAGATACTATAAGAAACTCATTTTATTGTATAATAAATGGGTTTTAAACGTTACATCCATATGCAATTTTCATCACATCCCTATGTAACCATCTGATAAAATACTCTCACTAACCTCTTATTGAGTAACATTTATGAAGTAATCAAATATGAATAATGGTTAGACATCATAATCTTATTCCATAATTTCATGTATTTAAACATATATTCATACTCCTTAACTTTATAACCTCAAAATGTTAAAATTTTATATTATATTGCCTCCTTAGAACTCTTTCTAAGTAGAACATCGCAATCCTGGTAACCCTTTATATCAAAAATTTTCATTGAAAATTTTTGTAAATAATTTAACTATAAACATTACCACTTTACTAGCAAATCCTAAACTCTTCTAAGAAAATGTGATATCCACATTGTTATGACAACTAATGAAACTCTTTACATTTATATTTACCTCCATAACCTAAAATCTTCTAGGATACCATGTGATACACTTTGTATATTAGACAGTATAAACCTTTATTTAATAGTGATGTTCACTTGTTATGGTAACAAAATATAACTCCATACATTTTTATTTACTATCAAATATCCTAAATCTAGAGGATATGAAGTGGAAAATCACTTAAACTTACATTTTATTAATTTTTATTGGTTAACATTGAACTTATCTATGTTTAAACATACTTTAACTAGCCTCTTAGACATTATATTATCAGTATAATATATTTATAAGACTTAACACAGACTACTTTTTTTAGTGAAAAAATTATTTCAATTTAATATAAATATCTACATACAATATATTGTTTCCATATCTCATGTGGAATTACATGTTTCTTGAAAAAAGATTTTTTTTCATTAAAATACACCACTAATGTATGAAATCAAATACCATCATCTTTTAACAAATAGAAAGATAAACTCTTTATCATGGATTAAACACTTTTATCCATATCTTCTTCTCAAGAAATGTTATAGATTCAAATGAATCATAAACCTAGTATATATAATTAATCATATCATTTTTTCATAACACCTCTCTGTTAGCACCTCTTATTATATAAGATAAGTGAGATGAATATAAAATTCATTTAGTTAGATCCATCCAATATTGATAAATATATTTACATTCAAATTTATTATGTAGTAAATATCTACACCAACACATTAATTAAAACTATAAGATCTTTCAATTATTCCTATTATTTTTAACTCCTGTATATTAACAACACTTGTAAAACATACACGTAGTATCACATTCCCTTCAAAATAGAAGAATTAATTTCTATAACATTAATACCTAACATGGACATTCCATGGAGTCCTCAAACCCATCCGATATTTTAGATAATCCCAAAATATGGAATCAATTATTTTTCCAGATAATATCTTTATATTTCAAAGCAACCTTAATTGGCTTCTTGAGAAAATATTATTATAATTTCCAACCTTTTCTCTTCCAATTTTTAACATTACCTCCTTATAATGTATTTACAATAATAAAACTTATACATTGTCTTTCTTGTTAATCTATTATAAACTCTTTTATAATATCATGTAAACTTTTCTTAAATATATCCATATTGTGGGAATATTTCCATATAGAAAAATCAAATGAATTTCTTAACTAGAATAATTCTTCTAGGAATTATTCAGTCCCTATGAGAATATTCAATCATATTGAAATATCCAATCATATTGATACATAATACTATAATTCATTTTATAAATTAACACATAGTTTCTTTTAAACCTTAAGTGAATTCTTCTGTGTTAAAAAACATCTTGGTTCACTTGTTGAACAACTTCAATAGTTCCTTACTCAGGAACAAAATGTTCTAATACATATAATATTTATCTTGTTCAATAATGTTTCGTAATCTACCAATATTATTAGTTAATTAAATTAAACATGTCTCTTCAAGGATAAATTTCAATGTTTAGTTTGACTATAATGATTTTTTATCCACAATATATATTTTTATTAGATTAAAATCATGTCATATATATTTTCATTAAGAAATTTAAATGATATTTCCCCCACTAAAATTGATGACCCCAAAAATTATATCCATTTAATGAGCCAAGATCAATATTTCACTAAAATGGTCCCCATTTGGTGTGAAACTCATTACCAAATTTATTTATAGAGGGATTCATCTTGATCACAAAAGATTCCAGTATTAGATAACTTATTGGATATCTCTTTATCCAAATCTATCATATGAAAATACTCAACTCAATTCATATGGTGTCCCAAACCTCAGGGTTTCCCAACTAAGTGTAACACAAATTAAATTTCAAAAACAAGCTATCACAAGAAAATTAAGGGGCACCCCACTTTGTCATGAAATTACTAGGTTGGATGATCAAGGTATTGAAATAAGTTTCTTTTAAAAGAGTCTCACACATGTTATTTGAGGGGTATTATTTCAAAGTATCATGAATTTAACATACATCACATGCATATTAAATAAATAATTATTACATATTACATTATTATTATCTTCTCATGTTTTATTCATTTTTGTGTATGTATTCTTCTAATGATTTAGTTTTTAGAATACCTATTCTAACTACCAAATTAATTTTTTCACACTACATTAATGTGTAACTCTTTACATAACCGAAAATATCTGTTACTCACCTAGGAATAATAGTCAAAAAATATTCATATATATCAGGGTGCATCATATGCATAAGGTAATTGAACGTTACATGTAATGTTATAGAGAAACATGAGATTAATAATATCCACATGATTAAGACCAAAGAGATAGATAGCTAACCCCATGGACTTTTACTTAGACAAGGAATAAGCCTCCAGGTATGTAGGTGGTCTCACCCAAAGTCCCTCTACCCAAGGAGACATGAATCATGAGAGAATCTAATTCATGATATATATATATATAACCTAATATGCACAAAATATGAAAAATAAGTAAATTTAAAGTAATAACATTAATTAAAAATTGATGTCAAGGTAAACGAAAAATAAATTTTATAATATCAAACATACCATGATATAAAAGGAATTATCATAGAATAAATGTATCATATAAATGAACTTGTAAAATATTCAAATTTCACTAAAAAATTACTAAACATGAATATCATTAAAATTTAACAAATAAATAAAAATTTTATTTGTTTTCCAAAATACAATAAATTTTTGAACTATTCGAAAATAAATTCTAATTGTAAAGATTTTATAAATTTGAAATAACATAAAATTTTAATATTCATTTCAATAAGAAACCCTTAAATTTTTATCTTAAATAACATTTATATGATATTTCATGAATTATATACATTTTATAATCTATTTTTAATTATATAAGTATTTTATACAATCTAAATATCATATATCTTGTAATTTATAAACACTTTATAAATCACCTCTTATGATCTCTAAATAATCCTTTTGTTTATAGATCATAGAGAATTCCATTGAAATTTTCAAAAGGTATTTCAAAATATAATCCTTTAGTAATTGAGAAAAAAATTACATAATAATTTATTTAATTAATTATAAACTATTTGTAATTTATTTATTTATTTATAAAATACTTATAAATTAATATATCCAAAGATAACATCTATTAATAGTTATAAACATTTTATAAACCATTAATTTAATATCATATTTAAAAAAATTAAATATAGTTTCTACATACCCTTATACAAAATCCCTATTCTATGTAGAAGTATCCTCGCTTTTACCATTATTAAAATGCTCTGTGTAAGGGTAAATGATGTTTTCTAAAGCATGTGTAAAGGTAATATAAAGGTCACCTTTATACTGGTCTATTTGAATAATCATTTTTTAAAGGTAATATAAAGTTTACCTTTATGTATCTCCCTCATGTAAAGGTATTAACATTATTCAAATCCTTTGTGCATGGGTACTCTAAATATTTCATATACTATGGAAAGGTGCAAATCAAAGACATTTACATAGTAGCTTCAATACATGTACGTGTAAGGTTTAAGTGATAATGACCCTTATATAAACTCAATTTTCAAAAAGGTATTACTTGTAAACAAGAAACTTTTATAAATGTAACAATGATTTTACCCTTATGTTGACCTCCTATGTAAGGGTATCGAATAAGGGTGTCACATAAGGGTAAATCATATTCACCTTTATACATGGTGTATATTTGTTTACAAAACTCTGTTCTCATTTCCAGTTCTAATTTTTCTCAAAAACCATTGATCAAATCATGTTGAAAATGTGAAGAACCTAACTATGATACCAATTTTGGGTTTTATATGATCATATAATGATCACTATTCGTAGAAGAAAATAAAAAACATGGGAAGATCTATCTTCATGAATCGACATGATAATAATAATGTAAAATAGAGTACCTAGAAATCTCAAATACCAGTAGACATATTATCTCTTAAAATGAGAATCCTTGAAGAATATCATAAAGGTTAGTGAATGAAAACACCATTCCTACAATTTGATACACTGGCCAATGGATCAATGATCATATCATGGGTATTTTCGATAAATTAAAGGGGTGTTAGTGCCTTCTCTAGGGAGATGAACGGTGATCATGAAGAAGATAGATTTTTAAAAGGGTCATACATATATCACACATGACAGAAGATGGTTTCATTAACCTTTATAATTGAAGCCTAAGTAATCTCCTATTCACAACTGATCATATGAATTTCTTACCAATGGGGTATAATTCATTAAAAAAATTCATTAAATTTAATACAAAGCCTTTAATCTATTCATAATGAATTGTAACTATTTAATAATTCATTTGGGAGAAATAAATAATATATATATATATATATCATATATAGATATGTATATATTATATTCATTCATCATATACATGAAAAATACATGAATCATATACATACATTAAATGTATATTATATATAATATCATATTATATATATGAGTTCATTCCACATGCATCATATACATGTGTACATACATCTCATGCATGTACATTTTTAGTGCACATCAACTAGAAATGGTGGGAACTTATGTATGTTTTTGTTATGATTCTTAAGAGTTTAAGTTTGTAAAATTTGTCATGTTATACAAAATTAAATATTCACTTTATCATTATTTCATGTTGGATCCACATACACACAGATATATATATATATATATATATATATCATGAGGTAAAATTAAAATTGACCTATCAAATAATGTCTTTGAATATATCCCTAACTGATGTTCATCTTAGTCAATTATAGGTTGTTATGAAATGTATGTTTGAGTAAGATTCTTGTATCGGGATACATAATATGATCATAAGGAACAAAATGTGTTTTTTGCACTACATGACCCTCTATGTATATGCCATATGGAGTTCCATACAATAGATATGTGGAATATTGGAGGTGCATTATTCAGATTTGGATTTCCACATACTTAAAGTTGGTTAGCTAACAAGAATGAGAACTGTCATACATAGATACCTTTATTAGGAAATTATTATGGCCTATCTAATCTTGGGGTGGTTTCAGATATGTTGATCGTGTTATTGGTTATATTTTAACTAAGATGAGATTTTTACTCACGTATGACTGATATGACATCTAGTCCCTCATTTGAGATGAATAATGATGTGTAAGACCATACCTAGATAAAACATATGATGTGATTATATATTATATGAGGGACATGAGATGTGATTATCCAAAAGGTAATTGACATGTGATGTATTCATTAACCCAGTCAGTCAATACTCAGAGATTCAAGAATGTATTAGGAGGCTATATAGGATTGACATACTTCGTGTGAATAGAATATAACCTAAATCCTTGTCTTGTTTTATGGTATGATATAGTATGTCGTGGATTATGGAATACATATGAGAAACTTTATATGTTTAATTAGTTAGGAATATGATATTTTATGATATAGAGATATTGTATATAGGGTCCTTGGGTGTGTCATTTTTCATGGAAGAGATCAATCACAGTACCATGAATCGTGTGGTAAAATTAATTTGGAACTATAATGGATCACCTAAAGTGGTAAAATATTAATTGTTTGATGTCTCAATCTCTATAAAACATCATTTATCATTGACACTTATGGGAGAGCTAATGGTTGAGGGTTACATGAGATATAACTGAAGGCATTACTCAAACAATTATGAAACATACAATTAAGTTCATGGATCGAGGAGTGTTCACATATCCTATATATAGGAGTCTATGATAAGATTATGATATGTGTGTGAATAAACCTTTAGGGAGACAATGATTGATACTATCACCCTCCCAAAGATCTCTTCTTCTATCTTTTTCCCCCATATGATACTATCATATCATGGAGAATTAGAAAATCTTGCACAAATAATTTGGGGGATTCGGTGAAACCAATGGGTACACATCCAGAAGAAGATCCTTTCAATTTTTCCTTAGTGATATTCATCAAGCACTGGATGAAGGAAATGTTAGTTTAATACTTCAATTTAAGGTATAAATTATTCATTTACAATTAACATAATTTCAAATTTAAACACATGTTGTTCTTGGGTTTAATGGTTTCAAAATTCTTCCACAACATTGATTGATCATTAATAATTAAATAGAAACCCTTAAATGGTATTATATCATTAACATTATTTTTGATTCATGAAATCACATTTCTAAAATGAAGAACCATGGCTGAATTTATTTTATGTGAAAACATAATCACAACTGGGAGCCTGAAACTGCATTATGTGATAACATAATCTTAAAAGAGACCATGAAATTAAATTAATCAATACCACACACTATGTTGGTTTCCCTAAATTTACATTATATGATTAAATAACATTCCTTGGGATCATTAACTTTATATTAGGCGATAACATATATTTTTTTTGTTTCATATGTTACGTTATGTGATAACATAACCCATATTGGGGTCATTTACATTAAGTTATGGGATAAATAATTTTTTATCTTTGTAGAATATGTTATGTGATAATGAAACTTATGTTCCACATTACAAAAACATAGCATTGTATCATAAATTTGAACACAGTTTCTATAATATAAAAAAATTGATAACTCTAAAATGGTTTAAGCATTGCAACCTTATCAATCATATTTTATAATTCCTAGTATATCATTGAATACAATCGGAATATAAAAATGGTTTAACTTAAAATTAAAATATTAATTGAACTATATAATTTATAAATTCAGTGTAAATTATAATTAAGGGTATTTTGGGATATTTATGAATTTATAAAACTATTTATAAATTAATCAATTATAAAAATTTTATTATTTAAATTTTAATAAAAAAATTATTATTAAATATTTTTTAATATTAAGTTTTAATATTAAAATACGTTTTCCATAATTATATAGAATGACTTATAGTTTAGGAATAATATGTTTATATGGAAATTATATCTGTAATTTGTAAAGGGTTTATAAATTATAAAAAATAAGAAAAAATATAATGTTTTTATATTTAAATTTTTTGAAATGTCCATATTTTTTAATTAGAATTATTAAAATTAAAGGGTATTATTTAAAAATTATTTAAACCATATAAAAATGAGTTTTGATAAATGTTTTGATCAAAAGTATAAGTAAAATTAATACATAATATTTAGATTGTAAAATTATTACATAATATAAATAAAAATATATTGTATTTATATTTAATGAAATACCATATATTTAAGTTAAAATTTTATATAATGAATAATATTAATGATTTCATATTATTAAATATATATAATGTGTTTGCATTTATTTAATTATGTTTTATTATTCACTCCCGAATTTACCCTAGTTTTTAGGTTTGAAGTAGTCTCTTGTAGTGTAGCTTGAGTTATTGGATCCCCAAAGACCTAAGAAGAAACCTAAAGACACATGCATTCTAAAAAGGTAGATTTGGATATGAATTACAAAAAAAATTGTTTTGAGATGGTTTAAATGAACTCTAAGTGACCAAAGAGAATTTAATTTATGAGAAAGGGTAGATACTAGGTTATTAAAAGGGATGGATTGGATGAAATTATTTTAAAATTATTTCAATTTATTTAACTCTAGAAGGATTCATTCGATGAAATTGATATAACCTCATCAATTAAAGCTTAACACCTTCACATATATAGGATAATCACACATAAACTTAGATTATCATTTTCATGATCTTTACGTGGTAAAGTATATTATTAGCACATGAAAAGTGTGGTGAAAAAATCAATAAGGAAGATTTTGAAAGAAAATAATTGAATGAAAACAAAAATAATAGAAATTATTAAACATTTATAGAGTGATAAATAACAACCAATCTATACCCTTTCTACTCCCTTGGATCAAACCATAATAATTTTATCCCTCCATTTATGTTATGCACTCAATGGAAGTAGAAATTAAACTTGTGAGGGTGGAATTGAAGATGTAAGAACAATGAAATAACGAACAGTCAACCATTCTGTGAGGATTTATCACTTCACTATGTGAATAAATTTACACCTTAATGAAAAAATATCAACATGTTTATAAAAATTACAAAAAATATAATAATAATAAGCTTTATTGTGAGACTAAGGTTATTCAAATAACTTACAATTGAAAGAAAAATGATACAAAGACAAAGCAACAACATAATATTACCATGAAACAAAACCCAAATAAACCACTAAATCCTTCACCAAAACAGCCATAAATAATAATTTTAAGATTCTTGGGTCAATACCCCAACATTGTAATTCTTCCCAATTGATTACGGTAGGCTTACAATGGTGGAATGTTTGTGAAATGTGGACTTTTCCACCATTGACCTAAAATGAATGCCAACTTGTATACCTCAGATAGATGTGTCCAAACAAGAATATATAAGGATTAATTTTTGTGGGAAATAGAATAATAAATTTAATCCCATTATTTTACCTAATTTCATATAAAATTTTATCCCAATTAGATATTTGGTTTTGGAGATAAGATCCAAATGGTGGGATGTTTTTCTAGGCCATAGAATATGGCCTAGAGTTTTATCCTCAACTTGGGTAACCTATAACTCAATTAAAACATCATAATTAGATCATTAATCTATTTAATAAAATGTTATCCCTGATTTTATCTATTTCCAATTAAAATTTTCACATTATTGGGATTTTATCTTGACTTCTATAATAATTTTATTGGGTTGTTATCCAATTCACTTCACCCAAATTGTTCTTATTTCAATCCCCATAATGGTTATATTCCTAAATGAATATTTAATAGATCCAGATGGATATAATGTTTGTCATATCATGGGAGGCCTTAAAATAAAATATAAAAATAAAATCAATACCATTGGGTTTTTAAGAGATGTTATAAAATGTACCATGTAATAGTATATTTTAAAAAGGAATTACAACCAAGTTAAGAAAAGATTTTCAAATAATAAAATGCACTATTAAAAATGTTTATGGAAATTGAATCACATGAATATTATGATATAAACAATTAATATTAATATCTTTTTATTTCTAATAAATTATCCATAATGAATTTCAAAATTAAAAATTGTTTGTAATTGTTAATTTATAAATTTCTCAAAAATGTTTATCTCATATTTAAATTCAAGAAATGTTCATTTATTTATCATTTCATATTTAATTAAAATATATAACTATTATATTATGAATTATTATGAATTATTTGGTAGAAATTTTAAACTAATACTAAATTTTTTTTATATGAATATATTGAATTACATGCTATGTTTTATAATGTATTTAGCTTTCTTATACTCTGACTTCAACTTTTATTGAGGTATGAGATTAAATTAAGTACTACATTATCACGAACCATGTCAGGTCACCATCTAAACCGATGCCTGACCTAGTTTGCTGTAAGGCCCGAAGGGTGTTCCTGATGCCCAAAAGCTAGCACAAGTGGCTAGGTATCAAAACAAACCTTGGGAAATATTTACCCAAATAAATTAATGAAAATAAATCATAGAACAGTATAAAATAGACCAAAGTTGAAAGTCACAACCAAATGTGACTTTGACAAAAAACAAAATTTGGGTTGCATATTTGAACTGAAAACCAAACAAGAGCTACCACTTGGTAGGGTTACTAAAAACCAATACAAAAACCTCCACATGGTGAGTGGACAACACCCTCAAGCCATCTCCACAACGCCACACCAAGTAGTCTTCTAATCTCTTGGACCACCACTTCCAAATACATTACCTTTAAATGACTCTTACATGACCAAATATACTTACACCCAAGGGTGTAAGTAGGGTGTGATAAATCGCCCAGCATGATGCCCCTAAAAGAATATTCCACATATAAATATTAAATGATAATGCAGTTTCAAGTTTAGCCAAGGAAAAGAAATGATTATTTTAAAAATTGAAATGGAAATAGTGTAATGAAATTAAATTTAACAGAAATGTGGTTTTTTAGAATAAAACACTTTTACATCTATATAAATAAAAATATTTTACTTATTTAATGAAAAATATTTCACTTCTTTTAAAAATAACATACTCATACTTTCATGCCATAAAAAATCAATACTGTATACTGATAGTGGGTGTGATGTAATCAAGAAGCACCAAAGTGAGAGAGGCCCTATATATACTAGAGAAAGAAATAAAGAGTGGGACCTAGAACATCATGTCTTGGTGAAAAAAAAATCAATAACACAACAATATATGTTCTCGAGCACGAGCCACTAGTAGGGAAACACATCCATAACCTAGTGGTCTCCAATCCTCATCCAAAGTTTAGTTAGTGTTATAATCACCAAAGAATCTAAGTGAAACTGGGACAAATCCACTCTCATATCACTAAAACACTAGATCTAGTCCACCCACCTAGTACCCAGGCTTCCTATATGTGCTGAAAAGCTCCAAGTTCAGATGCTTGTTAAAGTCAAATGCGCAAAACCCAAGTGTATTATCTAAATTATACACCACATTATCACGCACACAAAAATACATTTAGAAAAATTATCCACACCAATGATTTTCCAAAACTCAACCTTCACTACTCACACAGTCAAATAAACAGTTGTATAATTTTTATAGACCACACTACAATTATTTAACACTAGAAAGATTTATTAAACAGTTTTTTCAAAAAAGCGATACACAACTCAAGGTTCAAAAACCCATGAAAAAACCCTTGTTATAACCAGAATCATACTGATGCCACCACAAAACACAATCCATAGCTCTTATACATACAAACAGACAAACTGAATTATTTTAATAAACACTAAAAATTCACAAATGAACTACCAGCAGAGAAAATACAATTTAAGTTGCAAAAAAAAACTAACTGCACACATTAAAAACAATTAAAAATAATAATAAGAAAATAAAAAATGTAACAGAATTAATCAGATAATCCTTACATGTGGAACCACCTTCCTGTGTGTGACAATGTCACAATATTGGCATGAAACTCTCTTCACATGAAGAACACACCTCAATGAGTCTCTAAAGAACCCTAAAACAAAGCATCGTGAAAAAATGCATCAAGATTTAATCAATCGCAACTAAACCATAACCGCAACATCACCCAAAAAAGAAGAATGTGAAACCACAGTACTCCATCCCAACAGAGAGGGGTTCGAAATTCTGGTTGGATGAGATGGAGGGTGCTGGAAGAGGTTCTGCTGGCTAGAACCTCACTGGAAGGAGGTGCGGCCAAGAAGGGGTCACGACTGAAAGGTTGTGGTGGGAGGGATTCAGCGTGAGGCTTGTCCAAGCGTGTGTGGTAGCGAGGCGAGGACGGATGGGCAGATAAGGGAGGGTATAACGAGGTAGAAGGGGTGGCCGAGTGATTTGCTAGACATGGAGAGGTTGCAGTGTCACCGGGAGGTAGCAAGGTGAAGGGTGGTGCAGCTGTCCGGAGGAAGGAGGAGGGTGGCTTGACATAGTGGGGGAGGAAAAGGAGGTGTGGCACAACTATCTGGAGGAGAGAGGGGGTGGCCTGATACAGAGGAAGAGGAAGGAGAGTGGCCCGATGCGGATGAGTATGGAAAGTATGTGCGGCCCAACACAGAGGAGGAGGAAAAGGAGGTGTGGCGCTAAGGTTGGCCCATGCGAACTAGGAGAGAAATGGCTATGGTGCGACGGGGGAAGAGTGTATGTGAGGGAGATAAAAAAAGAAAAAAAACAAAAAAGGAAATAAAAGAAAATAAAAAATTAAATGAAATAAAATTTAAGGGGAAATAAAATTAATAATGACAAAAAAGGACTTAGACTATCAAAAAATAGAAAAACATTTAAACTAGTTAAATAATAATAATAATAATAATAATAATAATATAATATCCATATTAATAATAAAAATCTAATAATGTTAAAATTTTGAATGCTAACATAAAAATTAAAATATTAATTATAATAATGTTTAAAATAATAATAATAGTAATAATAATAATTATTATTACAATTATAATATTTATAATAATTATAATTTTATTTGTATTAGGTTAGTTAACCACCTGTGCACTAGGATGGGCACACGTTAAACTGTCGAAACCAGATGGATTCACCCATGCCCTGCCTACATGTTGGCATTGTCAAGTTGATGCTCATTTATTATTACAATAGAAAATAACTCATGTTTGGCTTGACCCACAATTCAAAAAAACAATTATTAAAGGGAAAATAAAATTATGAGATAAAAACAAACTTTAAAAACATTTTTAAATGAAAAGTCTGGGCATGACAATTCTCCCCACCATGAGAAATTTCTGCCCTCGAGAAAGTCAATTCAAATCCTGATCAGAGAATAATGGGAACTCTTACTCAACTAAAGACTTCCACTCCCAAGTATCATGTTCATCATTTCCTTACTGGAAGAGAATGAGAACCATAAGAATGGACTTCCCATAAATCACATTCTTCTTAGAATCCACTATCCTCACCGTCCACTCAAACACTAATAAGTCGGGCTCTATCTCCAACTCCTCAACATCCAACACATGTGACGGATCAAGACTGTACTTTTTTAGTTGGGAGACATGGAATATGTCATGAATTGATGGAAATAGAGAAGGAAAAGATAACCGGTATTCCACCTTTCCAATCCTCTCAGTAATCTCGAAAGGCCCAACATACCTCGACGTCATCTTCCCCTACGTTCCCAAGAGGTGGTGACCTAAGAGAGGGGACACCTTCAAGAACACACGGTCACCCACTAAAAACTCAAGATCCTGAAGCCTCTAATAAGCATAATATTTGTGGTGAATTTATGTTTTCAATAACCATTGTCTGATCAAATTTACATTCTCAGACATCTCCTTCACTATTCTTGATCCAAAAAGTGAGGTCTCACCTACCTCAGCCCAAAAAAAGGAGACTAACCAGGAAGACCATAGTGCACCTAAAGGTTTCCATTCTAATAGAGGATTGGTAACTGTTATTATAAAAAAAAATAAACAAATCCCAAATATATATCCCATGACCCTCAAAAATCCAACACACAAGCGTGAAGCATGTCCTCTAGAATCTGATTCGCTCGCTTCATTTGACCATTAATTTGCGGATGGTATGTGGTGATCATATTAATCTACGAACCCAAAGCCTTTTGGAGGCCTCTCCAAAACCAAGAGGTAAGGTAGTGGTCCCTGTTTGAAACGAATGCTGACGACATTCCATGTAGTCTGACCACCTCTGGAACATACAAACGGCCTAACTCATCCACCTTTGTTGTATATATGATCAGGAAAAAGTGAGATGAATTAGTCAAATGATCAATCAATACCCAAATAGTGTTCCTTCCTTGAGGTTTATGAGGTAATCCAACAATGAAGTCCATGGTGACCTCATCCCACTTCTAGGTAGGAATGGGTAATGGCTAAAGCAGACCAGATGGTCTCTGATGCTTTGCTTTCACCTGCTGACAAATGTACATCTCGATACATATTCATCTATGTACTGTATCATACCTAGACCCTGGAAATAGTGACTAACATCATAATACATCTTGGTAGAACTAGGATGGACGACCAACTGAGACTAGTGGCTATCTTGCATCACCACCTTCTGTAGGGATAACGACACCACTGCACGTCCCCTAAAGCACAAAATCCCATCAAGAGAAAAAGAACACTCTGAAGAAGTGTCCCCACCATGAAGAAACTACATAGACCGCTGACATAGCTCATCACCCAGCTATTCTCGATAAATCAATTATATAAGGGAATTTGTTAACTGAATACTTTCCATGAATTCACCTCCCCTATGCTTTTTAGTCTCTAAGTGCATCTAGGAAAATAACCCCATCAAAGTCCACTCATATCTGGACTCCCTCAATGCCTACACTGGTACTTTCTTTATCAAAGCATCTTCTCCCTCATTACCCTTTCTCGGGATATGGACAATGTCAAATTCAAATCCCTATTGATACTCGATCCAACAGTACTACCTCATATTTAAATCCTTAAGAGAGAAAATGTAGGCTATGCTCTTATGGTCAAAATAGACCAAAAATTTCTCCCCCAAAGAGGTAGTGATGCCAATTCTTTAGGGAATTCATCACTACTGCCAACTCCAAGTCGTGAGTCGAGTAATTCATTTCATGTGATCAGATCAGGAGAGTACCCTAGGCGACCACATGATTATCCTTCATGAGTACACACCCAAAGTCCGTACCTAAAGCATCACAATAAACCACATAGCCCTTACCAAACTCTGGTAAGATTAAAATTGGTGATGTGGTCGACCATTTCTTTAACTCCTCAAAGTATTCCTAGCACTGAGGGCTCCATTCAAACTTCACCCCTTTCTAGGTGAGTGCAGTCATGGATGATGTAAGCCATGAGAAATATCAAAAACAGTTCCTATAATAACATTCCAGGATAAGAAAACTCTTGATCTAAAACACATTCCTTATATTTTCCCATGACATCACAACACTGATATTCTCGAGATCCACTGAAACTCCTTGTTCTGAGATGACATGCCCAGAACATCACTTCTCTGATCTAGAATGTGAACTTCTAAAGTTTGGAATACAAGTGGTGATCCCACAAAGTGCCCAAAATGATACACAGATGATTCTCATGTTCCTCCACAGATCCATAACATACCAGGTTAAAGGATTCGAGATATTCTTGGGAAACCCAATTCATGAGTGCCCTGAAAACTTCTGGAGCATTTGTCAATCCGAAAGGCATGACCAGATAATCAAAGTGACCATACCTGCTCTGGAAAGCTGTCTTCATAATTCATGCTTCTCTCACCCGAGGTTGGTGGTAACCCGATCACAATTCATTTTTGGAGAACCACTTTTCCCCCTTTATTTGTTCGGACAAATCATCAATCCATGGAAAAGGGTATTTATTCCTAATGGTTACCTTATTCAGTATCCAGTAATCAATTCACAATCAGAGGGTTCCATCATCCATCTTCATGAATAAAACGTGGGAGGCCCATGGAGAGATGCTCGAGTGAATTAATCATTTGGATTCTAAATCATCTATTTGTATCTTTAATTCCCTCAATTCAATGGTTCCAGGTGATATTATGGAATAGATATAGGATTTGTTCTCAGTGCCAACTCAATTGAGAAATCCACATCCCACTCTGGGGGTAAGACGGCAAAATCATCTAGGAATACCTCTAGATACTCATCCACTATAGAAGGTATCCCACTCTGAGAAGTGCCACTATCTTCATCTAGTTATATCTACTAAAACTGATAAAAATATTCCCAAACTCAAGAAGTGGAGATCCCGTACAACCCGACTGAGGATCCCATTCCCCAAGAAATACCTGGGGGCTCCCATCAGGTGCTATAAAACTAAATCATCACCTATAGTAGTCACTATGCGCTTAGAAGTGCACCTACCATTCCATTCCAAGGATCACATCAAACAGGTCCATATTCAAGACCAAAAAATCACACTCCATCTCAACTCCTAAAACAGAGAGCATGTAAAATGGACACCTAAGGCCTTTCTCCCTCTTTTTCCCCAGTGGTGTTACCAACTCCATGGAAAAAGATAACAATTAGGTTGGTAGGTTTAGTAGGTTCACAATATGGGAATATATAAAAGAAACTGATAAACTAGTATAAAATAAAACCAATGCTTTAGAATATGCAATTAGAATGGTAGCAAAAATAGTCCAAGGTACTGTATCAGATCCTGAGGGTGCCTGATCTATAGCATGCAGATGCCTGGTCCCTGCCTGGGAACAACCACTCACCTAGGGATCTACCCTAAGCTGGCTCTGCCCCAAAGATGATATGGTCCTGCCACCATGGAAACTGAATCGAGATCCCATCATCCTAGTTGGCTCTAACTGAACTGGTACTCCATTGGAAGCCACAAATCCAGTCCCACTCTAATAAGGGTGGGTCACCCTGTAAAAGAGTTTCATATGTCCCATAACTCTGCATTGATAACAAGGCTTTGGAGGAGAGGGACATGAATTTCATATGTGTCTTGCCTTCCAGCTCTAATGGCACACCACATACCCTGCACTAGAATCCCTAGATTAATTCTAACTGGAAAAATTACCTGACTTGCCACCACGCTTCTTCCCTTGCTCATCACGCTTCCTATTCTTCTCGAATGAACTACCACTACCAAACCCTGACATTGATCAAGAACCCTGACTTTCCACTCTGGTCAATCTCCACCATACAAGAAAGGTTGACCACCTCAGCATAAGTTCTCATATTGAACAAGAAAACCCGTTAGTAAATTTCTGGTCAAATCCCCTTCTCGAACATCTAAAATTTCCATGATTCATTTGAAACAATCCTATGCACATATCACACTAGATCAGTAAAGAGGTTTGAATTATCCATTATTTTATAATTCCCTTGTAAAAGATCCATGAACTCCTCGGATCTGGCATAATCTATGAACTCGTGATAGTATTTCTCTTTAAAGATAGCTTTGAAATCCTTCATACTCATCTTCTCATGACTCCTATCCTAAAGCATTGATTACCACCTCTTGTGACGGAAACCCTCTAGCTAAAATGTGGCACACTTTACCCTAACCTCCTCAGGTATGTCATGGAACTCGATCATTTGCTATATATTTTCAATCCATTCCTCTACCTCTTGAGGTTCTGAACTACCTCAGAATGAGAGTGGTTTATTCTTCAAAAACTCTTGAGCCTTAACTTTCTTTGAGCCAGAACCATATCCTCTAGGTGGAACAGGAGTAGGAGTAGGAGTCTCCCCTTTTACTAAATGCTGAATAGCATGGACCATAGCTTTTACCAATCTCTGTTCAAGTGGTGAGGGAGAACTCCATCTAGCTTCCTCTCGTGGGGGTGTATAAGCACTCAAGGGAGGCATCCTACTGAAGGAGAAACCAAAACAAAAATAATATTATTAATACATAATGTGTGAAGAAAAATAAAATTTCATTAATGACAACAATCGATAGTAAAAAAACATGAAATAGTAACATCATGTCTAAACCACTCCTTCCTCACCCAATATCCATGCACAAACATCAGCCTACACATCCCACCTAGAAGATAAGTCAAACAAGAATCCCGACACCCCATGGCGACTCAAGGTCTATGTTGAGGTGTGCTGGCGAGGAACCCTACTCGCAACCAGAAATATGTGCCATAATAGTCATACCTTTGATCTAAATAGACTTGTCCCAAATAAAAGGACCCAAATAGAAAAACCTATCCTATGATACAATTTTTTCAAGAACCAGGTTGGGTCTCCATCTGAACTGATGCCCGACCCAGTCCGTGGCAAGGCCCGAAGGGATTTCCAAATCCCCACGGGCTGGAACAAGCTCCCAGGTATTGAAATAAACCCTGGGAATGATTTAACTGACTAAAAAAATGAAAATAAATCATCCAATAATAAAAAATAGGCCAAATCTTAAAGTCACAACCCACCATTACTTTAACCAAAAAAACAAAATTTGGGATGCATATTTGAACTGAAAACCAAAAAAGAGCTACAACATGGTAGGGTGACCAAAAACCAATACAAAAACCTCCACTTGGTGAGAGGACACCACCCTCAATCCATCTCTACAATGTTGCACCTAGTAGTCCACTAACAGCATGGACCACCAATTCCAAATGCCTTATCTTTACCTGCATTTGACATGACTAAATCTACATAAAACCAATGGTGTAAGTAGGGTGTGAGAAATCTCCCAGCAGTATGCCAGCAAATAAAAATATTCCACACATAAAAACTAAATGATAATACAGTTTAATGTATAACCCAAGAAAAGAAATGACTATTTTAATGATTTTAATGGAAACAGTTGAAATAAAAATAACATTAATGAAAAATCGGTTTTTAATAATAAAACAATTTTACTCCTTTATAAATAAAACACTTTTTTTTCTTCAAAAATTTTAAACTTTCACTTATTTTAAAAATAAAACACTCTTACTTTCATGCCACACAAAAGCCACACCTTATGCCGATAGTGGGTGCGATGTAATCCAGGCGTACCAAAGTGGGAGAGGCCCAATAGGTACTAGAAAAAGAAAAAAAGTGTGGGACCCTAGAACATTATGTCTTGGTGAAAAAAAAAATAGAAAACAAAAAAAATAATCATTCTTGAGCAGGAATGACTAGTAGGGAAACACATCTATAACCAAGTGGTCTCCAGTCCTTATCCAAATTTTAGTTAGTGTTGTAATCACCAAACCAGCTAAGTGAAAATGGGCCAAATACATGCTCATATCACAATCACACTAGATCTATTCTTTCCACATAGAACCCAGGAATCCCATTTGTACTCAAAAGTTCCAAGTTCACATGCTTGATAAAGTCAAATACACAAAACACAAGAGTGATATCTGAATTCTGCACTACATTATCACACACACAAAAACCCATTTGGAAACATTATCCACACAAAATATTGTCTAAAACTCAAATTGAACACCTCACATAGTCAAATAAAGTGCTACAAAATTTTTTAATACCTCACTATGATTATTTAACAGTAGAAAAGTTTATTAAATAATTTTTTCTAAAAATGCGATGCACGACTCAAGGATCCAAAAACCATGAAAAAACTCCATTTTATTACTAGACTCATACTGATGCCACCACAAAACACAAGCCACAACTCCTACACATAATAACAGACTAACTGTATAATTTTAACAAACACTAAAAATTCACAGACGCACTACCAGCAGAGAAAAAAAACTTTATGTTGCAAATAAAAACTAATTGCGCACATTAAAACCAATTAACAAATATAATAAATAAATTAAATGAGAAACAGAAATAATTAGATAATCCTTACATGCAGTACCACCTACTGATGTGTTGTAATGTAACGGTATTAGAGTAAAGCTCTTGTCACACAACGAACGCACTGCAAGGAGTCTCTAACGGACCCTAAAACAAAGAATCATGAAAAAATGCATCAATATTTAATCAATCACAACTAAAAAATAACCGTAAAATCACCAAAAAATTAAAGAACGCGCAATCACAGTACTTTACACCTACAAAAAGGGGTTCAATAGGTTGGTCAGATGAGATGGAGGGTGCTGGAAGAGGTTATGCTGGCTGGAACCTCACTAGAAGGAGGTGCAACCAAGAAAGGGTCGAGACCAAAAGGTTGTGGTCGGAATGGATTCAACATGAGGCTATTCTAAGTGTGAGAGGCAGTTGGGAGAGGTTGACTGGGAAAATTTGGAGGGAAGAACGAGGTAGCAGGGGTGGCTGAGTGATCTTCTGGACACAGAGAGGGTGCAGTGTCGCTGACAGGCAGCAAGGAGGAGGGTGGCGCGGTTTTCTAGAAGAAGGAGGAGGATGGCTCGACGTGGAGGGGGAGGAAAAGGAGGAGTGGTGAAGCTATCTGGATCAGGGATGAGGGTGGCCCAATGTAGAGGAAGAGGGAGGAGAGTGGACCGACATGGAGGAGGAGGGAAAGGAGGTGCGGCTCAGTGCGAAGGAGGAGGAAAAGGATATGCAGCGCTAGGGTTGGCCCGCTCAAACCAGGGGAGAAAGGGCTATAATTTGATGGGGGAAGAGTGTAGGTGAAGGAGAGTGAAAAAGGAAAAAATGAAATAAAAGAAAAAGAAAAGATAAATGAAATAAATTGGAAGGGTAAATTAAAAGAATAATGACATCAAAAACTATTTAGACTATAAAAAAAAGAACAGCATTTAATGTAATTCAAAAATAATAATAATAAGATAATATCAATATTAATAATAATAAGATAATATCAATATTAATAATAAATATATAATAATGTTAAAATTATAAATGCTAAAAACAAAATTAAAATATTAATTATAATAATGTTAATAATTATAATTAAAATAATAGTAATTATTATTATTATTATTATTATTATTATTATTATATTTTTATTTTATTTAGGTTAGTTAACCACCTGCACACCAGGAAGGGAGCACGTTAAACTAGAGAAACCACATGGCTTTCCCCATGCCCTGCCTACACATCGACATTGTCATGATAATTCTCATTAAGTAGTGCAATAGCAGAAAACTTATGTCAGGCTCAGACCACATTTCAAAAAAGAAATTATTAAAGGGAAAATAAAATTATGAGATAAAAACTAAAATTAAAAACATACTAAAATGATAATTTCTAGAATGACATAAATTATGATTTATACTTCTTATGTGTTAGAATTATGATGGAATTGACATCAATATTTAGTGAAGTATCTGTGTATAGAGTGAATTTTGGTCAGATTTCCCAGCATCCTATAGTTTAAATCCTTATTCAAGAAAAGTGGGGGTTGACTATTTGACACTCCAATATTACACAAACAGGGATTAATAATTTCATATAATTAAAAAAATTTAAATAAAAGAGTTGTATTTACCTTATGAATAAGTTTCGTTTGGAAATTTTGAAAATTATTGGCTTCATATTTGTGTTAGTACTACAAGATTTGAGGCATTTAAGAGTCACACATCAATATGGTTTGAACATACTTATTTAGTGTAAGGAATATGGTTACAAACTAAATAACTTTAATCATGCATAAATAAATGGAATAATAGAGTATAATACTATGAGATTAAATACCATTAAAAATACTATGTATTCTATTCCTTAAAAAATAACACTTTTAAGATATTAATCCAGTATGGGCGACCCTAAAAATTAGACTCCCATGGATTATATTGTGTAATTAATGAATGTAATGAGGTAACCCTGACTATTATGTTCCTTGTTCTTGGAGTTTTCTTTGAGTTACACTTAGGTGATAAACCCTAAATATTTGGATACTATAGGAATTGAGTTGAGTGGATCCATATGATGGATTTGGGAAAAAAGTTATCTAATCAACCATACAAGAGTCATATATGATATAATTGATAATAATTTTTAACCAAATATATTCATATATTAATTATGTGATACCCAATGAATGTCATAATGAAGTATGGATCATGTCCTATTAATTAGTTTGATGAATTTAAAAAGTTTAATCATTTTATTGGGAGCACATTTAATAAATTTCCTTATTTCATAATCATATGATAAAATCTTATGTTATAGATAATTTCTTCATTATCTCCAATATTGACGTTTGTATCTATATTGGATAAGTAAAAACTAAACCATAGTTATTTCAATGATCCGTACTAGAAATTATTAATAGTTCTTAATGACAAAATATAGTTCTATGTGTTGGAGGAACCCCGTCAAAAGTAACCGAGAGGTAAAAATATTCAAAAAATAGACATAGATTCTTATGATAAGTATCTAAAAGATTCACTATAATTTTATACTATTATTCTTGTAACCATGTAACCTTAGTCTCAAAATGAAAATGCGGCCATGGATTCTTATAAGATGATAGAAAACCTAAATACAATTTATTAGGAACAAGCTAGTCCTGAGAGGTCGGAGCTAACAAAGAATCTATTTTAGTAAAATATAAAAAAAGTAGTATTGGACCCAATCCATGTGATCAATATGATTAAGTACGTAAATTAAATAGAGATACTGGGTTCACCTCATAGGCTTTTTCTAGCTACAAACTACATTATAAAGTCACAATTAAAATGGTTTTGACAGTTCATGGTGAACTATAACATGAATTAGTTCAAAAAATCTTATCAAATATCTTTAACATATTGATTATAGTTGAGTGGGACATGGGAGGTCCAGTATAATGTTCCACTATGATGTTGTAAAAAGATAAAGGTAAAAATATTTCCATAGTGATAAGAAAAGAGGTTATGCGGAGTCAACAATTCAAACTGAACCAAAGAATATGAATGAGTGACAATGATTTCATTGTGTAAAACCTAAAAATTAGAGAAGAAACTATCAAAAATACTTCAAAGGTTATAATAAAAATCATATAGATTCCACATTAGACATTAATGTTATATATTTAAATCATTTTATTATAAATGATACATGAAAAAATTTGTTGGTTTTAAAAGTATCATAAATATATAGGGGTTCAAATGTGATGAAAGGGTCAATGATGGGAGATTGAAGTTTACATTCAATTATTTATGTAATAATATTATTAATTAAGGAATTATAACTAATAATTAATTCAAGATTGGTTGAATTTAAAATTAAAATATGTGTGTCTTTGTCTCATTTTCCACTCATTTGAGAGAATATAGTAAATAATAGTTGTTTAAATGAAAGAAATGAATGTTTTGATACACGTGGTTTATGATATATTAAACTATATAACATATTTAAAACAATAAAAGGAAACATAGTTATATATGGATAAATTTTTTATCTAAGAATATAATGAAATATGATTCCACCACTAATAGTGGAATAACTGATGAATTACTCTTTTCAGTAAATATTCTAATCTTACAGATTACCGTATATGATATGGAAATAATAATTTATTGTTTATGTATTCCCACTATGGTTTTAATAAGTATAATTTACAAACATAGATAAGTTTTTTCTTCTTAGAATTATATTCTAAAAGTAATAGAGTTTATAGGAGTTTAGTGGAATTTTTCTTGGACTTAGAGAAGTTCAAAGTTAACAAGTAAGAGAATATTCTCATCAAAATTGAATGTGATTTTCACTAAATATCCTAACAAAGTATAGGGTATGATAATAATGGAAAATATATCAAGTGACATTTATTTAACATAACAAATTGAATTACATTCAATATACTAAAATAATTTTATAATATGATGATAAATATATAATGTAAATAGTTACATTAGATACCATAAGATATCAAGGAAAAAATTTAATGGAAGTGGTTTCAAGAATGATGGTGATGAACTTAGAAAAAATTCTAAGTAGCTAACAAAATTATTTTCATTGTATCATTAAATTTTGTAATGTTAATGATTTAGGATATGTTGAAGGATATAAACATTAGGAACATGATTCCAAAATCTCCCATTTATTCAAGCTCTATTTCTTCATATATGTTACTCACTAAAGAGTTTAGTAGGGATAATTTTATCGTATGGTCACATAGAGATGTGGAAGGAATTACATAGAGATGTAATGAGTTTAATAAAACACCTAAAATTTCAGTATACATATATATGTTTTGGTAGTATATAATATAAGATATGTTAGATAGGCTTTTATGTATGATTTTTTTGAAATACTCTCAAATATTTTAGGAATATAAAATGTATCATGAAATAAAAAATACAATATACAATTTATGATTATTTAAAATTGGCTATATACAAGTATATATTGATATACATTTTATAAACTATAATGATAATTGACCTCTCAAAGTATGTCTTTGAGCTATCCTTAACCAATGTTCAATAATAAGTATTATAGGTTGTAGTTATATGTTAATGATAACATGAGTGTTGTTATTGTATCGGGATATAGAATATGCTCATGTGGAATAAAAACGTTTTTTGTACTAAACGACCCCTAAGTATACCACGTAAAGTATCATAACCTATATATTTATCATAATATGAGCGCATTGTTCATATTCGGAGTCCCTACCACCCAAGGTTGGTGAGATAGCTAGTATAATAACCTTTATACTTTGATACCTTTCTTATAAAATCTTTGAGTATTGGATAATTAGGGGAGATTGTGTATGTTTTTGATCATGTCATTAGTTCGAACTCAACTAAGATGTGATTTTTCCTCTTGTATGATGAGTATGACATCCAGACCATCAATTGAGAGAGTATGAAGAATTGTTTGTTCATACATAAAAGGTATATATGAATTTTTTATTTACTAATATGATGGATAATTGATATGCTCAGCTACTATATAAAAATAATTTTATGTATTTATCAACCTGATTAGTCTAGACTTAAAGATTAAAAAACATATGAGGAGGCTATATGGAATTGAAAAAAATAATTAATTAGGGTCATGCAATATAGTAGCAGAGCACTGTAGCAACAATAGGTACTGTAGTAGCGGCATGGCACTGTAGCAGTGCTGGGTACTGTCTGGTACTAAAGAAGGAGGGTACAATAGAAGTATTATTCACTGAATGAGCTTTGGGACAAAAATTTGGGCCTACGGGCCATGTAAAGGGATGCCTGACCACTGGACCATTGGGCTATGTAATGGGTCTCCCTCTACCCAGTTTAGAGAGTTCATTACTTTTCTTTAATAATAAAATGACGCTTTGGCCTTAACCTTTTAAAAAAATCATGTTATATTCATTTTCATATTGAGTAGTAGTGATTATTTTCTAGAGACTACTCTTTTCTTACATTTATAGATCCATTGATTCATATTTATTTCTAATTCTTTAAATATCTATGGGGTTACACATTATGGTTGACTGAATGGGGATTTAGTTTGACTTTGAGGTATACTCCACAAATGTTTTAGATATTATCCAAAAGGATATTTGAATGGTAATTCACAAGTAATTTCATATGATGTGATACATGGTGAAATTTATGATAATATTCCAAAAGTATTTTATAAGATAACCAAAAGTTTTACATATGGCATCAAAATTTTTCATATTTGATACAATATAAGGTGAAATAGAATGAAATAATTATATGATTTAGGGAAATTTAGAGATTAAAGGTAATATTCCCAAAATCCTTATCATATTATATGGTGTGTTATGGTATGTCTTAGAGTATGACATATATATTGAAAAAGGCTAATATTTAAGTATTTCAGAATATCATATTTTATTTTATGAATATATAACATGTAAGATGCTTGGGAGTGTTGTATTATATGACATGGATCACTTTTAGTTCCATGAATCACACTAGAAGATTTATTTGGTATACATATGGATCACCTAAGTCTTTCAAGAATTAAGTAGTTAAAGTTTGAATCTCCATAACATTTCAGCTATCATAGAATCATATGGGAGATTTAATGTCTTAGGGTTCCATGAGAAGTATTCTAAGGAATTAATCATACATTTATGAATCACATGAGAAAATTCATGGAATAGGGGGATTATTGTAGCCTATATAAATGAGGCTAAGCTCTAGGTTTGATATGTGTGTTTTTAATTCTATGGTAAACCTATGGCTAATACTCCCTCCCTCCCAAATCTCTCTTATTCCATCATCCTTAGAACCATGAGATAATAGCATATCATGGATATTATAAAGATCATTACCAAAGCATTTGGGTGATTTGATGAAACTTTTGGATACACCTAAAAGGGAAGAACCTTTAAGTTATTCTTTAGTGGTCTTCATCAAACATTGTATGAAGGTAATAACAACATTATACTTTGGTATAAGGTAGAAATTATTTTTTGAAAGTTTATATGTTTTCATTTCAAAAGAATAATTTTCATATATTTAATTGTTTATAAACACTTCTATTGATTTTATTAATCATTTTTCATTCCTTAGAAATCATTAATCATGTCTCGTGGTCACTAGATGTCTAGAAAAAAATGGATAATATGAGAATTCATTCTTGTATATGATGAATTTGGTGGGATAAGGTATAGTGATACAGGTGTTTGATGGAGATTATTTCAGATCCCTTTTCAGAATGATTGGTATGTACTATTTTCTAAAGGACACACTTTTTGAAATTTATATATTCGTTGATTAATATTTTTTTTTCAATTCTACAAAGGACCGTGATGTGACTCTTTTTTTGAATTAGTGAGGATTGAGTTTGACTTGGAGAGCCACTATAAAAGTGTTTTAAAATTTATCCAAAATGAGTTTTGGATGATAATTCAAAAGGTGTTGTGTATGATGTGATATAAGATGGAGTTGATGATAACATAAGAAAATTGATTTTGAAATATTAAAAATATGTTTTGTATATTATTTAAAAAGATATTATATATGATACAATATAATGTGAATTGTTAATAAGTCTATGATACATTAATGTAAGTGGGAGATCAATGGATTTATACACTAAAGGAACCTGCACGACATGATGGTTAAGACCATGTCGTGTTATATCCTTGTCTGCAACATGAAATGGTGTCAGTCACTATGTGTAGGTTTTATCACCTAAATCAATATAAATATATTTATAAGGGATAAACTTCCATGGGATGGTTGTATGAGGTTTATTCAAACATAGAATACTAATGATTCTCCCTCTTCCCAAAAACTATTTGTTTTCCTTTCACTGAATTGTGAAACCCTACCATGGCTTGGATGGTAAGAGTATCTTTTTTGACTATCATGTGATTCATTTTATCCCATGGATACACCGTAGTGTTTTACATCAAGTTCACCAGATAAAAATCAAGGCTAAGAAGCTATCTATGGCGAAAAGTACACAATTTCTTCATGTTACATATTCATTATTTCAGTTTCAAGAATGATAGATATTGGTAATGGGTTTCTAATTTCTTATCCATCTTTGTTCAAGTAGTAAACAATAATTATAAATGCAATATACTCACCCCTACCGACACATCATGTTGTTCATGTAGATGTATTATGACATGATGCTAATAAGGGCAGTGTTTTGATGTCGATCTTAGAAGCTGTGTTCATGGTGGATGGTGTGGTGTTTGGTCGTGCATTGCAAAAAGAGTTAGGCCATCTACATTGGGTGGAAATCAGCAATTTTTTTGTCATTCTATTTCATGATTAATGATTTCAATTTTTTTTAACTTTAATGGTTTCTAGTTTTTTCTAAAATATTTTTTAAATTCTATTGTTGATTTTAAATGGAATAATTTTTTTGAATCCATGTCTCATATAATGGGTTATTCATTTGAGGGTAAAACATTCCATAATGATTATGTTTATCTATCACCATGAGTTTTTAATCTCTATAAACTAGATAATGTGCTTGATGACTTATGGAAATCCCAACACATGTCCTGGGATTCAGGAACCTAGGTTGGGATCATCATAACAACTAAGAAATTAAAGAAAAGTGTCCATGTAGTTATAAAAAATGACTATGTAGTTATGAAAAAAAAACATAAAGTTTGAGTTATAACTAAGTAATGCTATATTTAATGTGAAATCAAAGAGAATTTAATCATCCTATAGTTATAAAAACTGTGATTTACTATGAATTTAGTGGAATGGTGAAGGCACTAAGATTCATAGGGTAGAAAGTTAGATTGGATGCATAAACAATACCATATACATGTCACATATAAACGTGGATGTGTTGATGTTTGTTGAAAATAAGTTACTTGAAATAAGTTTTGTTAGATAGAAAAAAATATATCAAACATAACAATATTTTATATTGAATAGAATTTTTGAAAGTTCCATGATGCATTGATTAAAAATACAGTTGCTGAAATTCTGTTGAGTAGAAACTATGTGGGTAAAGCTATGTAGAGTAGAAAAAGGTAGTGTACTGGGTACATTTAATGGTCTAGACCTCTTTAGTACATTCCTTTTTGAAAATCGGGTGTTTGAGGTGTAGTGAGAGGTTAAGGAAGCTTATTCCCAACACTTTTCAAGATTTCAAGTTCTATGAATAGTTCTTTCGATGAGTTAGTTGTGAACAGTACGGTCGGTGAATCATTTCTGAACCGTGTTGTCAGGGAGTCATTTGTGAATAATTCTTTCAGTGAGTAATTTCTAAATAGTACCATCTGTGAGTCATTTATGAATAGTGATTTCAATGAGTCATTTGTTAACTGTGCTATTGGTGAGTTATTTGTGAATAATGATATCGGTGAAACATATGTGAACAATGTTTCTAGCTTCATATAATTTCTCCCCTTTAAAATTTTATTTGACATAAAATGCATTCAGGTCTTGGTTTTATTTTATTAAAGGATTATTCAAAGCCCATAACTCCTATTTTAATATTCCTAAGTGTTGGATTGCCTTTAGTTAGTCAAATTGGGTAATCTTGAATAAACCTATCATTAATATAAAATCTAAAACCGTATCTAAATTGATGCTCCATTTATATTTTCAAAAGTCTGAGATACCTTTCACATTGTTCTTCCTTCTTGGTTATAACCTAGAATGATATGCCTAGATATCTTCCTCCCCTAGAATTTGTGCAATTGAACTACGATCCTTGGATCAATTTCCTTAGAGGATTCCTGCAACATGCGCACCCCCTATTTTGGTGCAATAAGGATGTGTCAATATTTATTCGATATAAGGTATGTTATAATACCATTATTTTTATTTCCTCTCCTTCTATTTCTCATTTCTATATTATGGAATATAATCTACATGTTTCTAATGGAGTTTTCTTGGGTGTTGGGTATTGTGGTGGTGTCCCTGCATCCTTAGGTGAATGCAATCTTCTAGGAGAGGAGATTGTGATCTTTCATGTTGTCACATTCTCATGAAGAGAACATCAGAAACATTTTGTGGTAGGGGATTCTTGGAATCTTTATTCTTTTTATGTGCAGTAGTAGAGTTATCAAGATTTATCCCACTCAATCAAAATGAAATTGACATAATAAATACTTGAACTAGATTAAATAATTGGTATGAATTCCATAGTGATTTTTACCTATTGATTTTCTAGATAGCATGGTATCTATGATTTGATTTTTTTCATGTCATTATTTATTGAAATTAGAAAATAACATAAATATGGGATTAATTGTAAATTAATTGGCTAATGATAAAGAGGAATGTTAATTAATCAAGTTGTTGTTGTAATTTGATTTTAATCAAATTGATGTAGTAAACATGTTTAATTGATAAACATAAACAATGTTGAAGATTTATTATTAAATAACTAAAGTCAGGTTAAATTAAATTTTTAATTAATTATGATAGTTATGATAAATTTATTTTTAGGTTGCCCATCAATGGAACCTATTATTAATGAATCGATTATTTCAAGATGGATTAATGGACTAGTTGTTTAATAAAAGGCAATGCATAGTAGGGTTCTGAGTTACCCTATTTCTTGTAACAGACAAGATCCTTATGTTTGAGAGCCCTGAGGTCTTTTTTCTTGTGAAGAAAGAATTCCTTGGTTAGGACCGAGATCATAGTTACGTTTTTGTTTCTTGCTCCTTGTGATGTGTTGTGAGCCTAGATGGATATTGTGATACGTGGGGGTAGAGAGGCCTAGTGGTTGTGGTCAAAGGTGATTCCTATAGTGGTGAGATGCATCGGTTTATGAATGTGGGTGTGAAAGAGGACATTGAGGATGATGTAACAGTTTGAAGAGGAGATAACCCATTGATGTGGAAGTGGTTTCTATTGAATCTGTTATTTATTTATTTACTTTAGTTTATGCACAACATGTACCAGCTGGTCTTGCTTACCATCTTTCCAAAAGTAGAAAATATACACAGGGGATGACCTGTGATTTTTGTGTTTATATTCTTGATGAATTATTGGGATACACTCCTACTATAGTTGGTAAAGAGTCAATGGGTAGTTCATCTACTCACTATGTTGAGGCCCTTGTGTTTAGTAGCTTATAATGATTTTCTATAATTCCTGGAATTATGGAAATAAAAACACTGATAAGAAATGTTTGAAAAAATGATGTTGAACCCATGGGGTTGGAACTTGCTAGGATGCAACGCTGAGTTTGTTCTTCAGTGATCTGTGGACCCCAATTTGGTTATTCAAGGAGGGAATTGAACTTTGTAGTGATTCTATTGGAATATAATGAGGAAATTGTTAATGGTTAATTATCAGTTAAATAATTAATTAACATATATTAAAACTGATAGAAAGGTAATAAAATAATTCAATAAATCTCTTTAAATTTTTTAGTGATTATAGAATATCTAGTCTTAGATGTGGCACTTGGGAGTTTGAGAGACATTAACCCCAATTGTTTCTAAGATGAGTTTTTTCCCATAGTGAGGTTGTGAGCTATGTTACATCATGTAATTGTTGTGTTTCTATATGCTACCCCACCCTATCGGTTAAAGAAACTGACACCCTGGGGATTTTGAGCCCTAAGGATGTTTCCCCCCACATCCCGGTGGGAGGTTGGATGGCTGACTTCCCCCTTTGGCCCCGCTCTTTTCTCTTGGTTGTTACTTGTGTTGGTATGCTCAGTGGTTAGTTTTATTTATATATGTGTGTAGAAGGATTTAATGAATTGAGGTTGTTTCACACACATATATTCAAGATATATTTTCCCATGTGTTACTATAGGTATAATGTGTATATGGTGTGATTACTTGGGGATCCTTACTCTTCATATAGGATGAAATGGCTTAAGGTATAATACTAAACATATTATACATGTTATGTGGGCTATGGTGGATCCCAAAAACTACATGGTGAATTTTTTTTTTGTGATAGTGTAGTGCTTCAACCAGGTGTCTTCATTCTTGATTTCTGTTTCACAAGTTTCATGCTGTCGTGATCACTGAGGTGTCTTCATACTAGACTTTTTTGGAGAGAGATGGCTTAGGACATGCGACATTGGGGAAAAGAGAAAACCGGTAGGTAAGTGTTAGAGGGGTACCCTTTATATTATTTATCATATTATATGCCCTTGTATGAGATACTTGGTGACAGTAGCCATGGTGAGGCTGGGAACTTAGCATAACAGTATAGGTGACTAGTTAGTTTAACTTATTGTTCACTATGATTTAGCATTCTTTCATTATGTTTGAATGAGAGGATAAAATGAGGATCCAACTGAGTATACTATTATAATCACCCTATGTTATAATTTTTTTATGTCACTTTGAGTAAGTTGGAGATAATTCTAGTTTCTACTAGCTTGGGTGTTTTACATGAGTTGTTCCGGCTTCATGGTCATTGTTGTTTTACTTTCATTCAGAACTTTTAGTTTGCCCTTTCTATTTTGGTAGTTCCTGCATGACATTATATATAAGTAATTCATTTTTATTTTCTAGTTTTCTATGGATTGGAGTTGGTTTTTTCCTATATTATATCTCTCTTTTTCTTATATTTTCTTAGAGGGTAATGCCTCCCATTTGTGTGTTTATTATACCCTTCATGCTAGTTGCCAACCAGGGGCCTAATAGAGATGAGACATGAGGGGTAATTATATCTTTTCCCGCATTTTTCAACCCAATAGGGGTACATTTATTTGGAGGGGGTCATGAGAGATTGGTATCAGAGGTTCGGTTGAGGGATAAGATGGAGTTTCGAGTTAGGAATAGGTGAGGTTTCTTGGGTTGGTAGGGAAATAGTTCCAGTAATGTTTAGAAAATGTGATAAACACTAAAGAACGATAATGACATAGGTATTTAGGGCTCCCTATGATATGATGCATGACCCTTTAATTTTATAGTGGCTACTAAACGAGATGATATTAGTTGTAGTGTAGAGGACTAGGAATGGATTATATATCATTATTCTTTGCGCTTGTGTTTGAATGGAAAGACCTTGGAACAAGTTAACATAAAATAAATAAAATAAAACAATTAATTAATGTTAAATTCTTCCATATTCTAGTTTTAGGAGTTCTTAATGTTTTTCCTTTTGTAGGTATGTCTCCATGTCGACATCCTTTTTAGGTTCACATGAAATATGTCCTACAGGATGCACCAAAAGATCGTCGTAGAGTAGAGGTTGATGTTGATGATATTTAGAGGAGGAAACTATAAGAGTTTTAGTATTATAGTATACAGATGTACGAGGGATCTGTTTCAGATGCACTCTCACAAGACTAGTTGGAGGAAGTTGAGATATCTTTTAGCTTCATCCATGCTTAGAAGAAGAACTGGGTGTTGTTGGTTGTGATTATGTTGTGAGGGGTAGTGAGTTAGTGGTGGTTTTTATTCCTCAGGGAGGTCATAAGGAGACTAAAATCTATTGAGAGATGTTCCATGATTAGTTCAGAGATGAGTTTATTTCTTGAACCACAAAGGTGGCCAGTCACCAGGAGGTGCTTACCCTTTCCCAAGGATGCTTTAGTGTGAGATAGTTCCAAATCCAATTATGGAACCTTCTGCGATATGCTCCGGGCCTATTGTCAGATGAGGAGGTAAGGGAGAGGCTTTTCGAGGAGTATTTTCATCCAGATATCTTTTGCCAGGTCACCCTGTTTCTGAAATCAACATATCTCAAGGTGCTAGATAAAGTATATTTCATTGAGAGGATGTTATCCAGACCATATAATTATTATATGGGAGTCATCGGGATTCATCATGAAGTTCAGATGTAGTTTGGGGTTCCCAGTCATCAAGGAAGAAGAGTTTTCGTTCGGATTGGGGTAGGTCCTAGCCCTCAGAATCTTATTTCTCTTGGGGTGGAGGCTCTTAGTCCTATGAAAAGTGATCAGGAACTTTTTTTTCTTGTCGAGGTAGAGATCATTACCAGCGAGAGTTCCCATCCATTCATAATATTCAGTGCATGTCAGGTGTTCCTCTTCAGGTTCCTCTATAGAGGCAGTTTCCACCGATGCAGTAGTAGCACGTTGCACTAGCTTTGGATTAGCAGAGAGAATATGAGGTAGGCATGGGAAAACCCTAGGATGTTCACCATACTTCTAGAGTAGAGAATGGCTAGGGTAGTGGTCTTAATTAGGGTCATATAGTTCATGGAGTAGGTCGTGGTCATCTTCATGCTTTAGCATTTCCAATGCCAGGCGAGCCAAATGTCATTCAAGTTACCCTTTTCATGTTTTATACTTTTGTGTATGCCTTGTTTGATTTAGGGGTGACAAAATCTTTTATATCACCCACCCATGTCCATTCCTGGGGACTTTACGTAGAGAGGCATCTAGTGACCATAGTCTTAACGATGCTAGTTGTACATTGATCTGCCTTATTTGAAGTAGGTAAATACTACAAGCTAGTGCTGGGGAAGCACCAATCTTTAGGATATTTCCTATGTTTATAGATACAACCATATGATGTCATCCTCAACATGGATTGGTTGCATTCAGTGCAGGATAATGTGGATTTATTCCAGAGGTAGGTGGTGTTACTCGATGCTTATGGAGAGATAGTAGTGTTTGTTGGTGAGTGAGACCCTTAAATGGGTTAGAGAAAAGTTATTTACTTATCATCCTTGATGGATGAGATGATGCTGAGTTCATCAGTGTTTCAAAAGTTGGTGTTTCATAGAGTTGTGGAATAATACCTTGATGACTTTCTAGAACAGTTTTCATCATTACCCCCTTAATGGGAGATTGAGTTCGAGATAGAGCTATAGTCATGCGTGTCTCTTATCTTGATATCTCCATATAGTATTGAACCTTCTGAGCCACAAGAGAAGTGTATATAGCTTTATGGTCTATTTCAGTGTGGTTTATTTCATCCAAGTGTACCACCATGGGGTGCATCAGTTTTTTTTGTGAGGAAGGATAACAGAAGTTTGATGTTGTGTGTTGATTATAAAGGCTTAAATAAAGTGACAGTGAAAAAATTCTATCATCCTACAAAAATTAATGAATTTTTAATCAATTGAATAGTTCAACTTGGTTCTCAAAGATCAATTTTTGTTCTGAGTATCATCAGATTTTTATGAAGGATGAGGATATCCCAAAAACTACATTCTCTTGTCGTCACAGACATTAAGAGTTCATGGTGATTCCATTCAGTGAGATGAATGCTCCAGTTATGTTCATGGGGTTTATGAACTCTATGTTCCATTAGTTCCTAGATAATTTCATGGTGTTTTTCATCGATGGCATACTTGTGTACCCTATTTCTATGAAGGAGCATACAAAGCATCTGAGTAACATTTTAGGAGTTCTTTGTCGACATCAACTATTTGGTTAGTTTCCAAAGATTGAGTTTTGGGCTCGATAAGTCCATTTCTTAGGGAATGTTTTATCCCAGTAGGGAGTAGCTGTGGATACATCAATGATAGAAGAAATTGTGTATTGGGAAGCCCCCAAGATAGTGGTAGAGCTTAGTGGTTTCCTTAGTCCTGTATGATATTACAGAGGGTTTTTGGCCAATTTCTCTTTGGTTGAGAATCCAATTATATCATTGACCAAGAAGAAGTGGGCCTTTGTGTGTACTAATCAGTGTCATGCATCTTTCAAGTGTCTAAAATAGTAGTTATTCATTTCTTTGAGTCTTTTTTCCGCCTCTAGAAGAAGTTTAGTTTGATGTTTTCAATGATGCTTTGTGTTTGAGGTTAGGCTATGTTCTAACTAATTAGAGTCCATTCATTTCATATGGGTCTCAATAGTTGAATCCCCATGAATGTAACTATTCCACCCACAATCTCAAGAGGGTGGTAGTGGTGTTTTCTATGAAGTTGTGGAGGCATTACCTCATTATCAATCACTTTATTGTTTTCACTGATAATAAGACCCTGAGGTATGTTTTCTCGCAGCATGACTTGAATGTGAGAAAACATCTGTGGATGGAGTTATTATAAGATTATGACATCAAAATTTCTTATATTCCTAGAAAGGGGAATGTTGGGGCCGATGCGTTGAGCAGGAAGTCTGGTAGTGATGCAGTGTATGAATCTGGTGATTCCTAGAGAGTGGTAGAATAAATTTCAACTTTATATATTGATATGGGAAATGTAGGGGGTATATTTTTTCATTTCCAGATAATGGTGTAGTCATCTCTGGTTTAATAGGTAGAAGAGTCCCAATTGGTAGACCATGAGGTGGAGGTCTGGAGAGACTGTGTTTCTTATGGTGAGGCCTGTAATGGTTGGTCTGAGGATGAACAACATCGATTGTTGTTTTAGGTGAGGATCTTCGTTACTTTGGAAATGTGTGAGATGGTTCTCAGAGGGTTCTATAGTTCACCTTTAATGTTATATCCTGGTGTGATGAAGATATACCAAGTCAAGAAGATTTTTTTGGTGGCCTGTGTTAATGAATTAAATTTTGGAGTTTGTGTCATGATGTTTGGTCTTCTTGAAGGTGAAGGTCGAGCACCGTGTTCTCGATGGTTTGCTCCATCCATTAAATGTTACTCAATGGTAGTGGGAGGGAATCTTTATGGAATTTTTTATTCGTTTACCTCGAGATTAGGTAGGCCATGATGATATATTGGTAGTAGTTGATCATTTGACAAAGTCTTCCCACTTTATAGTAATCAAAGAGTCAAGCTCAGTAGAGTTTTTGTTGGGGACGTATCTGAAGGAGGTAGTGCGACTCCCCGGAGTCCTAAGGATGATTATTTCTGATCGAGACACCCATTTTTCCTCTCAGGTGTGGAGAGTTCTCCAACATGCTATCGTTTATCAACTATTTATTAGCACTACTTTTTATCCACATACAAACATTCATACTGAGCGAACCATCTTGAATATTGAAGGAATGTTGCACTCTTCTGTCCTATATTTTTGGTGGTTCATGGATGAGGCACATTCCCTTGGTAGAGTTATATTAAAACAATATTTTTCATTCCACCATTATTATGGAACCTTTTGAAACTTCTATGGATGACATTTCTATTCTTTTTAATGATGGAATGAGGTTGGAGAGTTAGAAATTATCGGGTCATAAATAGTAAAAAACATGATATATATGGTTCAGGAGATTTGGAAGAGGATGAAGGCATTGAAATATAGTCAAAAGTCCTATGTTGACCATATGAGGAGCATTTGGAGTTCCTCGTGGGGGATAAAATGTTTCTAAAGGTGACTCCCCGCCATGGGCAGTGAAGTTCTATTCATGGGAGTAATATTTATCCCCAATTTGTTGGACCTTTCAAGGTATTATATCATGTTCGAGCCATGGAATATTAGGTATAACTTACCATATATATGATCCATATACACAATGTTTTTCATGTGCCACGGCTCTGTCATTATCTTCATGACGACTCTCATATCATTGACTGGGGCGAGATCTACATGGACGATGATGCGTACTTTGAGGGGTGGCCTGTAGAGATCTAGGACTACAAGGAGAAGGTGTTGTGTAATTATTATATCCCCTTGGTTCATGTCTTGTGGAAGCAAGGTGGAATGGAAGAATTTTCCTGGGAACATGAGTCATAGATACTTGCTCAGTACCCCAATCTATTTGATGTTTAACTCTTTTCTTGTAACAAAGTTCATTTTGTGGTTATAAACCTTTCCTATTTATGAGATGGATTTCATTTTTTTCTTGTT
Source organism: Viscum album (assembly GCA_963277665.1). NCBI lineage: Eukaryota > Viridiplantae > Streptophyta > Magnoliopsida > Santalales > Viscaceae > Viscum > Viscum album. The sequence goes on from OY728156.1 coordinate 1,414,273,023, forward strand.
ATAGATTGATCTCTTTTGAAAAGTATCTTCCCCTAGAGTGTGTTTAGGAGTTGGTTGTGGTTGTAATGTGATTTTTTGTGTTCCTCTTTGATGCAGATGATCTCCTCTGGTGGAAATTGCTTTGATAGGTATCTCGAAGGGTGATTTTTTAGACCCCTTTTTCTGTTTCCTCAAAGAATTGTTTTTAGATTATTGAGGATGAGAATGCATTGAGAGGTATATGATGTAAAGGCCTAGACCTCTTTGGTCAATTCCTTTTATAAAATCTGGTGTTATAGGTGTTTTGGGAGGTCATGGTATCTTATTGCCTACAATTTATAAGATTTCTAGTTCTATGAACTATGTTGTCGGTGAGTCATTAGTGAACAATGCTATCGGTGAGTCATTTTTGAACAGTGATGTCAGTGATTCATTTTTGAACAGTGCGGTTGGTGAGTCATTTCTGAATAGTTCTATTGGTGAGTCATTTTTGAATAGTGTTTTTGGTTTTTCATTTGTGAACAATTTTTTTAGTGAGGCATTTTTGCACAGTTTTGTTGGTGAGAATGGTGTGAACAGTGTTTCCATCTTCCCGCAGTTTCTCCCCTTTAACATTTTTTATAACATAAAACACATTCAAGTCATTTTTAAAGGGGTTTAAGGATGATTCAAAGCTGATAAGTCTTATCTTAATATTCTTATGTGTCAGAGTTCCTTTACTTGGTCACACTGCATAATCGTGACCAGATCCACTATTAATGGAAAATCTAAAATCGTATCTAAATTGATGCTCCATTTTGATTTTCAAAAGACTGATATAACTTTCCTCCTTGTTATTCTTCTTGTCTTTATATAGAAAGATACAACCATATTTCTTCCTCCTATAAGAGATGTTCGATCGAAATGCAATGTTCGGGTCATTTTCCTTGGATTCTTCTTGTTGCTAACACATCCCCTACTTTGGTGCAGTAAGGAAGTCCAGATCTATCTTCGATGTAAGGTATGTTCTAACCATATTCTTATTGGTTTCTCTCCTTCCATTTCTTCATTCCATGTTATGGTTTGTGATCTCTATTTTTCTAATGGATTTTTCTTAGGTGTTGGTTGGTTTGGTGGTCTCCCTGCATCCTCGGGTGCATGCAGTCTTCCAGGAAAGGTGATCATGATCTGTTGTGTTGGACCATTCTCATGTAAGGAACATTGGAAACATTTTGATGTAGTGAATTAATGGATTATATATTATTTTTACATGCATTAGTATATTTATCATAATTTATCCCATTGTATCATAATGGAATTGACACAATAAATACTTCAACCTGATTAAAGAATTTGTATCAGTTCTTTAGTGATGTTTTTCCTCTTGATTTCCTTGATAGTATGGTATCTATGTTTTTCTTATTTAACATGTCATTCTTGATGAAAATTGGTAAATAATGTAAGACTAGGATTATTTTTAGATTAATTGGACAAAGATAAAGAGGCGTGTTACTAAATCTATTTGTTGTTGTAATTTGAGGTAAATAAAATTGATGTAGTAAACATGTCTAATTGATAAACTTGAATCTTGTTGATTATTATTGATTAAACAACTAAAGTCATGAAAATTAATTTCTTAATTAATTTTTATATATATGATATCATTCAATTTAGTTTTCCTATCGTTGGAACCTACTAATAATGAATCGGTAAATTCAAGATGGATTAAAATACTATTTGTTTGATAAAAGAAAATGCTTGGTAGGTTTCTCAGTTACACTCTTTCTTTAAAAGTCCAAGAGACTTATGTTTTGAATCCATGATGGATAATTTTGTGTGAAAGAAAAATTCCTTGATTAGGGAAAAGAACCCAGTTTCTTTGTTATTACTAGCTGCTTGTGATGTGTTGTGAGATTGGATGGCTGTTTTGAGATGAGGGGTAGGGAGGCCCAGTGGTTATGGTAGTAGTTGATGCCTAGAGTATAAAGATACATTATTTTATGAATGTGGGTGTTGGGGAGGACATAAGGGATTATGGAATAGGTTGAATATGGGATTACCCATTAATATGGAAGTGGTTTTTGGTGAATCTCTTATTAGTTTATCTATTTAATTTCCCCACTAGTTGAGGCAGCTGGTCTTGCTTACCCTCGTTCTAAAAAAGGGAAAAATGTGTGGGGGATGCCACATGATTTCATGTTTAGATTCTATATGAAGTATTGTTCTATGATCCTTCTATACATGGCAATTAATTAAAGGGTATTTCATCTACCCATCGTGTTGAGCCTCATGTGTTTTGTAGATTTGAACTATTTCATAGAATGTCTGGAATTATGGAATGTAATAATTCAATTAATAATTGTCTGAATAAAAGAAATTGAACCCATGTGGTGGGAGCCTTATGGGATACAATGTTGAGGTTGTGCTTTGATGAACTGTGGACTCAGTTTGGGTTATGCATGGGAAGAATGGAACACTATTATGATGCTAATGAAATGTAATGTGGAAACTGTTAATTGTTAATTACTGGTTAAAGAATTAATTGACATAAAGTGAAACTAATAAAAAGGGAATAAAATTATTTAATGAATCTATTTATATGGTTATGTGCTTATAGGATATGTAGTCTTATCAGTGGAAGCCGAGAGTATGAGTGGAGTTAGCTACAATTGTTACTAAGAATAGGGTTTTCCCATAGTGTAGTTGTGAGCTATGTTATATTATGTACATTTTTTGTTTATATACACTACCCCACCCTTTCAAATAGAGAGTTTGACACACTAGGGATTCTAATCCCTAGGGCGGTGTTTTCCCCAATATCCCAGTGGGATGATCGATGGATGACTTCCCCCTTTTTCCATGCTCTCTTCTCTTGGTAGTTACTTGTGATGGTATGCATGGTGGTTAGTTTTCCCTATATGTGTGTGTGTAGGGATGTAATGCCTTGTCGTTATTTAAAACACAAATATTCTGGATATAGTTTTCCATGGATTTATATATGTATAAAATGTATAGGCTATGATATCTTGAAGATTCTTACATAGAGTATGGGTTGTAATGGATTGAGGTATAATACCTAATATATGATACATGTTATGGGGGTTGTGGTGGCTCCTAGAAACTCCTTGGTTAATTTTAGTTGTGTGGATGGTGTGGTGCATCACCCAGGATTCTATAGGAAAGCTTTGTGTTGCATGAGGTGCATGTTGTGGTGGTCGCTAAGGTGTCCGCATGCCAGCCTTTTGGAGAGAGATGGATTAGGACATGTGACAGTGGGAAAAATAGAAAACTATTGGTGAAGTGTTTGTGGTGTACCCTTGATATTGTTTATGATATTATATACTCTTGTATGTGATAATTAGTAAGAGTGTCATTGTTGAGTCTGGGAACTCAGAATACCTGTTTAGGTGATGAGTTAGTTTCCCTTGTTGTTCACTATGCTTTAGCATGCTTCCTTTACTTTTGTACAATTGTATTTGGGGAGGATACTACTAAGTATACTACTATACTCATCCTATGTTATAAACTATTCATCAAGTCACTCGGAGCAGGTTAGAGATCATACTGTTTACTACTGTCTTGGGGATTTTTTAGGAGCACTTTGGGCTTCGTGGTCTTTGATGTTTTACATTCTTTTGGTACTTGAATTTTTCCCTTTCAGTTGTTGTAGTTATAGCATGAAATTACAAATGAGTACTTTGGTTTTCTTTTATATTATAGTCTGGGTTGGAGTTGGATGGTTTCTGTCTTATCTCTCTCTTTCTATTGTATTCTCTTAGAGGTTAATGCCTCTCATCTGTGTGTTTATTATACCCTCAATGTTAGTCGCCAACCCGCGACCTATTAAAGGTGGGACTCAGGGGCCATTATCTCTCTTCTCACATTTCTATCCCAGTAGGGGTACACATTATGAGGAGGGTTTTGTGACATTAGATGTTATATAAATTAATATATGTTAATTTGAAGTAAATTTATACCATAATCATTGAATAGTTCTACTTGACACAAATTAAATAAATTTTTTTCCCATGAATGTAATATCATAATAATTTAAATGTTAAAAATCATTCAAGACTCTTTATAATGATATTTTAGGTATTCTAAAGGAGTCAAAAAATGTAATAATTATGATTAAAGGTGGATGTGAAAACGGGAGAAGGAGTTGAATATATTTTCCTATATTTTTTTCAATGAAAGACATACTTCTCATGATATTAACTATAGACATGATCTAAGTATTATAATGGTGAAAAAAATTCCAAAAATAGTTTAATAGAGTTATTGGTTTTTAATTAAAAGGATTGTAAATAAAAAAAGAATTTATATCAAAATTGGAGACCAATCGAAGATAAATATAACTATGTGAAAAAATAGAATACATGTGATTATCTTAGAGAAAGAATAAATTTAGTATATAAGAGATATTCATATGGAGTATATGAAGAAAGTCAAATGCATCCACTATTAAAACTGAAAGATATTATCTATTAAATATCTAATAAATATCATGAAGATAAGTCCATGTGAAAATCAGGAGTAAACTAAACATTTATTCCTCATTTAAGAGTGATATATCCATAATATTTATTATATTTCTCTGAAATTGAAAGATGAAATTGATATTGTCATGACCCGTCCCAGAGGGGCCCGCGCCATGACTCCCCAACCCCGCCTCCAATAGGCCAGGGGATGGTGACTAGCACCGAGTAGACATATCACTAACATGGGAGGCATTGCCTAAGTACCTTTACACATGCACATATCTCCAAGCCCCCAAATGATGAAATGTAAAACACTAAGGAACAAAATGCATGCATACAACTAAATCCCAACCAACAGAGTATGATGAAAGGTCGAGTGTTGTAAAAGTAAACTGGGCCAGAATACAAGCCCACCAAAAAGCAAACAAACAAGAGTCTAAAACTGCAAAGTCCAACCTGTAAGCACAAAAGGTACCGGGACTGCCGCTCGTAGCCATGGGAATGCCTCGGCCTATAGAGAACTCAGAAATCTCGGTCATGTCCTGGTCCGCCCTGGACTCTGTCAAAAGGATTCTCGTTTGCACAAGACACCAGACATGTGGGCAAAGCCCGTGCAGGGGTGAGTATAACAATACTTAGTAGGGGACCCCGAAAACCACAAAACAATACGCAAAGAAAAGGTACAGTCAGATATGCACATAATATGTCTGCAGAACATATAGAACAAACCATATATACTCAAAACCAAGACCTGTGGTCTAGAAACAAGTCACACAACCACATACCCCGGAAAGGGATTCCATTCGAAGATTCTGTTATGCACTCGTTCCGATAGAACACATTCCATGAGTTGTATAGCTCTAATGACGTCCGTCGGAGAAGTGTTGTTCGTCAGGAACCGTCACGAGAGATAGCTACACTCATTAAGGGAGACAAACTCTTGAGTGGGAAAGATCTCGATACACAGATAAGGATCACGGCCAGGGCCATGGAGGATACCGCGACTCATCCAGAATTTACTTGCTTGGTAGAGGATCAATGCCTGGTAGAGTTGGTCACGTCAATGCCTGACTCTACCTAGGGTCTAGAATGGATAGAGGATCTCGATTTGGGCCGCTCAGATGGATGTCTGAATCTATCACAGAATTTCCTACTGAAGGGATCATAATCCTGCGTGAGGGAAAGATGCCTAACCTTCAGGGGAACAAGAATAAAGGGCATTAACCCCAACGAAATATGTTCAGGGCATGGTGAACAAAAGGACCAAGCCGTTTTCCAAAAAGTACATGGCGTGTAGAAATGATACACACCGTGTTGTCCGACCCCGGGTACTGCCCGTGTACAACGGCCCGTGTCGTGAGGCTGGTCGTGTAGAAAAAACATAGTACACGGCATGTAGTATGGAGTACACGCCGTTTCTGGGTAACTGGGTTTAGCTCCGTGTACTCTGGCCATGTGCCTGTACACGGTCACCAACCCGTGTACTCCAACCCGTGTAAACTGCACACAGGGTGACCCGTGTTGTTGGCATTATCTGGCCATGTGATGGAGTACACGGTCGTGTACTCCATCCCGTGTTCGTGTCTCCTAGGGATACACGCCGAGATCTGCATAGCCACCTCTGCCAAGCTGTAAAGGTCGTGTCGCATGAATCCGTGTAGATCATCCTGTGTCTGTGTACTACCCAAAGCACACTCTGAGCTTCGAGGAAGGTCCAACACGCCGTGTGACCAGGGTCACACGCCATTTGATTATTCTCTGACCCTGAAACACTAGCCGCCACCGCCATTACTACACGTCATGTTCTTCAGAAGTACATGCCATGTATTCTGGAAATTTCTAGAAACAACACTCTTTACTGGAGCACCTCTCGTGCTGCTCTGATCATCAATCTGGCCATTTGATCACCACAAACCATCCAAGTTTTGGTGGCCCTGATATCACGAAGCTACTTCCAGTTTTTTTGGACCTCCGATCGGCTCCGAAAACAAATTTTGATCTTCCCACATGAAGAAAGCTCGATTAAATCCCATTCTGATCCGGTCTGATCCGTTATCCGCAATCGTCGCCGCACCTCCACAAGGTCTTTACAGAGTCGAACCTTCGATTTGGGATCGTTGCGTTGCATAATGGATGCGCAACGATCCATTGTTCATCGCCCTGCGAAGAACGCGAAGAACGTGCAGGGAAAAGGAGGAAGAAATCCAAATAAAAAAATTGAGGAACGATCCTCCACCATCGTTCATCATGGCATTGATCTGCTCCCGTTAATAGGATTAAACAGAGAAATAATTGACAACAACATAAAGCATGGATCAATTCCCTATAACCTTTCTGATGAAAATCCCTCCCGCAAAAACATACGAGTCTGCAGATCAAGTTGTTCATGGTTGATCCACGTCCATCGATTAAACTTAATTACGAGGAAAATAAATCTAAATAACAACCCCTACCTTTCAGAAGTATCGATCGTCGACTAAGGCGTCATGCTGCCATTGTCGTTGAGATCCTTCAACGTCGACGCAATGATCCTTGGTTTCGATCTGTTGTTGTTCTTCATTGATAATCTACTCCAACGCGCCATGGATTCTGCAGAGGTTCCTCTCTCTACATTGCCAACGACGTACAATTTCTTAACCCATTAAAAGGGGAAACATGTTAGCATTTAATTACACTGCAGTATTAATGGTGTTGACTTGCCATTTCAAACTCATTAAGATGCGCCATTAATTTAGGAAATAGTTGCGCCATTGCCATGTTGCAGCGGATGTTTCCTTAAATGAAATAAAATAAATTAAACTTGTTAATTTAATTTATTTTATTTTACATAAAACGTCCGAAAATTAACATTTTCCCTCGACCCGTGCCGATCGAGGTTGGCCTCATTCTTAGGTAAAGTTGTCGTCTCGGATGCAACGGTGCGCTTAGATTTTTAATCTGGGCATCTGTTTTGGAAACTGCCACAGCCGCTCACAAGTGCCAACTCACTTAACTAAAAAAGGTTCAAACTGCCATTCCGGGCTCACTGGACCTTGGAATGATGTGTCGTCTTTGCGCCTGGTCTCAAATTAATTCCATATAATATTTAAAACAATAAATAGAAAAATATGAGACATTACATTCTCCCCACCTTGGGGCTTTACATCCCCAAAAAGTCAAAACGAGGGATACTCAAAAAGATGAGGGTACTGGGCACGAATCTGAGCCTCCCGCTCCCACGTGCTCCCCTGAAGATTCCTATGCTTCCACCAGACGCGCACCAAGGGAATCGATCACCCACGAAGGATCCTCTCCTGCCAATCCTCGATCTCCACCAGGTACTCAGCAAAGGTCACTCCATCCTTGATGTCCAGCTCGCCCCAGTCGATGACGTGTGATGGGTCATGCACGTACCTCCCCAACTGCGACACGTGGAAGACATCATGTACCCGATGCAACTGTGGCGGTAGAGCTAGGTGGTAAGCCACCTCACCAACTCTGCATAGAATCTAGAAAGGTCCGATGAACCTCGGAGATAGTTTGCCACCTCGGCCAAATCTCTGCAACCCTCATCGAGGTGAGACTCGAAGAAATACGTAGTCTCCCTCCTCGAACTCCAGAGGTCTCCATCATCTGTCAACATAAGACTTCTACCAGCTCTGTGCAGCCTTCATCCGCTCCTGGATGATCTGCACCTTTTCTGTAGTAGCTCACACTAACTCTGGACCCACGAGTGTTGACTCTACGGGGTCGGTCTAGCAAAGCAGTGACGGGCATGGTCTCCCATACAAGGCCACGAATGGTGCCATACCGATGGTGGAGTGGTAGCTGTTGTTGTACACAAACTCCACCAGTGGTAGTTGGTCCTCCATACTATGACCAATGTCCAAGATATAGGCTCGCAACATATCCTACAGAACCTGAATGGTCTTCTCTGTCTGACCATCCGTCTGGGGATGAAATGTTGTACTCAAGCATAGTTGAGTCCCAAAAGCCTCCTGCAATCCCTTCCACACCCAGGATGTGAAGAGGGCATCTCAGTCTGAGACTAAAGTCAAGGGGACGCCATGAAGCCGAACTATCTCCTGCACGTAGAGGCATCCCAAGCTCTCTACGGAACTCGGCTCCCTGATAGCTAGGAAGGGGGCCGACATGGTGAGTCATTCAACGATCACCCAGATGTAATCGTGCCCCTTGGACGTACGTGGTAAGCCTGTCATGAAGTCCATCTATATTCCTTTCCACTTCCACTCTGGAACTTCTAGGGGGTGAGCTAACCCTACTGGAACCTAGTGCTCTACCTTCACCTGCTGGCATGTGAGGCATCGAGAAACAAACTCTGCTACTGCCTTCTTCATGCCTGACCGCCAAAATTGTCATCGAAGATCCTAGTAAATCTTTGCCGCTCCAGGATGTACCACCAAATGGGATGTATGAAACTCCCTCAGGACCTCCTCCTAGAACGCCACTGGTACAACAGTGTGTCCTCTAAAAAGAAGTATGTTCTCCCCACCTTGCGAATATCCATCAGGAGCATGTCCTATGGATAACTGAGCATGTAAATCCACACAGTCATCATCCCCATGTTATGCCTCTCTAACTCGCTATAAGAGTGGAGGGGTGACAACCATCGACTATAGGTAAGTTTTATCTTCTCCATCCACAAAGGATAATTGTAACGCGGCCAACTGCTATGTCGCCTCACTCAACAACTGGGAGCTCGACCTGCTACAGATGGCATCTGCCACCTTGTTCCCCTTTCCAAGAGTATAGATAATCTCAAAATCATAGTCCAGGAAGAACTCTAGCCAATGCCTCTACCTCAGATTCAGATCCTTCTATGAGAAGATGTACTTGAGTCTCTTGTGGTCAGAGTAGACAATGAACCACTCACCCATAAGGTAGTGTCACCACATCTTCAATGCAAAGACTACCGCTGCTAACTCGAGATCATGGGTCGCATAGTTCTGCTCATGCGACCTAAGCTGGCTCGAACCATAAGTAATCACTGCATGCCGCTGCATCAGGACACAGCCGAGCCCGATCCCTGATGCATCGCAGAAAACTATGTACCCGACACCCTTCTCCGAAAATCTCAATATTGGGGTGCTCGTAAAACTCTGTCTCAACTTCTCAAAATCCTTCTGGCACTTTTCTTTCCACACGAAGGGTTTCCCCTTACTGGTCAAGGCTATCATCGGTGCTGATATCTGGGAGAAGTCAGGAATGAATCTCCGATAATATCCTGCCAACCTAAAGAACCTTCGCACCTCTGTCACGCTCCGAGGTGGCTCCCATGCTAACACAGCATCCACCTTGGCTGGGTCCAGAGATACTCCATCTGCTGAGATGACATGTCGCAGAATGTGGACCTCCCAAATCTAGAACTGACACTTCGAGAGCTTCCCATAAAGCTGGTGCTCCTGAAGTACGTCCAGAACCATCCACAGGTGTCTCGCGTGCTCATCCTCTAATGCCGAGTACACAAGGATGTCGTCGATGAAGACCACTACAAACCGGTTGAAGTACAGCTGGAAGATCTAGTTCTTCATCCCCATGAACACTTCGGGGGCATTCGTAATGCCAAAGGGCATCACAAAGTACTCCTAGCGACCGTAGCGACATCTGAAATCCTTCCTCGGTATATCCTCATCCCGCACTCGTAGCTGGTGATATCCTGATCGAATGTCAACATTTGAGAACCACTGTGCCCCTCTTAGCTGATCGAAGAAGTCATCAATTCTCAGCAGTGGATACTTGGTCTTCATCGTCACCTGGTTCAGGTGCCGGTAATCCACTCACAACCTCAGACTCCCGTCTTCCTTCTTGGAAAACAAGACTGGAGCTGCCTAGGGGGAGACGTTGGGTCTCACGAAACCCTTGCTCTGCAAATCCTCCAACTGCACCCTCAGCTCACAAAGCTCTGCGAGAGCCATCCGATAAGCCGATGAGGAATTCGGTGTCATCTCGGGGTGTATGTCGATTCAGAAGTCAATTTACCAGCGAGGAGGATACCCTGGAACATCTTCTGGAAAGACGTCCTCATACTCCACCACCACTGTGGGAACTGAGAGCTCACAACATCTATTGCTCCAAGGGTAAGGCTAGCCAACAGATGAGTGATCAGATGCACCCTCTTGTTCATGAGCCCATTTTGTGCTGCCTGGGTTTCCTTTTCTCTGACAAAGGAAAACCTCGTTCCATCATGACGGACACACTGCACCCTTCGCCTAAAACAGTCAATCTGGGCATGGATCGAAGATAACCAATCCATACCAAGAATGACATCGTAAGGCCTCGACGGTACCACCAAGAGGTTCTAACCCAAAACTTCACCTCCAAGGGTAAGACCACACTATCTGTAAAGGTGTGTGATCGTCGAGTCTCCTCCTGTAGGTGTCTCCAAGCGTAATGATCGAGTCAACAGTTCTACCAGAATCTCGAGGTTTTGTACAAGACATGTGGATATAAGGGAATGACTGGCACCTGTGTCTATGAGTACGGAAGCTAAGGTAGAAAAGACATATATCGTACCTCAAATCATCCCTGGAGCCCCTGGGTCATACGCCTCGCCCGCATGCAGCTGTCCTCGTCCCTGTCCCTCAGCTCCCTGAGCCTGGTGCTGACCTCCTGGGGGTGGTGGTGGAAGTAAGTCGAAGCGTCTACCACCACCCGTAGCTCTCCTTGCTCCTATACCACATCCGCCGCCTGACAGATCTTCCTGATCCATTCTCTGCCTCTGCCTCAGTGGTCCATCCACCACTTCCCTATCAGCAGCTCGACGTGTTGGGCAATCTCTAGAAAGATACCCCCTACCGTCGCATGCGTAGCATCGCTTCTGCCTAGGATGACTGGATCCAGCCTGAGAGCCCTAGACTGTCGATCCCCTGTCCTGGGTCCTCCTATGACGTCTCCCACATCCAGATCCAGGTGCCTGACATCGGCTCCCTGCTACCGGTGTCTCTGCACCAGTCTGTCTGCTGCTGACTGTCGGCGGCCGTCTCTACTCCGCCAAGAAGCTCTTGATAACAAAGTCTCGCTCGAGCACTCCAGCATAAGTCGAAATGCATAGAGGCACGAAACTATCTCGGATGTCATGTCGTAGACCTCGCTCGAAGGTCTGAGCTCTAAATTACTGATCCCTGACCATATCCATCGAGTACCTGGAGAGGTTGGTGAACCTCGATGAATAGTCAACCACCATCATACTACCCTGCTGGAGTGGAAGAAGCTCTTGGATGCACACATCTTTCAGCGTAACCGGAGAGAACTCTTCCCTGAAGAGTCGCTCAAACTCCATACATGAAAGAGTCTCCTCATCGTGAGTCTGCGTGGTCAGACTCCACCATCATCCTGCTGATCCCTGACGAAGGCTCGCTCCTAGGATCACCATCTGGTCTTCTGGTGTCCTCACTAGATGGAAAACTCTGGTCACCGCCTCAATCTTGTCCTCTGCCGCTTGAGGGTCGGGCTCTCCTCATAACCTGAGGGGTCTTTGTCTCTGGAACTCATAGAGCGTGATAAACCTACACTCCTCGCCTATCGGTATTGCAGGTACAACTGGCTGCTCCACTGGTGGTGGTATAGCAGGTGCACCACCTAGTGGCAACGCCTAGTTAGCTGGTCCCTGTATCGAAGTCTCGTCACTAAGGGGGCATCCTCATGATTGTGCTGCTGAATCCTAGAGGGTATGCGTCGCGGAGGCATTCTGTAAAGAAACAACATGTTTCACGGTCAATGAGTATATCTGGATAGCTGACACCAAGGACATGGAAAACACAACCCATTTCTATATGATGCATGTACCTTTTATTTCCCCACAACCAGTGTTTTCATGAACCGGGTCAAAAAGCAGGTTATCAGAGTCCTGGTGTATGGATACGTCGGCCATAACACCAACACTGGGGTCTTTTTCCTGAAAACTGAACCTGAAACACACAACACTGTTTCCACAAACAAAACCCACAAACTCTTGGTCCTAAGGTAGAACCGACCACCTCTGATACCACTCTATCACGACCCATCCCAAAGGGGCCCGCGCTATGACTCCCCTTGCCCACCTATAATAGGCCAGGGGCTGGTGACTAGCACCGAGTAGGAATATCACTAACATAGGAGGCATTTCCTAAGTACCTATACACACACACAGATCTCCAAGCCCCCAAATGATGAAATGTAAAACACTAAGGAACAAAATGCATGCCTACAACTAAATCCCAACCGAAAGAGTATGACGAAAGGTAGAGTGCTGTAAAAGTAAATTGGGCCAGAATATAAGCCCACTAAAAATGAAACAAACAAGGGTCTGAAACTGCAAAGTCCAACCTGTAAGCACAAAAGGTACTGGGACTACCGATCGTATCCATGGGAACGCCTCATCCTGTAGGGAACTCAGAAAGCTCGGTATTGTCCTGGTCCACCCTGGACTCTGTCAAAAGGCTTCTCGTCTACATAAGACACCAGATGTGCGGGAAAAGCCTGTGGAGAGATGAGTATTACAATACTCAGTAGGGGACCCCGAAAACCACAAAGAAATACACAAAGTAAAGGTACAGTTAGCTATGCACAGAATATGTCTGCGGAACATATAGAACAAACCAGATATACTCAAAACCCAGAAACGTGGTCTAGAAACAAGTCACACAACCACATACCCCCGCAAGGGATTCCGTTCGAAAATTCTGGGATGCACTCATTCTGGGAGAACACACTCCACGAGACTTATATCTCTGATGACGTCTATCTAAGAAGTGTTATTCATCGGGAACCATCACGAGAGATAGCTACACTTATTACGAGAGACACACTCTTGAGTGGGAAAGATCTCAATACACAGATGAGGATCACTGCCAGGGCCATGGAGGATACCAAAACTCATACAGAATTCACATAATAGGTAGAGGATCAATGCCCGATAGATTTGGTCACATCGATGCCTAACTCTACATAGGGTCTGGAATGGATAGAGGATCTTGATCCGGGCCTCTCGGATGGATGCATGACTCTATCATAGAAAGTCATGCTGAAGGGATCATAATCCTGCATGAGGGAAAGATTCCTAACCTTAAAGGGACCAAGAAGAAAGGGCACTAACCCCAACAAAAGATGTTCAGGGCATGGTGAACAAAAGGACCAAGCCGTTTTCCAAAAAGTACACGGCGTGTAGAAATGATACACGCCGTGTTGTCTGCCCCCGAGTACTTCCTATGTACAACAGCCCGTGTTGTGAGGCTGGTCATGTATAAAAGACACAGTACACTGCGTGTAGTATGGAGTACATGCTGGGTCTGGTTAACTGGGGTTGGATCAGTGTACTTTGGCCATGTGCCCATACACGGTCACCAACCCGTGTACTCCGACCCGTGTAAACTGCACATAGGGTGACCCGCGCTGCTGGCCTTGTCTGGCCATGTGATGGAGTACACGGTCATGTACTCCATCCTGTGAAAGTGTCTCCCTGGGATACACACCGAGCTCCGTGTAGACGCCTCTACCAAGCTGTACTCGTCGTGCCTCCTGAAGCTGGGTAGATCATCCCATGTTTGTTTAGTACCCAAAGCACACATCGAGATTCAGGGAAGGTCCAACATGTCGTGTGACCAGGGTCACACGCCGTGTGATTCTTCTTTGACCCCGAAACCCTAGCCTCCCCCACCAGTACTACACGGCATGTTCTTCGGAAGTACACGCCGTGTATTCTAGAAATTTCAATAAACGACGCTCTTCTCCGGCGTGCCTCCCGTGCTGATCCGATCATCAATCTGGCCATCCGATCACCGCAAAACATTCAGGTTTTGGTTGACCTTACACCAAGAAGCTTCTTCCGGTGTTTTTGTACCTCCGATCGGCTCCGAAAACGTGTTTTGATCTTCCCGCATGATAAACGCTCGAAGAACTCCCTTTCCTATCCGGTCCGGTTCGTCGTCCGCCATCGTCACTGCACATCCACAAGGTCGTTTCGGAGTCGAACCTTCGATTTGGGATCGTTGCGTCACAAAACAGATGCGCAACAATCCGTTGTTCGTCGCCTCATGAAGAACGTGAAGAACACATGGGGAAAAGGAGGAAGAAATCCAAATAAACAAATTGAGGAACGAACCTCCATCGTCGTTCGTCACAGAATTGATCTGCTCCCGTTAATAGGGTTAAATAGAGAAAGAATCGACAACAACATAAAGCATGGATCAATTCCCCATAATCACCTCGAAGAAAATACATCCTGCAAAAACGTACGAGTCCACGGATCAACTTGTTCGTGGCAAATTAGCGTTCGTTGTTTAAACATAATTAAGGGGAAAAGAAATCGAAATAATAACCCCTACCTTTCGAAGGGATCGATCATTGTCGAAGGCGTCGTGCTGTCATTGTCGTTGAGCTCCTTCAATGTCGCCGTAATGATCCTTGGTTTTGATCTATTGTCGTTCGTCATCGAGAATCTGCTCTAACGCGCCGCTGATTCTGCAGAGGTTCCCCCCTATACGTTTCCAACGATGTAAAATTGCTTAACTCATTAAAAGGGGAAACATGTTTTCATTTAATTACACGGTAGTATTAATAGCTTTGACTTGTCATTTCGAAGTCATTAAGACGCACCATTAATTTAGGAAACAGATGTGCCGTTGTCGTGCTGCAGCGGATGATTCCTTAAATGAAATAAAATAAAATAAACTTTTTAATTTAATTTATTTTATTTTACTTAAAAGGTCTGAAAATTAACTTTTCCCCTCGACCTGCGCCGGTCCAGGTTGGCCTCATTCTTAGGAAAATTCTTCGTCTCGGACGCAACGGTGCACTCAGATTTTTAATCCGGGCATCCGTTTTGGAAACTGCCACAACCGCACACAAGTGCTGGCTCACTTAACGAAAAAAGGATAAAACCACCATTCCGGCCTCACTGGACCTCAGAATGATGTTCCATCTTTTTGCCCGGTCTCAAATTAATTCCATATAATATTTAAAATAATAAACGGAAAAATACGAGACATTACAGATATGTACCATGTTTGGGAAGTGATCCTAATGCATAGACTGTGAGGCTTGAGAGAAATGAGCCTAAAAAAACAAGTACTACTAACAGATGATTGTATCAAGGAGAGGATTAGTGAACTCTCTCACTCTTTAGAACCATATTTGAAGGTTAAACAAGTACTTCATGTGTTACCTATGGATGAATGATTTCTTATTTCTCATACAGTCAAAGAGGGTGAGAATGGAGAATAAAAATAAAAATACATAAAATTATAAGGTAATAAAGTGGATACCTACCCAACAATGGGTCATGATCGATGAAAGTGATAGAATATGAATTTGTAAAAAGGATAAAAGTATGAAAATTCACCCACCCCTTATTATGGTGCCTCTTTTAATAATTTATTTCAGAACCAAGGTAACTCAAATATTGGATCTAACTGTAAATGATTTAGAGATTGGTATTGTGTTCTTCTTGTTCTTAAAAAATTTACACTATGATTAAGGAGTTATAATTCTAAGGAGGTTGGTTTATATGAATTTGGATCCTTTAAGAGGAATTAATGAATGTTTAGGAAAATTTTAATGTTTCCTAGTGTTTGCTAATTTTTTTTGGGAATATAAATTTTTGAGGTTAAGTAATATTTTATATTATAACTTACTTGAATGTGTAGTATCCATGAAAAATTCATATGGGTACGTGACTCATGGTCTATGAAAGAGTCTTCATGTTTGAAATTTGTGGAGGGAAAATCATGAAAGAAGTTCAAGGAGGTCAGGTTCATTTATAATGAATGGTGGATATTCACTACAACAACAATGGGCATTATCAGCGCTAAAAATGGGATTTAGTAGTGACATATTTTTTTTTTTAAAGATTATTTCTGATAAAGGGGGGGTCTTTATCAGCTCTGAAAAAGCGCTAATAAAGGGAGCCTCTATCCGAGCTAAAAAGCACTGATAATGGGCTCATATTCAGCTTTTTTTAGCATTGATAAAGGATTCCTTTATCAGTTCTTTTTAGCACTTATAAATGCCTAGCCTGATGTAACATGAAATTCTGTAGTAGCACACCCAAATAAAACCTGCAAAAAAATCATCATATCAAAAAAGTAGTTCACAGAGATAAAATATGCAGTGGTAGTAAATTTGGGATCAAACGATGGGAAAATCCATACATATGTGATATAATAATTATTCATTATGATTATAAAAAGGTACCATTAAATAATATCTCCTCTTAATGATATCTAACATTTCCTCAGTTAAAAATATAAAGAGAGGGTTCAATGTCAGATCCTTAAGAAAAAATTGATTAAGGCCTGCATGCGTTCTTCATATTTTTTGTGGTTATGATTCATGTCAAGCATGTATATGGATTTTTTTATAGATTTTGAGTTCCTTTTGGGATATGTTTCCTTAGGACGTAGAGATTTTCCCTTATAGATTCCTCATGGTGGATGAATTTGGGTGATTCTTGAGACACTTAAGGAAATTTTTTCTTATGGTTGATGCCTTTATCTTATGGTGTGTTGTCTTCTTTTCACGCAATTTATTTAATTTATAAATGGTGGGGAGATACATTCTAATTATTTTTCTATCATAGACTCTTGATTAGAATTCATGTAGTCCATTTATTGGGGGACACAATTTAGAATAACTCATCTGGGTACACTTTTATGGGGAAGTTTGCTATTCATTTCGAACTTTTACTATTTTACATACATATGAAAAGGATGGGTTTTGTCACTCCAAGTAAAAACCATGAAACTTACCTTTTTGAAGGAGTTGTTAGGAACATGGGTTGTTCACGGTTAGGATAAACCATGTGGAATGAATCTGTAGTTTAACTATGTCAATTTGAATAATTGGAACAAGGTTAGTTAACTATTTTTCCAAACTGTTCAGAAGAGGGTTTCTTAAACAATGTCTCCCAAGAAGTTGGTGAATAGTTTAGAAAACATCCCAAATAGACCATGAAATTTTCCTATGATATGGAATAATTTAAGGTATTTCAACCTATTTACTCCCTTCTATTCCCAAAACTTATTCTAAGATCCCTTTATCTTGAAAATATATCAAATTTATATCCTATATTATTTTTTCTTTCCCTTTCGTTCTTCTCCCTCTCCCTTTCCTCTTTGTTTTCATCCCTCACCAAGAACTGTAGGGATAAAGGTTTATATTTAGGGTGTGTGATGAATTATTAATGGGGTTTTATTGAATAAGGTAAACTTAGGACTTTATGATGCTTTTCTAAGTGTATTATGTCATAGGTAATGACTTTTGGGTTGTTTTATGTACGTCAATTGTAGTTTTCTCTTAAAAATCATATCCATTTTAAACAAAAGAGAGAAACTTTGAGTGATACTGGTCACACAGTGCCTCAAATTGTGGTGGGGTTTACTCGTACATGTCACAAATGACCCATGGATAGTTCTTATATGGTATCAATAGAATTTGAATGCGTTTCATCCGTTTTCCGTATGTCAGTTGTTGTTTTCACTGAAAATTTTGTCCATTTTAAACAAAAGAGAGAAACGTTGAGTGATACCAGCCACGTTGTACCATAGATTAAAGAAGGGTTGAAATTTACACAAGAAAAATGACCCGTGGATAGTTTCCCTAATGTATCAACATAATCCGAATGCGTTTGGTCAGTTTTCCTTAAGTCAGTTTTTGTTTTCACTATTTTTTTTTCAATTATAAACAAAAGAGAGACACCTTGAGTGATATCAGTCACACATTGCCTTAGATTGAGATTTTTTTGAATTTTAAATGTCACACATGACCCAAGGATTGTTGGCCTAATGTATCAACACAATCAGAATGCATTTTTTTGGTTTTCCGTATGTCAGTTGTTGTTTTCACTTAAAATTATGTCCATTTTAAACAAAAGAGAGAAATTTGAGTGATACTTGAAATGCCATTCCTTGGATTGACCCGAGGATGACATTTACACATTAAAAATGACTCATGAATCATTCTTCTAATGTATCGACACAATCCAAATGTGTTTGGTTAGTTTTACTTAAGTTAGCTGTGGTTTTCACATAAAATTCCTTCCATTTTAAACAAAAGAGAGACACTTTGAGTGATATCGTCCACATCGTGCCTCAGATTGAGGCAGGTTTGACTCATAAAAGTCCCATATGACCCATGTATTATTTTAATAATGTATAAACATAATATAAATGAATTTGGTTGGTTATACGTACGTCAGTTGTTGTTTTCACTTAAAATTCTGTCCATTTTAAACAAACGAGATACGCTTTGAGTGATACCCATCACACTGTAACTAGGATTGAGGAGAGGTTGACTCATACACATCAAAAAATGACCCGTGTATATTTCTCAAAAAGTATCAACACAATCCTAACACATTTTTTTGGTTTTTCATATGTTAGTTGTTGTTTTCACTTAAAATTCTATCCATTTTAAACAAAAGAGAGACACTTTGAGTGATAATAGCCATATCATGCCTCAGATTGAGGCGGGTTTTACTCAAACATGTCAGATATGACCCATTGGTCATTTTCCTAATGTATCAACACAATCCAAATGTGTTTGGTCATTTTTCCATATGTCAGTCGTTATTTTCACTTAAAATTCTGCCCATTATAAACAAAAGAGAGACAATTTGAGTGATATCGGTCACAAATTGCCTCTGATTGATGTGGGGTTGACTCTTACACATCTAAAATGACCCATGTATCATTATCCTAAAGTATCATCACAATTGGAATGCGTTTGGTAAGTTTTCCATATGTCAGTTGTTGTTTTCACTTAAAATACAGTCCATTTTAATCAAAAAAGAGTCAATTTGAGTGATACAGGTAATACTGTGCCATGGATTGAGGTGGAGTTGAATCATAAACTTCCAAAATGACAAATTTATATTTCTACAAAATTATCAACACAATCTAAAATATTTTGGTCAGTTTTCTGTACGTCGGCTTTTGTTTTCACTTAAAATTCTGTGGATTTTAAACAAATGGGAGACACTTTGAGTGATACCAGTCACACTATTCCTCGGATTGATGCAAGGTTGACTCATACACATCATATATGACCCATGAATCGTTTTACTGAAGTATAAATTCAATTAAAATGTGTTTTTTCAGTTTTCTATATGAAAGTTATTGTTTTCACTTACAATTCTATTCATTTTAAACAAAAGAGAGACAATTTGAGTGAAACCGGTCACACCGTTCCACAGATTGAGGTAGGGTTGACTCATAAACAAACAAAATGATCCATGGATAATTATTATATTGTATCAACAAAATCAAAATGTGTTTGGTTAGTTTTTCGTATGTCATTTGTAGTTTTCAGTTAAAATTCATTCCATTTTAAACAAATGAGAGACAATTTGAGTGATGCCGGTCACATCGTGCCTCAGAATGAGGCAGGGTTGACTGTTACACATCAAAAATGACCCATGGATTGTTATAGTAATGTATAAACAAAATAAAAATGTGTTTGGTAGGTTTTCCATACGTCAGTTGTTGTTTTCACTTAAAATTTTGTTCATTTTAAACAAAAGAGAGACATTTTAATTGATTCTGGACATATTGTACCTCGTATTGAGGTATATTTGACTCTTAAATGTCATATATAACCCATGGATCATTTATCCAATGTATCAACACAATCTAAATGTGTTTGGTCAGTTTTTCGTACGTTAGTGGTGGTTTTCACTTAAAATTTTATTCATTTTAAAAAAAAAGAGACAATTTGAGTGATAACGGTCACACCATGCGTCGGATTGAGGAAATTTTGACTCATAAATGTCAAAAATTATCCATGTATAGCTCACCTAAATTATCAACACCATCTGAATACTTTTGGTTGGTTTTCTGTAAGTCTGTTGTTGTTTTCACTTAAAATTCTGTCCATTTTAACCAAAAGAGAGAACTTTGAGTGATATAGGCAACACCGTGCCTCTGATTGAGGTGGGGTTGACTCATACACATAAAAAATGACTCATGTATCATTATCTTAAAGTATAAACACATTTTAAATGTTTTTGGTCAGTTTTCCGTACATCAGTTGTGGTTTTAACATAAACTTCTGTGCATTTTAAACAAAAGAGAGGCACTTTGAGTGATACTGCCCACATCGTGCCTTAGAGTGAGGAGGGTATGACTCTTACATATCACATATGACCCATTTATAGTAATTCTAATGTATCAAAATAATATGAATGTTTTTCTTTGGTTTTTCAAATGTATGTTGTTGTTTTTTCTTAAAATTTTGTCAATTTTAAACAAAAGAGAGACACTTTGAGTTATACCGGTCACACCATTCCTGAAATGGAAGTGGGGTTGACTCGTACACTTTAAAAATGACTCATTTATAGTTATCCCATTTTATCAACACAATACGAATGTGTTTGGTCTATTTTTTGTATGTCAGTTTTTGTTTTCACTTAAAATCATATCCATTTTAAACAAAAGAGAGACACATTGAGTGATACCAGTCATGTCGTGCCTCATATTGGGGTGTTATTGACTCTTACATCTCATAAATGACCCATGGATATTTCTAATAATTTATATATATAATTAAAATGCTTTTTCTCAGTTTTCCATACATCAGTTGTTGTTTTCACTTAATATTCCGTCTATTTGAAACAAAAGAGAGACACATTGAGTGATACTGGTCACACCACACCTCAGATTGTGGAGGGGTTAACTCATACATGTCAAAAATGACCCATTTATCATTCTCCAAAATTATCAACACAATCCTAAAGAATTTTGTTAGTTTCCCTTAAGTCAGTTATTGTTTTCACATAAAATTCTATCCATTTTAAACAAAAGAAAGACACTTTGAGTGATACCGGTCACATCGTGCCTTAGATGGATGTGGGGTTGACTCATACACATAAAAATGGACCCATGTATCATTAATATAAATTAATAACATGGATGTGTGGGGGGGACTTGTGGAGGAAGGAGTTTACAACAATGTTTATTTTTTTATTATGGATAATTAGAAAACATACAATTTCTACCAATGAAAATGTTCAATGCCTGGGAATCCATTTTTAATCTCAATGATCATATTGAAATAAATTTAGGGTGGATATGTTTACTCATATTTTCTTTTAATGTGAGTGTTCATGTGTGATATGAATGTATTTTGGATATTTTACCGGTTTTTCTTACCCAAAGCCAAAAGAAAAGTGGTTCATCATTCTTGCATGTTGTGGGAGTATTTCATATGTTAAAATGGAAAAATTATTGATTGTAGAAAGTATGTTTTACTTAATGACAATTAAAATTTTCCTATGAAAATTTACATACAACAATGTTTCATCTTTTGATCTCCGTGAACCCCTCTAGAAAATTTCCTCCAATTATACACATCCCCAACTCAGATCATTATGATATTTGTGTACAATATTACATATGGTATGTGGCCCCCTCGTTTTTGAACAAATATTTAACGTCTTGTGAATATGAGGATTTCTGATAGTTAGATTAGTACTGCAAAATATATAAATAAATAATTAATAAATAATTTAAATGAAATAGTAGTTGTTTTTGAAAATACCTCTTTAGGGATGCTAGTTTGTTGATGGAAAACGATCTCTATAATAAATTTACAAATATAATAACTGGAATCTTTTCTGTTTGTTTGTTTTGGACACTACAAAAACGTTGATCATTAGAATAATAATTAACTTGTTTTGATATATGTTTAGATAGTGAAATTTTATTATATATCCCCTTATACTTTTCCAGACATTATACTATCTCACCTTCTTATGATTAGCCCCTATCCTCATTCCTTTTTTAGACAATATTGATACACTGCCTTATTATAACAGAATACCCAGTAAAAGATAATGTAAATTTTACAACTTGATATTTAGACCTAAGACATAGGATGTATTGTCTTATATATTCACAAACTCCATCATGTGTAGTCATTTTTTTTGGATATCCTTGCACTGAATTCAAAAAATAAATATTTAGAGTATCCAAGTTCACCACAATTAGCATCCAATGTTGCCTAAAGACACAAAAAGGAATAATTAATGAAACAAGTGAAAATATAATTTATATTCTTTATTCATAGATTTTTACCCCTTCATGTTTGGTATTAGGAAGATTCGATCATCCGTAATCATGCTTTTAAATGTTTTCAGCATGCCATTCACTATTTCATCCCTTATTGATGGCTTTAATTTCGTTAGTTGTGTAGATTGGTATGAGGACTAATGAGTCTGAATTTTGGCTCATGGAAAAAACCCCTTTAACTATTTTTCATATAAATGCATTCCAATAATATAAAATGAATTTAGTCATAATTAGAACATTATATCATCTTTTAGAAAATCAATTCATGAAAACATACCTCATATATAAATTTACAACTGTGATGCCTAGCTAATCATTTTCAAGGATGTCATTTACATTTTCAGAAAAAACGAAATTTTCTATTTCCTCTTCGTATATATTCTTTTCAAAAAACAAATATATTACTACTAGCACTTTTTAGCTTCATATCCACACAAGTATTCAATGATAGTAAATGTGGATAGAGAACAGGTGGTGTAATTGTGCTTTCAGTGGGTCTTTTAGATCGATTGGTCAATCCTTTAGATTCTTTTGAGCCCAAATTTCTTGTCACCCCATTCCCTTTCTCCTTCTGTAATAAAATTCATTCATTTAGACCTTTTTTCATTAATTGTTAAAGGTTTAGATTGAAAAAATGGAAATAAATACTTCTTTGTCCACATGTACTCTTACAAGTTGTGATAGCCATGCAATGAATGAACCTATAGCCTTTTAGACCATATAAATATCCTCATCATCAAGTGAAATAGGTAACTATACATTTGGATTATGAGATATAGTAATTGTCACTTTTAGATGATCTGTTAGGAGTGGTCTTTTATGCAGCTTGTCCTCTGGGATGTTGAACACCATAGCCCTCTCTACAAGGTGATAGGTGGGTGTTGAAAGATATAAATCACAGTCATTATCACCTTGTAAAAGATCATTATTTCAAAAGTATCAGGGTTTTTCTGATTCATATTTCATGAGAACAATTATTAGAATATTTATTACCAAAGCTAATATGGCTATTTGAGGGGAATGGGATGCCTCAATGTTGGTGGGGGATGATGTAGTATCTTTACACGCTGGTTGTTCCTGACTTGTGTCTTCTTCTTACTTATCACACATAAAAGTTTCTAGAAACTCTCCCTACCATTGAAATCGTTCTTCAAGAGTTACTAGTAATTATCTCATTTGTTTAATTTCTTCATTTAGATCATCCGTCTGTTTTTTCCCTCAAAATATACTCAGGGTGTCACCCCAAACCCCGCACCTCTGACGCAACCGAATTGTTCTGGCCGCTTCAAAGCTGTTGATAATAGGTCTACATCCACTACAAGAGTAGCTGATTCATATGACTGTCAAATATAGTAAAACAAGTAATTATTATTATGTAATAGTAATTTAAAATAAAACTATTTATGATGTCATACTTACACATATTTCCCACACTTTTTGTGTGTTTTCATCTACTTTCTTCCCTTCATTATTCACATGTGCCTCCTTCCATAGCACATGATGTGGGATAGTAGTGTCTTGTTCTTTAGACTCATCAATATACATATAAATATACAAATATAATTGTGATGTTGTTTCTTAGCACATAACAATATTAGTTTAAATTTAAAATACATACCATTTTATTTTCTAGTGAAGTGCTCCCCATCCTTGCTTTACAATAGGGGTATGTTGGTTTTGATGCACGTTCCTTATTTTTAGTACTGAGTTTCTATTTCATAAATGAAATATTGACAATAAAAGTGATGAATACATATATCCTCAAACAATATATTATCAGCTACAATGTACTTGAAACATCTCATCCTCATTGTAGCCAATAAATGCATCCCATGCTTCTTGGGATATTAGGTGATCGTAGACAAGGGGTGGGTGAATATTTATTTTACCTCTGTAATCTTTCAAGTGACATTTTGTTATAATAGTGTGAAAACCTCGATGAATCCTTCGTGAAATCCTTAGTAAATAATTCTTGTGTGAATTATATACTATAAATGTACTTTGTAAGGGATTGAGAAGAGTAACACATTGTTTCATTATTTTATTTGAAAGTAAATTAAAGTAATAATATCATAATGTTACCATAATTTCTTCCCATATCACAGCCTTCAGCCTGGAATAAACATGGTGCCTTGAATCTATGTTAATTGGACCATGTTGCTGAGTGAAAATTCCAATATAACTACAAAACATAGCCTTGGTGGGATTCACATGTTTTCATCGTGCATTCCACCCGACATCAAATTTGATGACTTTGCTTTTCACCTTAGGACCTTTGGATAACACCATCAAACTACGACGCACCCGTGTTTTCTGCGACGTCGGTCCTTCATCCCCGACCATTTCTTTGATATCAACATCATCAATATGTTCATCTGAAAAGGTAGTAATGGAATGTGATAATGGTTGTTGGAACTCAAAACTATGATCTACAATAGGTTTAGAAACTTTTTGTTGCTCTGCACTGTGAGCAGTAGCAGTAGCAGCTTGAGTGACATGTTCAGCCTCGAGGTTAGGAGCACCAGAACATGCATAAGTCATTATCTGCAAAAGTGGTTGAATAGTTAATTTAGATTAACTAAATTGAGTAATGATAAGATAATAACATGAGATAACAAGATCTATATTACAAAAAATATATAACCTGTTTATTGAACTCTATTTATTTTCTTCAAAGGTAGATGGGATTTGACACCTTAATCGATTATCCAAATCCATTCATTTTGGTCTCCTCTAACATAATAAACATCATCTATATTGGGACCACTGCAAAATTATTGTGACGTACCACTGAAAGGATCATCCTCAACTGAATTTTTATCGGACACTTCAGTATTCATGGATGATAATAGAATAATTAACCACTTTCAGTTTGTGGGCTCTAGAACATAAAATACTTTTACCGCATGTGATTCCATTATAAATTGTTCATCTTTGTACCCTTCTTTATTGAAATCAACATTAACAAATCCCAATTCATTTATTTTGACACCACTGTTGTTATCAACCCATTTTAATTGATAAATTGGAAATTAGAATGTCATATAATCCAACTACCATATTTTTTTTATAATGCCAAAGTATGACATATTTGCAGAAATTGGATTTCTGTCCTTACTACTAGAAACATGCATCACTTCAGCCACAAGTGCAACTCCACTATTTTTCATGGTATTATCTCTATCATGTTCATCTGTGTAGAATTTATAACCAATAATTACATAACCATTTTAAGATAATACATACACACTTGGTCTGGTGGCTATCCATCGATGTCGTTCTAAAATTGAATTCAGATTTTCATCAAATTCCTTAAAAATATGGTCTTGAAACCATCCTATAAACTGGTGATTTTGTGTATTTGATATCCCTTTTTATCCTTTGATGGATTCAATTGCCTAAGAATTTCATTGTGGGTTTCGATATATGGGTAAACCTCCCAACTGTTGTGAAAAACATAAAGGCGGGACTACTCCTGATATGTAATATTGATTGTCACAACATCTCTTCCAAAAATTCACTCACCCTCAATCCATCCAGTGTGTTGAGATTTCAGGAGACCAGTGTTTTCCACATCAGATAGGTATCCAGTATAGAATTCAATGGATTCCACAACAATATATCACTCCATAATACAACCCTTTGGCCGACTTTGATTTTTTACATACCCTTTAAAAATCTTCATATACCGTTCAATGGGGTATATCCATCTATAGTGCACGATACCACAAAGTCGAATCTCTCTCACCAAATGAACCATCGTATCAACGAATAGTGGCAGGAAGAACATTTCTAATTCACATAATATGATGAAAATTTCTTTTTCCATAGCTAGCAATTTCACCGGGTCTAAAACATTGTTTCATATAGCTTTGAAAAAGAAATAATGTTTTGTTAACTTATGATGCACATTCTTGGAAAAAATGCAAAGTAAAGTTATAGGAATTAAATCATGATTCAAAACCTAGAATTCATGTGATTTCATACCTTTTAACTTCAAATCATTCATTTTCACAATGTTCTTGATATTTGATGAATACCCCACTAGAACCATTACATCATTGAATATGTTTCCAAATTGATATCCCTCATCCCTAGAAAGAGAGTAAGAAGCTAGATGAAGAAACATTAGATTTTCACCCTTCACAGGAGACAACTCTTCTCTTATTCCCATGTCAACCATGTCCAACTTTGCCTTAATTCCATCCTTTTTTTTTGCTCGGGGCATTTAGCAACGTTCCGATAACACTGTCACATAAAGTTTTTACACAATAATTACATCAAGGAAATGTCTGATGTACAAGCAATTCTAGTATGGTAATTTAAAAAATGATCCCTT
Organism: Viscum album; assembly: GCA_963277665.1. Lineage (NCBI taxonomy): Eukaryota > Viridiplantae > Streptophyta > Magnoliopsida > Santalales > Viscaceae > Viscum > Viscum album. The sequence continues at coordinate 1,414,299,839 of OY728156.1, forward strand.
TTTCCAACCGATTTTCGTAAGGTTCTTTAATGATGGTTTACAAAAAATAGTGTTCACATATTTTACTATCTCAAACAGTTGATCACCTTTTAGTGGATACAGTTTTGTGCATTGTTTTGAACATCTATTGAATTATGTCATCCAAGATCAGTACTTCTGCTAATGCGGTAGAAATCGAAGATGTCCTAGAAAAACATATTTCGATGAATGTTTCAACCTAATTGATTCTCCCTCCTCTTCACACATGGGAAAACCTTCAGTCTCTTTAATGCTATATCTTGACAAATTTCCATAAACAGGGAAATCGTTTATTGTTTAATATGACATCGCTCTCAATGTGAATTATTCACTTTTATAAGAATCATACAACATAACACTTGAATCCCACAATAACTTCAAATCCTAGATCAATAGAGCCAAATAAACATCAATATCATTATCAGGTTGTTTTGGTCCTGATATAGGCATAGATAACATGATGAATTTCTGTTTCATGCATAACCAGGGTGGAATGTTATAATTTTCCAACCTAACAGGCCATGTACTGTGAGTGATGGTTAGAAAACCAAAAGGATTGACTCCATCTATAGATAACACAAGACAAAAGTTTCTTGGCTCATTTCCAAATTTAGGATACTCATGATCAATTCTCTTCCATTGAGAAGAGTCGACTAGGTGATGTAATTTTCCATATTTATTTATTTTATCTTCATGACACGACAATTTTCTTTTAGTTTATTTATATCCATATAGATGCTTAAACCTTGGAATGATTGGAAAGTACCATACAACTTTTTTAGGAATGGATTCATGTTTCTTGTATCATGAAACACCACACTTTGGGTATTATGTAAGTGCTTTGTTCTCCTTGAGAAACCATATAAAATCTTTTGGGCATGCATGTATTCTTTTAGAAATCATACCCATCGAGCGTAGCATTCGTTTAGCTTAATATGACCAGTTGGGAACTCATTATCTTCTGGGAGGATGTCATTCAAGAGTGAAAGTAGTTCCATAAAACTGACATCAATCCATCTGTTTCCTTCTTTCAATTTATACAACTTCAGTACAGTTGACAATGCTGTATATTTAGTGCAACCAACATACAATGGTGTCTTTTTACAACTCATTAACTTCTAAAATAATTTTGGGCAATCACAGAGTTCATATTCAACTGTCCTTGTCGTTTTCTCAATATGATCTTCATCATAATTTACATTTGTAATCACATCCTCCATGCCCTCTTCTTCATTGTCCATATTTTTAATCATATTTGATGATCCATAAAATGCAGTTTTATCCTAGCTAGTAGCTACATTCACCTTTTCCTAGTGTTTATTCCAACATTTATAAATCCAATCTATATTATGAAATATCAAATGTTCTTCCAACTACTATGGAGTAATAAGTTTATAATAACAACAATGTAAACACGGAAAAAGGATTTGAGAATGATCTTTTGCATGATCCTTTGCAAATATGATGAAATATTTCACTCTGTTCTCATACTCTATAGTCAAACGATCACCATCCATCCAATATTTATTCATATCCATCCTATTTGAATCTAAAATATTATTATTTATGATTCAAATACACAATATTAGACTTAAAAATACAAAATAAGAGAACCACTTCCTTATAAAAATTGGGATTAATAAAGCCTAACCATTTCCAATAAAGATTTGGAAATCAACAGAACCAGGATAGATCCCCCATCAAAATCAACAAACTTTCCATCCCCCTTACCAATAGTTCTAGCACCCACCATCCTTGCAAAAAAAAATAATCATATTTTTAACCACCCCTACCAGCCACCTCATTAATTATAAAATAATCACATTAAACATCCCAAATCTAGTGACTAAACTCAAATAAAATGAAAACAAGGATACAATTTGGATGAGAAAACTAATATAGTAGATACATTTCCAAACACAAAGGGGTTTTCGGGAGAGAAAATTAAACTTGGGTCATCCAAAATTAATATGGAATATCATAGGTTTTGTTACCCAAATCAACATAAGAAATAGAAAATTGAGGTTAGTGAACATAAATTCTACAATGAACATCTAAAGGATATGCAGTAACTCTCCCTAGCCTTTTCCAAACTTGTAACTAATATCCACAGATACGTCCTACATCCATTCTATAAAAAAGATCATTTCCATACAAAGGGATAAAAAACAATCCCTTCGTGTTAAAAAATCACACATGATGGGATAAAAGTATCAAATAGTGATAAAACATCCTGCACAAAGGGGTTAATTGTTCAATGGTAAATCAACATGGCCAAACAAGATTTAAAAGATACACTATATAAAGTGTAATCTATAAATATACTATAAATAATAGAATATAATTCCATTCTAGTTCACACATCATAAATCATCACTTAATATAAATTAAAATTTTATTAGAATCACAATAACACCATAATAAAATTTCCAAGGATTCATTTAAATAATTTTTGTTTCTCATTGATAAATGAAACAATCCAAAGAAGGCTCCATGAAATCTACTCCTCCACAACTCAATGCCTTGAATTTCAAAAAAAATATCCATTTTCCATAAAACAAACCATTTTATATTTTTACTCACACCAAAACCCCTTTAAAATACATTTTCCATGACCCACACATTAGAAAAATTCCATTTTTATGAAACACAATAAGATCATATTGTAAATAAACCAGCTTCAATGGTCAAGGCCCCTTGTAAAATCAAACATAAGCTAAGAATAATTTCAAAACACACCTTTTATAATTTGAGCAACATTCAACTCATATTTAAAAAAAAACAAAAATACAAAAATGCTAAATTATTACGTTTCCTTTTTAAAAACTACACCCAAACCCATTCGTACTGCTAGTTCCTTTGAAGAAATATTTCACTCCTTTAAAACAACCCATAATAACCTTTCTAAGAAGTATTAAATTAAAACACACACAAAACATAACCATTTCCATTATTAAAATTCATTTCAAACACATTCGCATGAAAAATGCTTTGAAAACACAATTCTCACCAAAAAAATTAATTTATAAGACAAGAATAAATGCACAAAAAAGCATATTAGAAACATATATAAATTATAGGGCATGAAACCACTAACATCGGGTGATGAAATTGCTGAAATCCAATGTGGAGCCCTGATCACACCTCACCCGCACCACAAAGAAAACATAGAAAGGAATGATTTACCAAAAAATAATAAGATTAAATCCTAAATCACAAGATTAAATCTTATCAACGGAACCCTACCCTCTAGAAAAGAAAAACCCAAAAGGAGAAGTGGGATACTTACCTAGAGTATATCACACCTGTGATGGAGGGAGAGAAGAAGCGTCGAGAGGTCAGGGAGCCTTCTGCGCTACGTTGGGAGGGGAAGGTGCGACCGACGGAGGGGGTGTATGGGAGGAGCCTCTAATAGTTGAGAAATGGAAAAGTAGGGTTCATAGGGAGTAGGGTCCAGCGAGGAAGAGGAGAAATTGTGTTCTCATGGAGGGGGATACGTGTAAGGGGTTCAAGGGGGAGGATAAGGAGTAGGTTTCGCAGTAGAGTAGATCTAGCAATGGAGGTCTGGAAAAGAGAAGTTCATGGGGGAGGGGAGTTGTCATAAAGGTAAAATACCGCGAGATCTAGAGGGTACGATAAAAAGAGGGCACTGTGCGACCTATTTTATAAAACCAGACTATGGTTTTTTCAATACTAAAATTTTACCACTAATAAGGGGTTCCTTTTTTAGTGTTGTTTTACCATTGAAAAATGGATTATTTATCAGCACTAGAAAAACATTGATAAATAGATCCTATATCAGTTCTTTTAATTAGGGATGATAAAGAGTTACCTTTATCAGTGCTTTTTGCTTAGCGCTGATAAAAGGTGGCACTTATATTTCCCATTTATGTAGTAGTGATTTCATATAATTAATAACTAAATAGGGAATAGTTCATAAAGGAAGCACTTGAGGGACAGTTTTTTTAGAAACACAAAAGGGATTGATAAAATTTTGGTGATTAATGAGTTTTTCGAAAAAAATTTCCTATAAATACCTCACTGATCCATTATATGATTATCGGTGATATGTTAATGAAGATTCATATATTAATACAAAAATGAATTAGTATGGCAGTTCATGTAGTATGTCTTGTTCAAAAAGTAAATTAGTTTGCAAAGAAAAGGCTTCTAAAAATTATTTTTTTAATGGAGGGTTTTCAAAGTTGGTTCTTGAGGTGTAGTACATGAGGGAGTTATATATCGGGTGTCCCATGATTCAGTATGCAAAGAACTATATTTCATTATTAAGTACAGGCCGAAAAATGTAGTATCGCAGACTGTAAAGTATTTCACAATTGGAATAGTTTGTTTTGTGAGGTGGTTATGCATTAAATAGTGTTCTACTTAAGCCATACATTATAGGTAGTTTTATGAAAAAAAATTCAAGATAAATTTTTGGGGGTATTCAAGAGACCTAGGAGTAGAGAACAGAATCATATTTAGACTTTCATGATGAAAATAAAAATATAATTTTCTTCTAAATGTGTATGTGAACTTCATTTCATTAAATAGAGGAAGCATTAAACTACAATAGTGAGCAAGGAGGATTCAATAGAGGTGATCAGAGGGAGGAATTTAACTATATCTAAATTCATTATAAAGGTAGTAAACCTGGATTAGATTCTATTTGACCAAATGATTTTAATATAAAAAAACTTGTAGACTATAGTGGATTCCAGTATGACTGACACATCAGTAGTGTATGCTCCTTGGATTAGCTCATTGTGGTGAACCAATTAAAAAAATTCTTTTTTTTTACTTCCTCATTTTTTGTTGTGGTGAATGGTTTTTTTACTGTAACAGGTCAAAACTGTTCCTACCAATGAGTTACCAAGATCCATATTATTTAAAATAAAAATTTCACACACTGATTTACTTATCCCCTACCAGGGTGTCTCAGGTTGTAATAACTTATGTCATTAATATTTAACATCATATTCTGAGATTGTGATCTAATAACTCTCTTGAGTTTTAAAAAATAATTTTCTTAGTTAAGATTTGAAGAAAAATAATTTGAAGAAAACCATATTTTTTTCACATAATATAATTTATTGAATGATAAAAATTTTATATATTTGTCATTTAATGTAATAAAATTATAACATATATAGTGTGAGGTTTTGATGTTTATTATGAAGAAAAAAATGAAACTTGATGGAGAAGCACTTTGAAAAACCAATTTTTCAATTTTGAATAAATTTAATTATAATGGTATTTTTTATAGAATATTTGAAAAACCCAGAATTGTTTTTGAAATTTATGGATGATGTATGGTTTATGAATGGTTTCGAAAATTGTGCATGGTGACCATGAATAATCAAATATCGAATGCAATGGGTGTTTTCAATGCATGGTATGAGACATTGAACAAGATGACAGTACATTCCTTAATAATGACCCAAAACACTATTTTTCATTTTCATGATTTCTAAGACTCTATAACATACTTATATAATGTTATAAGGATGTATTTAAAAATTTATTATGTTTAAAAAATTTATGAAATGTATTTATAATAATTTGGTTTATGTATTATAAAATTATATATAATTTTTTGTTTTGTGTAATTGGGTTATCATTATTACTACTTGTATTTTTGTATAATTATAATTGAAGTTTAACATTGGTGATGTTATTTTTAGGAATTATAAACAATTTAATATATATTATTATATAATAATTCTTTTTCTTTTGTTGTTTATAATAATTTTTTAACATCTTGATATTTTAAAAGAGTACAATCATGTTTGATGGCATGTATTGCATGTAACCCCAACATTATAAGAGAATATAACACCCTAAGAATTAATGATATATTTCTTTAAACACAATCACTTCAATAGCTTTTGATACATTCAACATCAAATTTAAATGAAGCATGACACTCTATTAAAATATTAATATTTAAACATGGCCATTATAACCTGTTCGTTAAGATGGAAGATATGAATATAAAAATTAAATTATAAAAAATATATGGTTTACACATGTATAAAATAAATTTAATAGTTATTTAATGATTATAAATAAAATATGAATCATTTAAAAGTGAAAAAAATGTATTTCAAAAAACTATATTTTTTAATGACAGATTAGCTGTGCTTTGTGCACATAATATAGGATTAATCTTCTACAATTATAAAAATATTATTTCAAAAAATAACCATTAATTTTTAAATATACATGTCAAAATTATATTTGGGGCAATATTTGAGAATTTTTTACCAAAGATAAATATTTTATGAATAGAAAAAATACTAATTTTTATTGAAAATCACATTTTTGTTTAAATTATTTAAAAAGTTATATTATATTTTAAATTTAATATAAAAAAATTATTTCAATAATATTTTAATTTAACTAATATAGTTAGTTTTAATAAATTTCATATTGAATTTTAATATTAAAGCATTATAAACTTATGAGAATTTTCTCTTTGGAAAACTGCTCTTTCATTGTGTCTACATCTAAATATTAAATTAAATTATTAAAATTATGTTAATTGAATTTGTAAAAATATATTCCATATTTTAAATATTTTTAATTTATATTATCTAATAAGTTTAACTTAATTTTCAAACAAATTAATAGTGAAAATAGTAAAAAATAATTATAGTGGTTAATGTAAAAATGGGTTTACTGGGGGGTTAAACTAAGAAGATAATGGTTAAAAATGACATAACAATTTTCAAAAACACTTTTTATGAACATATTTAGACCTTATAACCAATAAAATTTTATAATTATTTATTTTGGAGAACTTTTTTTATGATGATAACATAACTATCACTTTATCTTTTCAAGAAATCCATGTATGTCCTCTCCCCCACTTATCAAAGGTCACACACTCTCCTCTATTATTCACACATAAAAACCCTTTAGTTTGTACTATAACTACCCAAATAACTTATTTAATTACATACCCACATCTAGAGAACTTATTTTTATTATTAATCCCTTTTAATAAGGCTTTAGGTATAAACATAAAGAGGCTCTCCGAAGAAGAGGTAAAATCATTAAATTGGTGTATTTGTTTTATTTCTTATTACACCTACTTAAAACATTATTAAAATATGATAATATAATAGCACATGAATATAATATAAAATGATATTTTATTATGTTAATGGTATAACCTAGATCCATCTTCACTTCCATTAAATGGGAAACGAAATTGTCGATCGTGTGTATAGTTGACAATCACATCATGAACCGTTGTAATTATTTTTCCAAAACCACATTCAAAGGATGGATACAGTAATATATTTAACATATTTATTTTATATTTATTAAAATATTATAATTATGGAAATACCATATCACATATACCTCTATTTATCCATTCTATTGGAGATATGATAGCGTTGCTTGTGTGCACGGAGGACTAATGTCTCATGAAGCGATGTGATTAGTTTTTTTGAAGATTTATATAGCAGGTATTAAGGTTAAAATTAAGGAATATATTTTATATTTATTACCTAAAAATACTTATATAAATAAAATATCACATCTAAATTCTTACCTTCCAATCCGTTGGAAAATAATAACATTGCTTGTGTGTATGTGTGGACTAACACCTCCACGTAGTAATGTGAATTATTTTTCTTTTTATTTTTAAATGGATGGTAATAAAGATTTATTTGATTAATATCAATTATATATATGAAATAATTATGTTTATTTAAATATAAATTTATTTTAATTTTAATTTTGTTCTATCCATCGATAAAATTAGCAACAACATTCATGCATACATACGACATATCGTCACCATGAACGGTGTAATCCATTTTCAATCTATGACATTAATAGATTACTATAAAAACATATATAATGAAAATTTATGATGTTTATATCATGTTAAAAATTATGGAGGATATTAAGCCATGATAAAATTAATAGGACCAAAATTACCAAAATAAAACACACATGAAAAATGAAGCAATTATCACCCGAAATAGTGATTTTAACAATGATTTGTTAATAAACGAGTGATAAAGGACTATAAGTAAATCATATATTATATGAGATATATTATTATGTCTACTCAATATATTTATAATAAATTTATATTTATTATATAGGAGGTTCTTACACATATGAAGGAATTTGAACTTGAGGTAAGGGTTTATCGTCTTACTTTTACTTCCACGAGACATGTACCATATTCACCACTTATCACTTTATGTGGTTTATATAATACCCATTTTTATATGATATATCATAAAGATATTTCTATTAATGGAATTTAATTATTAATTTGAAATTATTTCATTCATGGGGATTATGATTCAAAAGTAACCAAAGGGTTAAGGATTTATATCACAATCTCAAAATTATTCATGATTGTTTTTTTTAAGTCTCCATTAGGGTGATTATTTTATATTTATGGCTTAAAATAAATCTGTTTTTCTCCTCTAGTAATTAATTATCTGTTCTCAATTAGTACCATTTATCCACTCTGTGGTACTTAAAATGAATGAGAAATTTTTTTAAGAAAATCATTCTTTATTTATCTATTAAGTCAAAAATCATTTTTCATAAAAATACATGTTTTGTATATATGTTTTCAAAAATATTTTTAAATTTTTAAAATTATTTACTAATGAATTGTTTACACTTTTTTACTTTATATATAAAAAATTAAGGGAATCTTCATTTCTTTTTCAAAACAAGCCCTATTTAGATTTTACTGAAAATGTGAATGGAGCATTTGCTTTAACATATACCACATGAATTGAATTTTATTCCATCATAAACACTCAATGGTTTAAAAGTTATTTTAAATGTTTTAAAATATTACTTCCAAATAAAATTATTTTCATTTTTTTGACTTCTTGTTTTAAAAGCTTATTTTTATTACGTAAAGGTTATTTTCTCCAAGAATATTTTTAATGAAATTTGTATGGTATTTATATTTATAAAAAACATCAACCATTTATTTTACTTATATTCCAATATGGATATATTGTATTGGTATCATCTATATTATTTATTCGGATGGTTTTTGATCAGTTTGACTATGGGCGTATAATTGTTTAACCATTAATCATATTATTCTAGATGGTTTACAATTATGTATATTTGACTGGGGTAAGCATTAACATATTGTATCTTATTTTTTAATAAGAATATTTAGGTTGATTATGTTTCACCCCATTCATATAAATAATGAATTAGAATTAGTAAGTGATGGGTGGGACTTGTTATAGATATCACCTTGATGCATTGACATGTCTCATGAGACAAATAAGTTGGCCAAGTTAGAAGGGTTTCTACCTAAAAATTTTAATTTTCTCATAAAAGGTCTTGATAGTATGTTTCAGATGTCTGGACTTATTAATTCCATCATTATAAGATTATTTATTGATTTCTATGTGATTATTCCATTAGTTTTAATATCCATGGATAATTTTCAAGATTTTGTAATTATTTACATGGAATTATTTGAGCATCATTAATTTATACCATATTATTATCAATTTATTGATTAAATGGAATGTGTTCTAGTTATTTACCTTGTTATATAGAGTGTTATTATTTATTCATGATAAATTTCATTGTATTCTTACCATTACATAGAATTTAAACTCTCACCTTTATTATGTTTTATTTTTTCTAGGATACTAGGAAGTGTTTTGTGATTGACATGGATGGGTACACTATGAGGAATAATGGTGTTATGAAAGATTTTTTTTTGTATTTTATGTTTTCAATTGTAATATGAATTTTTGGTCTGTATCTAGTTTACTAAGACTAATAATCTATTCATTCAATCGAGATGTAATTCCTTATATCTTAGACTAATGTAATAAAGTAACCATGAGCTTGGTAATAATGGGGTTAGGGTTTTTGTAGTTGGTATCAAAGAAAGTTTAGTAGAAACCTTGGAAACTAAATTTAAGAAAATAAAGATTAGAGAACATAACCCTATGATAAACATTAATGATATGTATATAATAATATCTTAAAGATTAGGTATGGTAGACATTATGTGGTTTCTCTTAGAAATACATCCATGTCAAGATACTACAACTAGACATGGTTCTAGAACACATGTACCTAGGGGTAATAAATCCAAGAAGGGATCATCGTGCTTGACTCAAGTATAGTCCTTAATTCACACCAAGTTTTATATACTCAAGGGATATACATTGGACAATTCACATTTTTTTACAAATAGTTATAAAGGATTTGAAAATATTTATTTGATTTGGAAACATTCCCAAAGAAACCATGTTTATGATTTTTGGATTACCCATGCATAAATATTTTAATTCATGTCAAATGTTTCACAATTTTAGGGATTATACATTATATTTCATAATATTATAGTATAATCTAGTGTATCACATTTTTTGAAAATAGACCCTAGTGTAGGAATGGGAATCATAATAATGTATGTACTATATATATGGATTTCCCTCATGGGAAATATTATAAATAATGATTTGGAGATATTATTGGAATTGACCAAATTAAAACCACATTGGGGTAGCTGACTCAGGTTATTAGTAATAACCTTTCTCGTATAGAATAACCTACTAAACTACCATGTAGTGTAACAATTTTAGACCGATTTATACATCAACAAACTCTATCATTCAATGAGACTACAAATCCATTTGTATCTAAGAAATGGGTAAGCTCCTTGGAGAATATATTTCATTCACTGTGAAGTAATGAAAGGGAGAAGGTTATCATGGAAAATTTTTCTCTCAAATGATTTTTATCAATGGTGTTATTTGATTGAGAACAATAAGTATGAAGAAGAAATAAAAAATGGAATAGAAGGATTATAAGGGAATCTTCCTTGAAAATTATTTTCCTCATGAGAAATGATTGGATATAGAGAGAAAATTCCTAAATATAATATATAATAAATGTGAAAATATTGATAAGTATGATTCCAACATTACAAGGTTAGAAAGGCATTATACGAAGTGTGTACTTAATCCAGAAGAGAAAGATTGACCATTTTTTTATGTGATTAAGACATTTATTCAATGTATAATAGTCTCCCAAAATTTCTCATCATAAAAGGATAGAGTATAATGTGTTATAAAGATAGATAACTAATTATCCAAGCCTCGTGGATTTTAAGGGAAGCAAGAGAATAAGAGGAGGGTAGAGAAAAAAATGATAAGGTGAATAAGGGAAAGAATTATTTTCCTTCATGTGATAATTGTGAAAAGAAAAAACCTAGTACTTCTATGAATGTAATGGGATTTTTTTACAAGTGTGGATAGAATGACACCCATGCTAATGATTTCACGGTAGAAAACTAATCTACCAATTTTAAATGATTAAACTATAAAGATATGGGTCAATACACAAATAAATTTCCCATAATAAGTTAAGGGATCAAGGAAAAACATATTAATTTACTACAGAATAAGTAAAATAATTTAATTGTGTATTTAGATTCAATAATTTTCAGAAATAATAATTTTATTATTCATTTTATCAATATAATAATCATAAAGAATATAAGTATTGTAATTTAGTACTTTTTCTTTAATGATTTCATAACATGTGTTGAATGGAACCAATTAACAACAAAAATGATTTAGTGGAAAGATGAACTTACTAGAAAAAACATGATGTATGAAATATGACTCTTAATATATTACCAATGTTAATATAATAATGATAAAGATATGTTAATAGGATTGTATTGGTGAACATGAAATCGGTTAGTGATTTGATGGTTTCTTTAATATTTTTTAGTGTTTACTATATGTTTGTATTTATGAAAAATATTCATCAATATGGAATTTATTTATGGAATCATGGATGTTTTCCTCATGGTTTTACGGTGATCAAGGTATTCATATATTATTAAAGTGACATTAAGAGACAATTTATATTTTCTAGGGAATATAATATTTATTTAGTGACCTCTATTCATAATATTTAGACATTGAGTTTGTTTATACATATTTTGGATGAGTCTTAAGGTTAACTATTTATTAATTGGATTATGTTGATTTTTATGTGTTATTAGACAACATTTTCTAACCATTTTGGTCATGGAAAATATCTAGAGGTAGTAGGGATGACTTTTCAATCTTTTATTGATAAAATGATCTATTTAATGATAATTTTCATGATTTAGGTATGAAAATTCTTATTGGATATTAATTTATTAGACTAAAAGATGAATTGATAATTGATAAAAGCACAACCAAAAGATAAAATTGTAAGTATATATTCTAGTTTTTCTATCCTAATGGTAATAAAATCCATCAACTTTAGGAAAATGATCTTGAGATCAAAATATTGTCCTATTATATTGATTTATATTGAATAAATGGTCTTTTAACTCATCGAGAATTTATTGTTTTTTGTTGTTGTTAAATTTATCATGACCATGTACTCTAACACTCACTATTGATCCTTGAGAATTATTATTCTATTCTATGTTTATTTTTTCATTTCCCACAAATGATCTCCTACTTAGAGACATAGTAATGTGTTATTCTAGATGAACTTCTAACTTCCCTTTCTCTATTATCAAGATAATGTTTTATTAACCCCTTTTATGATGTGGATTTCCAAAAAAGGTATTTTAAAATGTCAATCCTTTGATTACCAGGATGGAGATTAAATTGCAAGGATTTCATTTATTTAATGGGGTAGAATTTAAAAGGGGAACATAATGTTCAATAGTGTGTATGAAACACAACACCGAGATTAAAAGATAATATAACACCCTAATACTTTTTGATATATTTCTTTAAATTAAATATCCATGATATCATGTGATGCATGAAATGCTAGGTTTAAATGAAACATTGTACTCTATTAAAATATTATCATTTAAACATGATCCTCATAACCTAGCCATTATGATGGTGGGTATGAATAGAAATAACTAAATTATGAAAATTATATGATTTAAATATGTATAAAATAAATTCAATGGTTATATATTGATTATAAATAAAATAACAACCACTTGAAAGAGAAATAAATGTTTTCAAAAAAATTAAAGTTTTCTAAAAGACAGATTAATATTTCTTTTCACACATAATTTAAAATGAATTTTTACCATATATAGAAAATTATTTGAAAAAATAAAAATTATTTTCTAAATATAAATTTCCTAATTATCTCTTTATGAATCTTTGATAACTTTCTTAAAAATATTAATATTTTGATGAATAGTGAAAAATAATATTTTTTATCGAAAACTACCTTTTTTAATTTTATTTATAAAGTAAAATTATATTTTAAATTTTTTTAAAGGATAAATAATTTCAGTAATATTTTTATTTAAATAAATTGTTTTATTTTAATCAATTTCATCTTCAATTTTGATATTAAGATATTCTATACTTATGGGAATTTTCTCTTCGGGAAAGTGTTCTTTTGTCCCAACTACTATTAAAATTAAAATTTAGTTCTTTAATTTTTTTATATTGAATATGGAAAAATATATTCCATATTTGGATGAAAAATAATCTATATTATCTAATAATATAAACTTAATTTTCTTACCATAATGAATAGTGGTAATAGTAAAAATTAGTTGTCATGGTTAAGGTAAAAAATGGGTTTACTGGGGGTCGTAGTAAAATAATAAGATAAGGTTTATAATGTCCTAATACATTTAAAAAACCTATTTTATGTATATATATAGACCTTATCACCTATAATGTTTTATAATGAACTATTTTGGTTTCTTTTCGTGAGAAAAAATGTCGGTATCACTTTATATTTTCAAAAATTTCATGTGTGTCCTCTCCCCCACTTATAAAAGGCCACCCCCTCTCCTCCCCTATTCATGCTTTAAAAACTCTTTTATTATAAAAATACCTAACAAAATACAATTTTTAATTCCCTCATTGAATATTAAAGGCCTTACTTTAATTATTAATTCCCCATAGATTGGGTTTACGTATAATCCTAAAGAGGCTCTTTGATAAAGAGGTAAAATCCTTAAACATGTGTATTTATTTTTTTACTTCTTACACCTCCTTAAAACATTAATAAACATTTATATTATAGTAATAAACTTATCTAATATATAATTATATTTTATTATCTTAATTTAATAACCTATATCTATCTTCACTTTGATCAAATGAGAAACAAAACCATTTTTCATGAGTATAGAGAACTACCACCTCGTGAACCAATGTAATTTGTTTTCCATCACTATCATTCAAGGATGGATATAATGATGGATTTAACATATTTATATGATATTTATGAATTTATTATAATTATTTAATTATGAAATTTTATATAAATTCTTACTTTCTATTCAGTGGGGGTATGATAATGTTGCTTGTGTGTACAGCGGACAACCACCTCACAAAGCGATGTGATTCGTTTTTCACATACACATTACATAAGAGTTATCAAGGTTAAAATTAATGAATACATGTTACATTTATTAACTATACATAATTTTTTAAATATAGTATCATTAATAACTTCTCACCTTCTAATTCGGTGGAAGTCAATAACATCACTCATGTATATGTGTGGACTACAACCTCTACATAACAATATGAAATATTTTCATATTATTTATAAATAAACGGTAATGATTGATGTTTTTGATTAATATAAATGTTAAATATTAAATAATAATTATTCTATATATATTAATTAATATTTTTTTCTTTTTATTTCATCTATCGTGATAAATGGAAACAATGTTCATACGTACATATGGCATACTGTCTCCATGAAAAATATAATCCATTTTCCATATCTATCATTAATTAATTAATATAAATAAATATATATGATATTTATATGACATTTATATCTTGTTCAAAATTTCGGATATTATGTAAAAAAATCAGATTAAAAGGACCAAAATTAACAAACTAAAAATTACATGAAAAATGAAGCAATTATCACCCAAAACAGGGATTATAACAAATAATTGATTAAAAAATGTGATAAAAAGAATATAAGTAAATCATATATGGAATAGTATATATTATTATGGTCGTTTACTATATTTATAATAAACCTATATTTATTATATAGGATGTTTGGACACATACGAAGGAAGTCAAACTTGAGGTAAGGGTTTCTCATCTCACTTTTACATTTGTGATACATACACCTTATTCACAACTTCATCATCTGTGTGGTGTATATAATGCACATTATAATATTTTATATCATAAACCTAATTAAATTTATGGTATTTAATGTCTAATTTAAATTTATTTCATTCATGGGGATTATGATTCAAAAGTTACCAAATTGTTATTCTTTAATTTCAAAATATCAGCATTATTCCGAATTATTTTTGTTTCAATATCTCTTGGGGGAATTATTTTATATTTAATTCTTATAATTAATATATTTTATTATCCTATTTTTATTAATGAAAATTTTAAAGTAATAGTATCATTTTTTCAATCTGTTATAATTGAATTGATTGAGATTTTTTTAAAGAAAATCTATAATTATTTCTCGCATATATCAAAAATCAATTTTCATCAAAATCAATTTTTTATAAAAATCTATTCAAAAATTTTTTTATCCTTTTTAAAATTATTTATTAAATAAGTTTTTACCCATTTTTATTTTTTTTAATTTTTTTAAATTTAATCATTATTTTTTCCAAAATGAGGCATGTTTGGATTTTACCAAAAATGTGAGAGGAATTTTTATTATAACGTGTATAAAAGGAACATAATTTTACACAATCATGAACAATAGATATTTTAAATATATTTTCTTAAGTTATAAATGTTTATTTACAAAAATAATTATTTTAAAAAAATTGAGATTTTTTATAAGGTGATTTTCAAAGTGAAAAAGTTATTTTCCTCAAGAATGTTTTTCATGACATTTTTATGGTATTTATATTCATCGATGTCATCAACTATTTATTTTGATATTATATATTAGGGATATTTTTAATTGATATCATCCTTATTCTTTCATTGGATGGTATGTGATCAGTTTGACTGAGGATATGAAATTTTATTACCATTCAGTATATTATTATGGATGGTTTATGATTATGTTTATTTGATTAAGTTACGTATTAATTGTTCATATGTTATTTTTTCAGTACAAATGTTTATGTTGATTATGTTTCACCCCTTTCATGTGACTAATTCATTAAACATTGTATGTAATGGATGGTTCCAGATTATGGATAGACCCTCTATGCATTGATAGGTATCATGAGACAAATAAATTTTCCAAATTAGATAAGTTTCAACCCACAAATTTAAATTACCTTGAGAATGGTCATGAAAAAATGCTTCAGATGTCCATCCTTATGAATTACCTCATTATGAAACTAATTATTGATATCCATGGATAAGTTTCAAGCTTATGTGATTATTTATATGTATTTATTGGAACATCATTTATTTCTTCCACTTTATGCTCAGTTTATTGATTAAATGAAATATGTTCTAGTTATTTACATTTATACATTGATTATACTTACTTAATCCTGATATATTATATTGTATTCTTACCTTTACTAGGAATCTGATCTCACCCATTTATTATGATTTTCCCAAGGATACTAGGAAGTATTTTTGGATTGATATGTAGAGATAATACATGAGGAATAATGTAATTATCAAATAAAATAATTTTTGTATTTTATGTTTTCAATTGTAATATTAATTTAAAGTATGTATCTAGTCAACTAACACTACTATACTATTTATTCCTTTGATATACAAATATTTATAGCTTTTACCAATGTAATAATGTACCAATACACCCTAAGCTACTAGGGTTGGGGAATTTACTAATTCACATAATTTTTTGTTGAAAAGGGGAGAAACCCCCCTTTAATCCCAATTTTTTGACATCTCCAAGAGTGTGAAAGCCCCCCTTTATCCCTCCTCTCTATTATATAGAGAATTCATCCATTATTTTCATTAGAGATTCAAGGTATGATTTATATATTCTTCTTCATTCTCTTCCTTTTATACTTATCCTCTTTCTATATTATGGTCTTCCCTCATCTATGATTCATTGGAGTTTTCCATTTTTAGGGAAAAAACGTAAAAAATCATGGCTATTTTGATAGTTTAAGGATTGTAACCCTTTTTCTAGTGCAAATATACCATTGTTTGGTGAAAGTGTCAGGGTTGTATTGATTTTTAGTAGGTTATTTTATCCATTTCCATTTATTTTTCAAATAAAATGATTCTTGAGTATTATAAAATTATTCCTCACCAATTAAATTCATATATAAAAGATATAATATGGTTTTATAATCAAATTCCATGATTGACTTAATAATTTCTTGGGATGTCAAGGGATTTTCCATGGATTATATATTTAAATTTTTACTCTTATGATTTCATGTACACTAAGTGTTCAAAGAATGATTAATGATGCTTTATTATGTTATAACGTAATTTATACTAATGATTTGACTAATGTTTGATTTAAAAATGGTAAATTTAAGGATTACATACAAAAAAATACATGGGGTTTTCAAAGTAAATTATTATTTCTTCTAAACATAATCTAATTTGATAAATTCCTTTCATAATGAGTGTTTAGTCAAGTACCAAGATGGGGTTTGTTATGAAATAATTGAATTTATATTTATGGAAGGATTTATTATGGATTTAAAAAAGGGGATATAATTGTTTTTTTATTATTTTCATTGAATAATAATTTTTTTACTTGAATATGTTTTTATTTTTATCTCACACCCACATTTTTACATCCCTTATTATAGTTTATGTTATTTTTGAAATTTGATTTTAATAATGACGTAATATTTTTATTGAATATGATATTTTCATGAATGGTTAGTGGGTATAAATATGTGATTTTATATAAATTTTTTCATTTGATTTATTTTTTTATTTATTATGGTATATTACATTGGGTTATTTAACTTGTCTTAAATCTAGAAAACATCGTGGGATATCTTGGGTATCTAAGTATGAATTCAATAGATGAGTGATATATTATCATAATATTACACTCAAGATAGCACCCTCTAGTATATTCTATGACCTATGTGGAGTTTTGTCACTACATAAGTCTAGAAAGAGCGACTTAGGTATAAGGATCATAGGATTGCATCATAAATTTTGTCCGTAGGGCCATATGTAGTTGTAACATAATGAAAAATAAATGATTTTTGAAACCTAGTAATTATTTCCTTTTATGGTCTTTTATTATTCCATTATACTTTATGTGGTGATTTTTTATCTTATGATGTTATCTATTTTATAATGGTTTGGATTTTATGGAAAATAAATTTCATTTATAAAAGAAAAATAGAATGGTTTTGAATTTATTTTTAAACTAGAATGTTTTTTCCCTTTCATTTGAAAGTGAATGTTTTAAAACAATGATTTCAGTTCTTTATTCATACAAAAGTAACAAAGATATATTATTATTGTTTATTTTTAATCTAGCTTACATGATTTTTCAAGTGAAAGGAAATGTATCGAATCATAGAGGAATTCTACTGAAATTTTTGCTTAATCCATAAATTTACACCTTTGGTGTTCATTTAGATTATCCCCCTAGATTGTTTTCAAGTGTGTAGGAAGCCCCTTTTTAAGGATGGGACCAGTGGCTCAATAAGTGGGTAATAGTTATGTTGACATAAACAAAATTTCATGAGTCGCATGGTGTTATCGATGTATTTTATTTCATTTATGTATCGGTCTTTTGTAATGACCATATAATCCTTGTTTCATATTTTCATTTTCATATAATATTAGGTATAATTGAATTATAGTTATTTAGTTGGTTCTTGTTCGGTCTCATTTATAATTTATAGTCAGTAAAAGGTAAATCGTTCTAATTGTTTATGTGTTACACCTTTTGCACTCATTCTAGACTATAGTGATCATGAACACTTCTTTGGTCTCTAGAATTCCTATAAATACCCAATAATTTGTTATATATTTTTCCTTAACTAAATACAGTTTTTAATATCTTATCTCACATATAACACTAAAATAATCTAAAAATATATTTTTTAAGATATAATTTTTAATATTAAAAGTGATTGTTATAGATGAAGTATTTATGTTGGATAGTAAATATAGAGTTAATAACATTATTAAATATTTTTAAGTAAAAAATAAAGTTAATTTTTAATATTAATTCATTAATAAAATACAATTTCTATAGCTAAAAAATTACATAAACATTTTTTCACAAAAATATATTTTGTTAAAATATACATTATATGTCTTATAAATTTTTTTATATTATGGTTAAATAATTATTTTAGTGAATTTTATTGAAAATGTATACAATAAAATTAGTTAACATTCATCTTATATTTATTACTAGCCAAGTAATAAATTTATTTTATGCTTAGAAGATCCATTTTTCCGAAAATTATTTTCAGAGGTTATCCACACTTATATTAAAATTAATCACCAATAGAAATTTAATTCAATACAATGAATTTTATATTTTTAATTATAACATTCAAATTATATAATGAGAAAATTTTCATTTTTAGCCATAAATATAATTTACTGAGGCTAAATATAATTACCACAATAATGATTAAAGGGATATTTTCAAATAATTGTTTGAACAAGTTTTTACAAAATTATTATATAAGTAAATTTAGTTGATATATTTTAAATAATTAATATAATTCAGTTTTTATGAATAAAAATATATAATAAGACTTTTTAAATTAATTAATTATATTAAATTTTTCTCAGAACACAGAATATTTTTTAATGTCATTTTTTATACAAAACCTTTTTATATATATTAAATTTTTAATATAAAAGTAAAATTTATTGTATTTAGATATTAAATCGGATTAAAGGATTCCAAATTTGGAATTATTATATCTTAAATTTATAATAGGGTTCATATTATATTATTATTAAAATTATAATTACCATGGTAAAAATTGAGTCAAGGATAATGAGGGAAAAAAATCGATAACTTAAGAGGTTAGAATATTATTAAGTTTACATGACATGTAGAGCTTATAGAAAATTTATTTTTGGTTTTGAAGTAATAATCACATGTCTCACAAATATTTCCTTTCTAAACTCTCTAAATACTCATGTGATTCCAACTTTACCCCTCATTTAACATTCAATTCCAGGGAAAAGTCCATTTTCACCTATAAAAGGAGCTCAAATCCACCCTCTTCATGCCACTATATCCTATAAAATTTTATTGATAATCCTCCAATTTTACCTCTATTATAATACTATTACATTTTATCTTTCCTTGGATACATGAAATTTTCTCAATTCCTCCATTTTCAATAGGTGATTTAAGAGAAGACTCATACTCTCAACATGAGTATTATCCACTCCCTAACTTTATCTACTCTAATTTTATTATATAATATTCAATATAGATAAATTGGTATCATTATTATAATTAAATTTTATTATATTCATGTAAAAACCATTATCTATTCCTCTTCCAACCATTGAACAAATAAAAACATCATTTTTTTACATGTGGACTACCACCGTAAAAAACAATGTATTTTCTTTTTCATCCCCACCTTATAATAATAGTTATAAGAAAATATTTAATGAATAAAAATGATATTTATGACATAATTTAACTTTAATAATACAAATTATTCATTATATTATTAATTAAATTCATTATAAAATAAAAACACTGCTCGTGCATACATGTGGACTACTGCCTCTATGGACAATGTGCTTTGTTTTGATCAATGTATTACATAAAAAAATATTTGACGAAAATATATGATTTAATTGATAAATATATATCATTAATATATTTATGAAATTATGACGCAAATATTTTCAATAATTATAAAGTAATCCATTGATATCGATAAATTACCTGAAATAATCTCGTCATGTTTTTTTCTCTCAAAACATGCCCATAGTTTCCATCAAGTAAACATTAAGATTAATAAATAATTGAAAAAAAATAATTTAAAAATCAATTATAATTTGGTAATGATGAACTTAGTATCAAATAACTAGGTTCAACATATTCATCATGAAACATGTGTGAAACGATTGAAAATACTAGCATCCAGTAATGAAAATAAATGAGATTTAAAAATTAATTGAAAGATAAATGATTAAAATTAAAGAGTATATATGATTAAATATATTAATAAGGTTTTGAAATGGGTTATTAAAATAGTTGTTTTTATTATAGATTAGGTAAAATATCTTTCATGGAAGTTTGCAGTTAAAGGTAATGGATTTTTAAACTCAATTTCCATTCATTGAGTTATGATTATTTTTTAAAGTTATTATTAAAAGTTGGGTACATTCTACACTATGATTTTATTATATTTAATTTACACTTTTTTCATGGGATTTAAAATTCTAACTCATAAAACCCTTTTCAAGTGTTTTCTACTTCATGGATTATGATGTTTGTAAGGATTTCCTCATCTCAATTTCGCTTCACTAAGATATGTTTCATATTCACCATTTAATTTATTTTGTCTATATAATTTACATGTATATATTTTTAATATAATAATAATGAAATTAAATATATTTAAAAATCCATTTTACAATTTACCTTTCTTGGGTTTTCTATTTTAATGATAATGAAGTTATAAGGGGTTAATTTCCAATCTCATTTTCAAACCGAGATTGTTATGAATGAATTTCCATATGAATAAAATCGTGTGTTATTTATCCTTAAAACCACAATCATTTCATTTTCCTCTGGTTATTATTGACATTTTTCATATCTTATCTCAATTTAAATTCCCTTGGTAAATAATTTACATAATGTGATATTTTTTAGAGAAACTTACATCTCCTATTTTTTTTGGGAATCATCTTCCTCTATGTTTGTATTTATTAGATGAATTTATGTATGTCCTTATATATGATCAAAGAATTTGTTAAGTCTATTTTCATTACTATTTATAATTTATTTAAAAAAAATAGAAATAAATATTTTATCATTTTTTACATTGTTTTTTGTCAAAAGTGTGATGTAACACCCCAAACCAGATGCCATTGTACTGGTGCCCTAGGCTGGTGCACCACATGGACTCAAGTGAAGCTCCCCATATACAAGACGCTGCCAACTAAAAGTTAGGGCCTATGAGGTATCCATGTGGAGGTTATTCCCTCATTACCATAGTGAAAATAATAGTTAAAATAAGGTAATACCATATTATATCATATCCAAACACATAAACTACAGTTGTAAGCACTAATTCACATCCCATGAAATATCATAATGATGCTACATACATAACAATATAGTTAATAAATATTTTTCAAGAAAAGTACATAAATACAAGATGAAAAGAAATGTAAAATACCACAAGACCATATAACCCTAGGAAGTCCCAAAATCTTTCCCAACTGTCAGCTCTCTACACCATCCTAGCCATACAATTATGCATTAACATCAGGCTTTTCCCTGAACCTATAACCTATGAACAAGGAGATTATTCTTTGGTATCCAAGTACCATGGAAGCTAAAGAAATCTGGGAGTGTGACTAAATAAGGCACCATTAGCATTTTCTAATGATTTTGTTAGTTTAAATAATAAGGGTGTGAAATAAACAAATAAAATAGTAATAATAATAATAAGTTTCAAAAATAAATAGAACTCAGTTGAGTCTTAGGTCCTAGGGCGACAACCAAAGATGAATCTACCAAATTCAGCCACTTTTGTCTATGAAAATGGATGAAGTGTCCTGCCTCAATTATGTTCCAAGGTGTATCACTAAGGAAACCATAATAAAGATACTAAAGAGGAATCCACATTTTTCTTATGAGTATTCCTTCCCAACAATTCCCCACAAAAATCACTTGTCTAGTCCGAACTCAAGGAACCCACATTGACATTATGAGGAATGAATCAATTGGTATCCAAGGCTTACACCTAAGGAATTTAACACTAATGAAATCAAGATGAATTCTAGGATCTCATCCCACAACATTCAAAAAGGGTCTCCCTCAATAATCTATGACATTAATACGTGTAATTCAAAAAATGTATACATTACCCAAATATTAGGGGGAGACACCCCATGGAATTCATGATAATGAATCTAAATAGATTCCAATGTCTTTCTTGAAGAATTCCATAGAATTTAACTTTATTATTTCTATGAAAGTCTTCACTCCCATTATTTTCATGAGTCCCCTGGTTGAATCCAATGCCCTCCCATGGAATTACATGCCAATAAATTTCATACGAAATCCAAGTAACTCTACAAGGAATCCATACTCACAACCAATTCCAGTATTTACAATAAAGTCAATATTCCAAAATTTACAATTAAATAAGATCTAAAAGTTAATCCCAAGTCACAAATTTCATTCATTTCACATTTTCAATTTAATATTTCCATTTAGGAGATATCTACCAGGTCATAAGGGTCCTCCTTGGTAACCCATATTCCATGTTAAACCATACACTTCCAAGGGAAGCTCTAAACCACCTATATAATTTACCCATTTTCAATACACTAGAATATCTTAGTACATTAAAGGCTTCAATAAAGTTATACACACATCCAACATCTTTGTCTAATCCTAAGGGGGTTACTAAGACATAAAAAGGATAAAAAATTATTTTAATTTTCAAGTCAAGTGACCTATAATGTAGTGTGAATGAATATTCCATCATGAAATGTGTCAGTAAAAAATTAAGGGGAATCACATAGAACACTAACCTTAAACTTAGAGGGACCCACTCACCTAGTATCAGCCTTCGGTTCATTCCAAAATAAGATAAATCATTGAAATAGAAAAACATCCTAAAATGAAATCATAACCCATATAAATGGTGTGAGGACACTTTATAGTGAAAAAAACATGGAAATTGAGTATGTAGATTATTAGACTCACCTAAATCCTTCTAACACATCCAATGAAAATATAAATATATAATAACCCTTGGAAAACCACCATGAAATAGGGGAGGGGAAGGACAACATCAACACTGCTGAAAATGGACCAAAACTAGCTAAAACATGTTAACAAGAAGGGGGAGGGATGAAATGAACATTTTACCATTAAAAGTTTTCTAAAAGACAACCTATAGGGACATAATACTTTTAAGCATATTATTACATGATTTATAACATAAAATTCTATTAAATATCACCAAAGGATAAAAAATACTAGTTTCTTCGAAAGACTAGGTACATAAATCAACAATATGGATCAAAAATAGAACTTATTCCTTTTAATATATATAATGGTCTCAAAAATTCCTTCTAGATCCTAAAAATGGATAGGATGTCCCGTGGAATATATAAAAGAAATGGTTGAGATATAAATCCTAGTAAGGGAATAGATATGGTAATGAGACATAACATGTGAGTTAAATGGTATAAAATTATATCAAAAAAGATAAGGTCCATAAATAGTAAAATTGGTTCATAAAATAAAGGACATGGTATCATAATATCATAGAAATATAGGAAAGTGATAGGAACATAAAATATGTGATAAGGATAAGTCATGGATAACCACTAAGACAATATCACATGGTGGATAGAGTCTCATTATACATTTGGTTCACTCCATAATCCCATTCATAATTTTTCATGAGGCAAAATCATTATTGAATGTTTTATAATGCTATCTGGGTTCACCATCATAATGTTCACATGATTATGTGTTCCGTAAAATTGAATCAATCATAAGTCATAATCATATGGAATTTTAGAAATGGACTTAAGGCATGTATGACCCCATCAAAAAGAAATAAGAATAAGCTAGGAATACATATAAGATTCATATATATATATATATATTTTATAATAATTTAATAGAATTAAAGAGATAAAAATTTATTTAAATGCACAATGTTCATTGCCCAAAGAAAAAGGGTGGTTCAGATAGATATATTTCCTTATATTTAGAAATTGTTTATACTTATAGTTAATGTCTTGAATATTAAAATTTAATTCATTAATTACTAAATTAAAAACATTTTGCATCTATATTATATTTAATATAATTTTTTTATGTTCACTTATAATCATTTTAATGAGGGAATTTTTTTAATTTCGATACTCTGATAGTGTTCATTTTATAGTTCCAAGGTTGGATCTCTTAGGCATAATTTTTAATTTTCTTTTCAAATGGGGAAACAACTCTAAAAGTTAAATGAAATGGTATTAATATCCTTCAAAAAAATTATATTATTCCAAATATCATTTTGTATTCCTACATAGGGATGATTTACTTAATAAAAATGTTAATGACATGTGGTTAGTTTATTTTGGCCATATTACCGACTGTCATGACCTAGATTAATTTTAATTAATTAAATGATTATTAAAACATTTCATAACATGAAATAAGTTATATTATACTTTTCATAATAATATTTAACCATAATTGTTACACCCCGACCCCAGAAGCCCAGAGTCGGTGTGTTATTATGTATCATTAGCATGATCACAAAAGATCATGTCTTGAAAGACCGATTAGTTTAGTTGCCTTGGAAGTACTAGATACATTCATAAGGTTTACATTACATCATAAAATGAAAAAATACAACAACATTTTTTCCTTAGACAACACTGAGATCCCATAGATTATCCCTACAGGTCAGTCATAATATACTTCTTCGTATCCTGGGAAAAATAAAACATAGAAAGGGGTGAACTTAGATGCTCAGTAAGGATAACAATATAGCAGAAGCTTTCATAAATAAGCATAAACATTTAATGAAATGTATAAAACTAAAACAAAATCCTTTTCAATATAAACTTCATCATAATATTAAATATATAAATCAAAATAATTCCATTTACTTACTCACCTGGATATTCTACTAGTCAAATAATCACATACAATATCAATATCCACTTTCATAATGATAGAATGCATAATGTCATACTTTCATAACCACATAGTCAAGGCCTTGTGCCAAGACTAAAAATATGATTTTTTCAATTCCTTGTTACAAGATACTAGTTTGTCTCATGAGACCTACCGATGCATCGAGGAGCTATAGCGGGCTCCACCCATCACTTACTAAGTCCAATGTATTCCTCATATGAAAAGGTTTTAAAATAACCTAAACATTCATATTAAAACTGGAATACAAAATTTCAATACTTTATCCATAAACCATGAATGGTATGAAATAACACATCCATAGTCAAACATATCACAAAACCTTCAATACAATATGGATGTTTTGTGTCCTAATAAATCAACTTCAAACAAACTTGAAATCCATAAAAGGATGTTGACATAGATTAAATCAAAACCTTTTTAGTGAAATATCACATTCTATTTTGAAATCATTTAAAAGTAATTTAATTATAAAATAATACATTTATATTTTAAAATACTCTTATGATATTGTAAGGGAAGCTACAATGATGTTATAACGGCGGAAAATAGCTGCACCCGTCGTATAAGTTAAAAAAACATTCTTACCTTATTTTTGTCAAAAAGGCCATAAAGTGCCTTATTTAGAAAAGGACGGAAAGATTCTTTAAAAAAATATAAGGTCAAATAAGGGTATAAATGAATTTAACCCATTTTCTAGTAAATAGTAAAAAAATTTGAAATAAATTTTTAAGAAGCAAGGACGTGGATGATAAAGAGTTCCCAATAGATAATTATGTACAAACAACCTCAGATAATGAAAAGATGGTAGAATTAACCCTTACCTTGTAATTTTCATTGGTCGATGGTAGGTTAACCTCCTGTATAATGGTGATTTTTTATTAAATTATACAATAATCATATAAATTAATATGAATTCATATATTATCTTTCAACATTGCTTTGTTAAAAATATCTTAGTATTATCGTCGTTTCGGGTGTTAACTGATTCATTTTCATTTAAATTATTTGTTAAGTGAGTCATATTTGTTATGAATGGGATGCATATTATTTATATCAAGAATGATATAAATTCTTTAAACATTATTTTTAATCATAAAATGAAAATTAGTCTTGAATGGATACGATGGGGAATGAATCTCATCACGTTCGTGGAGACGGTAATCTGTACGTACACACGATCAACAATATCATTATTTTGATATTAAAATAATATATAATTGGATGTTATATCATATACACCGAATCATTATCATATTATATTTATTATTTACATTAATTACAAATCATTATTATACCCATCCAAATAATCATTAATTTAATAACAATTACACCATGAAGTGGAGATAGTAAGTTGTACGTACACACATATGGTCACATGTGATTAAAAGGATGGATAGAATAACGAATATGGTTGTACCATATTTATAATAACATCACAATATATATAAGAGACTGTAGTTATTATTTCAGAATGGAAAAATCAAAGAAAGAGGACGTGGAAGAAGAAAGGAAGTTGAAAGAGGTGATGAAATGTTTAACTCTTCTTCATGTTCTTCCTTTTGATTTGATCAAATGGGATCCTTAAGCTGACTTTCTGACTAAAGGAAGTCCTCTAAGAATAAAGGAGTGAAATTGAGAGGGTATTTGGGTAGGGTTTTGATGAGAAAAATGGATTTTATGGTGTGAGTTATAGAGAAGGGGGAGTACCCTTTTATAAGAAGGGTGAGGGGCATCTTAAGAAATGCTATAAATATTATTTTATAATACAATAATTTTCTGTTTCTAATGGCTCAAAAATATATTATTTAAAGGATAAGGTGGTTATGGGTCGAAAACCACTCAACCAATAGGTTTTTGACAATTTTGGGCCACTATATTAACCTTATCTTTTAGATTTAACTCTTAGTTAAACAGTTTGACATATACCATGTATCTCTGTATTCTTATAGTATACAGTTAATAAACTTACTATAAACTTCCAAGAGAATCCCAAGTGGTTCATTAATGATAAACCTATCATTATATAAGTATTTTTCAGAACCTTAGATTTTTAGGAATAAAATATTAATTAATAAAATAATATTTGTTTTAAAAACTCTTTTATGTCAATTTTGACACTATTTGGTTTTTTGATTTTTCTAAATTCATAACAACATTATTACTTTGAAAAAAATTCGTCTAACCAACCCTAATATGTCATAGTAACCAAGATAATTAGTGTAATTCAAAAAAAGTCTCAAATTACATTTATTTGGATATTTATAATATCAATTATTTTAATATATAATTAATTAGGTAATTACAACATCATCGTTGTGTCATAAATAAATTAAATTATTTAATATCTAAAAAATATATATAAAATACCATTATTTAGTAAATCTTTTTAACTTTATAATAAATATTTATAGTCTATTTATATTATCTGAAACCCTATATTAAAAATTTCTTAGTTATTAAACATTTATTATAGATCTTTTAACTCTTCTTTAAATAAAATAATAATAAATGTCCAAATCTAATCAAAGTTGACCCCAAGTGGTTAATATTTTATTCCTAAGGATGTTTTTGGTCGAAATATAATTATAAAATAGAATTAGGACATGTGTTAGGGTAATAATAATATCATTTTTACCCTTAATTACCCTATTTACTTTTAATCGTGGTAAATGCAAATAAAAGGTTACTATTCACCAAAAAATATTTTCATCTTATTGAACAAAATTTTACATACTGATATCAACCGTGTCTCTTGTATTTTTTAAATTCAACTCAAATTATTGGTAAGATTATGTTTTATGTAAATTTTCAAATGCTCCTAGGAGGTGGGTAAAAGACGGTAAAAAGTTCAATAAAATTTTTATATATCTAAAATTATTATAAACTAACTCCAATGAATTAAATTGAAATTATATAGGTATTATGTATCTATTTTGACCTAAACTAAATTTAAATAAAATAAATAATTATTTAAATAAAAATTCTTTTTTAAACTATTACTCAGTGTTTTTCACTATTCATGAAAAATTGAATGTTTTTAGAAAAATACAAAAAATTCACCCTAAGTTAATTTTGATATTCCAAATCCAAAAATGATGTCCATTTTGAAAGATAAATTTATAAAATTTCAAAAAATGGGTATTACTATTGATAACGTCCAGTTTGATTGGTTGTGGTGTGTTAGAACTCGAAGTTGCGTACAACACATGTTATTTTATTATTCAAAGGGAAGCTTACCGTGGAATCTTTGGGTGTTACAATAATAATATTTTCATAACCATCCATAAAGGTTATGGAGAAAAAAAAATGTGTTTTTCCTGGAGGTGGTGGACCAACCATATTGTAAAACAGTATTTTATTTAAAAAACAAAAGTAGGAAGGGGTGTAAGTTGGATATTAAACCATAATAATAAAATATCATTATATTTAGGATATTGATGTTACTATTTATAGGTTTATAGTCAACAATAAGGGGTGGTAGAAGAATAATAAAATTAAATGAGTTTAGTCAAGAATTATACCACTTCCTTTGGTATCTTCCTTTTAGGCTACCCATTACGGTTCTTTGAAAAGGTATTTATATGAGACTAGCAGCACTAAGACATGGGGGAGAATATTCGGAATACAATTGGGTAGAAATTTTGAAATTTCCTAGGATTAAAATGTGTGAGGTGAAGAGTTTTAATATAACACCCAGAGTTTTAATGAATTTTTAATTTTTTTGTATAAATTTAAATTCATTTATAGCTTACATTACATGTAAGACCGAGTTTTACCAAACTACAATATACTATTATTATTATTATTATTTAATATGATAATAATCACTTATCCATTTGAATGAATAAAATGGGTAATATTAACTAACTTGTTAAAATATATAGTTTCCAAATGTTTATTAGTTATCTATTGACCAGAAATAAAATAAAAATCATTTATAAGAAAATAAATTTTTTTTTTCTGAAAAACAATATATTTTCTAAAAGATTGCTTAATCATTCGTGGTGCACACAATTTAAAATTTAATTTTTCCTATTTTATAAAATTAATTTTAAAAAATAACTTCATTTTTGAATGGGGAATATAAAAATTATCTTAGGGTTAATTTTAGGTATTTTTTGGAGATGTTTCTTTTTTTGATGAATAGTGAAAAATAATGAATTGTAATTGAAAACTATCTTTTCAGCTAAATTATTTATAATGATAAAATATATTTATAATTAGTTTTAAATTAAAAAATAGAATAATTATACATCTATTTATCTAATTTAGGTCCTTGAACTCATTTTAATGTTGGATTTTGATTTAAAAACCATCATAAAAGTTTGAATATTTTCCCTTTAAAAATGTGCTTTCTCATCACGTAAGCAGGGTTAATTTTAAATTAAGTTATGAAAATACTATGAATTGACATTATAAATTGGATTAAATATCTTTAATCATCCAAATTTATAATTTATAATAATTCCAACTTAATTTTTGGCCAAAGTAATTAGAAAAATAGTTAAAATTAATAATAATGATTAATGGAAATGAGTTTACTTAGTGGTTAAACATAGAATATAAGGTGTAAAATGACATAACAACAAGTCCAAAGCCCATTTAATGGAAATATTTCTAACCTTATCACTATGTGATCATATTTTATGAGTTTTTGGACACATTTCCATGAAATTGGCCCATATAGTATGTTAAGTAATGAAAAAGACAAAAATTGTACCTTTGTTTATTTTAATTTCTATAAATATTTGGAATACGATATTTTTGGTTATAAATATCATTTTTTAAGAAAAATGTGTTATTTTTATCATGAAAATTTATTTTTAAATTTTTATAGATGATATATTTATTTTAAATTCTTAAGAACCACCAACACATGACTTATTTATTTAATACTTAAATAAATCAAATGATACTAAAAACATTAAAAGTGAAGTAAATTGAATGAGTTATTGTGTTATATATTTGTGTAAATGAATATAAACTGTTAAAAAAGTTTTGAACATAATATATTTTACTTCCATCATTGTCTTTATTTTTTTAATTCAGTTAAATAAATAATATCAAAATTGACCTTAATGCTATTTAATAATAAATTTCATTTTATTAATTTATTTATAATTATAGAAAAACTATATTCTTTCAATTAATTTTAAAATATTAATATATATTAAATATGTCCCATTTATGGTCCAACTGTTCTATTATAATTACTATATTTAGTGTTAAATAGTACAAACTCAATTAGCAAAGTTACAGTTTATGTGGTGTTATTACACATTACATGTGCTTGTGTTAAAGTTAATTTTCAGAACATATGGTATTTTTATTTTCTAAAATAAATTTAATATTTTATAATCCGTGAGTCTAAATTTTATAATAATTCTCACTTTAATATATTCCTAATGGTTAAATTACCTATGTTAGAAAAGTAGATACTGTAATGAAAAACAAAGATGGTCAAATAAAGAGACTACAGAATTAAGGAACCAAATGTTTAAAACATTTGTATAAATGTGTAGTGGATATATGTCTCAACCACGTCATCCATATACACATTTAATTATCATATTTGGATAAACATGAGGTAATCATGACCTCCCAATAGAAAATAATTATGAGTATTTACAAGAATTCCACTCCTCCTCAACTATAAAATGGAACTCACTCTCCCCCATTATTTACACCTCTTAAGAATTTTGGATCAACCAAGAACAACTAAAATACATTATAATATTCTCTAATATCATCCTTGAATACTCAATTTGGGTTGAAATCCAACCAAGGATGTCCTTGGGTGAAAACCAAAAGGAGATACCAAAAGAAGAGGTAATGTTCATCAATGACCGTTCTATTTTATTAGTTCATAAAAACCATTAAATTATATTTATATAATTCTATAAAAAAAATAGTATATTACATATAATAATATTTTTTAGGTTAATTTTATGACTATAAACTTTACACACTTCCATTAAATGGGTTACGAAATCATCGTTCATGTGTATGGCGAACTACGACCATGCACACTGATGTTGTTCATTTTTTCCATTAACAATTATCATGGTTTTTAATAATGATGTAAATACTGTTTATATTATATATATATGATATTTATTATCTATCTAATCTTATGGAATTATAATATAACACATACCATTATGTTATAAATTTTTTGGGAATAAGATAACATTGTTCGTGTGTACGGTGGACAACCATCTCAGGAAGTGATGTGATTCTTTCACACTTTAAAAGGAATGTATTAAGAATAGGGTTAATAGAAATGTGTGATGATTAAATCATTATATATGTCAGAGGAATAATAATAACATGTTAAAACATGTACAAAAAACAAAGTGGTTATTACCCGAAACCTAACTTTAACTTGGAATTGTTAATAAAAGGGTAATATAAAGTCATATGTAAATAATATATGGCACTATATATATTAATATGATTTTGTGATAGATTTATAATAAACTATTATTTAATATAAAGGAGTATTTAATGATTACTAAGAGATTCGAGACTTAAGGTGATAGATTTTTGTCTCTCTTTGGTTTTCCATGAGACACAATCTATGCTCACCAAAAAAATTATATGTGGTATGTATATTTATCATAGATTTATTTTATGATTCTTCTGCAATGAATTATTGGTATTTACTTATCCATTTTACTATCTCTCTTTCACGGGGTTATAGTTTCAAAGTAACCAAAGTGGTAAAGGAATTTTGACTCAATTTAGCTTCTTTGAGACACATGTTGTGTTATGCACCTATATTATTTTATGAGGTGTATATATTTTCCATATTAAATGTTAAATCATGAATCTAATTATTTTGATTATATTTTAATCTTCGTGTAACATTATTATATCTTGGTTATTATGATTCAATGTTACTAACATTGTTGGAGTTTGTTGATAAAATGTCATTGTTTATCAGGATTGTTTATGATTATACTTACATTTGAGAAATATCTTAAGAATCATCAAGAATTTTTTTATCCTCCGGTTATTTATGACATATTCATGTAGTGGTACCATTTTTCTACTCTCTATAACTTATAATAAATAATGAAGTGCTTTTATGAAAATCCAACCTTATTTCATTCTTCGATCAGAAATCTATTTTATTAAAAAAGGTGTTTTGAAAAAATATAATTTTTTAAAGGATATTTGAAGATCATTTTATTCAAACGTATTTTAATTTGTATTATGTTTTAATTTTTTTTAAATGGGTTTTAAATAATTATTCATAATTTTCCATGGTTATTTCTAAATAAAAAGGTTTAAAGAGTGTTTTATGATTTAAAAATGTATTTCAAAGTGGAAAGGTTATTTTATAGAATAAATATTTCAAATTATTTGTAAACCTTACTTCATAATATTTGAAAGTTGTTTTCAAAGATAATTATTTTTAAAAAAATTTATGTCTTAAAAAATATTTTTAATGAAATTTTATTTTACCTATAAATTATCCAAGTGATATTTAAAAATACTTATCCATATAAGATGAAATAATTTGATATATTTTGTTATGTACTAGTGATATTATAAATGGACACCACTATTATTATTTACATGAATGGTTTACATTTAGGATGAAAAGTTTTTTATGATACCCACTTCTTTTCATAGGATATGCTATGATGAAATAATTATGAAACCTATCTCTTTTCCATAGGTTATAATATGATGAATGTTTACTATACCCATTTCATTTCATGGACTATGATATGAAGTTTATGAAACCCATATATTTTTATGGGTCATGATATGATTAAAATTTTATTTTCTTATGGAACACATATGTATGATTTCATTATGTGATGTGTGGGGCCTATATCTCCCTCCAATGCTTTGACTCAAGATTTATATCTCATCTAGATATACACAACTAGAATGGGAATTAAACCTAGTTTTGTACGAAACATTTTCCGCTAATATGGTATTGGGAGTGAACCTTGACTACTAATATGCTCTTGGCAGTAATCCTTGACTACTATGGTGGTGGGTATGATATTAAAATGTTATGCTCATCTTCCCATATCCTTATATTCATGGTATACTTATGTATCTCCATTACCAACCCTTATTGAGTATCTAATATCAAACTTTCTTATGTTTCCTTTCCTAAAGATATGAAGAAAGGTTTTAAGTAGATGTAATAAATGATTATATCTTTGTCAGAAACATTGAAGATCATTCACCAAGTTATAATATTTTTTTCTATGTTTACAAAGGAACTAAACTATTATATTCCATGGGAATGTATTTTTGTTATGTAATGAATATTCATATAAAATGATATAATATCCATCTGTGTTAATCTTGGATCTCTATAGTAGGTATCAAAGTAAAGTATTAGTTAACCTTTGGAAACTAGGATGTTAAAACTTAAATGGTATCCCTAGGAATATTTCTAATAATATGACTGTGGATGTATTTAATGATAAGTCTAAGAATGAGAAAAATTATAGGAAAATGTTCTGAAATTTTGGTAAATGATAGAGTGAGTGTTTTCATAGAAATAAATCCCAGTTTAGATACTACAAGTGAATTCAGCTCTAGAACAGATGAACATAGGGGTAAAGACCCCCATGAAAACACTATATTGAGCTAGACTCAATCATGAACTAGTACACAATAATGTACTATACTACACTCCAGGTTTGACACTCCCAGGGGATATGTTTCAAAAATTAATAAACTCTTTATGAACCATCATGAATGATTTAAATAGAATATGACTATGAATAACCTAGTATGAACCAATAGTGTCGTAGATTTAAAAATAAGGTTTCATGATTTAGATATCCAATATGTTATATTTCAGGATTATGTGTATTTCATTTATGATAAGTGTTTCTCACACTATTATTTATATTTTCAGTCAACAATGACAACCAAAAGGATCTTGGTTATCATTGAATGTGATAGAAAATGTGATAATGAGCAGACAAATGGGATGATGACTGAAGTAAAGTATGTTGTGATTATTCCAAATCAGTTCTTATAAAACATGATTAAAAATGTGCACCTTAAACAACTCTATAACTCACCAAAGAAGATAGGTAAAGAGTTTGATGATAGTTTGGGTATTGGATACTATGGAGGAAAGAAGTTTATATTTCCTTTATGTCAAGACTATGGGAAGAAACACATAGGAGGATATTTAGAGGAAAATGGAGAAGTTTTGACTATGGAAAAGAAGGACAAAAAGCAAGTAATTACAAATGAAAAAATAAAAAATCCATTTAACTTAATATATGAAAATAGTTTTTCCCTATTATTTCATCGACTGTTGAATTATTTAAATGTGAAATGTATGGGAATTATGAAAATCAATGTCCTAAAGGGAATTCTTATGAAGAGAATCATCAAGGTGGTATGAGTAATGGTTATATTGCTTATAATGAATAGACTGTCGGTAAAATGTGAAAGGAGTGCAGTGTTAAATAATAAGATAATGAAACATAGTTAATCATTTTATAATGAAGGGGGATAAATGAAGCATTTATGTATTGGAATTCAAATATTGAATTATCAGAATTAAGAAATATATAAGGATTGTTCTTTATAATTTATTCATTAAGTATTCAAAAGAATAATTTGAATGATGTTGATGGACTAGAAAAGTGATTTAATTGAAATGTGATATTTTTATTTAGGAAAGTTAACCCTTAATAAATTATAAATGTTGAGATAATTATATTGGGATGAAAGGATTTTGGAAAAAAATAATTAATTGGATAATAATGATTACCGTAGAATTGATTATTTATATTTTAAAAAAGTGTTTTATGATATCATGGATAGAGGTTACAAATTTTTTTTAAGGAATATATCCAATAATTGATATTAAGAATGAGGAAGCATTCATGTTTTCATTATGGTTTTATAGTAATTCAGGTTATTACCATGTTTCAAGGGGATACATGATGAAGGTATATAAATAATTGTTATGTGAAAATCAATAGATACTTTATGATATATAGGGGATCAATGTTAAATTAATGATGAGGAATTTAATGACCTCCTTTGTAATGTTTGGGATTTTCAACATTCAATATGGTCAAAAGGTTAACCATTTATTGTAAGGTTTTTGTTAAACTTTGAATAAGTATTTAGAGATTAATTTTCTAAAAAATAAAGATTTATGCATGTTGGGTAACCTGTTATAACCATTTTTTTCTGATAACTGTTGATAGACAGTTGAATGGCTCAGACCTCCACGGTCCATTACTTTGTCAAAATCCAGTGTTTTGGGTGTTCTATGAGGAAATCGTAGCTCATTTTAAGAGTTTTCCAAATTTTTAGCTTTTCTATCAGTAGGTCAGGGCATCAGTAGGAGGAAGGCGTCAGTAGATCGAGTCATCAGTGAGTCAGGGAGTTGGTGGGTTGAAGGCATCGGTTGGTTGAAGGCATCGGTAGTTCAGGGCGTTAGTAGGTTCAAGGCATAGGTATGTTAAGGGAATCAATAGGTTGAGGGCGCCAATAGGTTGAGGTTTCGGTAGGTCAGGGCAGTAGTAGGTCGATGGAGATGGTGAGTCATGGGGTCAGTGATTCTGGGTGTCTATGAGTTAGGGAATCCGTGATTTAGGGCATCGGTGAATTAGGGTGTCAGTAATATAGGGCATGGGTGAGTGAGGGCAATAGTGAGTGAGGGAATCAGTGAGTGAGGGCATTATTGAGTTAGTGTGTTGTTGTGTCATGGGGTCGGTGATTTAGGGAATCAGTGCATTAGGCTTCAGTTGGTCACATCGGTGGCTCAACATCAGTTGCTCAGCGTTAGTGACTCATAGTCTATGGATCACTGTTGGTAACCTGCAGACGGTGACTCACCCATCGACGACTCATTTCTAGTTTTTTCTAGTTTCTCCACTCTTATGTTTTATTTGGTGTAAATCATGTTTAAAGTCATCTTTGGTCATTTCTAAAGGCGTTTAAAATAATAATAATTATACATATAATATCCTAACACTCTAGAGACTTTTAAATAGTCAAACTTCAGGGTCTTTCCCATGATCTGACTTTAATGGCCCTTAAAACCATTTCCTATTCCGTTGATATAGAATCTGGTTTTTTCGAAATCCATGGTTCTCTCATATCTTTTCTCTTGGTGCACATTGAACTTTTGTTCCCAGATGAGTTGTGTAACTTTTCTATAGCCCCCCTGGTTCAGTTTTCCTTGGAGTCTCTTACTCGTGTGCCCCCTATTTTGTCATAGAGAGAAGTGTTGGTCACCTATTGTTCCAAGTAGGGATTTCCATTATCTGTATTTTAATAGTGTACCATGCAGGGTGGGTATAATGATTCCTCCTTTTGAGAATGGATGAATCCAATTTTAATGAATATAATAATAAGTAAAAAATTAATGTCTTAGAAGATGATGATGATCTCTTTGTTTTATATGTTATCCTTCATTAATTTCATGAATCATGTGGGTTGTGTTCTTATAAAAATCATGGCTATTGGTGGTCTCTATTTGGGTACCTATATGATATACTAATCACTATTTTAAGAAGGGTAGTTTTATTAATCACATATATTTATTTAAATAAATGGATGCCCCATGATCAATTCTGTTCGGTGATCACCCTTATTTTATCAAGTGGAATTAAAGAACAAGTGATGCTAAATCTGGATAAACATTTCCTTGTTGGTGTAACTTTGTGTTGTGTGTGGTTATGTTTATCCTTGTGTCTGTGTTGGTAGAGTGGTGATGTGGATGGGGGTGTGATTGTGTGTATGGTGTGGTATGGGTGGTATGATGGTATCTCAGGATAAGAGTTTTATTGATTTTGGAATGGATTGACTTGTTATGCACTTAGATATCATCTAGGCAGTGGTTGGGAAGTGTGGCTGCAAGACTAAGTTGTGTCATGATTTTATGTTTATGGTTTTAATGGGTGTGGTGTTGTTGTGTACTAGAGATGATGGGTTTGGTTGTGAGAGGATGAATTGGGTGGGATAACATTTTATATGGTTGTCGATAGTTTCTTTCATTGTTTCACTTAGCAATGGTTGGTATTATTTCTTTACCTTATAATGTTTGCAGTGTTTTTTAGTTTCATGGGTAGGTATGGAAATAAATAAATGAATTATTTTATGATGAATAATGATAATTGGTTAAATGAATTGGAAGGGGGTATGTTTTGAGTTGGGGTTGTAGTGAAGCGACATTCAAGTTACCATCGTTCATGGTGGTATGTCCATGTAGGGGTAGTAGCAAAGGTGTTTTTGAGTGGGATGATTGTATGTTTGGAATAGAATAGGTTTGGATGAGTGTTTTTACCTATATATATAAACTTTTTGTTCCTCACCTATGTTGAGAACTATGTACCGAACACCCCCATTGTTATGGGGGAGGGTGTCTTTACCAACATCCTAGTTAGAGGATGGATGTATGATTTATAAATTTACCTTACTCTCTATTCTATGTATTGATATCCTAGGACTCTTTAGGTATGTTGTAATTGGTTGGGGTTTAATACCATACTTATGTGAGAGGCAGTTTGTTTCTTAGGTGTCTTTAGAATGAGGCCCAAGTATTTTTAGGTGATATGTGTGGTGGTTGTGGCCCTGGTGTCTATGGGTAAGATGTGATGTGGTGTGATTATCATGTGTATGTGGGAATTTTGTGACAGTGGGTCTTATAGAAGAGCATGGTAGTGTTAGGAAGTTCGCCGTTAGGGATGCGCTGTTAACCAGTGA
The DNA here is from genome assembly GCA_963277665.1 of Viscum album. Classification (NCBI taxonomy): domain Eukaryota; kingdom Viridiplantae; phylum Streptophyta; class Magnoliopsida; order Santalales; family Viscaceae; genus Viscum; species Viscum album. The sequence continues at coordinate 1,414,338,389 of OY728156.1, forward strand.
AAAGTGGTGAGAGGTACCAAAGTGTCGATGTGTTTACTACATTACTTCACTAGGCTTGTGTTATTTTGTGAGTGTTATTTGGTGAGATTGGGGTGGATACTATACCTTGTTAGGTTCTTTTTTTTTGTGTTGTTTTCTCACAAGGGTACTAGTATGCTTCTCCCACTTATGCATGAGTGATTTTGGTTTTTTCCTACTAATTATACTATATTCTCACCCTACATATGTAAAACTATTTTTCAGTTTCTAGGGAGATTATGCAGACATTGATACACCTTACCATCTCAAACATTGGGGATGGTTATTGTGTCACTCCATAGTTTTATTTGTGCATTTACGTAGGATTTTTCTTTTTTTTCTAATAATTTTACATTAAACATGTATGTGATATGGATTTTGGTTTCATTATATATATCTGTCTTGGGATTTTCTAAGGTTGATACATCTTATCTCCAAATACTGATTATTATAAGAAGGGTAATGCCTCCCATTTTTTGTGATATTTCTATACCCTTAGTGATGTTTTCCACCCCAAGTCCTATTGGAGGTGGGACACAAGGGTCATTATCTCTCCTTCATCTTGAGGAAGGAATGTCTCAACGTATTTTTATTCCTTCCATTATCTTGAATAAGGTTGTTCATGACAGAATGGTATCACAGGTGGTGGTTGAGAGGTAGGATGGAGTTTTGAGTTAGTCATAATGGGGATTTCATGGGTTGGTAAGAAAAGAGTGTTAGGTGATCTTGGTGCATGATATAGGCTAGGGAAGACCAGCTATGACCCAAGATTTAAGGGGGGGCATGATCCAATTAAAGGACTTTGATATTACTGAACAACCATGTGAGGGTACACTATTTGCGGGGTGGAGACCCTAGGAAAGGTAAATACATCATGATGAATTTTGTTATTTTTTATTTTCTGAATTTTTGGGAAATTAATATAAATAAAGAGTTAAAATGAATCTTAAGAGAAAATTACAAACTAATAAAGCTTAGGAGTTCCTTATTTTCCTTTCAACTATAGCTCTCATACATTGATCATCTGTGGTATGAGAAGTGTAGGGTCAGTAGGCTGACTTAGTTGACGGGTAGAAGGTCAATCCAATGAAAGAGTATGATCAATGGAAGAATATGCTTCATGCTTTCTAGTGGAATAATCTCAGAAAGTACGAGGGTAGTGTCTCAAACATGGAGACAAAAAGTTGTATCGAGGAGCTGGTGATCACATTCAGGTTGATCTGGGCTCTGATAGAGTATTGATTTCCTCTATCAGTTAGCCAGCTGAGGGGAGTAGTGCATTAGTGGTGGATTCTTTACCTTAGGGAAAGGAAGAAAACTATTGTTTCATGGGATGACTTTGAGAAGGAGTTCTAGATGTAATTCCTTTCTTCTACGATGAAATCCAAGAGGAGGTAGGGGATACTCTCCCACTAGCATGGGAGTTTTTTAACAAGATAATTGGGGAACATGTTCAATGATCTCCTATAGTATGATCTATATCTCTTTCTAGATGAGGAGTCTTAGGCGAGGTTCTTAGAGGATGAACTCCGTCCTTCTCTTTTGTATGTGGTTACTCCCTACACCCTACAAATATACATAAAATTTTAAAAGAAGGATTACGTGGTATAAAGGATGAACTCGTGATGAGGTCTGCCATGAGAGTGAATTTTGTCAAGTTGTTCAAAGTTAAAGGTCTTCAGCAACTAGTCTCTGGCTTCAGGGCCATCCAGGTTTCGACCAGTGGGGATCCAACCCCGAAAGTTTTAGTTTTGACCATCTGGTCCTTACCATTTTCCCATGGGCTTGGAGTAGATGTGTTTCACTTATGGGGGTTAAAATCACCTTACATGTCAGATCCTAGTTCTAGTTCATTATAGTGGACATGGGTAGGTTAAACACCCACCTCAATAGTAGTTACCAATTAGGCATTTCCATCAGCAGGGACAACATGCCCCTACTCCAACAAGGGTAGATAGTGCTGGAGGAGGCCAACCTCAGGGAGATCCATGAGGACCTCAACCACAGAATCATCTAGGTGGTGGCCGATAGTTGCGGGTAGAGTATCTGGGCATGGAGAGTTGCACGATGTAGAGGTAGTGGTTCAAGCAAGGCTGGAGGTCATTTGAGGTATGATCCATTTTTTACACTTTCTTATACCTTATTTGATTTAGGATCTTCGCACTCCATCATTGCACCTAGTCTGGCCCATGGTTTGGGACTAGAAAAATAGAGACTTTCTATTCCCCTAGTACACTAGTTGGATTTCAAGCCGACTTGTTTGATGTTTTCTAGGGATACAGGCTGATATTGGGGCTGCATCAGTCTATAGGGGATCTCTTTATGATATAGATATAGTTGAATGATGTCATCCTTATAATCTAATGGTTATTTTTGGTGCATACTATTATCCACTACTTATGAAGAAGATTCGTGTTTTCAAACGTGAAGGACCATCACATTACATTCACAGGAGAGCATAACAGTCATGTGGGTAGCCGACGTAATAAGACTATTTTTTCCATGTTAACCGAACTATCAGTGGGATCGATGGAAATTGATATGGGGGGGGGGGGTCTGGGAGTTTTCAGATAGTTTCTTTACGTTTTCCCCAAGGAGGATGTGGCTCCACCCCTTGACATTATGTTGATTTCAGAATCTACTTAGAACCTGGTGGTAGTCCGATTATGATGGTTCCTTATCAGATAGAACCTTATGAGTTATTGGATTTGTGGATTCATATTGAATATTTAATAAATAATGGTTTCATCTAACCCATTGTTTTGTTGTGGGGTGATCCAGTCTTAATTAAAAAGAAGGCAGACGGTGGTTTGAGGCTCTATATAGTCTACTAGAGACTAAATCAAGTAACGGTCAAGAATTGTTTCCCTCCCCCAAGAATAGATGGTATTTTCAACCAAATTATGGGATAAGGTTGGTTCTATAAGATAGATATGTGGTCTAGGTATCACCAGTTAAGGGTGAAGGAGGGTGAAATCCCGAACACTACTTTCAGGTGCAGGTATGGGAACTTTGAATTTGTGGTTATGCCATTCACTGTTACGAACACACTAGTCATGTTTATGGGGATTATAAACTATGTGTTTTGTGAAGTCTTGGACTTCTTCATTGTTTTATTCGTTGATGACATCCTAATATACTTGAATTCATAGGAGGATTATAGTTAGTATCTTATGTTTTTCCTAGAGGTCCTTCAGCACCACCAGTTCTATGGAAAGTTGTCCAAGTTCATGTTTTGGACATGAGAAGTCCACTTCCTTAGACATGTGGTGTCTCATCAGGGCATAAAAGTGGACTTGTTGAAGGTTAAGGTAGTTTTTTCTTGAGAAACACCTAAAAATGTGACATAGATTCGCAGTTTTCTTCATCTCTCAAGCTACTAATAGAGATTTGTACCATATTTCTCCCAAGAAGCATCTCTGTAGATTGCTCTGACCGTAAAAGGATAATATTTTGTTTGGAACAAGAAGTGAGAGGAAACATTAAACTATCTGAAGGGTAAGTTGGTTAGTACTCCAATTCACAAGTTTCCAAAGGAAGGGGTGTTGTTCGATGTGTTTTGTGATGCTCCCCTTCTAGGCTTGGGGTGTGTGTTGATGCAGCAATGGGGAGTGATATCTTATAGGCCTAGGAAGTTATGTCCCCATGAACCTAACTAGTCCACCCATGATCTATATCTAGTAGCAGTTGTGTTCGCACTAAATCTGTTATGGCATTACCACATCGGGGAGTGCTTTGTTGTCATCACAGATTATAAGAGCTCAAGATACATCTTTTACCATTTAGACTTGAACTTGTTGAAGTAGATGTGGTTGGATTTTCTCCAGGATAATTATTTTGAGATCACCTACACCTCAATAAAGTGGAATGTTGTAGATGATGCTTTGATAAGGAAGTCACAGAAGGAAGTGGTTTTGGAATTTGCAGATTCTTAGAGGACGATGGAGGAGTTGGTTGACTTGCACTTAGTTGTAGTAATAGATGGATGTAGTTATCATCTATTTCATATGATGGTATATTCATATCTAAGGGAGAATTTGTAGGATTCTCAATGCAGAGACTTAGAGGAGGAGGTTATGTGTGATCACATTGACCATGGTGATGCTCCTAAGGAATAGTTGGAGGATAGTCAGAATCAGATATTTTTCCATGGGAAGTTGTTAGTTCCAGTGGTAGTGCATGATGAAGTTCACCATCAATTTCATAGCTCACCCCTAGTCATACACCCAAGAGTTTCCAAGATGTATCTGGTATTGAGGGAATAGTTATTGTGGCCTAGGATGAAGCGGTCAGTGATATAGTTTGTGGCAATGTGCATAGTGTTCTAGAAATTGAAGGGTGAGCACCATGTTCCTGGTGGTCTGTTGCAGCAACTAGATGTCCCTGAGTGGAAGTGGGATGACTCATTGATGGATTTTGTTATAGTATTACCCATGGATTAGGGAGGATGTGATTCTATTTGGGTAGTAGTGGATCAGTTGAAAAAATCATCTCACTTGATAGTGATCAATGAGTCAAACACAATGTACGCCTTAACACTGAGGTATGTGGATGGGGTGGTGTGGATTTATGGAGTTCTAAGATCCATAATCTCATATCAGGATACACATTATACCTCACAATTCTTGAGAGTATTTCAACATAATTTTGGCCCATAATTACGCCTTATCACTGCTTTCCATCCTCAGATGGATGGACAAATAGAGAGGACCATCCCGATGATGGAGGACAAGTTGTGGTTTTGGGTTTTGGACCTTATTGGGTTTTGGGTGATACATTTTCCCTTGGTATAGTTATCTTAAAATAATATCTATCACTCTTCCATTGGCATGTCTCTATTTGAGGCCTTATATGGGAGGCCTTGTGGTTCACCCTTGGGCTGGATAAAAGTTGGGGAGGAATCTTCTCATGGTCTGAATGTGGTGGAGAGTATGATAGAGACGGTGAATCTTGTCTATGAGAGGATGAGGGAAAAAATTACTATAATAATTCATTTTCCAATCATAGGAGAAGGCCATGGGAGTTTGAGGATGGGGACCACGTATTCTTGAAGGTTTCCCCTCAATGTGAATGGTGGATGTTCGACAGGGGGAGTAATATTTCTCCAAGGTTCATCAGAAATATCAATGTTTTAGGTAGAGTTAGTTAGGTGGAATATCAGATGGTATTTAAACCACAGTTGGGGAGGGTCCACAACGTCTTTCATGTCTCATAGTTTCATCATTATCTTCATGATTACTCCCATTTCATTGATTGGGGAGAGTTTCATATTGAGGATGATGCAATGTTTGTGGATAGAAAAGAGGGGATCCATGATCATTTGGAGAAGGTTTTGTGTGGAAGGATCGTTCCCTTGGTTCAGGTGTTGTGGAGTCATGGTAGACTTAAATATATTATTTATAGTGAGAGATGCAGATGTGTGCCAAGTACCCATAGTTCTTTTGAGTTCTGCTCATGCGTTTTTCTTTATGTTGTAATATTTGAACTTTTTTTCTTTGATATGAGTTGTTTACATGTTATGTGGAAAATAATAATGTCTTGAAATATGAGGAGGGGATGACTTGATCCCTAATGAAGATGCATTAAGGAAGATGAAATTAAACCCATGCGGGTGACTCAGGCCGCCCAAAGCGGATAGTATGTTGACATGAAAGAATGAAATTTTTTGATTCATATGTTTGGGAAGTGTAATTTTTAGTTTGTGCATGGTATGTCTTGTGGTTTTTGGGCTGGAAAATGTTGTAGGTGGTGTTCTTGGATGTTGAAGTTTCACTCCAAAGAGGGGGTTTTTCCTTGAGAGGTATCTTACGGGATGGTTGTTTGGAACCCTATTTCTTCTCGGTTAGGTTTTGAATTCTAGAGGGAGATAATTTTATGAGAGATATGTGATATAATAGGCCAGACCACCATGGTCCATTACTTTTTTAAAATATAGTGTTTAGGGTTCTCTAGGAGGAAACTGTATATCATTTTAAGAGTTTTCAAAATTTCTAGTTTTTATGTCAATAGGTCAGGTTTTTGGTAGGTCGAAGGCATCTGTAATGGCCCGGACCTCTCCAGCCCATTCCTCTGTCAAAAAGAAGGTCATGAAGTGTTCTCGAGAGTAAAATGGACTTTTCCCACAGTTTTCAGAATTTTGAAACTACACGCCATGAAGTGTGAGTACACACCATGTACCCCCTCGCTGGGTATAGCCCATGTTGAAGGCTCTGTCCTTGCCATGTGAAATAAATGAGTACACGCCGTGTATCCAATACTACAAGCCATGTAGTCCCTCCCCGCGTATGTGTTACCTTCAAACCGTGTGTTGACCAGTCAATGGTCGTGTGCCATGTTGGAGCCGTGTCCTTGCCATGTGAAATAAATGAGTACATGTCATGTATCCAATACTACATGCCATGTAGTCCCTCCCTATGTATGTGTTACCTTCAAACCGTGTGTTGACCAGCCAACGGCCGCGTTACGCGTTGAAGGTCATGTTGGAAGCCGCGTGGTGACCGTGTGAAATGGCCAAGTACATGCCGTGAAACACAAAGTAAATGCCATGTAATTTTTTTTTTCAAACCTATAAAAGGCGGGGTCCTCTCCTACTTTTCAACTCACCCCTCTCCTCCCCATTCCTCTGAACAGAGCTCTCCTAAGAGACTCGAAGGCTCTTTTTTCCATAACTTCTTCGTCCAAGCTCTGATTTACATTCCGTCAGTGGCCACAGGATCGTAAAGACGAGGTGGAACTTCTGAGCTTGGATCCATTGTATTTCCTTTGGCCTTTTCTTCCCATCTTCCACCCTAGGAGGTTTTTTTGGGTTTTTCCAGAAGCGGCGGATGCTGACGGATGTCTTTTAAAGTTGATTCGGGGGTAGCGTTGTTATCAGAACCTATTGAGGTAGGGATATTACCTTCGTCACTTTAAATTTTGCATCATGCAGGGTGGGTATCCTCTTGTTTACATGATAAATGGTTGAACCATTAAAAAAATATAATAACTAGTTAAAGAATGGTGATGGGAAAGATGTTATGTTTATCTTTGTTTATCCTATTGTTATGTTGTGAATTGAATAGGCTTATGCCTACAGAAAATCACGGTCGTTGGGGTCCTTTTCTTGTGAAATTAAATGTTTCCCTATCTTTCTAGACCGTTTTGTGAATGGAACTTTGTTTAATGTGGAATTTGGATAATCAAGTAATGTTGGCTGATTTAAAATCTAGAACCCTTGTGTGATCACCCTGGTTGAACAAAATGGAATAATGAACATATGAGAGTTGGCATGGATACATGGCATGTGATGGGGGTGTTTTATGGGTTGTTGTGGATCGGGTGAGAAACGGGGCTGCAGTTCGCTTGGTTGTGGGTTGGTGTGAATGCTATGTTGGTGATGGGCAGTAGGGCTGCGATAAATGGTACTAAAGGGATAATGATGTACGGTGTGGTTGTGGTTATTGTGGTTGGCAGCAGGGCTGCAGGGATGGGCTTGAATGTGTAAAAACTATGCGTTGTGAATAATAAATAAAAATAGGAAGAATTAATAAATGGTGGGGCATGGTAATGGAACGAGAATAATAATCAATGGGTTGGTTGGTTAATAAGAAGGGACTTGGTTATGTTGCTTGTGTTTTCCTAACATGATTTGTAGATGGAAGGGATATTCTTTATGAATGATCGATGTGGTTGGTTGTGGATAGTTTCCCAGTAGTTAAGGAACTAATAAACTGATTCTGTTGAAACATGAAAACTTAAATGCGGTTTCGGGATTGTTTGTTGTATGCATACTTCGTGATAGCAGTTCCGAGGCACGTGCTCTGTGTCTCTGTTTAGAATCCATAGTTTGGGATGAGTTTGTGGTGTGTGTATATATATATATATATATCTGTATCTTTTTGTTTTATCGCACCCCACCCATGTTGAGCACTTAGTGCAGAACACTCCAATTTCATGGGAGAGGGTGTTTTCCCCTTAGTTACTAGCTCCTTCCTGCTCCTTCTTCCCTAGGAGGTGATGGCTTGAGGCGACCATACACCAAAGATTCTTCGGGTAGGTTTATATTGGGGTGGTTTTAGCCTAAGACTCTTTGGTAAGGTTTTACTATTTCCCAAGAACCTTCGGGAATAGGCCCAGGTGTGTGCGGGCAGGATACGTGGTTGTGAGGACTAGGTGTGTGCGGGCGGGACGTGTGGTTGTGAGGCCCAGGTGTGTGCATGTCGGATCTGTGGTTCTTGAGGCCCAGGTGTGTGCGGGCGGGAAGAGTGTGGCAGCGTCAGGACGTTCGCCATTAGGAAGAGCTGCTAACTAGTGGGAAATGGCGCGGGGTACCAAATACTCTTGATCTTATATACTACTACTACCTGTTGTTTGTGTTTTTGGTGAGCGTGGCTGGGGAGGTTGGGTGGATATAATTCCATGTTAGGTTTTGGTTTCTTCTGTTGTTCTCACGGGACATTAGGATGTCTCCCCCACTTATTCATGAGAGATTTAGGTTTACCTACTGAGTATACTTGTATGCTCACCCTACGTTTACTTTCATGTTTCCAGGAGGACTACCAGGTCCGTGCGGGACCGTACTAGTCGGGATAGTTGGATTTGTTGCAGTTTTATATACTATTTTTTCTTTTGGTACTGTACTTTTTGAGCTTTCTTGTACTTGTACCTTGTTTCAGAACTATTTAAACATGCATGTGGGTTTGGTTTTGGTTTATTTCTATACACTTGTTCTTTTCTTTTTGGTGGTTGACTTGTCCTATTTCCTGATATTAAATAATAAAAAGGGTAATTCCTCCCATATTTGTGAAAACTCATACCCTTGGTGCTAGTCACCACCCCGGGGACTACTAGAGGTGGGACTTGGGGGTCATTATCTCTCTTTCACCATTGCCAGCTCAGGAGGGGCATCTTTGGTGGGAGGGGGTCATGACGGAATGGTATCTTAGGTGATAGTTGAGAGATAGAATGTAGTCTGGAGTTAGGCATAGTGAGGATTTCATGGGATGGTAGGGCAACGGTGTTGGTTAATCTTTGTGCGTGACATAGGCCAGGGAAGACTGGCTAGGAAACTGGATTTTAGGGCCCCTCGTGATCTGATGCAAGGACTCTGAGCCTACCGAATGACAAAGTGAGACTACATTTATTACAGGGTAGAGACCCTAGGGAAGGTACATACATCATCATGATTTTGTTTTACTTGATTTGGGTGTTTTTTGAAAGAAATTGAAATAAAATGATAAAATGAAACCTTGAGAAATTCTTTGCTACTTGGGCTTAGGCGATCCTTGTTTACCATACAGCTATGGAACCTGGACGTCATCCCTGGGTTACTCAGACGGCTGAGGCCCAGCTGATTCAGGCGGTCGATCAGTTGAGGATTGACCGAGAGGAGGAAGATAGCCAGTGGTAGAAGACTCTCCATTCTTTCCAGTAGAAAACCCTCAAGAAGTACAAGGTTAGTACTTCGGATACGGAGATGGAGGGGTGGCTTGAGGATCTAGGGATCACTTTTACCTTGATCCGTGCTCTGAGGGAGTATTGGGTTCCCCTAGAAGTCATTCAGCTGAGAGGTGTGGTGCGACAGTGGGGGACACTCTACCTTGGAGAGAGGATAGAGGCAAAGGTTACATTGGCTGACTTTGAGAAGGAATTACGAGAGGAATTCCTTTCTTCCATGATCAAGGCGGAGAATCGGAAGGAGTTACACTCCCTCCAGGAGGGAAGTATGTATGTACGAGATTTGGGGATCAAGTTCAATGATCTCATATTCTTTGCTCTAGATCACTTTCTGGATGAGGAGTCTCGGGCGAGACGTTTAGAGGAAGCGCTTCGTCCTTCGCTCTAGTATGTTGTCACCCCCTTCACCCTTCCGACGTACTTGGCGGTACAGAAGAAGGAAGAGGTTTTAGAGAGGATGCACTTGCTGGGAGGTGCACCACGAGAGGGGATCCAGCCAGGATCATCAAAAGGGAAGGCAGTCTGCATAAGGTCTCCTGCGACGGGACCTTCCAGGTTCAGGCTGGTAGGGAGCAGGCCCCAGCAGTTCCAGTTCAGAACTTCAGGTCCTCATCCCTTTTTCACGAGCCCATAACTGAAGTGTTTTTATTGTGGAGTTTTCAAGCACATTCAGAGTCGGTGACCGACCCGAGAATAGTACGGTGGAGGTGGGCAGGTTCAGTGCCCGCCTCAGCAGCACCAGTTGCTGGCGAGGCCCTTCCAGCAATAGCGGGACACTGCTCCCCTAAGGGAAGACATTACATGAGGAGGCCAACCTCAGGGTGCCCATTAGGGACCTTGACCAGGACGTGGTCGGGGAGGTGGTCAATATCAAAGAGGCATAAGAGCTAGGTTTGGACAGTTTCACACAACAGAGTTGATAGCTCCAGCAAAACCAGAGGTGGTGCGAGGTAAGATTTGCTTGTTCAGCACTCTCGATTCTGCTTTGTTCGATTCGGGAGCTTCGCACTCCTTTGTTGCACCTGGTCTAGCCCATTATTTGGGACTAGACATAGAGAGAATTTCCGTACCCCTGGTGCTGATTACACCAGTTGGAGGCCAGACCAACGTATCTTGTGTTTGCCAGGGATTTGGGCTGACGTTGGGACCTCATCAATCTAGTGGGGATCTTCTTTTGCTACAGATGCACCCATACGATGTCATCCTAGGCATTGACTGGTTGTTTTCTGTTAGTGCCGTTATCGATTGCTTCCAAAGAAGATTTGTGTTCTCCAACGTGGATGGGCAGCGTGTATCTTTTGTTGGTGAGAGGAGCCATCAGGTGGGAAGCCGGCGTCTAGAGCCTCTCCTTTCCTTGTTAGGCGAGTTATCTATGGTTCAAGATGATACGGAGATGATGTATGTCCCTGAGGTTGTTGGGGAGTTCCTCGATTTTTTTACCAAGGAGGTTGTGACTCTACCCCCCCCCCAAGTGACGTTGAGTTCGGGATAGACTTACAGCCTAGTGCCCGTTCGATTTTGATGGCCCCTTATCGGATGGCACCTTCAATGTTGTGGATTAATATTGACGATCTGATGGAGAAGGGTTTTGTTCGACCCAGCGTGTCACCATGGGGTGCTCCATTTTTTTTCGTGAAGAAGGCAGATGGTGGTCTCAGGTTATGCATAGACTACCGAAGTTTGAATCAGGTAACTGTCAAGAACCATTACCCCCTTCCAAGTATAGATGATTTCTTCGACCAACTGAGGGGAGCAGGTTGGTTTTCTAAGATTGATCTACGATCTGGATATCATCAGCTGAGGGTAAAGGACAATGACATCTCGAAGACAGATTTTAGGTGCAAGTATGGGAACTTCGAGTCTGTAGTGATGTCGTTTGGAGTTACGAATGCAACGACCATGTTCATTGGACTTATGAACTTTGTCTTCTGAGAGTTTCTAGACCGGTTCGTCGTTGTGTTTATCGATGACATCCTGATCTACTCAAGATCAGAGGAGGAGCACATCGAGCATCTCAGGGAAGTCTTGGAAGTCCTTCGACACCACCAACATTATGGGAAATTGTCGAAGTGTAATTTCTTGACACAATAAGTACACTTCCTTGGGAACATAGTGTCTCAGCATGGAGTGCCAGTGGACCTGTCGAAGGTGGAGGCAGTTGTTTCTTGGGCGCCACCCAAGAGCGTGGGGGAATTTCATAGTTTCCTGGGGTTGGAAGGTTACTATCGGAGGTTCGTTTGAGACTTCTCTCAATTTTCTTCTCTATTGATAGCTTTGACTAGGAAGAACCAAGTCTTCCTATAGAGCAAGTAGTGCCAGAAAGCTTTCAACTACCTGAAAGAGAAGTTGTTCAGTGCTCTCGTACTCAGGTTTCTAGAGGAACGGTTATTGTATGAGGTGTTTTGTGATGCTTCTGGCCTTAGTCTGGGGTGCGTGCTGATGCAGAAGAAGGGTGTGATCTATTACGGGTCTAGGCAGTTGCACCCTCACGAGCGTAACTATACCACCCATGACCTGGAACATGCATCAGTATTGTTCGCACTGAATTTTTGGTGACATTACCTCTTTGGTGAGTGCTTTTTGGTCTTCTCAGATCATAAGATATTACGTTATATCTTCTCTCAGCGTGACCTGAACTTATGGCAGCGGAGATGGGTCGAGTTTCTCTAAAACCATGAATTCGAGATCAGTTACACTAAAGGTAAGGGCAACATTCTGGCTGATGCCCTGAGAAGGAAGTCACATAAGGAAGTGGTTTGAAAATCCATTGATGCTTGGAAATCGATGGGAGAATTGGACGCCTTGCACTTGGATGCCATGGTAGAAGGTTTTAGAGGCTGTTTATTTCAAATGATGGTGTAGTCCTCCTTATTACAGCAGGTGGAAGAGTCTCAGTGGGGGGACTCGGAGGCAGAAGTGATGCGGGATCGTGTCGATTAGGGAAACACTCCAGAAGGATGGTCAGAGGACAGCCGACATCGGATGCTTTTCCATGGAAGGTTGTTTGTTTCGGAGGAGATGTGTGAGGTATTTCTCCGCGAGTTCCATAGCTCAGCCTTGGAAGTACATCTGGGAGTTTCAAAAATGTACCGAGGCCTGAGGGAACTGTTTTTTTGGCCCGGGGTGAAACGGGCAGTAGCAGAGTTTATGGCTAAATACCTAGTGTGTCAGCAAGTAAAGGATGAACACCGTGTTCCCAGTGGTTGTTGCATCCATTAGATTTCCCTGAGTGGAAGTTTGATGACATCTCGATGGACTTTGTCATAGGACTACATAGAGCTCAGGGAGGTTATGATGCTATCTGGGTGGTGGTGGATCATCTGAAGAAATCATCTCACTTCTTTAGCAATTAAGGAGTCGGGCCCGGTGAGTACCTTAGCACAGAGGTATGTAGACGAGGTGGTAATTTTTCATGGAGTTATGAAGACTATCGTCTCCGATCGGGATACTCGGTTTACCTCATGAGTCTGGAGGGGGTTACAGCATGCTTTTGGAACCCAGCTATGCCTTAGCACTGCTTTCCACCCCCAGACCGATGGGCAGATAGAGCGGACTATCCAGACGTTGGAGGACATGTTGCGATCAAGAGTTCTGGATTTCAGAGGGTCATGGGTATGACACTTGCGTTTAGTAGATTTTTCCTACAAGAACAGCTTATACTCTACTATTGTCATGACACCATTGGAGGATTTGTATGGAATACCATGTCGTTCAACCATTTTCTGGGCAGAGGATGGTGAGACAGGTGCTCTTGGGCCAGAGGTTGTGCAGAGCACGACAGAGAAAGTCCATCTTGTACGTGAGAGGATGAAAGCGGCTCAGGACTGATAGAAGTCTTATTCTGATCATCAAGGGAGGCCCTTGGAGTTCGAGGTGGGAGATCATGTGTTCTTGAAGGTTTCCCCTCGACAGGGGCAGCAGAGGTTTGGGAAGGGGAGTAAGCTCTCCCCTAGGTTCGTCGGACCTTTTGTGGTGCTGAGGCGAGTCGGTGAGGTGGCATATCACCTAGCCCTGCCACCTCAGTTGGAGAATGTTCATGACGTCTTCCACGTCTCCCAGATTCGTCGGTACTTACACAATGAATCTCATGTTATCGACTGGGGAGAGTTAGATATGGGAGACGACGCGACCTTCGAGGAATGACCAGTCATAATCGAGGATCGTAAAGAGAAGGTGATCCATGGATGAACCACTCCATTGGTTCATGTGTTGTGGAGGCATGGTGGCCTTGAGGAGAGCACATGGGAGTGGGAGGATTAGATGCACGCTCTGTACCCGGAGTTGTTTTGACTTGTGTTTTTCCTTGTTTGGATGAGCTTTTTTTTTTGATGTTGTACTATGTACCTTTGATATATGGAATGCCTGGATTGTCGGTTGTGAGACCTTTTGTTTCCTTGTTCTCTAGAAGTGTGTAGAATGTATGGATGTGTGGTAAAAAGGGGGAAAACCCAATCTTTAATCGAGATTCATTAATGAGGATGTGATTGAACCCATGCGGGCGAGTCAGTGCCGCCTAAAGTGGATAATATCTCGACATAGGAAAAAGAATTTTTTCCCCAAACCACGTGTTCGGGTAGTGTGTGGGTTGTGTGGTGTTGGAGGTAGTATAAGTTGGAAAATCCTAATATATGGAAGTGGTAAGACCCAATTCCTTAATCAAGACGCATTAATACGGATGCGATTAAACCCGTGTAGGTGAGTCAGTGCCGCCCAAAGCGGATAATATCTCGACATAGGAGAAGGAATTCCTAACACCTATAATTAGGGTTGATTGTTTGGTTCCTATTATAACAAGGGCCCTAAGAGGTATCTTTTTGGGATCCTCTGGGTTGGCTTTTGAATTCTCAGGGATGAGAATTTTTTAAGAGGTATCTGATGAAATGGCCCAGACCTCTCCGACCCATTCCTCTGTAAAAAATAAGGTCACGAAGTGTTATGGAGGGTAAAATGGAATTTTACCACACTTTTCAAAATTTTGAAACTACACGCCGTGTAGTGTGAGTACATGCCATGTACCCCCTCGCAGGGTATACCCCGTGTTGAAGGTCGTGTCCTTGTCATGTGAAATAAAAATTGATTACACACCATGTATCCAATACTACACACTATGTAGTCCCTCCCTACGTATGTGTTACCTTCAAACCATGTGTTGACTAGTCAAAGGTCGTGTGCCATGTTGTATCTATGTCCTTGCCGTGTGAAATAAATGAGTACACGTTGTGTATCCAATACTACATGTCTTGTAGTCCTTCCCCGCGTATGTGTTACCTTCAAAACGTGTGTTGACCAGTCAACGGTCGTGTTCCGTGTTGAAGGCCATTTTGGAAGCTGCATGGTGACCGTGTTAAATGGCCATGTACATGTAGTGTAACATAAAGTACACACCGTGTACTTTTTTTTCACACCTATAAAAGGTGGAGTCCTCTCCTCCCCATTCCTCTGAGCAGAGCTCTCCCAAGAGACTCGAAAGCTCTTTTTATTCCATAACATCTTTGCCCGAGATCCAATTTACAATCCGTTAGTGGCCACGGGATTGTAATGACAAGGCGGAACTTCTGTGCTTGGATCTGTTGTCTTTCCTTCATCCTTTCCTTCCTAGCCTCCACCTGAGGAGGTTTTTCCGGGTTTTTCTAGAGGCGACGGACGCCGATGGACGTCTTCTAAAGTTGATCCGGGGGGAGCGTTATTATCAAAACCTGTTGAGGTAGGGATCTTACCTTCGTCTGTCTAAATTGTGAATCATGTGGGGTGGGTATCCTCTTGTTTTCATGAGAAACGGTTGAACCATTAAACAAAGATTATAACTGGTTAAAGAATGGGGATGGGGAAGTTGTTATGTTTATCTTTGTTTATCCTTTTGTTATGTTGGGAATTGAATAGGATTATGCCTACTGAAAATCACGGTCATTGGGGGCCTTTTCTTGCGCAATAAAATGTTGACCTATCTTTATAGACCGTTTTGTGAATGGAACATTGTTGAATGTGGAATTTGGATAATCACATAAAGTTGGATGATTTAAAATATGGAACCCTTGTGTGATCACCCCAGTTGAACAAAATGGAATAATGAACATGTGGGTGTTGGTTTGGATACGTGGCATGTGATGGGGGTGTTTTGTGGGTTGTTTTGGATCAGGTGAGCAGTGGGGCTGCGGTTGGATTGTTTGTTGGTTGGTGTGAATGCTATGTTTGTGATGGGAAGCAGGGCTGCGATAAATGGTATTAAAGGGATAATGATGTATGGTGTGGTTGTGGTTATGGTGGTTGGAAGTGGGGCTGCAGGGATGGGCATAAATGTGTACAAACTATGGGTTGTGAATAATAAATAAAAAGTGGAAGAGTTAATAAATGGTGGGGCATGGTAATAGAATAGGAATAATAATCATTGGGTTGGTTGGTTAATAAGAAGGGACTTGGTTGTGTTGCTTGTGTTTTCCTAACATGATTTCTGGATGGAAGGGATATGCTTTACGAATGATCGATGTGGTTTGTTGTGGATAGTTTCCTATAAATTAAGGAACTAACAAACTAATTCTTTTGAAACATGAAAACTTAAATGGGGTTTCGGGATTGTTCGTTGTATGCATGCTTCGTGATAGCAGTCCCGAGGCACTTGGTCCATCTCTTTGTTTAGAAGACATATGTTGGGCTGAGTGTTTGGTATATATATATATATATATATATATATATATTTGTATCTTTGTGTTTTATCGCACCCCAACCATGTTGAGAACTTAGTTCCGAGCAATCCCATTTCATGGGAGAGGTTGTTTTCTCCTTAGTTACTAGCTCCATCCTACTCCTTCTTCCCTAGGCTGTGATGGATTGAGGCAACCTTACACCCAATATTATTTAGGTAGGTTTCGATTTGGGTGGTTTTAGCACAAGACTCTTCGGGAAGGT
This sequence comes from Viscum album, assembly GCA_963277665.1. Lineage (NCBI taxonomy): Eukaryota > Viridiplantae > Streptophyta > Magnoliopsida > Santalales > Viscaceae > Viscum > Viscum album. The sequence continues at coordinate 1,414,354,745 of OY728156.1, forward strand.
TTTACTATTTCCCAAGAAGTATCGGGATGAGGCCCAGGTGTGTGCGGGCGGGATACGTGGTTGTGAGACCAAGGTGTGTGCGGGCGCGATGTGTGGTTGTGAGGCCCAGGTGGGTGCGGGCGGGATCTGTGGTTCTTGAGGCCCAGGTGTGTGCGGGCGGGAAGAGTGTGGCAGCATCAAGACGTTCACCGTTAGGAAGAGCAGCTAACAAGTGGGAAATATTGTGGGGTACCCAATACTCTTGATCTTATATACTACTACTACCTATTGTTTGTGTTTTTGGTGAGCGTGGCTGGTGAGGTTGGGTGGATAGAATTCATTGTTAGGTTTTGGATTCTTCTATTGTAATCACGGGACATTATGATGTCTCCCCAACTTGTGAAAAAGATATTTATGTTTCCCTACTGATTATACATATATTCTCACCCTACGTTTACTTTAAGGTTTCCAGGTGGACTACCAGGGCCGTGCGGGACCCTACTAGTCGGGACAGTTGGAGTTGTTACAGTTTTTTATACTCTTGTTTCTTTTGGTATTATACTTTTTGAGATTTCTTGTACTTGTACCTTGTTTCAGAACTATTTAAGCATGCATGTGGGATTGGTTTGGGTTTATTTCTATACACTTGTTATTTTCTTTTTGGTGGTTGACTTGTCCTATTTCCCGATCTTAAATAATAAAAAGGGTAATGCCTCCCATAATTTTGAAAACTCGTACCCTTGGTGCTAGTCGCCACCCTGGGGCCTACTGGAGGCGGGACTCGGGGGTTATTATCTCCCTTTCACCATTTCCTGCTCCGGAGGGGCATTATTGGTGGGAGGGGGTCATGACAGCATCAGTAGGTCAATGTGTTTGCGAGTGAGGGTGTTAGTAGTTTGAGGGTGTAAGTAAGTTGATGTCATCATTAGGCCATGGTGTTGATAAGTTGAAGGACTCTGTAGGCCGAGAGCATTGATAAGATGAGGTGTTAGTAGGTCGAGGCATTGTTAGGTCGAGGGTGTTGGTGTGTTAGGGATTCTGTGAATCATGGCATTAATGATTAAGGGCATAGATGATTCAGGGTGTCGGTGAGTCTGGGCATCGGTGAGATAAGACGTCGGTGAGTCATGGAGTCAGTGAGTCCGGGCTTCAGTGAGTCAGGGCATCTGTGAGTCAGGGTGTCGGTGAGTGAGGATGTTAGTGTGTCAGGTGTTGGTCAGTCATGTTGGTGGCTCAACATTTGTATCTCAGCGTCAGTGACTCATTGTTGGTCACTCACTGTTGGTGGATTGTTATGGGTGACTCACCTATCGATGACTCATTTATAGTTTTTATAGTTTCATCCCTCTTAGATTTTATTTGACTTAAATCATATTTATCACCTTGTACGAGAAATTATAAATTAATTTCAATGGATATTAATTATATATTTAATATCCTAATGCTTTGAGGACTTCGAAATAGTCAAACCACATTTCCTTTCCCATGATCCGACTTTAATAGACCTTGAAAGTATTTCTCATTCCGTTGATATAGGATCTATCTTTTTCTAAAGTTGGTGTCCTCTTGTATGTTTTCTCTTGGTTACTAGAGAAATTTTCATCCTAAAAGAGCCTTACTCCTATGATGTTCCCCATTATTTCGTTTTCCTTAAAGTCCCTAACTCACGTGACCCCATTTTCTTGCGCATGGAGGAGTTTTGGTCAATTATTCTTACAAGTAAGGATTTCATTCATATCTCTTTTCATTGTGTACCATGAAGGGTGGGTATAATGATGCCTCCTTTTGAGAATAATGAAGAAAAATTTAATGAAGATAATATTAAGTAATAAATGATGCATTGGGAAGATAATGATGATTACTTCATTTGATATGTTATCCCTAATCCATGTCATGAATCATGTGGGTTGTGTTCTTCTGAATATCATGGTCATTGGTGGTCTCTGTTTGCGTAACTATATGATTTTTGAATCCCTAATATAAGAATTGGATTTTGGTTAATCATGTATATTTGTTTAAATAAAATGTTTCCCTAGGATAGAATCTATTATGTGATCACCCATTTTTTATCAAGTGGAATTAAATAATGAGTGATGCTAAATCCGAATAAACTTTGCCTTGTCAGTGTGGTTGTTTTCTGTGTGTGTTTATGTTTAGCCTTGCAACAATGTTAGTAGCGTGGTGCTGTTGATGGGGGTGTGATTATGTGTACATGGAGGTACAATTGATGTGATGGTATATCTGGATAAGAGTTTGATTTATTATGAAATGGATGGACTTGTTATACAGTGTGATTTTTTATAGGTAGTGGTTGGGATATAGGGTTTCAGGACTGGGTTGTGTCATGATTTCATGTTTATGGGTGTGTAGGGTGTGGTGTTGTTGAATAGTGGGGCTATCAAGTTTGGTTGTGAGATGATGAATTGGGTAGGATAATATTGTAAAAGATTGTTTGTAGTTTCATTCTTTTTTTTACTTGGAAGTGGTTGGTTTGGTTTCTTCACCATAAAATGTTTCTAGTGTTTGTTAGTTTCCTGAGTAGGGATGGAAATAAATAAATAAAAGAATTGATAATGCAGAATGATAATTAGTTAAATTAATTGGTTGGGGGAATGTTTCGAGTTGGGGCTTGTAATGAAATGGTGTTCAAGTGACTGTCGTTTGTGGTGGTGAATGCATGTTGGGGTAGCGACAAAGCTAGTTTTAGTCGGATGGTTGTATATTTGGAATCCCATAGGATGGGCTGATTGTTTGTTACCTATATATATAAACAGTTATTTACTTATGTTTTCTATATAAACCCTACATGTGTTGAGCACTATGTGATGAACACATCCATTGTTATAGGGGAGGGTGTCTTTCCTAACATCTCGATGGGAGGATGGATGGCTATTAACTAACATTAATTTTACCCATGTTCTAGGCATTGATCCCCCAAGACTCTTCAAGAAGGCTGTAATTGATTGAGGTTTAATACTTAACTTATGGTATTGGCTGTTTGAGAGGTGGTTTGTTACCTAGGTGTCTTCAGGATTAGGCCCAGGTGTTTTTGGATGTGATGTGTGGTGGTTGTGGCCTAGTTGTTTGAGGGTACGATGTGATGTGGTGTGAGGCTCATGTGTATGCGATTAAGTTGTTATAGTGGGGCTTGTAGAAGATCGTGGAAGCATTAGGACGTTCACCATTAGGAATTAGTAATAAAATAGTGGGAAGTAGTGCAGTGTACCCAAATATCAATGTGCTTAATATTTTACTTTACATTATTTCTATATTTGATGAGCATTTCTTGGTAAAGTTGGGTGGATAGTATACTTTTTTAGGTTCATCTAAGTTTCTATTGTTTTCTCACATGGGAATTAGTATGATTCTCCCAATTATGCATGGGTGACTTTGGTTTTTCCCTATTGAGTATACTTTTTTGAACACCCTACATATAAAAACCTGTTTTCAAGTTCCCAAGGAGATTACACAAACCATGGTGGACCTTACTAGCTCAGATATTGAAGAAAGTTGTTGTATCACTTGTTAGTTTTATTTTAGTACTTACATTGGAGTTTTCGTTATTTTTCAAGTAGTTTTACTTTAAAAATACATTTGGGATAGATTTTGGTGTCATTATATATATCTATATTGGAGTTGTTTGAGGTTGATGCAACTTATATCTTGATCCTGGTTAAAATAAAAAGGTTTATGCCTCTCATTTTTTTGGATATTTCTATACCCTTGGTGTTGGTTACCACCGAGTGGCCTATTGGAGGCAGGACTTGGGGGTCATTATCTCTTCTTCATCTTGATAAAAAAAGTATTAGAATATTTATACCCCTTCCATCATCTTAGAGAAGGTGGTTCTTGATAGATAGAATGACTTATTGTTCTATCTACACACCATATGATCCATTAGTGCTTTAGGGATAACTAATTCACCTTCATTTCATGGAGTAATAGATTAAGTGGAAATTGATCAAGGTACAACCAAAGGGTGATATTGTACATATGAAATGGAATTAAATCATGTAAGTATATCTTCTTGTGAAAATTCTTCAACTATATAAATGGGATTTAAAATAAAAGGTTGTCCTATTATCATCATTTTTTATGATATTAATAACCTTTTTCACACCTCTTTGGTCTATGTTGTTATGAGCACTAACAATCTCAGGATCACCCACTTTCTTGTGCATAGTGATATGTATGAATCTCTATAATTATTTACATTTTTCTTCCATTTCCAAATATTTACTTCAAGCATATGTTCTCATATTTGGAAACCTAGTTTTGAGTTACTTTTTGTAATTTTTATGTTTTAAACTTTTCCTTTTTGAAGGATGTTTTATTTTTCGTTTTTACAATTTTCATTTCTATGAAAGAAACATTCTTATATTAAAACATTGATGAATTAGAAAAATTTCAAGGGAAAATTTAGTTTTCAAGGGGGTAAAATGATACACCCCAAGTATTTATAAATTATTTTTTTCAAATAAAATAAAATTCTTTTATATTTTACAGTACTCACAAGATCGAGATTCACTGAACTAAAATATACTATTAATATTATTATTTAATATGATAGTTATCACCCAACTATTGTAATGGTGGTAATTAATGTGATTAAATAAACTATTAAAATATATATTATCCACATATTTATTAGTTTTCTATTGATTATAAATAAAATTAGAATAATTTAAATGAAAAATCTGTTTTCTGAAAAATAGTAACTTTTTTAAAATATGGGTTAATCGTTCTTGGTGAACATAATTTAAAAATAATTTTTACCACCTTTAGAAAATTTAATTTTTTAAATAAAATTATTATTTTTAAATAATAATATCAAAATTATCTTAGGAATAATTTTTTTATTTTTCTGAGAATTTTCATTTTTTGATAAATAGTGAAAAATATTGAATTTTAATTGAAAACTACATTTTTTCTAAATAATTTATAATGTTTAACTAAATTTTGTTTTTTTTAAATCCCTGATAGTTAAATTATATATCTATTTACTCAATTTTGGACATTTTACACATTTTAATATTGATATTGGATATATAAAGCATTGTTATCATTTGAACATTTTCACTTTATGAACTCATTTTCTAGTCACGCTAGAGAGATTAATTTTAAATTAATTTCCGCCAGTTTATATAAATTGAATTTTTTAAAATGTATTTCATATCTGGTATCAGAATAATTTTTATTTTCTAATAATTCCAAGTTAATTTTTGACCAAAGTGATTCGTAAAAATAGTTAAAATTAATTACAGTAATGAAGGTAAAAATGAGTTTACATAGTGGTTAAACATAGAATATAAGGTATAAAATGACCTATTAAATTATTATAAATAGATTAACATATTTAGTCCCTTAACACATTAGGATTGAATTTTATGTGTTTTGGTACACTTTTCCACGAAAGTGACCCATATAATAAATTGTGTAAAGAAAAAGACAAAAGAAATTTACCATTCTTACTTTTAATTTATATAAAGCATTGGAATAGGAAAAAATACATAGTTTCAGTTATAAATATTATTTTGGAATATAAATGATTTTCTTATCATAATAATTTTAAATTTTTATAGATGATATAATTACATTAAATACATAAGAAATTCCAGTGAAAAAATTATTTAGTTAATAGTTAAATAAATCAAATGATACTAGAAACATTAAAACTAAATTAAATTGAATGAATTATTATGTTAAATTTTTTATAGATTAATCTACCTTATTAAAATGTGTGAATAATATATATTTTAATTCAATTATTTTCATAATTTTTTTAATTTAATTAAATGAATATGGTCAAAATTGACATTAATGTTATTTTATCATAAATGATATTTTATAAATTTATTTTAAATCACAAAAAATACAATATTGTATAAATTTATTTTTAAATATTAATAAATATAATATATTTTCCATTAATGTACCAATTTATCTATTATAATGAATATATTGACTATTAAATAGTAAAAACTCGGTTAGCACGGTTAAGGTTAAAGTGGTGTTTTTGTGTGTTACATGAACTTGTATTAAAGTTAATTTCCAACACATATGAGATTTTTATTTTATGAATTAAATATAATATTTTAATATTAGTAGTTTTAAATTCTATAAAAAGTCTCACATTTTTTATTTCAAATGGATAAACTACCAAGGTTAGAATATTTTTTACCATAATAAAAAAATGGTAAAATAAAGAGACTTAAGAGGTAACAAACCAAATGTTTAAAAAATGTGTGTAAAAATATGGTGTAGGTGTGGCTCAAAAAAATCAACCCTAAAAACATTTTATTTTCATATTTACAGTAACTTTAGTTAATCTTGACCTCCTAATAGTAAATACTTTTGATTATTTACAAGAATTTCACTCCTCATCAACTATAAAAGGGCACTCATTCTCCACCATTATTCACACGTCTCAATCCATTTGGATTAGAAAATCCTTGAACAAATAACTGATAATATTCAATTATATCATCATAAAATACTCACTTTATTAATAAATCTAACCAAGGTAAACCTTTGGTTAAAACCAAAAGGAGATACCCTAAGAAGACGTAGCGTTCATCAATGTATGTTTTGTTTTATTTATTTTTCAATCCCTGTAAATTATTTTTTGTAAAATGAATATATAATAAACTCAGTATATGACATATAATGATAGTTTTTATGTTAATTTTATGATAAAAAATTTCACACACTTCCATCAAATGGTTTACGAATTCATTATTCAGTTGTATGGTAGACAACCACCTCACGAGTTGATGTCATTTGTCTTTCCATTACGACCTTTTAAGGATGAGAATAATGATAAAAATACAATTTATATTTCATATAAATTATATAAATGATTTATTTATTATTATTTAATTACTATATAATGCATACCTTCATTATTTCTATTTTTGGGAATACGATAATATTGTTTGTGTGTACGGCGAACTATCATCACGTGAAACAATGTGATTCACTCACACTTTATAGGGAATGTATTAAGGATTGGTTTAATATAAAAATGTTATATATATAACATAAAAATTATATTATTATGATAATATATATATATATATCATTTACTGTAATTTATTTCATTGTGAAAAAAAATGGAAACAACGTTCATGCGTATGTATAACTAACCTCTACATGAACGATTTATTTCATTTCCTATCACTAAATATTATGGGATAATAGAAATAACTATATACTAAATATATATGATATTTATATCATTTTTATCATTATCTATACTATGAAATCGTGATCTATGTAAGAGAACCAATAATAAAAAGTTAAACTATGTATGAAAAAAGCGGTTATTACCCAAAACATTACTTTAACTTGGAATCGTTAATAAATGGTTCATGTAAAGTCATAAGTAAATAATATATGGTATTATATATATGAATATGGTTATGTGATAGATGTATAACAAACATAAATTTATCATACTGGTCCATTGAATGAGTATGATGAGAGTTAAGACTTAATGTAATGGATTAACATCTCACTTTTTTCCTGTAAGAAACAAGCCATGTTCACCACATATTTATTATATATGGTTTGTATAATACCCATGTATTTATTTTATGATTATTTAAAATATAATTATTGGGATATAATTATCCATTTGAGGATCTCTCTTTTATCTGGTTACAGTTTCAATGTTACTAAAGTAGTAATGGAATTTTGACTCAATTTATATTCTTTGAGAAACATGTTATGTTATGCAACTATATTCTATTACGATGTGTATATATTTCTTATTTTATGTGTTATATCATGAATATCCTTTTTCATGATATTTTAAGACTCATTTAATGTTATTATTTAATGTTAATTATGATTCAATGTCCCCAAAGTGGTAAGATTTTATTTATATATTCGCATCATTTATCGAGATTATTTAGGATTATACTTCCATTGATGAAATATCTCAAGAATTGTGATGAATTTTATTCTCCTATGGTTATTCATAATATCTTCAAGTAATGGTAATATTTTTCACTATTCGGTAATTAATTAAATTAATAATGTGTTTTAAGAAAATCCAACATTATTTCTCTCTTCGGTAAGAAATAGGTTTATTCAAAAACCATGTGTTCTAAAAAAGATTCAAAAAAATATTTTAAAATGAATTTCACGATCATTTTCAAGTAAAAGTATTATAAATATTTTTATTATTTCAAAAGTGTTTAAAATGGTTTTAAGAACATAATTTATATGTTTTCAAGGTTATTTTCAAAGAAAAAGGTTATCTATTTTTTTATTTAAAAAGAGTTTTTCAATTTGGGATGTATATTTTTCTGAATACATGTTTTAAATTATTTTTAAATATTACTCAATATGTTTAAAATGTAGTTTTAAAAGAAACGGATTTTGAAAATATTTTATGTCAAAAAAATTATTTTTCAATAATGGTTAATTTTCTTAAGAAATGCTCCAAGTGGTATTTCAAAATCCCTCTACATCAAAGATAAAATCCTTTGATATAGTTTATTCTTTACTTAGGATGTAATACAAGGACACCATTATTATTATTTATTTAAATGGTTTATGTTTAGTATGAATTTTATTTTAGGAAACCAACTTCTTTTCATAGGTTATTATGATGAAGTTATTATAATAATTGTCCATTTTTCAAAAGTTATGATATGATGAAATGTTTATGATACCCATTTCATTTCATGATAAACAATATAATGTTTATGAAACCCATCCCTTTTTAAGGGTCTTGATATGATAGATGTTTTATTATTTGGTGAAACACGTGTGAATGATTTTATTATAATAAGGTTTGGTCTTATATCTATCTCTAATACATTGGTTAAATATTTATATCTCATGAGATAGACATGGATGGAATGAGAGTGAACCTGGTTTAGTATGGGATTAATTCCACTAAGATGTTATTGGGAGTGAACCTTGACTTCTTATATGATTTTGGGAGTGAACATTGACTACTAATATGGTATTGGAAGTGAACCTTGACAACTAATATGGTTTGCGAAGAAAACCCATTACACTATGATAACCTTTTAAGTGAGATTTGACTACTATGGACATCATTTTATATGTTTATATATCTTCCAAAATTCCATGTCTTATGCCTTTGTTATGCTCTCATGTATTATGTTCTTTAATCCCTTTTGATTAATGTCTTATGATGTTCTAATCTTTATTCCATGAATCATGTTCATGATCATTGATATACATGATATGATATTCAAATGTTATTCTCATATACTCATACCCTTATATTCATGCTATACTTTCGTATCTTCTTTATTTACCCTTACGGTGAATTTGAGATCACCCTTTATTATATTTCCATTCCCTAGGTAACGAATAAATGTTTTATGTTAGATTATTAAATGGTAATATCTTTGTAGGAAGCATTCAAGATCTTTCACGAAGTTAGAATATTGTGTTCCAAGTTTCCAAAGTCACTAAACTATTATGGTCCTTCGTAATCAGTTTTTGTAATGTAATTAATATTCATCTAAAAAGATATAATATCCTTGTATGTTAATCATGGGTCTCTATATTTGGTATCAAATGAAAGGTTCAGTTAAATTTTGGAAATTTTTACTTGTAAACTTTAGTGAGATCCCTAGGAATATTTATAAGGATATTTCTAGGGATGTCTCTAGGGATAAGTCTAAGGATGAGACAAAGTATAGGAAAAAAGTCAGAAATTTTTTTTAAAGATACATAGATTTTATTCCTATAAATACATCTTTCTCTAGATACAAAAAGTGGATTTGGATCTGGAACATATTTAATTAAGAGTAACAACCCCCAAAACACCATATTGATCTACAATAGATTGGGAAATAATGCATGAAAATGGGCCTTATTGCACACTTGGTTTGACACTCCTGAGGGATATGATTTTGAAATTAAAAAACTATTTATGAACCATCATTGAGGATTTAAATAGAATATGACTATGAATGACATATGATAAACCTACGGTGTTAAATATTTAAAAATAAGGTGTCATGATTTAGATATCCTATAAGTGATTTTTCATGATTATGTGGTTTTCCACTGTGATAAGTTTTTCTCACACTACGCTTTTCAGTTTTCATCAATAGTAGGAACCATAAGAAACTAGGTTATCATTGAGTGTGATGGAAAATTTGTAGATTAGTTGATAAATGGGATAATGACTATAGTAAATGATGTTTTGATTATTACAAATTAGTTATCATGGAAAATGATTAACAACATCCATAATAAAAACTCTAAAACTCACCAAAGAAGAGAAAGAAAGAGTTGACTAAGATTCTAGGTAATAGAGGATATAGTGGAAAGATGATTCAGTTTCCTTCATGTCAATAATATGGGAAGAAACACCCAATATGATGTCTTAGAAGAACTAGAAGATGTTTTGACTATAGAAAAGAAGTAATGTAACTACAAATGAAAAAAGTAAAAATTTTAATTAACATAATAGATGAGAATAATGGAATCACAAAGTTATCATATAATTTTGAATTCCTCAAATGTGGAAAGTATGGGAATTATGAAAATTGATGTCCTAAAGGGAAATATTGTGAATATAAATAGTAATTAGGTATAATTAATGGTTATATTGATGATGATGAAGAGACTAAAAATTACATATAAAAGGAATGAAGTTTCAGAGAATAAGAAGATGAATCTTACTTAATTGTTTTAGAATCAAGTGGGATAAACTAAATATTAATGTATTCTAATTCAAAGATTGTATTTTCTAAATTATGAAACATATAAGGATTATTCAGTATAAGTTATTCGTTTTTTATTTGAAATAATATATTGAATGATGTTGATGTACTAGATAAGTGATTTAATAGAAAGGATATGTTCTGATTATGGGAAGATAATCATTAATATGTTCTAGATATAGAGATTTTGATGTTTGGATAAAAAGTTGTTAGATATAAATAAGTAAATTTGATATTACTAATTAACACGAAAATGATTGTTGATTTTTTGGAAAAGTGGTTAATGCTATCAGGGATATATTTTACAAACCATTTGTATTTAAGGAATATATCCAACAATCTTTATAATGAATGTGGAATTATGAATGTTTTCATGATGGTTTTATGGAAATTCAGGTTATTACCATGTTTAAAGAGGATATATGATGAAGGTATTTACATATTTGGTATGTGATAATCAAAATATATTTTAGGATATATAGGGGGTCAATGTCAAATTGATTTTCTGAAATTTAGTTACCTTATTCTAATGTTTTAGATTTTCATTTTTCTAATGGACCAAAAGGTTAACCATTTATGAAAAGGATTATACTAAACTTTGAATAAGGTCTTATAGATTATTGTTTAACCATATAATGATTTAGGTATATTATATAACTTGTGTTAACAATTTTGTTTTGATGATAACTAAAGATATATATAATGACTTGTTATTATTTCTATGGATGCTATGATTTGTTAGTGCTTTAGGCTTTACAAATTATCCTTCATTTCATAGAGTAAGAGATGAAGAGGAAATTGATCAAGGAACAACTAAATAGAGATATTGTGTATATAAAATCGAATGAAATAAAGTAATAATATATTATTATTTTTAGGAAAAGGGTATTAAAATAAAATTTTGTCTTGTTATCATCATTTCTGATGATGTCACATTTTTCAACCATCATTGGTCTATGGTGTTATAATCACTAACCATCTCTATATCACTCAATTTATTTTTATCATTGATATTTATCACTCTCTATAATTATTTACACTTTTATTACATGTCCAAATATTCACTTCCCACCTATGTTATCCTGTGTGGAAACCTAATTATGAGTTACTCTTGGTAGCCATTATGTTTCCCAAATTAAATTTTTAAATGAAGTTTTAGTATTCATTTTTACAATATTGAAATTTACGATATAAAAATTAAAGTACTAAAAATTTGATGAACCATATGAATTTTAGGTTGAAAAACATTTTGATTGGGGTAAGATGTAACACCCTGAGATTTCATGAATAATGTTTTTTGGATAAAATAACATTCTTTGATATCTTTCATTATATGCAAGACTGAGTTTTATTGAACTACAATATTCTATTAGTATTATTATTTAATAAGATAGTGATATACTAGCCATTTGAATGGTAGAAATGAATAATTTTAACTAACTTATGAAAATATAAATTTTCCACATGTTTATCGGTTATCTATTTATTTTAAGTAAAATATGGTTCATTTAAAAGAAAAAAAGAAATGTTTTCTGAAAAAATAGTATCTTTTCTAAAATAGGGGTTAATCGTACTTGGAGTACATAATTTGAAATTAAATTTTACCAATTTTATAAAAAATATTTGACAAAATAAATTCAATTTTTTAAATCGAAATATAATATTATCTTAGGGTGAATTTTTTTTATTTTTTGTAAAGTTTTATTTTTTGACGAATAGTGAAAATACTGAATTTTAATTAAAAAATATCTTTTCATCTTAAAATTTTATAATTTTAAACTAAATTTGGAGTTTGTTTTAAAGTCACAATAGTTAAATTATACATATATTAATCTAATTTAGTTAATTATACACATTTTATTAATTAATTTTGATAAAAAAACAATGTAATCTTTTGCACGTTTCACTTTGAAAATACATTTTATCATCACATCTGCGGGATGAAATTTAAATTAAATTAAACCACTTATATTAAATGAAATTGTAAAAATGGATTCCATATTTTTTATATTAATATTTAATAATTTATAATAATTCCAACTTAATTTTATACCACTTTGATTAGTAAAAATAGTTAAAATTAATTACAGTTATTAAGGTAAAAACGATTTGACTTAGTGCTTAAAATTAGAGTATAAGGTGTTAAATGACCTAAAAACTTGTAAAAAGATAATTAAATTGATATATTTAGACACTTAACACATTAGTAACTAATTATAATTATATTTGGGACACTTTTACTTGAAATTGATCCAAATAATAATTTAATTAAAGAAAAAGGGAAAAAATGATTGTTTCTTCTTTTTAATTTCTATAAAGAATTAGAATAGGGAAAAAATGCATAGGTTTAGTTATAAATATTTTTCTAGAATAAAAATTAATCATGATAATTTATTTTAAATTTTTAGATATGATACAATTACATTAAATTCTTAATAAAACCAGTGCATGAATTATCTAGTTAATAGTTAAATAAACCAAATGATACTAAAAAAATTAAAAGTGAAGTAAACTGAATGAATTATTATGTTAAATTATTTTTATTAAAAAATTTACCCATTTTATATATTTTTAAACATAATATATTCTAATTCCATCATTATATTTATTTTTAAAAAAATTCAATTATATGACTAATGTTAAAATTGATATTAATGTTGTTTTGTAATAAATGATATTTTATTATTTTATTTCAAATTACTAAAAACCCTATATTTTGTTAATTTATTTTAAAATATTAAAAAATATAAAATATGATCCATTCATGGATAATTTTTCTATTATAATTACTATATTGACTACTAGATAGTAAAAACTCGGTTAGCATAGCTAAGGTTTATGTAGTGTTTTTTGCATGTTACATGCTCTTGTGTTAAAGTTAATTTTTTAAAAATATTTTTTTTTTATTTTATAAATTAGATATAATATTTTAGAGTAATTTGGTCTAAATTTTCTATTACATTAATTTATTTATAATGGATATACTACTATGTTATAAAATTAGTTATCATAATGAAAAAATGTAAAATATGAGATGAAGGAGTTATAAAAACAATATTAAAAAATGTGTATAAATGTGTGTTAGTGATGTGTCTCGACCATATAATCCCTCCAAAAAAATTAATTATAATATTTTTAGAAACATTAGGTAATCATGACCCCCAATTTTTAATACATTTGAGTATTTACAATAATGTTAGTCCCCAACTATGAAAGGGCACTCACTCTCCCCCATTCATCACTTATATCAAGCCATTTTGATCAGAAAAGACCTAAAAAACACTTATCTTATTCCCTAATATCAAAATAGAATCATATATTTGGGCATAAATCCAACCAAAGAATTTATTTTGTGCAAACCAAATGGAAATTCCTAGAGAAGAGGTAATGTTCATCAACAAAGATTTTGTTTTATTTATTCCTCAAACCCCATAATTATTTTTATATCATGATTAGATAATAAAAAAATTATCTTTAATATATGATGATATTTTTATGTTATGGTTACAACCTAAAACATCACACACTTCTATCAAATGGGTTATGAAGTCATCATTCATGTGTACGACATACAACCGCCTCACAAATGATGCCATTTTTCTATTTTCTTCATTCTAGGTTGGTAATAATGATGTGAGTACTATTTATGTTTGATATATTTAATTTTAATGTTCTATTTATGATTAAATAATTATTATATAACCCATACCTTCATGCTTTGCATTTTTAGGAATATGATAACATCATTCGTATGTACGGCCGACTACTTCCCTACAAAGCAATATGATTCATTCACACTATATAGGGAATTCATTAAGGATGTGTTTAATAGAAATATGTGATATATATATATATATAACATCAAAAGTTTAATTTTATATATATGTATATATCTTTTACTGTTCTTTCATTCAATTCAATAAGAAAATGGAAACAACGTTCACGCGTACATATGATATACCGTCTCTATGAATCATGCAGTTCATTTCATATTAGTAAATTTTATGGGTTAATATAAATAAATAAATAATGAATACATATGATATTTATATCATTTTAATCATTTTGGAGATTATTAAATCATGATATTAGTCTGAGGACCAAGAATAACAATTTGAAACATGTACAAAAAACAAAGTTGTTATTACCTAAAACGTAAACTTAACTTGGAATTGTTATTAAATATGTAATATAAAGTGATATTTAAATAAAATATGGTATTATATATATTAATATGGTTATTTTCTAGATTTAAAATATACTTTTATTTATTATACAATATTATTTAATGATTATGATGAGATTCAAGACTTAATGTGAGGGATTTCTATCACATTTTTATATTCTATGAGATCCAAGCCTTGTTCACCACCTATTTATTAAATGTGGTGTGTATAATTACCATGGAAGAATTTTATGGTTATTAAACTGATAATTATTTGTATTCACTTATCCATTTTATTATCTCTCATTGACGGGGTTATAGTGTCAAAGATACAAAATAGGTAAGGGAATTTTGTCTCAATTTACGTTATTGGAGACACATCTTATGTAATATACCAATATTCTTTTATGAGGTGTATATATTTCTCCTTTTACATGTTATATCATGAAGTCCCTTATTTTAATGATATTATAATCTTCATTTAATGTTATTCTTTCATGAGGATTATTATTCAAAGTTTCCAAATTGGTAAGAGTTTATTGTTACAATCTCATTATTTATCAGGATTGTTTATGATTATTATTCCATTGATAAAAACGCTCAAGAATTATCATGAATTTACTTTTAATATTATTATTCCGAATATATTAGTAAAAGTTTACAATTTTATCACCCTTTAGTACTTAATATAATTAATAATTAATTTTTTTGACAATTTAATCTTACTTCAAACTTTTGCAGGAAATATATTTTATTCAAAAACCATGCGTTCAAAAAATGATTTAAAAAATGTTTTAAAATTATATATTAATATCATTTTCAAGTAGAATAAATTTAATTTTTTTATGTTTTAAAAAAATTTTAAAATGGGTTTTAATGATTCCTTTATATGTTTTCAAGGTTATTTCAATGAAAAATGTTTTCAATATGTTTTATGATTTAAAAAGAGTTTTTTTGATTAGAAATCATATCTCATCAAGAAATGTTTTGAATATTTTTTAAAGATTAATTCATAAGTTTTCAAAGTGGGTGTAAAAGAAAATTATTTTTAAAATGTTTTATGTATTAAAAATGATTTTTATAGAAATTTTATTTTCCTTAAGATATTCTTCAAGTGATCTTTAAAAGTCCTTCTCCATCTAAGATGAAATCCATTGATATATTTTATGATTTAATGGGGATATGAACCAAGTAAACCATTGCTATTATTTCTTTGAAGGGTTTATATTTAGGATGATAAGTTTTTTATTAAGCCTTATTCTTTTCAATGGTTATGACAGGATGAAATGATTATAAAACCTATCTTATTTCAAAAGGTTGTGATATGATGAAATTTTTATGACAATCATTTCATTTCATGGGTTATGATATGATGTTTATAAAACTCATTTATTTTAATGCATCATGCTGTGATCAATTTGTTAGTATCTTATTTCACACATATATATGATTTCATTATGTGGTGGGTGGGACCTATATCTCTCTCCAATGCATTGGGTAAAAATTTATATCTCATGAGATATACATGGATGAATGGGGATTGAACTCAATTCAGTAAGGGAATTTTTACACTGAGATAGTATTTTGAGAGAACCTTGAGTACTAATATGGTCTTGGTGTAAAACTTGTCTACTATGATAGTATTGGGAGTGGTTCATGACTACTAATATTGTTTGGGAAGTGAGCATGTTCCACTAAGATATTCTTGACAACGAGCCTTGACAACTATGGAAATAATTTTATATGTTTATGTGTCTACCAAAATTACTTGTACTGTTCCTATGTTATAATATCATGGATTACGATCTTGACTCCATTATCATTCATGTCTTATGATCTTCCAATATTTATTCCATGAATCATGTTTATGATATTTGGTATGTAGGGTATGATCATTAAATCTTATGCTCATGTTCTCATACCCTTATTTTCATGTCATGCTTACATGTCTCCTTTATTTACTATTATTAATCATCTAAGCCTACCATTTCTTATGTTTCCCTTCACCAGGTTGTGAAGAAATTTATTATGTAGGAGTACTAAATGAGAATATCTTTATGGGAAATGGTGAAGATCTTTCCCCAAGTTATAAGATTACGTCTTATGTTTCCAAAGGAACTAAACTATTATGGTCCTCATGAATGTGTTTGTATAATGTAATTAATATTCATGAAAAAACAAATAATATCCATGTATGTTAAACTTTGGTCTCTATATTGCGAGGAGGTGTATTTATAATGGGAGGTGAGGGGTAATTTTGAATATTATATTAATTAGTTTAAAATTTTTGTCTCAATACTACAAATAATATTAATTATTATGACTACATATAGTAACTAGTTTATGTGAGTTCAAAATAATGGGTTCTTACATCATATATGAATAAAAAATTCATGCATTTAGCAAATAATGTTAAATAATGTATTTTATTTTATTTAACTGTATTCCAATATTCACAAAAAAATCAACTATTCTTAAAAAATACCAAATATTCACCATAAAAATTTTTAGACATGTATATTCCAAAAATAAAGTTCATTTCATGAAAATAATTTTATAAATATGAAAATTTTAATATTTAAATAAAATCTATATTTATTCAAAAAATATCAAGTCTAAGATCAATTTTTTAACCCTTTGAAAAATAAATTATGGTCTAATAAAATTATCTCATCACTATAATAAAATTTAATATTAATTTATAACACATTTTATGAAAATAAAATTTCTTTTAATTCATTATATTTTAACAAAATGAAATAAAAACATTTTTTTATTAAAAATGAAAAAAACTATTTTTCATTTTAAAAAAATTATTTACTTATACCATAATATAATTATATCATATTTTCTTTTTATAACATACCTAGATATTATTTTAAATTTATATAGGTGAGTATTCTATTTTAATGGTTATGTTACAATTCCTGATGGTCAGATTACTATTCTAATGGTCATGTTACTATTCCAATAGTCATATGGGTTCTCTAGTTCATATATATACACCATATTTCATTAATTATTCATTCAATTCTATTTTCTCTCAAGGTTCTATATTTTCATTTTTCATATATGAATATTGTATTACTAATATTTTTCTTCATTTATGAAGTGTTTTCTATGATTTTTGTTATTTTGGTGGATCGAACAATTCCAATTTTTCATATTTTCGTTATCTTGTTTTCTATTTTTTATCCCATGTAATATTTTCAATTTTATGGCCATATTTATCCTCTAAATGTAATTTTTAGATTAATGTAATAAAATTTTGTTTGTATTATCATGTGGTGAATGTGTATTATATAATATTACAATACTTAATATGACTTAACCATATTATCATAGAGAAATTTATATTAATAAAATTCTTTGTTGTTACATTCTTCCACCCTTATGAAATTTCACCCTTGAAATTTCATTTTACAAACTAAGGTAAAAATTTGTGAAGGTACTTCTACTTCAGGGATTCTTCTAGCTCCTAATTCACCTCCTAATACTTATTGTTTCATCATAGTGATTTGACTAGGTGGGTTTTCGTATTCCATAGAAATTTATCTCTATAGTACAAGATCATCACCAGCTACTCCACATAAGGATGATAATTTTCTAGTTTTACCACATATTAATTTAGTACATGTGAGGGGTCTTGCATGTACTTTCTTAATAGGGGAACCTAGAATACATCTTGTACTTAGAAAATAGTTGGTAGTATTTCTAGTTGATAGGCCACAAATCTAATGTGATCAAGAATATTAAAGGAGGTGATGTTCCCAACACTTAGCACTCACTTGTTCTCAAATATCATTATTCTTCCATGGAGATATGTAAAGGAACACTTTATCTCTATCCTAAAAATGGGTCTCATTGATGATTGACATCATAGCTCTATTGTTGAATCTACGAATCCCTTTTGTGTTACTGAAATATCTTGACCTTTCCTATCATTTACATAACCATTTCGTGTCTTAATACCATACTTTCACCAAATTAATCCCATCACTACTGGAATACGGGTTTTTCCCCACACTTCCATACCAACAGTTTCATTAAACCATTGGTAAATGATGGTTTAGGGAAGATTTTACCAACAGTTCCTCAAAACCGTTGGTATAGGTGTGTTTGTGGGAGCTTTTACCAACGGTTCATTAGAACTGTTGGTATAGATGTAGTTTAGGGGAGTTTTACCAACTGTTCAATGAGAATCGTTGGTATAGGTGTGGTTCGGGGAAGATTTTACCAACGATTATAAGGAACTGTTGGTATAGGTTTAGCCTAAAATTATATACCAATGGTTTTTAAAAACCGTTGGTAAAACTTTTCCCTAAATTACCAGTGACCCGTCCTCTCCCCCATTCGCGATACAGAACCCTAAACGGGAGCAACAGGCGATCTTGGAGCTCGCAGTTTGGCGATCTTGGAGCTCCTTCGGCTTCCTCTTCCTCCATCACATCCAAGGTGTTGAATCTCCTTCCAAATCTTATCAGACCCATCCTAAATTTGGTATTTTCTTAACTGGTACCTTATTTTTATTGAAATTTATCTAATATTTGAGTTTTTAGTTTTGATTTTTATGGGTATATATTTTTGTTTCTGTTTTGATTTAACCTATATGTGATGATCTTGTATCATTATTAAGATGTGTCCAACGGTTCTTTGATCATTGTTTTGTGGAGAATGAATGGTTTAGGACAAGCATTAGAAGTAGCTTCCAGTGAGACCATTTTAGTATAAGGGGAAACAAGATTATTATCTACAAGGGGGTGATTGATTTGGTAGAGACCAAACATAGTTTGTTCCTTGTGTTGAAGAACCATAAATAGAGTGTTCCAATTAGGTGAACATCAGTAAAGATGTAGGTAAGATTTCCTGGTCCTGTTTCATGAAGTTGAATATGTGGTGCTATAGTGGTTTTAGATTGATTGAGGTACTCTTAGTGTATTGTAAACCCTCATTTGTTCCATATTCATTTAAATTGATTTAATATCATTTTTTTCACACACACCATTATATCCTCTCAAACTATATTTAGAGTGTATTTTTATTCTTATGGTGTTAAATATTTTAGTAAATGTCCAAACTAGATTCTTTTATGTGTTCAAGGGGTTTAGACTGATGACAAGGCTGCATGATTATTGTGGGGGTATTCTTTTCGTATAAATATACATATACTATGTCATCAAATGAATCAACTAGTTATATTACATACAGATTTTTATCAAATGATTCTGAAGGAGGCTTGTGTAATCATATGGGGATAGAAAAAATGTAGTTTTTGTTATTGAGTGGGAATTTTAGGTGGGAAGTTGATATGTGGACCACCTAGTTTATGTGATTGTTCATAATTTTATAGAAAAGATTAAAGCTATTATGTTGGAGGATACCAAGGTTTTTAGGGTTTTTGGTTTTGTTTTTTATGAGGTGGTTGTGATGATACTCCCTTGACATGATGTTGAGATTGAGATACACCAAAATCAGGGTGCTTCTCTAATTTCAATAGCTCTTAGTCTGTTGTATCCAATATTGACACACAAAATTATTTTTATAAATCAAATTTTGTTGAACTATAATCATTAATATGTCACAACGTTAATCATTAAAAAATAATTTCATAAACTATATTGTCATTTCATCTATAAATATAATGATTAAAGAGACATTATGTGGATGGAAAATCATATTCATTATATCTATGAAGAAAATTATAGTGTTTATCAACCCAAAAGTCATGAAAAAAATAATAAAAACCATATATACTCTTAAACTCAATCTTGGGAATGATTCTTTATATGACCCGCTACTAATGGTATTTTTAAGGATATCAATCCATAGAAAGCAACAAAATGTCATGTAACAGATCAATTTTCCCTAATATTTGTTATAGAGAACTTATTCATCTCTATTAACTAATTAAGATTCATTGACAGCCCACCCACCCCACCCCCAGACACCCGCCCACCACCCCCCGGACACACCCATCACCCTGGATGCCCCCAACCCTGGAAAGCCCCCCCCCCCACCACTGGAAAGCCCCCCCTCCACCCCTTAACACCCTCAACCCCACTGGACAGCGCCGCCACCCCCCCGTGGATAGCCCGACCACCCTCTGTGGATAGCCCACCCACCCCCTGGATAGCCCGCCCACCCCCTGGACACTCTAGACCCCCTGGACAGCCCCACCACCCCCATGGGAAGCCCGCCAACCCCCTGGACACTTCGTACCCCCCCCCCCGGACTGCCCCACCCACCCCCTGGACACCCCGCCCACCTCCTTGGATAGCACGCCCACCCCCCTGGACTCCCCCTACCCCATTAGACTGCCCTCCCACCCCCACGGACAGCCCTCCCACCTGGACACCCTGACCCCCTAGATATCCCCTGACCCCCTGGACACGTCCGACCCCCGGATGAGCCCACCACCCCCTATACACCCTGCACCCCCTGGACACCCCGCACCCCCCTTGGACAGTCCCGCCACTCCCCTAATCCTCATCTTACTCCTCATCCAGATCTCCCGGAAGAAGTTAATGTATAAACCTCATGTACTCCCAACAAGATCCTTAAGGATTATGTATTCCTTAATCCACTTCCATTATCTTACTGGGAAATCCTTGAATATAGGCATTAGAAATTCTGTATCTTATTTTCTTATATACACTAGATTTTGTTGTATTTCTTAATATGATTCTTATATAGAGTAATGAGTTATTTATTCTTTTATATAAAGTAAACAATTTTCATTTACCTAAATATTTTTTTGATTAAACTTCAATATTATTTAATTTCATTGAAATGGCTTATTTCAATTTTTTTACAGAATGGACAGAAGTTGGATGTACGAAACTGATCAGATATCAACCGATTTTCAAAATAATTAGAACAGCTTTCTAGATTTTTCATTTGATAGGGCTTCAGATAGTGGTCGCATACACTGCCCATGTTTTAATTGTGTTGGAAGAAATTGGTTGAGTCGTGAAAAAGTTAGCTATCATATAACCAAATATAGTTTCCAAACAAACTATTATGTGTGGTATCACAATGGAGAGAAAATGGAATCTCAAAATGTTGATGATCCAAATGATACGACTGAATTGGAGAGTTTGATATATGATCGGTTTCCATTTATTTGGCATCATGAGAAGGAAAGGATTTACAGCCAACAAGATTTCGATACAAGCACACATGATGCATCCAATGAAAATGATGATGTTGATAGGGTGAAAAAATTGAATGATGCTGCGACGACTCCAGTATATCAAAAATGTGGTAAAATGAAAAGGTTGGAATTTTTAATCTGATCGTTTCATGGGAAAACAATGTATGGGATTTCCAATTCTGTAATTGATTACATTCTTACCTTCTTGAAGGACTTAATTCTAGATGATGCATATATTCCCTCAAACCATTATATGGAATGGAAGTTAGTGGATGAACATGGATTCCCAAAAAAAATTCATGCTTGCCCGAATGATTGCAGCTTATTTTGGGAGGAAACTGCTAAAATAAATGATTGTATCAAATGTGGAGCCTCCTGATGGAAGCCAAAAGATGATGGAACACCATCTCGTGTGCCACAGAAAGTAATGTGGCACTTTCCATTGATCCCTAGATTACAGAACCATTTCATGTCTGATGAAATATCTATAAAAATGCGATGGCATGACACCGAGAGAAAAAGGAATAATGAAGAGTTGGTTCACCTTGCAGATGGATTTGCATGGTAGAGATTTGATGCTCAATATCCTGAATTTGTAGCCAATGTGCTTAATGTGAGACTAGGTCTTTCATGTGATGGTTTTAATCCATTTGGGCAAATGCTTACATCGCACAACACATGGCTGGTTTTCATACACATTTATAACCTTCCCCCTTGGTTGTGTATGAAAAAGCCTTACACTTTCTTGAGTATACTGATATCTGGCCCTCTAATCCCAGAAATGATATAGATTTCTACTTGGAACCTTTAATAAAAGAGTTGAAACTTCTTTGGGATGTGGGTTTTCCCACATATGATGCATGTTCGAAAGACATATTTCAGATACGTGTTGTGCTTATGTGGACGATCAATGATTTTCCTGCTTATGCAATGATGTTTGGATGGAGCACAAAAGGAAAATTTTCATGTCCTGTTTTTATGAAGAATAATCAATCGAGAAGACTGAAATATCGTTGTAGTTTTATTTTTATGGGACATCGATGATTCTTTCCAATGAACCATCCATATAGAAACAATCGTCGAAGATTTGACAATACCATGGAGAATGATGATCCACCTCAGCGTATGTCTGGAACTGATGTGCTTAATGAATTTCAAGATTTCAGTTATTCATTTGGGAAGGGTGTAATGAAATCTAGAAAGAGGAAAAATGGTTCCAATGATACCTGTTACAATTGGAAGAAGTAGAGTATATTCTTTGAGTTGTCGTATTATTCAACCAACTTGTTACGTCATTGCTTAGACTTAATGCACATTGAAAATAATATATGTGAAATGTTGATTTCTATTCTTCTAAATGTCAAGGGGAAGACAAAAGATGATTTACGATCTCGGCGTGACTTGGTAGATTGGGGGATCATACCAGAATTGCATCCTTTCTGTATCAGTGAAAATAAACGGCAAGTTCCATGTGATTCTTATGTGATGACACCTGCTGAAAAAAATCAATTTCTCGAAGTTCTAGCGACAATTAAAGTTCCTGATGGCTATTCAAGCAATATATCAAAATGGGTAAACAGAAAATAGTTGAAGCTGAAATCTTTTAAGACTCATGATTATCACGTCCTTTTGCAGGAGTTGATTCCAATAGCAATCTGTCATCTCTTGTCCAATAATGCTAGAGTCTTAGTTATTTGGTTGTGCTATTTGTTTAGACATCTTTGTGCTAAGAGGTTTTTAAATCCTTTTTTCCAAAACTGTTGGCAGAGACACCATTAATTTTGTGTGAGTTAGAGAAAATATTCCCTCCATCATTTTTTACATGCATGTTGCACTTGACTGTCCATATTACGACCGAAATACTTCATAGAGGACCCGTTGATTTTTGTTGGATGTATCAAACTGAAATAAACATGTGCACATTGAAATCATATGTTCGGAATAGGAATTATACCAAAGGTTCTATTGTGAATGGTTACTTGGCTCAAGAATGTATGGATTTCTGTGCAATGTATTTGTATGATCCTACTACGAGAATAAATAGACCAATGAGAAAAGAAGAAGAACAGTATGGGCAACTTGAACCCAGTTTTCCATCACTTCCTCAGACATGAGGAATTCCGAGATCATATACATTGATGACATTAAGCCTTGAAGAGCGAGATATGGAACATCGCACAATGTTGTTCACTTGTGATTTGTTCGATGAGTATATCAAATCAGTAAATTGTACATGTGTCTCTTATCTTATCTCTTGTAATTTTAAATATTTGTTAAACTATTATTATTTTTATCTACAGGGAACATAAAGAATTGATATATAGAAAGCATTGTTATTTATCTTTGAGAAGGAAAGAGACTTTGCATAGCAAAGGGTTTTATGCTTGGTTGAAATTGAAGGTAAAAATATTTCTGTAATAACTAAATAAAAATAATATTTAATTAAGTTTACTATTTGTTTATATTTCAGGTATCGAGTTTTACTTCAGACTCTGTTTCTGAGGTAATAAGAGCTTTGGATTCTGGTCCTACTACCATGGTTCGTGCTAGTAAATCACTTGTGATCAAGGGATACAAATTTATTATCACTGAACGAGAAAAAAACATGAGAACACAACATAATGGTGTTATGCTAACTGCCACAACAGTCTGTTATGCCAGTTCATCAGATACTATACCTCGTTCTGCAAATGTTTCTTATTATGGAGTCGTGGAGAAAATAATAATTTTGGATTATTACTCGCATGGTCAAGTCACGATGATGAAATGTTAATAGTTTGATTCAATGATGAGGCAAGGAACCTTTATTGATGATTGTGGATTTCGAGTTATTGATATGACTCTCAGTCTTGACACCGATGAACCATATGTATTGGCATCAAGGGTGAAATAAGTTTTTTATGTCAAGGATCATCGTCATCCTAAATTCGGTTTAATTATTGAAGTAAATCCCAGACATGTTTTTGATGATGGTGATGATGAAGTTGACACTATCCATACTGTAATTGGAAGCAATCCGTTTATTACTTATGATGACGCCAATAGCTCAATTATTAGAGTTGATTGTGAACCCGAAGTTTTGGTGGGAAATATATAGAATCATACAGTTGTGTTCTCACCTACATGTTTCACCTACATCATTTAGAGTGTGTATCCTAGTACTTACCTTCAAACCACCATAAATTTTCCTTTACTTTATATTTTTTTATCATAATGGTTTTTCTATATTTTTTTGGGTTACACATTAGTTATCTATTTGTAATTACTTACATATTTGTTTTCATTGCAGGAAATGACACCAATTGAAGAGAGGAGACAAAAAAAGATGACAGATAATAATCGTCGCATGGTACAGATGGGTGTTCCTCCACTCATCCCTATTGTGAGTATTTTATTTCAAATATGAATATTTCAATAACTTATAATATCATGTTTTTACTTTTGTGTTAAAAAGTTTTTCAGGATAGACCCCCTAGATGAGAGATATATGACAAGGTGCCTGATATTGCTCCCAGTAGAGAGGATGGTGGTCGGAGGGGGGTGGTGTCAGAGAAGTATAATAATATAGTGGTCCCGATACTGAGGCTGGTGGTACGAGGGATCGTGGGGAGAGAGTTAGACGATCCACTACCACAGACGTATCTTCTTCGAACCATTTTGATCCTGGCATGTCTTCAGGGACACACGGGATATTTAGACCTCCGATTTTTACAGTACCAGTTGGCCAGAAGTCTATGCCATCACCATTTTCTTCTTGTTCATTATCTCTGAGCTATTATATTCCACCTTCTTCGACTCCTACTATGACAGATTAGGTGGTTGAGGAGCGTACACTGAGGGACACTCCACCAGTACAGGATATTCCTTCTGCTTCTGCACATCTAGTGACGCCCATTGATCTGACTACCACAAGTATATTTATATAACTCTATCAAATATTTATACTAAAATTTATTTTATTATAACTTGTACTGATATTATTTTTCTTTAATAACAGATTCATCTATAGATTGGAGGCTGGGGAGGGGGCGTACTCGCTTACGTGCCGTATAGAACCGCCAGACATAGTTGACGTTTGAATACATAGTTGATGGGAAAATGATTGATAAATCTAGGTAGGAATGTTGGGTTTTTTGGCAATGCTAGCCAAATACTCCGATATCATTCCGATCAGCCCTCTTTCTTGGTGACATATTCCACATGAAGTCAAAGATAACACATGGTCACAAATATGGGTAAAAAATCTATTGGATTTAATGTTGTATTTTTTGGTATTTATATGAACTAATATATTGGGATTCAGCTTCAGTTTAACTTCCCTGATGGCGAAGGTACACAGCCAGCACGTTTAAAAGAGTTAGGAGAGATTTGGAGAGCTTATAAGCATGACCTATATGTTGGCTGGTGTGATAGAGTGGGCACGGAGTTAGAGACATTACCTATCGTGGATGACAACCTGATAGAGCAATATCTCCAAATGATTACCCATTGGGCGACTGCCAAATTTAAGGAATTGATCTCATTTGAGGTATTTAAATGAGAGTTTTCATATTTTTCATTAATATAATCTTATTTATTATTAAAAATTATTTAAGAATATTCTAAAAGAAACAAAAAAAAATTGATTCAAAGCAATACCTCCACACTTTGGGGCGCAAAACTATGTCAGATCATGAGAGGCAGCTGGTACGATAAAGTTGTTTATAATTTTTTAGGACATTCCCTTTTAATTTATTCCTACTTAAATTATGTGATGTATTGAATATTGAATATATGATTATACTTTAACTTTATATTTTTTCAATTTCATTATAGAATCACAAATTGAATATTGAAGGACGTATCCCTTGAGAATTTTTTTTTGCTCGAGCAGAAGAAAAAAAGATGGAACTACGGTAAATGAATCAACCCAAGAAAAGATTATAAGTTTTAATTTGTTTATTTCAATGTTTAATATCTATTTTGAAATTTATTTATCTATTAATATTTTTAACAGGCTACTTTAGAGGCTCTTGATGCCCAAGAGCCTGAAAATTTTGGGCCACACGATCATTTATATCTGGTTTTAGGAGAGGAGCACTCTGGTCGATTACGCTGCCGACCTGGTAAGAATATAGTCCCAACAAGGTATTGGTCCTCTCTAGGTATCCATTCTAGTACCACCGAGTTGGAACATGTCAAAGAGCTTGCAATACAGTCTGATAAAAGGTTCATAGAGTTTGAAGTACAAGTTCAAATGAGGGAAACCGAATTTATGAAACTAATGAAAGCATTATCTTCATCACTTCCACCAAAGGCTAGCACGGCTTGTCAGACATTTATGTCGTCGATGGGTGAATTATCCAATGCACCAGGAGGCAGCTCTAGTGGCATTAAAGATGATGACATTCCTGGTCATGACGAGGATGCTGAAGAGGACGAGGGCGAGGATGAGGATGAGGATGAGGGCGAGGATGGGGCCAAGGGCGAGGATGGGGCTGAGGGAGAGAATGGGGCCGAGGATGAGGATGAGGCCGACGATGAGCATGGGGATGATGACGAGGATGACGACGAGGATAGAGATGGTGGTGAGGATGTGGCCGATGATGAAAGTGGTGATGGTGATGGTGATCAGGGGCAGATTGATCCATTACATTTTTGAATTCTGTATAACTCTATATTTTTTAACCTGGTTTTCCACTCCGAGGTTTTCCTCTACTTCATAGGGATGTTGTTATCAGATCTCTTTTTTTAACATGATTTTTATTGTATGATTAGTCTACTACCTAGACCTTTAGTATTCCTTGGTACTGTGATACTCATTTTTCTATTTTGTATTACTTACATTTCATAGTTATCCATTTATTTCATGTTTATGTCATTTTCCCATAGAACTGCATTTTATGTCATTTATGCCTGATAGTTTTATGTCTGATAGTAACATGCGTGGAATAATAACATGAAAATAAATTTTCTTTTGCAAGTAGTAACTGTACATTATTGATTATGTTCTTATTTTTGTGTTTTTGAAGTGAATTGTGTTGTTTTTGAATTTCCATTCTGTTCAGGGGATGATTTCTGTTTTAGTAATGGTGGATATTCTAGGAATTTTGGGGATACCAACTCAATTCTGGAATGGAAAATGAAGTGTTTCCAAATTTATCATACTTACTGTTTTAACATATTTCTTATACATAATTATGAATTTCTTATTAAAGTGTTTCCCTATTAGTAATACATAGAACGTATTGTTATTTTTAAATATTACTATATCTGCATGTAAACTTATTTCATGAATGAGCAGGTGCTGGGGGAAGAGGTTGGGCAGAGGGGGAGGGGAGGGGAGGGGGCTGCTGGGTGAAAAGGGTGGGTAGGAGGGGAGGGGCAGGGGGCTTCTAGAGGAAAAGGGTGGGTATGGGGGGAGGGGAGGGGAGGGAAGGGGATGGGGGAGGGGAGGGTAGGGGGTTGCTGGGTGAAAAGGGTGGGCAGGAGGGGAGGGGCAGGGGGCTGCTGGAGGAAAAGGGTGGGCAGGGGGAGGGGAGGGGAGGGGAGGGGCTGGGTGATGGTAGGAGGGAGGGGGATGCTGGGGGAAAAGGTTGGGTAGGGGAGGGGGATGCTGGTGGAAAAGGGTGGGAAGGGGGGAGGGGAGGGGAGGGGCAGGGGCTGCTGGAGGAAAAGGGTGGGCAGGGGGGAGGGTAGGGGAGAGAAGGGGAGGGGGAGGAGAGGGGAGGGGAATGCTGGGTGAAAAGGGTGGGCAGGAGGGGAGGGGCAGGGGGCTGCTGGACGAAAAGGGTGGATAGGGGGGGAGGGGAGGGGAGGGGCTGGGGCTGGGCAGGTTGGAGGGGAGGGTAGGGAAGGGTAGGGGAGGGGAGGGGAGGGGCTGGGTGATGGAAGGAGGGAGGGGGCTACTGGGGGGAAAGGGGTGGGGAGGGGGCTGCTGGTGGAAAAGGGTGGGTAGGGGGGAGGGGAGGAGAGGGGCAGGGGGATGCTGGAGGAAAAGGGTGGGCAGGGGGAGGGGAGGGGGAGGGTAGGGTAGGGGGATTCTGGGTCAAAAGGGTGGGAAGGAGGGGGAAGGGGAGGGGGGAGTAGAGGGGAGGGGGATGCTGGGTGAAAAGGGTGGGCAGGAGGGGAGGTGCAGGGGGGAGGGGAGGGGAGGGGAGAGGATGATTATGTAAGGAGGGAGGGGGTGGTGGGGGAAGAGGTTGGTCAGGGGGAGGGGAGGGGAGGGGGTTGTTGGGGGAAAAGGGTGGGGAGGGGGAGAGGAGGGGAGGGGTAGAGGGCTGCTGGAGAAAAAGGGTTGGAAGGGGGGAGGGGAGGGGAGGGGCTGGGGCTGGGCAGGTTGGAGGGGAGGGTTGGGAAGGGGATGGGAGGGTAAGGGAGGGGCTGGGTGATGGCAGGAGGGAGGGGGATGCTTGGCTAAAAGGTTGGGTAGGGGGAGGGGAGGATATGGGCAGGGGATGGGCTGCTGGGGGAAGGGTCTGTGTAGGGGGGGTTCTGAGGTGGGATAGGGATTTGATGCATGTTTCATAGATTTTTTTTCCTTTTATTATTTTAAATGTATGTTACATAAGTATTACTATTTCAATTTGTTGAGAAAAATTTTACAATCCTGTTCCAATATAATTTATGCTTTCTACTGTTGCTTAGCTGTGAAGATGCATGGTGGAAAATTATTCAGGGAAATCAACAGTTTGGTTATTATGAATTTCAATGTGTCTTTTGTGATGGGTCTTCTCTTAAATAAAAGGATAGGTCTCTTTTGCTGGGATTTATGATATGAAGTCAGCACAAAATGATTATTGCTGAAGTGCAATCTCATTTGGGCCAACTTGTGAGTTTTAAACATGGTATAAAAAATTCTCCTGGGTTGGAAAGTAATATTGTTATAAGGTGCATAATATTGATCATTCATGATGTTCTCTTCAAACAGACATTTAGGGAGGGTGTCCTCGTTGCAGATGCATTTGGTTATCAAAGTGTCTTTCTTTTGTTTAAAATGGATGCGCTTTTAAGTAAAATAAACGACATATGGAAAACTGACCAAACACATTCAGATCATGTTGATACTTTAGGAAAATGATCCATGGGTCATTTGTGACATTTACGAGTCAACCCCACCTCAATCTGAGGTGTGGTGTGTCGGAACCACTCAAAGTGTCTCACTTTTCTTTGAAATGGACAACAGTTTAAGTCAAAACAACAACTGACATACAGAAAACGGACCAAACACATTAGTATTCTGTTGATACATTAGGAAAGGTATCCATGGGTCATTTTTGATGTGTACGAGTTAACCTCATCTCAATTTAAGGCACGGTGTGGCTGGTACCACTCAAACTATCTCACTTTTATTTGAAATGGACATGATTTTAAGTGAAAACAACAACCGACATACGGAAAACTGACCAAATGCATTCAGATTCTGTTGATACTTTAGGAAAAGTTTCCATGGGTCATTTTTGACATGTAAGAGTCATCCTCGCCTCAATCTGAGGGCCGTTGTGGCTGGTACCACTCAAAGTGTCTTTCTTTTGTTTAAACTAGATGCACTTTTAAGGAAAATAAATGAGATATGGAAAACCGACCAAACGCATTTTGATTGTGTTGATACTTTAAAAAAATGATCTATGGGTCATTTGTGACGTGTACGAGTCAACCCCACTTCAATCCAAGGCGCAGTGTGGCCGGCGCCACTCAAAGTGTCTCACTTTTCATTGAAATGGACAACAGTATAAGACAAAACAACAATTGACATACAGAAAACGGACCAAACGCATTCTGATTCTATTGATACATTTGGAAAAGTATCCATGGGTCATTTTTGAGGTGTACGAGTCAACCCTGCCTCAATATGAGGCACGGTGTGGCCGGGTACCACTCAAACTATCTCAGTTTTATTTTAAATGGATAGGATTTTAAGTGAAAAGAACAACCGGCATATGGAAAACTGACCAAACGCATTCATATTCTGTCGATACTTTAGGAAAAGTATTCATGGGTCATTTGTGACGTGTACGAGTCAACTTTGCCTCAATCTGAGAGCCGGTGTGGCCTATACCACTCAAATTGTCCATCATTTTTTCAAAATGGATGCACATTTAAGTAAAATAAACGACATATGAAAAACTGACCAAACGCATTAGGATTGTGTTGATACTTTAGGAAAACGATCCATGGGTCATTTTTGATGTGTACGAGTCAACCCCACCTCAATACGAGACGCGGTGTGGCCAACACCACTCAAAGTGTCTCACTTTTCATTGAAGTGGACAATAGTTTAAGTGAAAACAACAACCGGCATACTGAAAACCGACCAAACGCATTCTAAATCTATTGATACTTAATGAAAAGTTTTCATGGGTCTTTTTTGACGTGTACAAGTCAACCTTGCCTGAATCCGAGGCACAGTGTGGCCGGTACCACTCAAACTGTCTCACTTTTATTTGAAATGGACAGGATTTTAAGTGAAAACAACAACCGACATACGGAAAACCGACCAAATTCATTCAGATTATGTTGATACTTTAGGAAAAGTTTCCATGGGTCATTTTTGACGTGTACAAGTCAAACCCGCCTCAATCTGAGGGCCGGTGTGGCTAGTACTTCTCAATGTTTATTTCTTTTGTTTAAACTGGATGCGCTTTAAAGTAAAATAAACAACATACAGAAAACCGACAAAACACATTCGTATTTTTCTGATACATTAGTAAAACTATCCATGGGTCATTTGTAACGTGTACGAGTCAACCCCGCCTCAATCAGAGGTGAGGTGTGGCCGGCACCACTAAAAGTGTTTCACTTTTCTTTGAAATGGAAAACAGTTTAATTCAAAACAACAACTGACATACAGAAAATGGACCAGACACATTCATATTATGTTGATACTTTAGGAAAAGTATCCATGGGTCATTTTTGACGTGTACGACTCAACTCCGCCTCAATCTGAGGCATGGTGTGGCCGGTACCACTCAAACTGTCTCACTTTTATTTGAAATGGACAGGATTTTAAGTGAAAACAACAACCCACATACAGAAAACTGACCAAACGCATTCTGATTCTATTGATACTTTAAGAAAAGTTTCCATGGTTCATTTTTGATGTGTACGAGTCAACCCCGCCTCAATCCGAGGTCTGGTGTGGCCGGTACCACTCAAAGTGTCTTTCTTTTGTTTAAAATGGATGCGCTTTTATGTAAAATAAATGATATACGGAAAATGGACCAAATGCATTCAGATTGTGTTGATACTTTAAGAAAACGATATATGGGTCATTTGTGATGTTTACGAGTCAACCTCGACTCAATCTGAGGCGTGGCGTGGCCGGCACCACTCAAAGTGTCTCACTTTTATTAGAAATGGACAACAGTTTAAGTAAAAACAACAAATGACATACGGAAAATGGACCAAACGCATTCAGATTCCATTAATACTTTAGGAAAAGTATCCATGGGTCATTTGTGACGTGTACGAGTCAACCCCGTCTCAATATGAGGCATAGTGTGGACGGTACCACTCAAACTATCTCACTTTTATTTGGAAAGGGAAATATATTAAGTGAAAACAACTACTGGCATACAGAAAACCAACCAAACGCATTCGGATTCTATTAAAACATTAGGAAAACGATCTAAGGGTCATATGTGACGTGTACGAGTCAACCCTGCCTTAATCCGAGGTGTGGTGTGGCTGTAACCACTCAAAGTGTCTCACTTTTCTTTGAAATGGACAACAGTTTAAGTAAAAACAACAACTGATATACGGAAAATGGACCAAACGCATTCGGATTCTATTGATACTTTAAGAAAAGTATCCATGGGTCATTTGTGATGTGTACAAGTCAACCCCGCCTCAATACGAGGCACGGTGTCGCCGGTACCACTCAAACTATCTCTCTTTTATTTTAAATGGACAAGATTTTTGTTGAAAAAAAATATTGGTATAAAGAAAACCGACCAAACACATTCAGATTCTGTTGGAACTTTAGAAAAACGATCCATGGGTCATATGTGACGTGTACGAGTCAACCCCGCCTCAATCCGAGGCGTGGTGTGGACAAAACAGCTAAATGTCTCTCTCTTTTTTGAAAAGGACATCATTTTAAGTGAAGACAACTGAAATTTACACTCATCAACAATAGTAACAAACTCTTTTTCATGAGTTGGATAGTTTCACTCATGGGGTCATAAGTGACGAGACTCCTAAGAAAATACCTTTTCATCATATATTATAAACAATAAAAGTTTAATTCAAACTTCATCACAAATCATTAAATACCCAAATCTAGGATCAGAAAAAAAAGGGATATGATCCAATTTCAAACTCATATTCAACTCTAATAGGTATTTCTCATACTATTCATCCTATTAGAATTTGATGGGGAGGTGGGGGGCTGTGCTGGTTGGGGGGTTGTGTAGGGGTGAGGTGAATTACTATCAGATGATTGTTGTCATATGAAGATTAAAATAGGGAATTGTAGTACATGACATGGTTGGAAGAATTTGATGGTTTTATGTGTTTTTATGCTATTTTAGGTGTTTTTTATACTATTTTATGTTTGTATGTGGTTTTTGTGATATTTTTTATGCAGTTGGAGGTGTATAGTGGAGGGGATACTAGAGGGGGATACTGTACAGCAGTTCTGAAAAAACTCAATACCAACGGTTCTAAACCATTGGTATAAGAGTGCTGGATTTCTGGAAAAACACTATACCAACGATTTAGAACTGTTGGTATATGTGTTCTGGAATTATAGAAAAACACAAAACTAATGGTTTAGAATCGTTGGTATAGGTGTTCTGGAATTCTGAAAAAACACAATACCAACGGTTCTAAACCGTTGGTATAAGTGTTCTGGAAAATCACATTACCAACGGTTGAAAATCATTGGTATAACAATTCTCAAAAAATGCAGTACCAATGGTTTTAAACCGTTTGTATACATTGGGAGAAATTTAATAAAACAATATACCAACGGTTTAGATCAAACCATTGGTATAAGGCTTTCCTCATGTCTTACTATCCAACAGTTTGTAAAACTGTTGGTATAGGATATTCCAACGGTTTTCCATCCTATACCAACGGTTTAAAACCGTTGGTATAACCTTCTTTTCTAGTAGTGCATCACATAGGTGTTTTATATCTTTGGATTCTTGAGTGGAAACTATTACTTTATGAGAACTCGATTATAAGAATATATTGATCCCATCCACTTTTAAAGTACATAGAGCATGCTATGAACATGTCCTCCAATGTATGGATAGTTTTCTCATACTAGAAATCAGTTTGTGGATGATAATTCATACTGAAGTTCAACTCAGTGTTTAGATCATATTGGAGACTCTTCCATAACATATAACTAAATATTGAATCATAATCAGATACAATTTATAATGGAATTCCATGAAGACATAACGCATCTATATTGTGTATCCTTTATAGTTAATAGAGTGATAATTCCCCTTGAATAGTGATGTAATGACCTACATTTATATGTTAGTCCCCCACAACCCATATATCATTATTTATTCTTCATTCCTTTGAGATACAAGTGAAAAAAACCCATGGTGACATTTTCTCATTTACAAATTGGTATGGGTAATGGTTACATCATCGAATTAGAATTTTTCCTTCCATTCTTCACTTACTAACATACTAGGAATTTTGATGTATATTCCATGATTTCCTTATTAAAATTTTACCACCAATAGTTCTCTTGGATATCTTGATACATCTTTTTTATCCCTAAGTGGATGGAGAACAAAGATCTATGTGAATAATTAAATAGATCCATTTTATCTCAATATTTTACAGTACACATATTCATGATCCAAATATGAAAACTCATTCATCAATTTTGAACTCCTAGGTTTTCCCTTTTCTTATAGCTTCCACATTCGTCTGTATTTCGATATCACCACTTTGAAAATCCTTTTTCATATCTAGAATGAAAGGTTATATAATTTTAACATCTCAGGTAAATAAAAAATAATAAATTTTTCATATTTATTAATATTTTTGATTTAAATGTTAATTTAACTTTAAAGGGGATGCTATGTCCTGTAGCATACCCAATACACAACAATGAGTTTCGTTGAAATCTTATATTGCACACTAATAATATAATATTATTATTTAAAAAGAAACATAACACTGAGCCATTGTATTGGAGGAAATTAATTGAACTAACAAAAATATTGTCATATATGTTTTATAAATTTTTTAACATTTATCCAATAAAAGTTAGAGGCTTACAATATGAAAGAATCTAATTTTAAGCATAATTTACTTTAAAAGTTTAATTTACTACTTTTTAATGAAGAACCATATTTAAATATAGTTTTGGTCACTTTTATATGTTCCATTTGACAAAATAAAATTATTTTTTAGAATTGGGACATCAAAATTTACTTTAGGTAAAATTTTGGTATTCTTCTGATAAAATTCATTTTTAGATGAATAGTGAAAAATACTGTATTTTAATTCAAAATTGCCTTTTAATATAATTTATTTATATGGTTACATTATCTTTTTAAATGGTTTAATGTGTAATTAGATTTTATTTTTACCAGTTAATCCAATTATGGTCATTGGAATAAATTTTAATTTGAAATTGGAAATAAACAAGTGTCAATCTTTTAACAGATATTGTTTCTTAAAAACCCGCTATTTGTTTTAGCAACGAGGAATATTTTTAAATTAATTAATGAAACATCTTATGTTTTGAATTTGGTAAAACAGACATCATTTTTGAATTCATAATATAAAATATAACTTAGACAGGATTTTTGGAATTTTTTTGAAAAACTTCAATTTTTGATGAATAGTGAAACCACTAAGTAGTAGTTAAAAAACTGACTTTTTCACTTAAATGAAATTTTACCGCTTCTGTGAGTTAAATTTCAAAAATCCGACAAACATGGTTTTAATTAGTAAGTAAAATTTGGTTCAATGAGATGAAAATAATTTTTGGTGAATAGTAACTTTTGACTTTTATTTACCATAGTTAAAGATAAATAGGGTAAATCATGGTAAAAAGAATATTATAATTATTCAAAATTACCTTAACACTTGTTCTAACATTATTGGATGAGTCATATCCAACCATGGGCATCCTTGGGTCTATTATCGGACCCCATGAAGCCACTTAAGAGTGATAATGACCCTTTATTTTAATTAATTTAATGTAAAGACAAAAATAACATAAACAAATATATTTTAATAAATTAATTTTTACATAGGGTTATATAAGTTATATTTTAGACTATAAATATTCATTAGAAATATAAAATTATTTCTACATCATGGTAATCATTTTATAATTTTTAGACATCAAATAAAATAAATTATATATGACACAATAATGATGCATTGTTTACCTCTTTAGTAAATAATTTAAATAAATAAGATTATAATGATGAAAATAATATCCAAAACCTATAAAATTTATATTGGATGATTTTATTTCTACCATGAATCATATTATCTTTTACTTTAATGATTTTGGACCTTTTGAAACTGAATATAAGTTTATAATAAAATAATGTTTTCACACCTTCCTAAACAGCCCCTCCTCTCCCCTATAAAATGTCAAAACTTCTAACCAATTCCTCACACCTCTCAAGCCTTTTGGGTCATACAACCTCTACCCAATCAAGCTCTCTACATCCCTATACTCCTCCTATAATCCTTACATTATGCATACTGCAATTCAAGAAGTCCTTTTGGTTCAAATCAAAGGGAGATACCCGAATTAATGGAAGAACAAGGAACAAACAAGTCAAGTTGGACACGAGGTAAGGGATTTATTATCTCACTTTTAATTCTGTGATATTCCCATTATTCTCCACTTATTATTTGTTTGTGTTGTATTTTTTAATTACATTTGATATATATTATCATGATTCTCATTATATTCATGGTATTCTGTGATTCATTTTGTGGTTTTTAACTTTTGGTTATAAGACTCAATTGATTTCAACAAGGTAAAGGGTTTGATCTCACTTTTTATTCCTATGAGATTCACACTATATTTTCAACTATTTCCTATTTTGTGGTGTATTTAATACCCATGATTTTAATCTTCATGTAATATAATTTCATTTATGGGTATTTACATCTTCATTGTATGATCCTTTTTTCATGTGGTGTATGTTTCGAACATTACCATTCAGTAAGGGAACCTTGCACCCTACTCTTTTTAAAATAAATCTTTTTGTTATGTCTTTTAATTTAAATATTATTATGTTTGGATATGTGATTATATATCCTTATTGATGTAAATTTTATGTCAAAGTGATGAGATATCCTTTTTCTCTCATCAACTTATTTTTTTTTAATTTTAAGGTGACGTCGTTAGGCTGTCGAATTTTTGTAAGAAAACTTCTTAATCTAATTTCATTTTTTGGGTTAAACATATACTTCTTGATTATGTCATGATATGAATATGTGTGAATAACCATTGATTGTTTTACACTTAATATCTACTTATATTGGGTTTATTTATATTTATAACACATAATTATGTAATTGAATTATCCTTCCTCTAAGGATACTGTCTTTATAAGGGATTTCGTCTCAAATTACATTTCCATTGAGACATCAATGTTGATATGCACCAATTCACTCTTATAAGGTGTATATACTATCCGTTGGAATATTATACCATGAATACCTTTATTCTCATGATATTATTAAGTTCTGATTAAATGTTATTCCTCAATTATTTGTATTCTAGGGTCTCTCATTTTGTTAAAAACTCTTTAACTAAAATATTTTTTTAAATGTTTTAATGGTTTATTCTTATAAATAATTCACATTAATGTCCATGTTTTGAAAATGGTTTTAAGGATTTATTCATATGGACATGAATGTTTTGAAATTGAAATATCTTTCAAAATCATCAAAGTGGTATGGGACACTTTGATTCCAAAATCTCTTAATTTAATATTTTAAATTGTTTTGAAAATGGTTTGATAAAAGATTTGATTTTTTTCAATGTCTTGAAATGATTTCTTGTGATTTGAAATGAAATTTTATTAGTGAAATGTTTGTATTTTCAATACTTTATGTGTTATGATTTTATTTGATGGGTGGTTACATGATAATCCAAATGATGGGTGGTGCCGTGATAAACCAGGACGGGTGGTTACGTTATAACCTCCAATTAATTGGGTATGGAATTCATCCATATGTCTATTACATTTATTGATATGTGTGGAAGTCGACTGTATAGTTATTCCATTTAAGTATGTTTTTGTCCCAAGTTAACTTTATATGTTATGTGTTCTTTATATGGGTATTATGGTAATGTTTTGGTTACAAAAGGGTAAGCAGTGATCTTTTATTCAGTGAAGAGTTTTTACAACTTCATAAAGGTGAAAAGTTTTATTTGTGATAAAGTATTCATTATTTACTTTTTGTTTTAAAAAAACTAATAGTTTTCCTTCTTTGTGTATCCCTTACTGAGATTTTTATTCTCATCCCAATTTTTTAATGTGTTTTCCATGTGACTTAAATATGAATAGGGCCATGGATGGGATCAAGGAAAAGTCATGTTATCTAAAACATGGATCTAGACATGTTTATTTTCAAGAGTTTTTATTTTAAGAAAAAAATGGATACAGAGAAGTAGTGTCTACATGTAATATTCAAGTTGTTATGTAATAGTTATGGCCTAATTCCCTATAACACTAATCCTAAAAAGAGCATCCAGGTGAATTATTCATTTAATTCATGATTGTGAAATGTTTTAAGGCTGGGTCCTTATAGTTGGTATCAGATGCCGGTTTAGATAACTTTAGAGGTTAGGGTGTTTTTAATCATAAGTGACATTACCATAATGGTTAGGATTTTAGAAAGATTCATAGTTATTTTTATAATGTGAATGAGTTTAAAATAACATGAATATGTATATCTTAGTATTTACCATCCTTGTAAGATATTATACGATGATTTTACTGATATACTCACAATGAACTTTTTGGTTTTAGTAAATGGATGGGTCTAGAAGGAACCAATGTAATAGTGGTTTTGAAGAAAATTGTGATGGTTTTCTAAATGAGAAATTTAATGAAATAGTTTCTACAATGAGAACTCTTGTAGTTATTCTCAACCAACTATCTAGAGTCATGATTGACTGCTTGAACCTTGGTGATATTTATAAGGCATCATATATGCAAGAAACAAATATGCACGGAAGTTCAGGTAATAATCAGAAATGTAAGTATATTAAAAAACCTATGTGTCATGGATATGGAAAGAAACACATAAGAAAATGTTTCAAAGGGACGAGAAGATGCTATAGATGTGGAAATAAAGGTCATAAAGAAAGAACATTCCATGGAAAAAGGAAGCATCTAGTTGACTCTGGGAAAGGGAAAGAAGTTCTTTATGAGGGATTAATTGAATGTTTTAAATGTGGTGTGAATGGTCATTATACAAACAGATGTCCTATGAAGAAGATTCGGGAATGGGATCACTAGGATCATACATATATTTTTTTACTAATACCTAATGCCATTACAATTGAGGATGAAGAAACTGGCAAAAACCAGTGAAAGGTATGGATTATTTCTTAACATATGTTGTGATATTATTAAATCATAGGATATGATTCACAATTTTTTTATAGGAAAAAATTATTTCAAAATAAGTTAGAAATGAATGTTTAATGGATCATGATGACTTTTGAATGACTAAGAAGTCAACATATATAGGATTCAAGAGTTATGGTAGATTCTAGAATGGTGAAATGATTAAAAGTATTAAGGATCTTTTGATGATGGGATAACATTAAAAGACTTTTTAAAGTATGTGTAACCTTGAAGATTGATTTTTGAAAATTTTATTCAAGGAATTATTATCTCTTCTTTTGTGGATATAGTTATAAAGAACCATTAGGGTTTATATGATCCTTGAATTTGAGGCAATTACAGGTTAATACATTTTGGGATGCAAAATGAAAGTTATCAGATAACCTTTGTGGTTAAAATATGTTATGGTTATATTTGATGAATTTATCTCTTTACGAGAATGTTATAAAGTAATATAGTTTTTGGAAAATGATAACAAACCGACCATGTGACAACCCATCCCTTCGGACAAAGCTACAGGAATTGAACCCACAACCAATGTGCGACTGGGATTTATCACCTACCACTGGACTATGTGAAGTCCCTAGTTAGTATGACTAATTCTTTTTAGTTAGATGATTTTAGGAATCAAGAATAAGTTTTTTTTGAGTTATCTATGGAAATTATTAACCTATAATGGAAAATATGTGATTAGGTTAATTACTTTTCAATATGAGACTTTAAGAGTAACTGATGTTATTTAGAGATAAATATTAAGATTTATCTTGGAAGACTATGTGATTAAATCCTTCTGAGATTTGAGTTTTAAACTTATTTTGGTTTAATTTTAAGAATATTATGGACATTTGTTTTTTTCATTGTTGAACTTTGGGTATTGTTTGACAAATTTTGGAGATTAAGAGTAGTTTTCTTTTTTTAAAAGATTATCCTTTTGGGGGATTATCTGATCTTGTATTATCCTTTCTGGTTTTGGTTAATTTATAAAGAAATGTGAAATATATAATTCATCTTTTTTGGATTATATTATTCTCTAGAAGTTGATTATAGAGCTTTTAATTTGAACAAGTCATCTTGAATACTCATAGTTTGGAGAAAAGATGAGTTTGTGGTAGAAATTTAGTAAAGTATGAAAGTGTACATGACAAGTCAGTATGTTTCCTTATGTTTTTAGTTAAGCTCATAAAAAAATTACTCAATGAAAAGTAAAATTAAATAAAAATGTTGTCTGTTAAATTTTCCTACTAGGGAATCAAATACCATTTATCCCATATCAAGTTTATGGTTTTTAGATTATTTACTTTCTCCTGATCATGTTTGCTATCACTCTCCATCAGACCTTGATAGTTTGTTTCTCTTCCATATCCATGTTTTCTTACATGGAGGCCTAGTATGTGTTATATCGGGTAACATTTTTACATATTTAGTTTTCTTTTAAAGTGATAATTTTATTGACCCCTTTCTGATGTGGGACTCTCAGTGATGTTCCCAAGCCCAGTTTTAAAATTGTGAGGATGCAATTTCCAAAAGGGGGAAGGATGTAACATCCTAGGTAAATAAAGAATAATAAAATTTTCATATTTATTAATATTTTTGAATTAAATGTTAATTTCACTTTAAAGGGGATGCTATGTTCGATGGCATACCTGATACCCAACAACGGGTTTTATTGAAATCTTTTGTTACACACTAATAATATAATAATAATATTTTAAATGGTACTTAACACTGAGCCATTGTATTTGTGGAAATGAATATAACTAACTATAATATTATTATATATGTTTCTTAAATGTTTTTACATTTATCCAATAAAATTTAGAGGCTTAAAATATCAAAGAATCTAATTTTAAGCATAATATACTTTAAAAGTGTAATTTACCACTTTTTAATGGATTACCCTCTTTAAATCTAGTTTTGGTCACTTTTTTATGTTCCATTTGAAAAAATAAAATTCTTCTTTAGAATCAGGACCTCAAAATTTATTTTAGGTAAAATGTTGGTATTTTTATGATAAAATTCATTTTTTGATGAATAGAAGAAAATATTATATTTTAATTCAAAACTGTCTTTTAATATAATTTATTTATATGGTTAAATTATCTTTTTAAATGGTTTTAAAGTGTCATTAGATTTTATTTTCACCATTTAATCCAATTCTTGTCATTGTAAAAAATTTCAATTTGAAATTGGACGCAAACAAGTGTCAATCTTTTGACAGATATTGTTTCTTAAAAACCCACTATTTATATTGACAATGGGAATTAATTTTAAATTAATTAATGAAACTTATATGTTTTTAATTTGATAAAATATAAATAATATTTGAATTCTTAATATCAAATATATCTTAGACTTAATTCTTGGTATTTTTCTGAAAAACATCAATTTTTGAGGAATAGTGAAACCATTATGTAGTAGTTAAAAACTTACTTTTTCATTTAAATGAAATTTTACCACTTCTCTGAATTAAATTTCAAAAATCCGACATACATGGTTTTTATTAGTAAGTAGAATGTTGTTCAATGATATTAAATTAATTTTTGGTGAATAATATCTTTTGACTTTTATTTGCCACGGTTAAAGGTAAATAGGGTAAATCAAGGTAAAAAGAGTATTGTAATTATTCAAAATTACCTTAACACTTGTACTAACCTTAATGGATGAGTCATGGCCAATCGTGGGCATCTTAGGGTCTATTTTGGGACCCCATGGAGGCACTTAAGAGTGATAATGACCCTTTATTTTAATAAATTTAATGTAATAAAAAAATGACATAAATAAATATCTTTTAGTAAATTAATTTTTACATAGGATTATATAAGTTATATTTTCGACTATAAATATTCATTGAAAGTATAAAATTATTTCCTACATCATGGTAATTTTTTTATAACTTTTAGACTTCAAATAAATTAAATTATTTATGACATAATAATGATGGAGTGTTTACCTCATTAATAAATGATTTAAATAAATAAGATTATAAGGATTAAAATAATATCCAAAAGCTGTCCAATTCTTATTAGATGATTTTATTTCGACAATGAATCATATTATATTAGACATTAATTATTTTTGGACATTTTGAAACGGAATATATGTTTATAATAAAATAATTTATTCACACATTCCTAAAGATCCCCTCCTCTCCCCTATAAAAAGACACCACTTTTAACCAATTCCTCACACCTCTCATGCCTTTTGGCTCATCCAACGTCTACCCAATTAAGCTCCTTATATCCTTATACTCCTCCTAGAATCCTTACTTAAGGTAGAAGGCACTTCTAGAAGTCCTTTTGTTTCAAACCAAAGAGAGATACCTGTATTAAAGGAAGAACAAGGAACAAACAAGTCATGTTGGACACGAGGTAAGAGATTTCTTATCTCACTTTTAATTCCATGAGATTTCCATTGTTCTCCACTTATTCTTTGGGTGTGGTGTATTTTTTACTACCATTTGATATATATTATCATGATTCTAATTATATTCATGGTATTTTGTGATTCATTTTGTGATTATTAACTTTTGGTTATACGACTCAATTGATTTCAATGTGGTAAAGGGTTTCATCTCACTTTTTATTCATGTGAGATTCATGCTATATTTTCCACTATTTCCTTTTGTGTGGTGTATTTACTATCCATGATTTTAATCTTAGTGTAACATACTTTCATTTATGGGTATTTAAATCTTCATTTTATGATCCTTTTTCACATGGTGTATGTTTCGAAAGTTACCAATCGGTAAGGGAACCTTTCACCCTCCTCTTTTTAAAAGACTTATTTTTGTTATGTATTTTAGTTTACATATTATTATGTAGGGATATGTTCTTCTATATCCTTATTGATTTAAATTTTATGTCCAAGTGATGAGATATCCTTTTTCTCTCATCAAATTATTTTCTTAATTTTAAGGTGACGTCGTTTGGCTATCGAATTTCTATAAGAAAACTTCTTAA
Source organism: Viscum album (assembly GCA_963277665.1). Taxonomy (NCBI): domain Eukaryota; kingdom Viridiplantae; phylum Streptophyta; class Magnoliopsida; order Santalales; family Viscaceae; genus Viscum; species Viscum album. Next base: position 1,414,398,292 of record OY728156.1, read on the forward strand.
CCCAATTTCATTTTTTGGGTTAAACATATACATATTGATTATGTCATGATATGAATATGTGTGAATAACCTCTGATTGTTTTATACTTAATATCCACTTATATTGGGTGTATTTATATTTTTCACACATAATTCTGTAACTGATTTATCCTTAATCTAAGGATATCATCTTTATAATGGATTTCGTCTCAATTTACATTTCCATTGAGACTTCATTGCTGATATGCACCAATTCACTCTTATATGGTGTATATACTCTCATTTGGAATATTATATCATGAATACCTTTATTCTCATGATATTATTAAGTTTTTATTAAATTTTATTCCTCAATTATTTGTATTCTAGGGTCTCTCATTTTGTTAAAAAACTATTTAAATATAATATCGTTTTAAATATTTTAAAGGTTTATTATTCTAAATCGTTCACATTAATGTTCATGTTTTAAAAATGGTTGTAACGATTTATTAATAATGGAATTAATGTTTTTAAATTTAAATTTCTTTTATTAAGTTTCAAAGTGGTATGGGACACTTTGATTAAAAATATCTTTATTTAATATTTTTTAATGGTTTTGGAAATGGTATGATAAAATCCTTGATTTTTTTCAATGTCTTTAATGATTTCTTGTTATTTCCAATGAAATGTTATTAGTGAAATTTTTTTATTTTCAATACTTTATGTGTTATGATTTTATTTGACAGGTGGTTACATGATAAACCAAATGACTGGTGGTGCCGTGATAAACCAAGATGGGTGGTTACATTATAACCTCCAATGCATTGGGTATAGAAGTCGTACATATGGATATTACATTTATTGATATGTATGAGAGTCGACCGTATGGTTATTCCATCTAATTATGTTTTTTTTTCAAGTTACCTTTATATGTTATGTGTTCTTTATATGGGTTTTATGGTAATCTTTTTTGTTACAAAAGGGTAAACAATGAACTTTTATTCAGTGAAGAGTTTTTACTACTTCATAAAGGTGAAAAGTATTACTTGTGATAATGTATTCATTTTTTACTTGTTGTTTTAAAAAAAATAATAGTCTTCCTTATTTTTCTATCTCTTTCTAACCCTTTTATGCTCCTCCCATGTTTTTAAAATGTTTTCCACAACACTTAAAGATCAATAGGGCCAAGGATGGGATCAAGGAAAAGTAATTCTATCTAAAACATTGATCTAGACATGTTTCTTTTTAATAGTTTTTATTGTATGAGAAAAATGGATACTGAGTAGTAGTTTCTACTTGTAATAATCAAGTTGTTATGTAATAGTTATGGCCTAATTCTATACAACTCTAAACCATAAAATATCCTCAATGTGAATTATTCATGAAATTCAAGATTATTAAATGTTTTAAGGCCGAGTCCTTGTAGTAATAATTTGATAAATGAATAATTTTATAACTTCCACTATGATCCCCGTGTGAATCCTTTTAAAGTCTAATAAATTTTATCCTTCTCAATTATCATCATTGATAAAAATTTTTGTATCTTTTCTACTTAGATAAAATACTAAATTATTTGCTTTCCCAATATGGTAGTGAATTATGTAAACATAATAAATGATCATATCTAACCATCTTCAATGATACATATTATGATCCTTCAATGAGAATATATATTTGAGGATATTTTAACTTGTATATATTTGATACTTCTCCCCATAGAGATAATGCCACCATATTTTCAATATGAAGATTACTACAAACAACTCTAGATCATGCATTGGAAAATTATTCTCATGAACTTTCAACTGTCTTGAGGTATAGGCTATAAAATTATCATTCTGTATATGTACACAAACTAAACCCTTTTGGAAGAATCATTATATACTAAAAAAGTGTCCCACTAGATGGTAGTATGAGGACTTTTTCATTGATAAGCTCTTTTTCAATTCATTAAATACCTCTTCACATTCATCAATATAGACAAACATTACTCCCTTTTAAGATCGAATGGTTCGTGGGTTTTTAAATCAAGATAAGTTTCTCATAAATCAATGATAATTACTATATAGTCCAAAAAAACTATTAATATATCTCAAAGATATTGGTATGGGTCACTCCTTAATTTCCTTTTTCTTAGACGGGCCCATCAATATCCCTTTTTCGGTAATAAAATTCCCATGAATGATTCTTGAGTTATCTAGAACTCACATTTACTAAACTTTTCCTATATCTTCTCCTTTTGTAAAGACTTTAGCATGGTATTCAAATGCTTTTGATTATCTTTATTACTTTTTTATTATATTAGAATATCATTTATAAAGACTACCACAATTTTTTCATGTTATTCTATATAGACACTATTAATTATGTTCATAAATACTGAAATATAATTAGTGTTTTTAAAGGAATTACTATGAAATCATAGTTTCCATACCTTGTTCAAAAGTTAGTCTTAGTAATATCTTTCTTCTTCACATTTAATAGGTGATATCCTGAGTAGATAAAAATTAAGAAACATATAATTGATCGAGCAAGTCATATATCCCTAAAAGGGGATACTTGTTCTTTATCATGATTTTGTTGAGTTTATGATAATCAATATAGAGGCACATTGAACCACACTTCTCCTTGAAGAATAGGACCACCCCACCTCATAGTAAAGAAATCGATCATATAAAACCCTTTTCCAAATTCCCTTGTAACTACTTCATCAGTTCTTCCTACTCAATGGTGTCCATTCTCTGGATAGTCTTGGATATGGGTTGAGACATAGGGATATGTTTGATTGAGAACTCAACCAATTTTTTATGAGGAGGACAATATGACTCATTAGGGAACACATCAACATAATATATCACAATGGAAATGTCTTAAATCATGATTATATCCATTCTCTCAATCATTTAAGATATATATGATTTATCATATGGAAATAATATCCACACATGAGTTGAATATTCTATAGGAGATTCGTGCTCCTTATACATATACAAAAAAAGGATGGATTGGGATGTGAATAGTGGTCTCCATCGCCTGATATTTGTTGTTTTCATTATATAATGACAACTAATCCATGATTAAAATAATATCAAACTATACTAAAGGAAGTTGTATAAGATTTTATGGGAGGTTTAGTCCACAAAACTTTATTGGGGAGGAGTATTATACATGGTATACAACAATTGTTCCATTTTTTATTCTCATAGATTTCTCAACCCCCATGCCTTCTGGTGGTGTTTGAATAATTCTACTACACTTGAAAGAAATGAATGAATGCATATAACTAGAATCAAAAATTAAGATCACTATTCATGAATGAATTACCAGCAAAACAATTACCACATCATTTTTAGGATCCACCTTAGTAGTAATAATGTCATATGCGTTTACTTACTCTCTAGCCATGGATTTTGTTTTCATCGATTATCTCTGACAACCCTTGGCTTGGGGCATTAGTTCACATAATCCTCATGTTCCTTATAGTTGATAAATTATACCCTAATTTGAGAGTTAATATAAATCTTTTCCACCACCACCTTAGTAGGATTATTCATATAACTTTAGTGTTGATTTTCTTGATACATCTTATTTTCACATTTGAATAATCTTTTGGTTCCCTTGAGATAGTTTTTGAGATGATTCTTCCCACATTTTTTATGTGTGGTATGTTGTATTTTATTTCCTTCATGATATTTATCAATTAATCCTTCTGAATTAAAATTTATTTTATGATTTTTATCCCTATCCTCATGAGACTACTGAGAGTAACTGATCTCTCTCTCCACCTAAAAGGAATAATGTAAAATCCCTTCTTAGCTTTCAAAATCACAAATCAATATATATATTCAAAGACTCGGCATTAACCCACTAAATAAATGGTCCACCTTAATTTTTATGTTGATGAAAATACCTAATAAGTACATTGAAATCCTTTTCATGTCTTACTCATACACCCCAAAAGACTCATCTTACATTTTCATTATTATGAGGGTCTCCCTATCCAATTTTAGAAAGTTATTTTTCGGAAAATATTTATTGAAAAATATATTATTGAAATATTCCCATCGCATAGAATCAATTTCTTATTTAGAATTTTATGTCTTGATCTGTGTCCACCAGTGGCCAACTTACCCTTCAAAAAGATTAACAACAAACATGACTTTATATTGTTATAGGCATGGAGGATAGAGAATATTTTATCAATGAAGCTAATCCATTGTTTTGTGATCATGGGGTCAATAGATTCACTAAATATAGGATTATTTTGTCCCATAAAGGACTTCATAGAAACAAGATTATTCTTTTTTCCCATTGTTTTGTGATCAAGGGGTTAGTAGATTCACTAAATGGAAGTAATAACATATAAATTACATATAAACCTTATGTTTTGAGCCTAAAGGATTCAATGAATGTTTTCCATCGTAATTTACTTTTTAATTTTTCTATCTTGGTAATGTATTTATGTCGTTCATAATGGCACATAAATATATTTTTAATTTTCAATGAATATACCCCAAGAATATCAAACCATGTGTACAGTAAAGCTTATTGTTCATGCCCCAGGTGGAGATTGAGTTAATATCCAATTCACCCCTCTCATGGTTATTAATTCTATGTATAATTGTGTATGATCCACATCAACTTGTAGTATCTAGATAAGGGTGTAATTTATTGGAAACAGGTCACTATATACATCACCAAAATTCCAAAATATTTTACTCTATATAGATTTATCCCTAGGGTTCTCACAAATGTATTTGATTCTTAATCCCCGAAAATAACTAGACCTTGTTCTGAAATTAACTATTGCGACCTAATCCTTTTACGTCATTTAATTCATGTTTTTAACATAAATATATATTAACTACAACCAAAGGATCAATAAGCCTAATTTATTTGGATGAATAGATATATAAATTTAAAAAATCAAACTAAAATAAAACATCCTTATTTTAATATTCATAAGGAGATAAAAAATCTCTTGGAGCTCATAAAAATTCATAAGATAACCTGAGGAATTCATAAAATAGAGGAGAGATATATAATTCCAAGAAATGGAATAAATATGGTAATGAGGTGTAACATGTGTGTCAAATGGTATAACATTATGTCATAAAAGAGAAAGAAAAATAATAATAACATGGGAGAATAAAATAAATAACATTGTACTATAAATCATGGCAATATATGAATGTATAAGCAACATAAAACATTACATAAGCATAAGTCATGGCTAACAACCCAGAAAACTTCACATGGTGGATAAAGTCTCATAATTGATTTAGTACACTCCCTAATCCCAAACATAACATATCATGAGAATAAATAATACTCAGTTCATTATACTGCTATCTAGGCATGCCCATAACAACATGTTCCTGCATATGTGTGTCACAAAAGGGAATCAATCATACGCAATGATTATAAAAAAATTGATAAACGAACTTAAATATTATATTAACCTTTCAAAGGAATGGATAATAATCTAGGTATATATGGAATATACATATATAAAAAATTTATAATCATTTCATATCATCACAGAAATATGTAATGTGATTTATAAAAATAAAGGTCATAACCCAATGAAAAAGTGTTTCTCAGAGAGATCCATTACCTTATCCTTCAAAATCATTATGCAAGTTCATGTAATATATATAATAAAAACTCAAATTAACTATTTAAATCATTCATATCATTTTCCATAAATACATTATTTATTATAATTTTATTATGTTCATTTATAATCATTTTAATGAGATATAATGTTTAATTTCGTTGTTCTGAGAGCATTCATTTTATGGTTCCAATGTCGGATCACTTAGGTATAATTATTGATGTTCTTGTAAAATTTATGTACTACTCTATAAGTTAAATGAAATGTCATTCATATCTTTCTTTAAATTAATATGGTCTCAAATATTCTTGTGTGTTTTGACATAGGGATGATTCACTAAATAAAAATATTACAGTTCTGTGGTTAGTTCATTTCAACCATTTTGTCAACCATCACGAAAGAGATTAATTTTTTTTAATTAAATGATTATTAAAGATTTATAAAAATCTAAATAGGTTATATTATAATTTTTATCATCATATTTAACCATAATATTTTTTATAACCATCCATGAATGTGGTGGTTAAAATAAAGTACATTGCTCATGGATTTGGTGAACCAACCACATTTAAAACAATGATTTTTTAAGGCAAAAAATGAATGGTAAAATATTAATATTACACCATAATAATAACATATCATTATATTTAGGATATTTATGTTACTATTTCTAAGTGGATGTAGAACATGAGGTAGTTGAAGAATAAGAATAAAAGCCAAAGAATTTAGTCGATAATTTTACCTCATTATTTGGTTGAATCCACCCATAAAGATCCTTTAAATGTTATTTAGATGAGACTAGTATAAGTAATATATTAGGGAGATGACTAGTAATCGAATTGGGTAGAAATTTGGTAAGCTCCAATTTATAAGAGTTATTAGAAGATGGGGTTGTGAGGGGTCATATTTATAAGGGAACAAGATGGGTTTTATTGAATATTATATTCATTCATTTATTATTTTGTGTCAAGATAATTAATAGTATAGATTATTGTGAATATAAGTAGTAAAAATTCATTGTCAGTTTTAAATAATAAGTAATTACATTAGAAATTAATCAAAAAATTATTTATTTATCTTATAATGTTAAATACCATATTTTAACATATTTCACTATTCACAAAAAAACCCACTTATGATGGAGTGTATCCCTATTTATGTAGAGATAACAAATTGAGATACCCACCATGGAGAATTCACCATAGGAGATAGTTATAATCAATATAGGGTTTTCTAAGGAGCGAACCACACTCACATCCCCTCGAACGTTGTTTCTTCCTCACTACCAGAAAATCCCCCTTCCATTTCAAAGGACCTCTTTCAATCATGTTTTCAGATGTAGTGGTTTAGATATTTTCTACAAATTTTAATTATATTATAGTATATTCCTTTAATGGTTATCACCGTAATATTTTTATGATCCACATGATGATGGAGGTTATTAGATTGTTTAAGGATAAAATTGGTCTCCTTAATGATCTCTGGGTTACTCTTCATTTTGATGATGTTGAAAATTTTTATCAATGCTAGTATCATTAATTGAGGCTGATTTTAGGTAAAAATGGATATATAAAAGTATTATATATTCATTCTTGAGGGTTTCAAATCCCTAGTCCACCTAGTCTAGGTTAACTTTGCTGACTTACCCCATCATTTGGTTCATCAGCATGCCCTTTCAGATATTTCAAATCTTATTGGAAAACCTATCCTATTAGACTCTTTTACACAAGCACATATAGACCCTATATTGACTTATTGTGTATATAAGTTCATCATTTTAGGGTGGTTCCTAAATCTATTTAGATTATGAACATATCAGAATGATTCTTTTAGTATGTTTTTCATGGGGATATCCCTTCTTATTTCTTTCTCTTTTTTGTCATGGTCATCTTGATTATAATTTTGGAATTCCCAAAATTTAATGACTCCTAAAATATCATGTGGAGTTCAGTGGTGTTCATCATTTGATATGGAATAGGGAATTAGTGAAAATTTTCATTATCGGGATAAATGAAGATTGGACTATCCATGTTTTCATTCATTCTTGTGATATTTATGTGGATGTGAGTTTTATGGATATGAACAATGTAAATCTTGTTATTTGACTCAAAATGTTGTTGTTTAGGATTATGGTGAATCTGAGAGACAAGAAAATGTCTCAGGATAATTATTTCGAGTCGCTACCATCAAAGGGGTGTAGCCACTAGTGAAGGACGAACATGTCTATGATGCTGGGGGAAATTAGATTTCTCCCATGCCTCTATGCTGGATAATTTTAAATAATTTGAGACTACTAATACACAAGGAACCAAATCATTAGATGATAAAGGAAAAAATCCAATTGATGATGGGTAGGGCTTCATATTTTTGTAAGTATAAGAAATATCAACCATGAATGGACTATTCTAATACTCCGAGAATTGTTAATATGAGGTAAAATATAACCTATAAATATATATAGATAGATATACATTGTGATTAATAAAATTATATCCTCTTAGGTGGATTCACTGTTAAGGAGGAAGAAAATATGAAATTTACAAGGAGCATATTATTGATTATGAGGAATAAATATTGGAGTAGGATTTATAGATCAAGGAATCATAGGAGGATGTTAATAGGATGACTGAGAGATTGATTCAAGTTGATGCTAATAAAGAGAAATGTGTGTTGATAAATAAGAAAGACCATATTTTAACATGAGGATTTAACAAAGGGATGATAAACTATGATAAGTGTATTCATACTTGGGGCAACATGGCCAATCATTTTGAAGATCATATTAAGGATGATCCATATATGAAGGTCAACTCACTTCGATGGAGATTATATAGCGAGAATGTAACTAATAACCTAAAAATCACCTTCAAGGATTTTTTTATTTATTATGGAATTTTATGTTTTTCTAGTTTGAACTTGTGATGTTTATCACTTTTCCTATAAAGTACTTTTAAAATAAAAAAAAATTTAGTCAGTCACAATTCACCAAAAATTCAACTATTTTAATAAAATATAAAAAATTAACCTTAACTATTTTTTAATATTTAGATTCCAAAAACAAATATCGTTTTATGAAAATAATTTTATAAATATAATTATTTTAATTTTTAAATGTAATCCTCATTTAATTGAAAAATACTAATTTTTATATTAGGATCAATTTTATGACCTGTTGATTAATAACATATATTCTCATAATGTTATCTTATCGGTGTAATATAAATTAATATTAATTTATAACTCATTTTATGAAAATAAAATTTCTTCTAAATCATTATATTTATTATAAAAGTAAAATTAATGCCTTTTTGTTTTATAAAAAATGGAAACACTTAATTTATCATTTTCAAAACATTTATTTACTTGTACCATGATATAAATGTATAATATTTTCATCTTATAAGATACCTAAATGCTATTTTTCATTTCTATAGTTGATGAAACTACTCTAATAACCAGGTCACTCTTCATAATGGTCATATTACTATTCCAATAGTAATATTACTTTTCTAATAGTAAAATTTGTAGTGGTTTTATGAGTTCCATTCTTAATATATATAACACATATTTCATTAATTATTAATTAACTTATCTTTTTCTCCCAAGGATGTATATTTTCATTATCAATAGTTTTATTGAATTATTAATATTTAGTTTCATTTCTACAATGTTCTTCATGAGTGTGGTTATTCTGGTGGATTGAGAAAATCAAAATTTTTAAATTTTGTTTATATTATTTTCTATTTTTTATTCCATTGAAATATTTTTAATTATTATTATCATATTATCCCTGTAAATGTAATGTTCAGAATAATATAAAAAAATGTAGACAGTTTTATCATGTAGTGCATATGCATTATATAAAATTATATTACTAAATATGACATAAGTATATAAACAGAGGGAAAATTATATTGATAAAATTCTAGGTTGTTACACAGTGGTTGGATGGTGATGGACTCATCAGCCCACCGATGAGTCTAGGAAGAGGTGCTCCCCTACTGTAAGGCCATCGACTAACTAGTGGGACTACAAAAACATTATATGGTCCTAAATCCAACTTTTGAGCCTCCTGATCACCCCAAAGACCTCCAAATACCCTAAAAGACTTCATCTAGGAAAGAAACAAGGGGTTTAACATAAATACAATGTATTACATAAATCAATGAAAGGGACGTGTCCTACAACCACCCCACAATACAACAACTCATCCTTAAGATATACCCCTAAAAAATAGTGTGCCTCTTATAAAAGATAAGGAATACACATCTACCAGTTTTGTTTATATGAAAACCACTTGAACAAACATAATTATTTAAAGCCCCATCTACCTATGAACCATAGATTTGATCTATAAATCAACTCTAATATGACACCCCACTATCAATGGAACCCTTGAACTCTTGATTCACTAGAAACACACTAAACAGGGTGATGCCAGTAGTCTATAACATACCAATCTCACCCAAAAATTAATACTTAGTGAAGTATTCCTTCTGAAACTATCTACATATTAAGGAATTAAATCAATATTTACATTGATATGCCACCTAAAAACACTAAAGTCTCATAGACCGAATCACTTAACGAACTATTTTCCTGATACATGGATTCTTTAAAAATTCCTGACTATTATACCAAAACTATCTTTCACAAACTTCAAACAATTAAAATCTATCCAAATAGAAACAATTGACACCCAGACATGGTTGTTCTCCTAAAATTGAACCCTCACCTGCTGATTTTTTTCAAAATATTTTCCCTGATGTTTACAATAGACTACATGTAATGATCACCACATGCTCTACTAATCCATGATTTAATCCCCATAACAAGAATTCATTATTACTGGTCTATGAGCACAAACTCAGATGATACCCATCACTAGTCAAACAATGATGTTCTTCAGCCTATCTCGTACTAATTAATTAAGCCACAAACTCAAAACTAGAACATATAAATTTCTAATGAAACTACTTTCTGAGCTAAGTCCACCCACCCATAGTCACTAAATCTAGAAAGGTTTACATAAGGTTTCAACACATAACACCCAACTCTCAAGCATGACACTATTAGAGAATAGGTACAACTCCTCATTCATGATCCCAGACCAAATCAACGATTTCCACAACCCTTATTCAAAGGGCCCAAAAACATCATGTGTCCTCGTTTACCTAGTATGATACTGAACCATACATGTCATATACAATATGACATACTTTAAAAGCTTTCCAACCATGCATGTTCATTTATAAGTGAAAAAAACACTTTAACATTCATTAGATAGATATTTTGAATGCTTAATCAAACCCTCCAATGCATCACCCTAACACCTGGTCATGATTCCTTTACTCTAGAGTCATTCCACAGCCATCCAAAACATTCTCTAATAAATTTCATCCCCAAGATTCTTTAAAATTCCATATTAAATCACTAATAAACTAATCCCATCATCATTCTCTATCATGATCATCAATTCCCCATCGATCAAAGTAACCCTTAGACCACCTATAGAATATCTTGATCCAACATAAACACTGAAGCATCATCTTATATGACATCTGAATTTATTCCTAGCATCCTACCAGGGACCCAAATACACTATATCCACAAGATCAATTACTAGTCTCACCAAAATAATGACACATTAACCTAAGGGTCAAACCTTCCATGACCAATTTGATGCCACTGAACAAAGAGTGTCCTTATCTTCGCCCAAGAAACAAGAATCATGATCCCCACATCCCATGTCGGATTCATCATTGAGATGATTGGACATGGATACCCCACTCAAATTTGTGAACATGACATGACATGTTATTCACTTCTCATCTCTAACCTAAAATAAATCCATCCATGAAGTTCTCTAAAACTACACTCAAGATGAGTTTCACACCCCCAAACAACCTTTAATTTAATCCCCACCACATGAAATTACTTAAACCACCCATGAAAGAAATCTCAACTATCTTAACAAAAACATATGCATTCAAGTTCCTTCGATCCATTCTCACCCATTTCATCTCACTCTAATGAATCTATTAAGATTAATGGGGAATAATAATGATATCACACCTCTTTCCTTCCCTGTATCCCCTATATTAGGGGAGATAACAAAACTCAAATCAAAAGCCTCAGGAAACCATGATCGAAATCATCACGAATACCCTCAGTCACCTCACTCTGATAGGAAAATTCTGATCAAAACCATTGGGGATCAATGACTCTCTTCCAATCCTATGTGAAACCACACTCACTCTCATACCACCGCCATTTCATTTATTGAGCTCCTCTAATCCCCATATGATTCACCATTTATCCATATATGATCTACTTATATAATACAAAAGAAACAATCCCATTATGTATCAAACATGAACCACTTCAACCATGAGAAAACTAATGGGTTCTTTCTATTGATAAATCTTGTCACATCATCTCAACACCACCACACCCCTCAAATAGTCACTTTCCACCTGGATTTTACTGAAACTAAACAGACACAAGTTCCTCGATAACCATTACCAACCTAAAAATCATAATACCTTGAGTCATACAACATTGATACACACTCACACATTGGTTTGAACATCTGACCAAGTCATAATTTACCCCTTGACCACCCATCACCCAGGTACATAGCATATAACTTCCCTTACTACATACCATAACAGACCCAAAAACCACGGGGCCATGAATCATAATTATCTCACCCCCACAACCCCACCTCGGCACCACAAGCACTAGGACATGGGGTTCCTAAACCCCTAAAGGTGATGTAACTCACAATCCATCCTCAATCCCTTTCAAGGGTATCCTTACCCACATGGAACCTCAATCCCAAACCAAAACACCTCACCAAAACTATCATTCCATAGTTGATCACTCTCAAGGAATCTCCATTAAAAATATACTTACCTAAAAAAATCACATTCCTTGTTTCCAACCTAGTGTGTTTCACCATGATTTACTAATCCAAGGTCCACCCTTCTAGGACTATCACCGAACATGCTATCGAAAATCCACAATAAGATTACTAGATAGGCATCCAAATGACCCTGCTTTCCAAAACCAGCCTTAAAACTAAGGGTGGTGGGAAAATAAGAACTCTTTATCATAAAAAACCAATCCATTAAAGCATATGATTATGGATTGGACCTCCATGTTCCATTACATTATCAAAATCCAGTTTCTAGGGTATTCTGAGAGGAAACAGTATCTCATTTCAAGAGTTTTCCAAATATACAGTTTTTTCAATCGGTAAGTTGAGGCGTCGGTAGGTCAAGGCATCAGTAGCTCAAATGAGTTAGTAGGTGATGGTATAATTATTCTGAGGAATTGGTGGGTCTATGCATCTATAGTTCGAGGTGTCGGTAGTTCGAGGGTGTTAGTAGGTCGAAGTGTTGGTTGATCAAAGGCATCAATAAAACGAGGTGTCATTAGGTCAAGGGAGTCTGTAGGTTGAAGAATCAGTAATTAGAGGTGTTGGTTGGTTAAGATGTCGGTACCTTGAGGTGTTAGTATATCAAATTTGTTGGTAGGTTGAGGTGTCAGTAGGTCAAGGCGTCAGTGAGTCAAGGCATCGGTGAGTTCAGGTGTCGGTGAGTAAGGGCATTTGTGAGTTTGGGTGTCGATGAGTCCACGAGTCAGTGAGTCAAGAATCAGTAGGACATGTAAGGGGATCAGTGTTGGAGGATAAGTTTTGGTAGCTCAATGTCAATGAATTTCTATTGGTGTCTTTGTATTTGTGGCTTTCTATTAGTGACTCACCCATCGGTGACTCATTACCAATCTTTTCCAATTTATGGAGTTTCACACCTCTTACATTTTATTTGACATAAATAATGTTTAAAGCCTTTTTTATACATTTATAATGGTATTTCAAATAATATTAATTATATCATTAGTATTCTAATGCTCCAAGAACATTTAAATAGTCTACCAACATGTTCTTGGATACACTCCGACTTTAATGGCCCTTGAAACCATTTCATTTTCCATTGATATAGTATCTAGAATTTATAAGTTGATACCTTCTATTTCCAATGTGTTTCCATTTTCACTTGGTGCGCCTAGATCCTTCCCTTTCCATGGAGTCATGTGTTTTGTCATATCCATCGATCTAGTTTCCTTAGAGGCTTCCTGCTACTTGGGCACCCCCTGTTTTTTCTCAATAAATATTTGTTGGTCACCTGTTTTTCCAGGTAGGGTTTTCCTTCATCTCTATTTTAATTGTGTATGATGTGGGGTGGGTATAATGATGTATCCTTATGATAATGGCTGAATTAATATTTAACTAAGATAATAAGAAGTAATAAATGAGGGTTTGGGATGCTGATGATGATGATCGCTTTGTTTTATTAGTTATCCTTGATCCATGTCATGAATCATTTGGGTTTTGTTATTCTAAAAATCATGGCTATTGGTGGTCTCTATTTTTGTACCTATATGATTTTTGAATCATTGCTATAAGAATTTTAATATTTTTAATCATGTATATTAGTTTAAATAAATGGATCCCCTAGGATTGAATCTATTATTTGATCACCCTTATTTCTTTTTCATGAATTTAAGAATGACTGATGGTAAATCTGAATAAACATTTCCTTATTAGTGTGGTTGTGTGTTTTGTGTGGTTATATTCGTCCTTTATTTCATATTATAAGTTTGGTGTATTGGATGGGGGTGTGAATGTGTGTAAGAGGCCGTAAAGGTTGTGTGATGGTATCTCAGGCTGGGATTTTGATTGATTGTGGAATGGATGGACTTATTATCTAGTGGGACTGTATTTGGGAAGTGGTTGGGTAGTGGGGATTCAAGATTTGGTTGTGTCATCATTTCATGTTTATGGGTGTCTTGGGTGAGGTTTTTCTGTGTTTCGGGGCTATCGAGATTGGTTGTGAGTGGATGAGTTAGGAGGAGTAACTTTGAAGAAGGTTGTTGGTAGTTTCTTTCCTTGATTGGGTTGGGAAGTGTTTGTTATGGTTCCTTCACATTTTAAAGTTTTCAAGGATTGGTAGTTTCCTAGGTAGGGATGGAAATAAATAATGGAATTATTTGATAATTCAAAATTATAATTGGTTAAATTAATTGGCTGGGGGTATGTTTCGAGTTGGGGCATGTAGTGAATTACTGTTCAAGTAACCTTATTTCATGGTGGTACGTGCATATATGGGTAGCAACAAAGGTGGTTTTGAGTGGTATGGTTTTTTGTTTGGAATACCATAGGATGGGATGAGTGTTTTTTAGCAATATATATAAACATATAGTTCCTTATATTTTCTATATGCACCCCACTCATGTTGGGCACTATGTGCTGAACACCCCCACTATTATGTGTGAGGGTGTATTTACTAACATCCCAATGGGTGGATGGATGGCTGGTTACTAACATTACCATGCTCCCTCTTCTAGGCATTTACCACCCAAGACTCTTCAATCAGGCTATATTGGCTTGAGGGTTAATACTGTATTTACGGTATTGTTTGTGTGAGAGTTGATTTGTTTCCTAGGTGTATTCAGGATGAGGCCCAGGTGTTTTCAGGAAAGATGTGTGGTGGTTGTGGCCCAGGTTCCTACCATCCGGATGTGATGTGGTGTGTGGCTCAGGTGTATGTGGGTAGGTATTGATAGTGGGGCTTGTGGAATATCAAGGTAGCTTTAGGTGGTTAACTATTAGGGATGAGAATTTAACTAGTTGGAGGTAGTGCAGGGTACCCAAATATCATTGTGCTTTCAACTTCACTTTACTTGTCTTGCATTATTTGGTGACCATTCCTTGGTGAGGTTAGGGTGGATAGTATACCTTGTTAGGTGCTCTTGATTTTTTTATATTTTTTCACAGGGGCATTAGTATTCTTCTCAAACTTGTTCAGGGATGACTTTGGTTTTTCGCTAATGATTATACTTGTATGCTCACCCCATGTATATAAAATTGTTATCAGGTTTCCACAGATATTACTTAGACCATGTTTGACCATACTAGATTGGACGTTGGGGTTGGTTTTTATGTCGCTGCTTAGTTTTATTCAGGTACTTACTTTGAATTTTTTCTTGTATTTATAGTTGTTTTACTTTAAACATGCCTGTGAGATGGATTTTGGTTTCATTATATATATCCATCTTGGAGTTGTTTTAGGTTGATACATCATATATCCCAATCTTTATTACTATAAAAAGGGTAATGCATCCCATTTTTTATGATATTTCTATACCCTTGGTGCTGGTCTCCACCTTAGGGACTATTGGAGGAGAGACTCAGGGGTCATTATCTCTCTTTTATCTTGAAGAAGGAAGGTCTTGGAATCTTGAAATCTCTTCCCTATTCACTAGGAATGAAGTTCTTTACACATATAGACTACAAAATCGATATCACATCTCATTCATTAATACCATAAGCTGAATCTTCTGGACATGTTTCAAACATCAAACCATACATGCGAATCTGTCAACCCCCTCACTGGTCACTCTCATGAATATATAAGAATAGACACCCTAATAACCAAGTTCATATATAAGGATCACCAGGTATCTCCATATATACTATACACCAGAAACCCCAAGCCATATCTCTTTAGAAACTTCCCTATACATGTCTCAATATCACCTGGCAATTTCCATGTGGCACAGACGGTCATTCTATCTCTGTAATTTACAAGGAATCTATCTATCTAGAGTGAACTTAAGGAACCATCTTTGATATTTAGATTAAAGAATAAATTATAATCCAAGAATCACCCTAAATATATTCCACACTAATATAATATAGGAGATCATTTCATATAATTCAATAAGGGACACCCTCAAGAATCCTTGACATTAATATGTGGTGTTCAAAAAATGTTGTCATTACCCGAGTCAAAGGGTGAGCCACCCTAGGGAATTGATGGTAATGAATCTATGTATAATCCACTAGACCATTCAAGTAATTCCATAACATTGGATTTAATTTAATACAAGGTAGTATTAACTCCCATAATTTACATGATTCCCCTAGTGGAATGTAAGTCTTGTCCATAGAATTACACACCAATAAATTTCATCAGGAATCCAAGTAACTCCCTGAGGAATTACATACTCATAATCAATTCCAATATTTCCAAAAAATTAATTATTGAAATATTTACATGAAAATAAAATTAACAAATTATGTCTAGGACAAAACTTTGGTCAATTTCCCATTTTAGATTTACGATTTCCAGGGTGAAGATAACTACCGGGTCATAGGCGTCATCATACACAACCCAAATTATGTGTTAAATTATACACTACCAAGCGTATACCTAAACTACCCAAATAATTTACCCATTTACAATGTAAAAACATATATAACTACTTTAAATACATTAAAAAAGGTCTACCAAAATACAATATGTTTATCTAATCCCAAGAGAGTTTCTAAGACATATAATGGATAACGAAAAAATTAATTTAATTCTTAGGTTAAGTGATTGGTGAGTCATCATGACTACACATTCCAACATGAAATACTATAATGATATTTTAAGATAAATAACTTACAAACCCTACCTTAACCTTGTAAATACCAACTTACCCAATATTGGTCTTTATTATAAGCTGAAATTAAAGAAATCAATGAAGCAGAAAAATGCCATACAAATAGCACATAAATAGTATGATGAAACTCGATAGTGAAAGATACTAGTAAAGGTAAGAAGATTAATTTTAGACTCACATTAATCCTTCCAATGCATCTAGTGACAATCCAAATGGTCAAGAACATGAGGAGGACTACCATGGAAGATGATAGAGAATGTATAGAGCCAACACTTCTAAAAAAAGGACATAAACTGGATAACATTAGGATATGTGGTAAGGGGATAAAAAGTCTGAAATTAACATTTTTTACATTTTAAAAAATGATCTAAAACCCAGCCTCCAATGATCCGAGAAAGATATGCACCCCTAATAGAAGGCCATTAGCTAGCTAGTGGAACTGCAACAGAATGTTGTAGTCTCAGAACTTTTCCCTGAGCCCCCAGGAGACCCTGAAATCCCCAGACACCTAAACCCCCTAAAAAACTACTTTCATGACAAAAAAATGTGTTTCATTAAAAAATGGATTTTACACATCATTTTATGAGTTGGGTCTTACATGTGAAAAGAATAAATTTTTAACATTTTCAAAATGAACACTTTATTTTACGACCATTCTTCTTTACAAAGGTTCCCATTCATATTTAAAATTTATTTCCAAATAATTTTAATTAATAATGGTTTTGAAAATTAAATGATTATTCCATATTATTTTGAAAATTTATTTATTAAATAATATTAAGAATATTATTTTCATTTATATCAATGTCATTTATCATTACTTATATTACCCTTGTGATATATTCTTATGATATCATACATTTCTTCCCCATAATGGCTTATGATGATGATGTTTTAATGAAATTTTCAGAAGACTAGTTTCTTTTCCATGGGGTAATTAATATATAATAAAATGATGAATGTATTTATGATCTTGTGGAACAATTATCTATTATATTCATTATGTGATGGTTTCTCCAAATTATATAGCTCTAATTAATTGGGTAACATTTTATATCTCATGAGATCAAAGGGTACACAATTGGTTATCCCAAGACCAAATGGGTACATGGGGAGTTATCCTAGTCCCAAAAGTGTACATGGGTGGTTAACTCAAGCCTACTATGAGATTAATTCTTTGGTGGTTTTCCTTGACATGTGATTTATATACTTATGTTTATCCCAAACTCTTATGTCATATTCTTATGACTATAATTGTTATATGTTCTGAACTCTTATGAATAATTCCTTATGTTACATTGATTTTATATTTAATGACTAATAATTTTAGATTTATGTATTTGGGTTAACCGTATTAGCAATAATACTTAAAAAATGAAATTATTTTCGATGCTTATTCCATAATCATAGGTTTTTCAATGTTTTCATGTTACGATGACTCATGTCATAGGTTATACCTAGATATTTATGACTTTATTTCTTATTGATAATCCACTTTTATTTGGGAATAATTTTCTAATTTTATTCTCATAGATATTAACTATTCAGTCATACACACATTCTTATTTTATGCTCACTTATGATAATCAATTGTTATCTCTTATATTTACCCTTACTAGATATTGAATCTCACCCCTTTATTATGTTTGCATTCACTAGGTTATGAAAATGAATACAACTTATGAGAAGTATATGAGAAGGTATATAGGGGCATGGTTATGGACGAATGTTCAAAATTATTGTAAAATAAGATGTTTATGAGATGATATCCAAAGAAAGTAAACCTAAATATTCTCTAGATTATGTGATATTAGTGTGAGATCTAATATTAATGTAAAATATATTAATGTTTATCTATGGTTATATCACTTGATATCAAACCCATTATTTTAATATATGTTTTTTTCATCACACCCAAGAGTTTGGGAATGAAGTATATTAGTTAGTATCATATCATAATTTAGTTATTTTTGGGGATTAGTTCAGTTATTTTGTATATTAGGACTAAGTAACACTAGTGAAAGAATTATGTATAATCCTAAATATAGAAAAAATATTAAAATTTTTGTGATTTATAAATAATGTGGTTTCTATGAAATGAAATCCCTATAAATATAAAAAAAGGTGTATGTAGGCTCTGAAGAAAATGAACCTAGGGGAAATAACCTAAATGAGTTTGGTTGTGTATTAACTCAATCATCCCTCAGTACACAATAATTGGGTGTAACTGTACACCTAGTTTGACATTCTTGAGAGATATTATTTGGTTGATTCAAATTCTCTTTACGAACCATTATAATACTTATATAAATTTAAATTTAGGATTTAATATATAACTAGTCAGGTTAGAAAAACTAATTGGAATGTGATCATGGATAATCTATATTTAATCTTATATATTCATAAGTTAGGTTATCCACATCATTTTTGAGTTAGTTATTATAATTTTATAATTTTCTTTTATAAATTTACTAATTTAAGTAATACCATACATAAAATTAAATTTATTAAAGTAATGAATAGATAAATTGTAAATCAAGTTAGCATGTGATATGATGAGAAATATGGTTATTAACTCAATAAGAAACCAAATGGGATGAAATAAAATTATGAAAATACAGTGGTTATGTTCACCCTATTATCAAGAGTTGTGATTGAAAACCTAAACCTTAATAGAATTCAAAACTTACCAAATAAGAGAAAGATGAAGTTCCATGGATTTTTAAGTGAAAATTACCATGTTGGGAAAATAATTCAACTTCTTACTTATAAATAATATTTTAAGAATATCACATGGTAATGTCACCAAGGAACATTAAAATATTTCATGTATAGAAGGATTGTACATCGAGTTAATAATTATAAAAAATTTATAAAGAGATCAGCTAATAAAATGTAATGTATAAAGGTACAAACTAATTCTCCACCCACAATTCAATGACTCAAATACAATAAATTTTGGCTTTATGAAAATTGATGTACAAACGTAAGTCTAACAAGGATAATGGGTATGTGAAACCTCCAAGGGGATAAGGAAGAATATAAGTTGTGACTACCAGTTATACCGATCATGATAATTAAGGTACAATTATCAGCCACTTCATATTTCTGGATTTAACATTGTATTGTTATTCTAACCACACAAGTATATATAAGACATTTTATAAGAGCATAAAATCACTACCCCAATGATTTGGCATTCAGTTATCAGAGAAAACTTCTAATTGTATGATTATTTTATTCCAGGTTTATGTTTTTGGGGATTTACATTATGAAAATATAATTATTCTACATTTATATAACTTTTATGTGATTTTGAAAATGTATTGGTTATCTCCACATAGACCCGAAATTAAATACCAAAATAGAAATATCACCTTTGATATCCTAAGTCAACCTATGATCATATATCAATGTAAGGCTAACTATGACCTTCTTATTGATATAACATCCAGTATATGTCTTTTAATACTCAATCATTATAAGAGTTTCCTTGTCTCACCCAAGTTAGAAAGATGACCATTTCATTAAAAATTATATCTCGAGTCATGACTCTATAAAAAATATTGTAATATATTTTTATAGGTGAGAGAAGTTAAAATTGTGAGGACATAATTTATTAATGGGGTAGAATATAATGACCCTAAAATTTGGTATATTCTTTTCTTTAATTAAATACTATATTTAATATCATACCCCACACACGACACCAAATTAATATGAAAATATATTTTATTAAGATAAATTTTTTAATATTAAATGTGACTATTATAAATATAACTGTTAAGATGGAGGGTATAAATAGAGGTAAATTCATTATGAAATACAAATCAAATAAAAATAAATGTAATTTTTTAAATTAATTCAATTATAAAATTGAATTATAGTATAGTTAAATAATTAATGAGGTCATTTTATAATCAAAAAAATATTTTATTAAAGTTTTATTTTTATGTGTTATGAATTTTATAATGTTATGGTTAAATACTTATTTTAATGAAATATATAGATAATATATAGAATTAAATTAGTCTACATATCTCCAATAGTTATTTTTTGGTAATTAATAAATTCATTTTATGTCTAGAAGATATATTTTATTGAAAAATTGTTGTTACGTGTTATGTATGCTTATAATAAAAATATTCACCTCTAAAAATTAAATTTAATAAATTGAAATTCACAATTTTAATCATCATATTCAAATTAGTTAGTGAGTCTAATTTTATTTTTAGACATAAAAATAAGTTACCAAGGTTTAATTTAATTACCAGTGTAATTATAAATGGATTATTTTTTAGGATATTTTTACAACTGTTTGTATAATTATTATATAAGTATATTAAGTTGATATATTTTTAATAATGAAACAAATGTAATGTTTATATATAAAAAAATATATTAATACTCATTTAATTATTCATTGATATGAAATTATACTATGAACAATTATTTATTTTAAAAACATTTTTCTATAAAAACCATTTTCTATAACTTATATGTTTTAATTTAAAAGTTAATTATATTATATTTAG
This sequence comes from Viscum album, assembly GCA_963277665.1. Taxonomy (NCBI): domain Eukaryota; kingdom Viridiplantae; phylum Streptophyta; class Magnoliopsida; order Santalales; family Viscaceae; genus Viscum; species Viscum album. Next base: position 1,414,419,918 of record OY728156.1, read on the forward strand.
TGATTGAATTATATTAAAAGGATTATAAATTTGTAACCATCATATTAAAATTTAACAATATTTTTGAACTTATATTTTTTGTATAAAAATAATTAGCATGGTAATAATTTAATCAATGTTAATAAAATTAAGAAATGGATAACTTAAATGAACTAAATTTTGGTATGTTTAAATGACACATATAACTTATACAAGAAAAATTTTAGGTGTTAAATTCAAAATTAAATGTCTCACAAAATTTCCCTAACACAACTCACTTAACTATTAGGTTATTACAACTTTATATCTCACCAAACATTCAATTCCAAGGAAAAATTCTACATTTTCACCTATAAAAGGATCTCACATACACCCTCTTCAAGTCAATATTTCATCATAATTAATCTCTAAAATCTAGAAATTTTACCACTCCTATAATTTTATTACATTTTTTAATCCCTTCATTACAATAAATTTCCTCAGTTCATCCATTTCCAAGAGGTTTTGCATGAGAAGACTCAAACTCTCAATGTGTGTATTATCTCCTCCTTAACTTACTAATATATATTTTTCTCATCCACTCAATCCTATTATAACCATATAAATATAATAAAAAAATAAATGTATTATACTAAAATTTTAACATATTTACACTACAACTGTTATCTATTCTCCTCTTAACCATTCGAAAAATGAAAACGTCTCTCTGTTATATGTGGACTATTGCCTTCATGATAACAAATGTTTTTCCTATAAAAATTTTACATGGATATTTATAAGTATAAATTTAATGCAAAATATTATATTTATAACATAATAAATACTATGGATTTATAAATTATGTATTCTATTAAAAATTTCCTCCATTAAAAAATAAAAATGTTGTTTGGGTGTTTGTGGGGACCACAGCCTCCATGGGAAACATGTTTTGATTTCACCACCGACTTACCGGGATGGTTATAAAATATATTTTTCAACTATATATATGATATTAAAGATCAACATATATCATAAATACATTTCTGAAATAATGACACAAATATTTATGATCATTATAATGTAATCTATTGATATCGGTAAATTACCCAAATTAAGCTCATCATGGGTCATGTTCTCTCAAACCTTGCAAATGGTTTAAATAAAATAAACATGGGGATACATGAATATTTTTAAAAAATATAAATATATTTTATAATCTAGTGATTATGAATATAGTATCAATGAATGGGTTTCTACATCACTATTAAAAAACATTAGCGAAGCGATCGAAATTACCAACATCCGATGATGAAAATAAATGAAATTTGACTAATAATTGAATAAAAATAATAATTATTGAAGATTATATAGTTTAATAATTTGAATAAGGTTCTAAAATATGTTATTAATATGGTTATTTTTATTATACATTATGTTAAATATATTTCTTGAAATTAAAAAGTAAATGATAATATTTTTTGTTAAATTAATTTTCATTCGTTGAGTTGTGATTGTTCTTTTGGAACTTTATTATTTTAAGTGGGTTAAATTATTCCCTATGATTTTATTATTATGTATTTAATATATTATTTCTGAGTATTTACATTTATATATCATAAAATACTTTTTAGATATTTCATACTTCATGAAATATGTTGTATGTAAGGGTTTTCACATCTCAATTTTACATCAATGGGATATGTTTCATATTCACCACATATTTTAGTTTGTAGTGTATATATTTCCCATTGATCTATTTTAGATATAATAATCATGAAATTAAATGTATTTGAAAATCTATCTTACATTATACCTTTAATGGGTGTTTTGATTGGAAATATAATTAAGTTGTAAGGGGTTTCCTTCCAATCTCAATTTCAAATTGAGATTGTTATGAACGAATTTACATCTATGGAAAAATTTTGTGAAATTCATCTCTAAAAACACACCCATTTTTATATCCTCTATCTATTATTTAGTTTTTACATGAGTTCTATCAATTTTATTTATCTTGGTAAATAATTTACTCAATGTAATTTTTATGAGAGAAATTAACCCCCACCTCTTCTTTTCAGTCGAGAATCTTCCTCCTCTTTCTTTATATTTATTTGAGAATTTTATGGATGCATTTATTTGTTGTTAAATAATCGATTGAAGTTATTTTCTAATATTTTGATTTTTTAAACAAGGTTTTAAAGGAATATTTTAAAATTTTCCACAGTGGTAGTTTTTTTTCAAAAACCATCTTTTTAACATTCTTAGTGTGAACACATTTTTTACAACCATTATTCTTCTAGAAGCTTCCTTTTAATGTTTCATTTTTTCTAAATAATCTTAAATATTAATGGTTTTGAAAATAAAAGGAGTATTAATTATTATTTTACAAATTTATTCATTCAATAATCTTGAAACAGAGTTTCTCATTTATGTAAAGATCATTTGGCATTACATATATTACACATGGTATATGTTTTATGATATCAACCACCTTCATTATCTAGATGAATTATGATAATAATTTTAAAAGTAATTTTTCATGAAACTCATTTCTTCCTCACAGGTAAATTAAGCTATGATGTAATAATGATTTTTATGATCTTTTTGTACAATTATGTACGGTTTTCATTATGTAATGAGTGATTCCAGAATTATATATCTATCTAATTCATTTTTTTAATGAATAAATCATTTATAAATGAAATTCAATTTTAATAGTGTAAATTACTTATAGTTATAGAAAACACATGCACTATTTTTGTTATTTTGGACCAATTATAAAATATATCATTCTAGGTTTAAAAAATCATTGAGAATATTAACTATTGATAATATAGTCATTTTACAATGACTAGTAAGATTAATATATATTAATGGTTATGATAATGACTAACTTCCATAGACTGAGTAATGATCTTGACTACTAGGACTATACCCTATGAAGCATATTTGTTAGAGGATCCAAGGGATATGGAATCACTGGGATTTTCCTTTTATGAATACCATGACTAAATTCAACAACTCAAGTATGAAAGAATCTATTTAGGAGTGAATTTAAAGTGTATTGGGATCACAGACCAAACTATATTATCTGAATCACCTCAAGAGAACCCCACTATCGCATAACATACCATTATAGGATATACTGATTTAATAGGGGTTATGTTCTAGGACCTATTAGTATGAATATTTATATTTATATTTTAATAAAATAATGATTCTATTTATCCATTTTCATTATTACAATTTCATATGAGTTGATGAAAATTATATTTTCATATAATGAAATTAAAATTGTATTTTTTAGGAAAATATATAGTTTCAATTAAGATAATATTTTAAAAAATTTATTATTATTTTAAATAAATAATATTTTCCTAAAATATTCTTATTAGATAATAATTATTTAAATGTAAATGATAATATAATTTAATGACGTTTATCATAATTTTTATATGGCTCAGAAAACAGTTAGTATCATAAAAACTAGTATTTTTTAGTAAAGATGGATTTTTATTTAAATGATTGAATTTTTAGATTTAGAGAATTATTTTGATAAAATAAATAATTTTTTTAAATAAATTCATAAAAAATGGCCAGTAGTGAGTTTTCCATAATTTTCTGAGACAATTAAATTTTTGATTAAAAATTAAATATTGTATAAACATATAATATGTATTATGAAATCATAATAGACCAAAAGTGATGTAATAAATACAATAATGTGAATATGAGACCAAAAATATGTTTTCTTATTAAAATAATTTTATTTTGGAGTTATTTTATTACTTTTATAAACCCTTGATGAATCCTCCAAAACCTATATTATATTTTAAGGTTATAAAATCAATTCCTTATGTACATGACTTGCTACCACATCACCTGGGGAATTATTTTAAAGAATTTAGTTTTTAGCCTTATAAAATATTTACTAATACTCTTATCTGGAAGAATACATGGGAAACCCCATGTAAATGTTTTCCTAGTATTTTATCATATTGAACCTAAAACCTATGTTTGGAGATTAATAAAGAACCCCCTACTCTTTTACTATAAATACCCACCCATCCTCCCACTCATCTTCACTAAAAACCCATTGATAATTAATTTAACCTCTATTTCTCTCTCTCTCTCTCTCTCCTTCTATAAATCCCTCTTAAGGTGTTGCTAAGTTCCCTAGAATCTCTTCCCAAGATTTTAGATTCACTCACTCAATGTAATGGACTCTCTCCTCTTATATTTATTTCAAGTACTTTATTTCCACTAAGACATTTTTATTCCAAATATTTTATGTTGTAATGTGTTTTTACACATCTCATTAATGTCCTTATGATACACATGTAATGATAGACCACCATTCACTCTCACTCACCCTTTTCATAAACTTTTATATACCCTTGTTATGTTGGGGAAATTATACAATGATTTTCCATAAAAAAATATTTGTGTAGTCAATATCCATATATATATACACTAAAGGGTATTAACATAGTTTTAGCTATCCTTAATTTATTGGGTAATTCATTGTATATAACTCACACTTAATAATATTGCGGTTAAAAGTGATGAAATGCATTATTGTGTTGTATAATATATATGGAGCACAAATGCTTGCACATGATATGAATATGGGACCTATAATTATATATCATTGTAATGCATTAGGTAATGTTTTTATCTCATGAGATTCCATGAAGGTGTATGGTAGGTTTTCCTAACCACACTATGTTATGATATCTTGGTTGTTCTCCTTGACTTATGCTTATGATGTCATATATTATGTTGTTTCCACATATCCTATGTTGCCTTGATGTTATCATATTATATCATGATTTGATGATCATGTTTATAATTATCAACCATTTTATGTCCCATTTATATGTCTCTTGACTAACAAGTATTAATTTCTTCATGTTATACTTTGATTACACCCTTACTGGGATTTATAGCTCTCCCTTATCTTATGTATTCCCTCAGGTTAAACCAAGTAGTTATAGAAAATTTATGGAACATAAGGGAATGTTATGGGATCTTTAAATAATTTTGCGGCATATATATTTCATGTTATGGGTATATGTATCTAATTACATAAATAAGAATTTAATTTTTATCTTTTGGGATTTTATTGTGTGTATCTTTATTTAATAAATCATAAATTATGACGTAGTAATAATATGGGTTTTATAGTTGGTATCAGAGAATGGTGTAGTTATTTTTGGGGATTAGGATTAGAAAATCTTATTAAAGCCTTTAGGATAAGACTAAACATAAGAAATAATCACATAATTATGGAAAATTATAGTAAATGGTTTCCATGAAACATGATATCTATTTAGATACTATAGGTGGATATGGCTCTAAAATAGTTATACCTAGGGGTAATAACCCTGAAAAGGGAAAATGGGTATTTAAGTTAATCACCACCCAGTTCACAACAAAGAGTAATTTTTAAACACCTTTTGTATAGTCATAAAAGATATTCTCTGGTGAATTCACAAGATCTCTATAAACCGTTATAAAGGTAACAAAATTCCCCAAAAAACATTATGTTAGGAAACAAACAGTGGTTAACTTAGATTGAAAACAATAAATTAGTATATTAAAGAATTTATATAATTTATGATTTATCCATTCAATGTACATAGTTTCTATTTTCTGTTTCTGGTAGTTTTAAATTTTTTATCCCTAGTTTTCCCCTTATTTTACTCAATCACTATGAATAAGAGGAACTATGAAAATAAATAATGTGATGAGATATGTAATGAGTGCCTAAATTATATTTTTATACATTATCAGAATTAGAGTTTTGAACATCAAGAAAATAATTTATCTATTAACTCATGATTTGAGAAAGAAATGAATAAAGGGTAAAACCCACAACCCCTAAAAAATATCAAGTTTGAATTAAGACCTTTATATTATAAAGGCCTCCAAATTTTAGTGGATCTTTCGATCGTTTAATCATGATACAATAGAGAAAATCCATTGAAAAGATATTGTATATCTTAAAATGCATATAGCAGGATTAGGTTAAGCTGATTGTTTATCATATAGAGGGAAAATCTGATCAATGGTGGACATTGATCAAAAATATTAATCCCAAAGAGGAGATAAAATTGATTGAGTATAAAAAATTACATAATTTTTTTGATAATTTTTTTTCTCACACTCTCTGACTAAAATAGAGAGATATTTTATTAGCCTCAATACAATAGACAATGAATCCATCCAAGTATATGAGGGAAAATTCACAAGACATTCACTATATTCCTTTGGATTGTCATTTACCTTGAATGTAAATATGGCTTCTTCTTGGGTCGGATAAAGCCAAGTCTATGAAAGGATTTGGTGACTCAATATTTTTATAGTTCTGAGTAAATTTCTTGATGTTCCCTCCAAGTCAAGATGAAGACTAGTGAGTCTTAATGGTATCATAGGTCTAGAGATAGGAAGTATAGAGTGGGTTTTAATTTAGGCATTACAATAAATAAATATCATGGGGTTAAATTTGTAATATCCCACTTGTCAAAAGAGTGGGAAGAGGAATCCTGTAAATTGTCTAAAGCAGACTAGAAAATGATTTAGGAGAAAGAAGGAAGGGAACATATATAGTGAATGATAATGGGAGAAACCCACTAATGTGATCGAATAAATTAATGATTTGTTTAACCCTAGTCCTCCTATAAAATGTTTCAAATATAAAAAACAATGACACTTTGTGAATTCATTCACTAATCTAGGGGTTTTTGAAAATAACCAACACCAACAAACTCCAAGGCTTATAGAGAAAGGGATAACATATTCTATTATAACTGTAGAGGTGGATCCCAAAAATGATGGGGTAATAGGTGTGATAAATATTCATTCAAGGATAGTGAATGTACAATTTTATTTTGATTCAATGAATTATTTCATATCAATAAAGTTTAGTATAAATATTTAAAGACCACCTCAAAACATGAAAGTGGTGCTATCAATGAAAAAATAAAATGGGGAAATTATTACTTCCCAAGTATATAACATATCCTCTCTTTATATTTCTGAGCTAAACTTCCCAAAAAACCATTTGATACACCCTTTAGTGGAATTATATGAAATTATAGGTATGAATTGGATTTCCTTATATAGATCCAACATAAATTACTGAGATAGGGAAGTCACCCTCTATAAACGAAATCACCCTCCAACTATTTAAAAATTAAAGGAGGGGGTTAATATCCTCTAGTATGACCATCTCAAGCATTTATATTGTTTCTTTATGAGTAAGTGTACCTAGATCAAATTTATTGTGACAAATTAAAAGATCATCCTTGATAACAAGCTCATTATAAGGTAATATGATGATGTGTTTCCTAAAAAATTGTTTATCCTTACTCTATGTTATGAGGTTGAGTTCTGAATAAATATTATACCTAGAGTTTTTTCAATATCCAAGACTCTATATAGAATTAACATTTTTTAACTATAAGAGCTAAGTAATCAATTGCAATATAATCTTGATAAAGGGATTATACACCCATGTGCTTCACCATGGGGTGTACCAATCCTCTTCATTAAGTAGAATGATGGGTAAATTCACCTCTATATTGATTATCATGATCTAAACATTATTATGATGAAGAAAAGATATCCTTTACCATATATTTATGACTTTTTATCATTTACATAGATCCCAGTACTTCTCAAAGGTGGTTCTTGGTTGGGATATTATCAAGTAAAAGAGAAGAAGGTGGATATCCCTAAGATTGCTTCTCATACAAGGTACAAGCACTATGAGTTCATTAATTCCATTTGGACTCACCAATTCTCTAAAAATATTCATAGAATTAATGAATAATGTATTTATGTTTCACTTATATAAATTTTAGTAATCACTATAGAAGATCCTTTTCTAATCCAAAATCAAGGAAGAATATGAGGAATATTTGAATTTTTTACTGAAGACCTTGAAAAAGGAAAATATTAATGTGATGTAGAGTAAATTTGATTTTTGGTTAGAATAAGTAATATTCATGGGGTTTATTATCATCAACAAAGGGATATATTTGTATCCTTCAAAAAACAAATGAAATTGAAGGATGGACCAGACAAATATATGTAACAAATATATATAGTTTCCTTAGACTAGCTTGGTAATATCATTGATTTGGGAGAAACTTATCATGATTTTCAATCCTACTAACCAATCTGACATGGAATAGAGAGATGCTTTTTTGGACATTTTAATGTGAGGAAAGCATTAAAGAGTTATTGAAGAGGACAATCATTGTACCTGTTCTCACATTACCCACTAGAGGGGAAGGATATGTGATATATAGTGATGTGTCTAAAAATCGATTGTCTTGTGTACTCATACAAGATGAAAAAGTGATAGCCTATTCCACCCACCAATTAAAAACCCATGAGAATAACTACTCAATAAATGATTTGGAATTGAATTCAATGATCTTTTCATTGAATATTTAGTGACATTATTTCTATGGGGAGATGTGTGAAATATATAAAGATCATAAAAGTATAATGTATGTATTATTTTAAAATGAGTTCAATATGTGATAATGAATCTAGTTATAGATAATAGAGGATTTTTATTTTTCAATCAGTTACCATCTTTGGAAGGTGAATAAAGTGTTAGATTCTTTTAGTAGAAAGGATCCTGTAACCATATACATATTGATGATTGAGATCCATCCAATATTCTTGGACATGAATATGATGTACATGGGAATAATAAAAGTATCTCCATACTACCTTGATCAAATAACTTCTCAACCATAAATTCTGGAGAGGATCAGGGAAGAAAAAAAATATTGAGTGGAGTTACAAAACAAGGTAGAGAATATTTTGGTGTATAACAATTATAAATATTTAGTATAAGGTTTGTAACTCAGATATGTGTCCTATCAAAACTAGATCTTAAGGGAGGAATTATGGATGATTCAAATATCTTATACTTTTTTATTCAACCAGGATGTACTAAGATTAATATAGATCCAATGTAAAACTTTGCATGGGATATAATGAAGAGGGTGATTATAGAATTTTTTTCTTGATTTGTGGTATTCCAATGAGTCTAGGGAAAATGAAAAAAGTGAAATGATATGATTAAACCATTTCTTGTACTAGTATTGAAATGGGAAAACATAACCATTGATTTTATCATAGGACTCTCTAGGATATATAAAGGAAATAACTCATTTTAGGTGGTATTTGATAACCTTACTAAGTCAGAACATTTAATTTATATCATGGAAGATTTATCTCTTGAAAAAACAACCTTATATATACATAAAGGGAGTGTTAATACTTCATGAAGTTCCACTCTCCATTGTATCTAATTGAGTTATGAGTTTTACCATAAGGTTTTGGAGAATCATTTAACAAGCACTAGATACAGATCTAGGATTTAGTATAGATTATCACCCTTAGATGGATGGGTAGTCTAAGAGAACCATTAAAACGCTAGAGGATATTCTAAGATCATGTTCAAAGGATTTACAAGAATTTTGGTATTAAAACCTTCCCCTAGTGGAGTTATTATATAACAACTTCCATTATAGAAATATAATGGAACATTTTGAGGCTCTTTATGGGAACAGGAGTTGGAATACAACATGTTGGGATGAATTTTGAGAGAGTAATCATATGATACCTGTTCTTATCGAAGAGATGAAATATAAGGCTCAGACCATTCATTTTTATATGAAATATGAAAAAAGTTAAAAGAAAATCCATGCATAAAATCCTTGATGATATCTATAGTTTATGGTTTGTGATAAGGTGCTCCTTGATATGTCACTATTGAATAACGTCACGAGGTTTGGGAATAAAGGAAATATTATTCCAATAAACATTAGTCACTTTCAGATCCTTGATTTCATCAGAGTTGTGGCCTATATACATTCACTCCCACTTAAACTCTATCATGTACATGATGTGTTCCATGTATCCCTATTGAGTATGTACATACAAAACCTCTCACATGTACTGAATCCAGATGTAGAACCCAAGGAAAATGATCTCTCATGTGAGGATTATCTGATGAAGATTTTAGATTGTATAGATAAAGTTGTACAAAAAAAGACAAGTCACCTGGTCAATTTTTTATGAAAGATATACAAGTTCGAGGAAGTAACATGGGAACTGGAATAAGTGATGAACTAAATGACCCTCATATATTATAGTACACAAAATTATGTTTACAGGGAAAAAATTTTGAAGGTGGGAAGAATGTAAGGACCCAAAATTTTATAAATGAAATTCCCTTTTGATTGAGTAAACTCATTACATGTATAGAAAACACAAGTGATACATTGGTTATTTTGGATCAATTATAAAATATAGTATGTTGGTATTAAAATACTGTTACGAATCTTAATCATTGATAATATATCCATTGTAAAATGAGTGATAAGATTTGTATATATTAAGGGTTATGATAAATTCTAATTATTACAGATGGGGTGATGGCCTCAACCAATTTGATCATACCCTATGAAGTTCATTTATCACAGCTTTTGGGGGAGATATCATCACTGGGATTTTCCCATGACCAATCCCAAGATAAAATTCATCTACTTATGGATGAATTAATCCATTCTTGGGATAAGTTCAAGCTTCTCAAGACCACTTCCCAAACTATATTCACCAAACCATCCAAAGAAAGACTCGCCATCACACACCATACCCTTAGGGAATACGTTGGTGCAATAAGGGGTCAAGTATCTAGAACCTAGTAGTATGTATTTTTATATTTTACATTCAATTAAATAATTATTATATTTATCCATTTTATATTTACAAGTTCATATGAGTTGATGAAAATTATATTTTCATATAAACAAATAAAGATTGTATTTTTTGGGAAATATATATTTTCAATTAAATCAATCTTTTGATAAACTCAAGAATTTTTTAAATAAATAGTATATTAATAAAATATTCTTATTATATAAATATTATTTAGATATAAATGATTAAATAATTTAATAAGGTCCAATGTAATTTTTATAAGGGTCATAAAGTGGTTAATATCATAAAAACTAGTATTTTCTAGTACATAGAATGTTTTTATTTAAAAGTAAAATTTTCAGATTTAGAAAAATATTTTGATAAAATAAATATTATTTTTTAAATCTTTACTTCAATTTTGGTCAATGGTTAATTTTTCAAAATTTTCATAGACAAGAAAAATGTTCAGAAAAAATTATATGTAATATAAATATACAGTATGTATTATGACATCGTAATAGCCCAAATGTAATGTAATAAATAGTATAAATGGAATCCATGAAAAAAGAACATGTTTCCAAGTAAATATAATATTTTTTAGAAGTTATTTAATTAATTTTTTAAACCCTTCATGAATCCTCAAAAACGTATATTATATTTCTGTGTTTTAAAGTCAATTTTTTATAGACCCAACTCACATGCACATCAACAAGGGTATTATTTTAAGGATTCGATTCCTAAAATTATAAAATATGGGAAACCACTATTTTTTTAGAACCATTTGATAAAAATTTTAATATTTTTATTTTTGATTATTTTATCATATAGAGTCTAAAACCTATGTTTAGAAATTAATAAATAATTTTCCCTCTTTTTCTATAAATACTCACCCATACTCCCACTCATCTTCACTAAAAACCCATTTATAATGAAATTACTCTTCATATCCATCTCTAAATCCCTCCTAAGGTGTTCCTAATCTCTTAATAATCTTCTCCAAAGATTTCAGATGTTCCCTCTAAATTTAAGGGTTCCTCTCCTATTTTTCTTATTTCAATTACATTCTTTGTACTAATACATTTTTATTTCCAATAGTCCATGATATAATTTTTTTCACATAACATTACTATCCTTATTATTCCCATGTACTTTTCAACCACATTTCACTCTCATTCACCCTTTCTATGAACATTTTTATAAACTTGTTATGTTTTTGAAATCATCCTTCAATTTTCCATGAAAAAGATTGATTTGTATAGTGAATATCCATCCCCATTTCCACTCAAGGTTATTCACCTAGTTGTACATATCCTTCATTGATTTGGGGATTCCATTTATATAATATTCACACCTTAATCTGGGGGTTAAAATTTATGAATTGAATTCTTATGTCTCATGATTTATGTGGAGAAAAAATGAATTTATATGATATGAATGTGAAGGGTGGGCTTGTAATTATATATCTCTCTCATGCATTGGTTAATGTTTTTATCTCATGAGATTACATTTATGGTGCATAATAGGTTATCTTAATAACACTATATTATGATGTCTTGGTAGTTATCCTTGATTTATGCTTCTGATGTCATTATCTATGTTGTTTCCACATTCGTATATTGTTTTAATTGTATCATCTTATATCATGATTCGATTATAATGTCTATGATTCTCACCCCATTAATGTCACCGTGTTATGCCTCTTGACTAACATGTATTAATTTCATCATGTTATGCTTTGATTATTTTTGATTGGGATTTATAGTTTACCCCTTTCTTATGTATATCCTCAGGCTACACATGTATTTTAAGAAGATCGATGAAACATAAGGGCATGTTATGGGATTTTTAAATAATTTTATCATATCCATATTTCAAGTTATGGTTTTATTTATTCAATTACCCAAATATACTAGGCAATTTGATCTTTTTGAATTGTGTTATTTTTATCTTTATATAATAAATCATTAAATAATGTGTATTAAATATATAAGTTGTCATGCATTGGGAAACGTTTTATATCTCATGAGATCAAAGGGTATATAAACAGTTCATCAAAGCCCAAAATGGTACACAAGTAGCTAAACCAATCCCAAATGTTTCATGAGTGATTATCCCAAGCGCAAATGGGTACATGAGTGGTCAGAATAAGCCCAATATGGTACATAGATGGTTATACTAGACCTACTATGTGATGAATATCATGGAGGAAGATTTTACTTTCAAGACTCAATTATCTCACACACAATAAGGATGTCTTAGGACACACTAGATTTTCTGACACATTAGAGATAACAAAATGAGGGAGAGATTCTAGATATAATATTTATCTAACATGGTGGAGTTGTAAAAAAGTTATAGAATCATAAAAAATCAATATTTACAAAATATTATCCCTAACAGTTGGTATATGTCTGTGTGTGTGTGTGTGTGTTTTCAAGGAGATGCTATAATATGAACCAAATGGGGAGTGTAATCAATGATAGAAGAAAATAGAGGAAGTCTCAATTACCAAATGAATAAAAATGCATATTATATTACATGAAAACAAGAATAAGGGGGGATATAATATTCCAAAGAAGAGAAATAAGGAAGAATCATGTTACACTTTTTCTTCAAATGAGTTAAATAATTATTTTTTAATTTGATTATTCTTGAAATTACTATAAGAGTTAGGGGATTCGATGTTATACCAATGATAAAAATCTTCATGATATGGTGATTAAGAAATTTCCGTGGAAAAATATAATTATTGGATAACTATCTTATTTCCTATAATAATCCATGTCTCAAGTAGGCTCAAGGCAGTTAGTCAGTATTTCATTAATATGTAGTGAAAAGATCTATTTTTAAAAAAAGTACTAGAAAATGGGGTATTTTTTAATTGAATATGAAATATATAAAATATTTGGATTTTTGAGTCAAAGGGTTAGACAGGTTGGCACAACATGACAAAAAAAATCCAAAAGTAGAGATCGTTGGACCAATTGGAATTTGAATATTCAGTCTCTTCTATTTTATTGGGTGATGAATAATAACATCCTATATTTCTATTTTAAGAAAGTTTCTACTTATTACTCATATATCCAGTGACAGTGTGAGTAGAAAATAAATAATAATAATAATAAATATAAGTGTTTAAAGAGAATACCTACCTAATGTGGGTAAATATCCATGCAAGTGGGATAATATAAAATTGTTAAATGTTGTAAATATTTAAAAAGTCTCATATCTTGATTCACCCCCTCAATGTGACTCATACAAGGGTTCATTATGACAATAAATATATAATCTCATTCTAGATTGTACATATGAGAGGCCAAAATAAAACTCTTGTTTCAACATGATTGGTCAATGGTATTGGGATTGGATGACTTATAGTAGTGTAACTGGAACTTTTGAAGCAAATGAAAACCCATGATAGTGTTTTTTAAGAAGTTTTATTTTATTAGAAAAATAAATTTGGATTGGTTTTAATGTATATGAAAAAAGGGTCGAGGGAGGCATGAATGTCATTCAGGCATTCTGGGCCCATATGGAAGCATGAACTACATCTATACCTCTTTTAAAAAATCTATACATGAGTTGTGAAAGTAGTTCATGCCACCTGATTTTTTTTGTAATTTTAGATAGTAATTAATTTCAATAAGTAATAAATAATATATAAGTAATCTATTTAATATTAATAATTTTTAATAATATAATTACTGAAGTAAAATGTAATAATATATATATAATATAATATATTTCCACTTATTTATTAGTTACATTGCTTAATATATTTAGAAAATTCAGTGAATTTTTTTTGATATAATTATTAGTAATTTATTAATAGAATATATATTTATTAATTATCAATTGTATTATTTATTATTAAATAATAATATATATTATGTTATTAATTAATTAATAGTATAATAGCTATTATTTATAATTTTTTTATTTGTAATTTTTTGTGAATTTTTTGTTGATATAATTATTAGTAATTTATTAGTAGGTAATATATTTATTAATTATAAATTATATTATTTGTTATTAATTAAGAATATATTATTATGTTGTTAATATAATTAATAGTATAATAACTAATATTTATAATTTTTTTTAATAAATATTTGTGACACTTCTTATAGATATAATTATTAATATGAAATATATTTATAAATTATCAATTATAGTATTTATTAGTAATTAATAATACATTATTATTTTATTAATATAATTAATAGTATTATAACTAATATTTCTAATTTAATAATAAAAATAAAATAATTTGTATTGAATAATATATTTACTAGTTTATAATTATATTATTTATAATTTATTATGGTGTATTATTAATTAATTAATTTTGTAATTAATAACATATTATTAATTGTTAAAATATATAATAATTATAGAATTCAAAATTAATAATATTATTAATATACAATAATAAATTTAGTATGATTATTTATTATACATAATATGGATTATAATGACAATAAAAAATATTAATATAATTAACAAATATTGATTACTATTATTAAGAATGTAGTTATTAATATTAATGCTTATTGATTATTCATACACATTTGTTTTAATTTATAATTATATGTGTTTCTTTGTCCAACATAACAAATATAATATATTATCCAGTTTTCAAATAATTTACAACAAATGATTTAAAAAACATATATCATATATAAATCCAATCTGTGTCACTCTCTCTTGTACTCTTCCATTCTATAGCTAGGTATATAGATAATACATCAATAATATATCTATCAATATCTATACTCTGACGTACACATATCTTGTATAGCATCCTCGACATAAACCTCCACATCATTATGTGTGAGAGGCGGTGGATCGATAGTCTCATCGCTTGTACCATGCTGTATATATAAGTAAAGTGGTTGCTGACTGAAACTCTGTCCAAAATGTGAAGAAGATGGTTGTTGTTTTGTGGATATCTGCAAATCGTCGGAAAATAAAGACTATGGCATATACCCATCAACCTCTATCACTATAGTAAAATATGACACACTAATAGTATGTGTAATGGAATCAATATAAAATGTGTTGAGGCCCTCTTGATGAGTAACATGTGGTTGTTGTTATGGTTGTGCTTGTTCCTATACATGTGTCTGTGGTTGTGGTTATGGATTGTATGTAATAGGAAGTAGATAAGCATATGAATAATCATGATGAATATCCTTCTCCTCGCCACATCATCATGTGCAACATCCATAGTAAGGTCGTCTCCCTCTATAACATCTACATTAGGATCATCACCATCAACATTTCCTGGAACATCAATTAAAATATCATGATAAATCTCATCCATGGTAAGAAGAATCATTATCACTACTCAATGAAAATAATACTTGTCAAATTCTCCTCCCTCTATAAAATCAAAGATGTGAATGAGTTGTGATATACATGTAACACCTTGAGTTTTTATGAATTTTTTCCTTAATGATTTATATTTCATTATTGTATTTTCTTATACACAACACCTAGTTATGCTTGTTTGTTAGGAAACACTGGGTCTAACTTGCGAACTATGCAATACTAAGTTTCCAAAAAACAACATTTTATTACTATAATTATTTAAAAAAGAATGTTATAACCAAGATGCTAAACATAGTAATATGAATAGTGAGAACTGATTTTTAAATATTATTTATTATGGTTTTATATAAATAAAACATATTTGATAATGAAATATATAATTTTTTGTAAAATATTTATATGTTTTTAAAATACTATTTTCACAAAAAAACTATTTTATAAGTCCTTTAGTAAAAAATAATAAAATTAATTTTTGAAAATTTTATAAATTTAATTTTAAAAAATATAATTAATTTTTAATTAATATATTAAAATTTATCCCAGGGTTAATACCTTTTATTTTTGTGAAATATTTCAGTTTTTTGATGAATAGTGAAAAATACTTAATTTTAATTGAAACTGCATTTTCGTCTAATTTATTTATATAGTTAAATTGTATTTTAAATTGGTTTCATAGTATAATAAGTTAAATTATACATCTATTAATATAATTTTGGTCATTTGAATCAATTTTATATTGAAATTAAATATAAAAACATATAAACCTTTTGATCGTTTTCAATTTAAAAACTCACTTTCTCAACACTTCCTCAGATTAATTGTAAATTATTTTATGCCACTTCTATGAATTAAATTTATAAAAATGGATTATATTTTTTGAATAATAATAGTTTAAATTATATAATTATTTCAACTTAATTTTTTTCCAAAATTATTAGTGAAAATAGTTAAAATCAATTACGTGATTATGGTTAAAAAGGGGTTTTACTCATTACATGTATTTATATTTAAATTAATCATACACACACATAGTATTTTTATTTAATTAATTTTAATTAATATTTAGAATTAGTGGAATTATATTATATAATAAATATCTTATTTATTATAATATTAATGGATAAAATACCTAGGTAAATAAAAAGATACATGTTACATTGGTAACACTGTAAATATAAAATTGAGTAAACTTATAAATAACTTGATAATAAATGAATATATATTTGTATTATAAAGGTATTTATATACTAATTCATATCTCCCATTATTTATGTTTCTCTTTTATAATAACATGATGTAAGAGAGACCTCCCAATAGTGAATACGTGTGGGTATTTACAAGAATATAACTCCTCTATAGTAAAAGGTTGTTCACTCTCTCCACATATTCACACCTCTAAAGCCATTTTGATCAACCAAACCTTGAAAAAAATCATTTAAAAACTTCCATCATCTCGCCCTATAAGACTTAATTTGGTCATAAATCTAAACAAGGAAGTCCATTGGTGGAGACCAAAAGGAGATACCTGAAGTAGAAACAACGTTAATCAATGAATGTTTTTGTTTTATTTATTTCTAAAACACCTTAAATTATTTTTATATCATGATTATATAACTGATTCAGTATATTTAATATACTAATATTTTTTTATATTACATTTACGACCTACAATCAACACACTTCTAAAAAAATTTCTATGAAATCATTGTTCTTGTGTACGACGAACTACTGCCTCACAAACTTATATCATTTAGTTTTCTATTACCACCCTTCGAAGTTGTGAATAATGATAGAAATACTATTTATATATTATATTTATGATATTTATGATAATTTTATTATTATATAATTATTATATAATTCATACCTTCATTTTTTTTATTTTTTTGGGAATACGATAATGTCATTCAGGTATACGATGGACGACTTCCTTACAAAGGGATGTTATTCGTTCACACTCTACTAGGAATGTATTAAGGATGGATTTAATATAAATATGTGATATATATATAACATAAAAATTTTAATTTAATAATATATATATATATATCATTTACTTTTACTTCTTTCAATATGACAAGAAAATAGAAACATTGTTCATCTGTATATACGACCTACCATCTTAGTGAATGGTGTATTTAATTTCCTTACACTAAATTTTATGGATTAATATAATTAAATATATAATAAATTTATATGATATTAATATTATGGTAATAATTCATGATAATATGAAACTATGATCTAATTAAAAGGACCAATAATAACATGTCAAAACATGTATGAAAAGCAAAGTAGTTATTACCCAAAACAGTTCTATAACATGGACTTCTTAATAAATGGGTAATATAAAGTCATAAGTAAATAATATATGGTGTTATATATACAAATATGGTTCATTTATAGACATATAATAAACTTATATTTAATATACATGAGGATTGAATGATACTTGAGGTAAAAAAAATCATCTCACTATTATTTATCGTGAGACACAAGCCATGTTCACAACCTATTTCATATATGTGGTGTGTATAGTTTCCATGGATGTATTTTATTATTATTAAACTAATAATTAATTATATTTTCAAATTAATTTTATGATCTATCTTTCATGATTTTTATGGTTAAAATGTTACCAATGAGGTAAGGGGGTTTTTTCTCAATTTTCCTTCTTTAAGATGTACGTTATGTTATGGGACGATATTATTTCATGAGGTGTATATAAAACCCTTATAAAATGTAATATTATTAATTTTTTCATCATAATTATAATTTAATTTTCATTTTACGTTATTCCTTCATGGGATTTATGATTCAATGTTACAAAAGTAGTAAGAGTTTATTGTTGCAATCTCATCATTTATCGAGATTATTTATAATTATGCTTCTATTGATGAATTATTATCTTCCATGTCTCAATAATTATTATTAATTTTGTTACCCTATGGTTTTTTATGATACCTTAATATAATGGTATCATTTTTACACTATTTGATAACTAAGATAATTAAGAAAATGTTTCTAAGAAAATCTTAATTTATTTCTATTTTCTGTCAGAAATTTATATTCCTTCAAAAAAATTCTAAAACAATATTACAAAGAATTTGTAAACTTTTAAAAATAATTTATTAAATAAAATTTTACCCCATTTTTCATTTTTAAAAAATAATTTCAAAACAATAATTTTATCATTTTTCAATCAAGTCACTTTTCTAAACTTTTTATAGTGTTAAAGGAATGTTCGTTTAACATGTATAGAATGTTAATATTTAACCATATTCATGACCATAATTTCTTTGAAGCTTCATTTTCAAGTTTACAAGGATACTTTTAATGAAAATAATTTTCTTAATATATTAAAAATTCAATGTTTGAAATGTAGTTTTCAAATAAAAAGGTTTTCAAAAAGGTTTTATGTTTTAAAGAGTATTTTTCAAAAAGTGGATGATATTTTCCTTAATAAATGTTTGAAATGATGTTTCAAAATTATTTTCCATGTAGGATGAAATTATTTTGTGTTACTAAAACCTTATTGGGAATATGATCCTTTTATACCATTCATATTCTTTCTCTAAATTCTTATTTTTTTGATGGTATAATCTTTATGAAACTTATTTATGTTACATAGGTTATATTCTTATGAAACATGATTATTTTCATAGGTTATGTTATGATCAAATGGTTATGAAACCTAACTTTTCCCGCTTTTTATGATATTATGTAATTTTAATGATACCCATTTCATTTCAATCATTATGATATGATTAATTTTTATGATCTTTTGGCACACATATGTATGATTTAATTTTGTGATGAGTGGACCTATATCTCTATCAGATGCATTGGGTAACGATTTATATCTAATGATATAGTCATGGATTTAATGGTGAGTAAACCCAATTCAGTAAGGGTTTTTTTCCTTGAAGATGGTCATGGGAGTAATCCATGAATACTAAGATAGTTAGGGTAGTGAAACCATTCCACTAAGATAGATTTGGAAGTAAGCCTTGACTACTACAAAAATAATTTTATTTGTTTATGTGTTTTACAAAATTCCTTGTCTTATACCTATGTTATTCCCATATTGATTGTGATCTTCGATTCATTTATGATTCAAGTCTTATAAACATTCAATCCTTATGACATGATTCATGTTTATGAACTTTGATATGCATGTTATGGTGTTCCAATGTTATTCTCATGTTCCCAAATTTTTATTCTCATGATTATGCTTACAAATCTCATTTTTAACCCTTAATATGAATCTGAAATCACACTTTATGATGTTTTGTTTCCTCATGTTATGAATATATTTATTATGAATGATATGTCTAAGAGAGATTCTAGTCATTAATAACCTAGTGGGAGATAATTTTTTTCTTCTATGAACAATTTTTTATGTAACCATATTTCTGAAGGAACTGAACTATTACAATACAATGGAATGTATTTGTGTAATAAAATTGATATTAATATATTATGATGTAATAATTATGGATTAAAATCTAGGGTTTCTGTATTTGTTATCAAAGTAAAGGTTTAGTTAACCATCAGAAACTCGATTACGAAAAATCAAGTACCAACCCTTTGGAAAAGCCTATGTATATATGAAAATCATATGTTATTATAAGGAATAGATTATGTGATTTATCTAGAAATACATTTCTATCTGATTAGTGTAACCACAATGAAGTGGTGAAAGTTACACTTATCATTCACTCTTGAACCGCTAATTTATTATATAACTATATATCTACCCTTTATTTTATATCTAGTTAATTTTATAAGGGTATCAAGATGTCAACAATGTGATTATATGTTTAATTTTAAGTATAAACCCCTGATGTTATTATTATTTCACTATAAGTATGTGTTTCTTATTTGGTTGAATTTTGTGGGAATTTGAATCCTATAAATCTTATTATTCTCCCTCTAATTGAATTTGATATTATCTTAGACATGGATTGTATTTCTTTACATAATGATCTCAAAAATTTATATGTATGTAATGTAACATTTGAAATTCCAAATGAGACTATGATTGTCTATTAGTGAAATGATAAATATGAACTTCTGATGGTAATCACATCCGTTGTATGGGTTCTCATTCCTTTTCAAAGGGTGTGTTTATCCCAGATGGCTGCAGAGAAACCCGAAATCGATGATATTATTAATTTTTAGGAGTTTTGGATTTATTTATATGAGAACATCCTAGTATTTCACTAAATAATGATGATGAGTTCTTAATAGAACTTATACATAGTCCCTTACCAATATCAAAGACTCCTTATAGAATGGACATGATTAAGCTGCATGAATTAAATAAGAAAATCTAAGAGAATCTTGAAAAAATGGATTCATTCATCCTAGTGTGTAACCTTGGGGTTTACATGATATTTTAGTGAAAAACAAATATGGATCAATGTGAGTCTGCATTAATTATTGGAATCTGAACAAGATCACAATTAATGAAAAGTATGATGATTTGTTTGATCAACTACGTCAAACTCAATATTTTCTAAGATTGTCCTTTATTTTGGATGGAATAAATTGAGGGTCAAGAATAAGGATATACTCAGGATATAATTTCATAAAAGTTATGGCCACTATGAATATATAGTTATATCATTCAGCATTAAAAATAATTTTGTTATCTTTATAGATTTAACGAATAATGTAATTAGAGATTACCTTGATCAGTTTGTGGTACTCTTTATTGATGATATTATTATCTATTAAAAAATACATGAATTGTATGAATAACACTTGATAATTGTACTAAATACCCTATATAAGGATAAATTGTATGAAAAATACAAAAAGTGTAAATTTTGGCTGAGAAATGTTTCATTTTTGGGTCACATAATCTCAAGAGAGGGTATATTTGTGGATCAATCAAGGATAAAATTTATTGAACGTTTTCCTTGAAAATCAACAATGACTAAGATCCAAGGTTTCCTTGGTTTGGCTGGATATTACCTATGATTTGTGTTTGATTTCATCTAAATTTATAATCCACTACCTAGTTAACTTAGATGGGTTCCATGTTCCTTTTGATTGATGAATGTGAAGAAAACATCAAGGAACTAAAGAGAAGGATAGTCATTTCCCCTATATTTACATTACCCTTTAGTGTATAAGGTTATGTAATCTAAATTGATGAATCTAAAAAGGTATGGGGATGCGTACCCATGAAAAATGGAATGATTATATTATGTGCCTTTCAACAATGAAAGGTCTATGACAAAAATTACCCAACTCACGATTTGGAGTTAGCTGTGGTAATTATTTCATTAATGATATGGATGAATTATATTTGTGGAGAAAAGTGTGATGTATATACTGATCACAAAATTTTAAAGTACATATTCACACAGATGGAGTTGAATATGTGCTAGAGAAGAGGGTTGGAGTTGATAAAAGATTATGATTGCTCAATACACTATCACCCAAGGAAAGGAAAAAAAGGTGGTTGATGCTTTGAGTTGAAATGATCATGTTAGGTTATACATGATGAGGATATAAAAATATCCAACATTTCTTGATTTTCAAAGGATGGATATGTAAAAACTGATGGAAGGGAAACAATTTTATCTTTCCCAATTGAATATTCAACCATCTATCTATGAAAATATTAAAGAAGCACAAGAAGAAATATATAGAGCTGAAAAATAAGGTTGGAATTTTTTTTGAGTTTACCCTTGATAATGATGGAATTATAAGGTTTAGTAATTGTGTATGTGTTACATCTATACCAACTTGAAGAAGGAATTGTTAGAGGTAGCTCATAGTTCATCATTATCTTTTCATCGTGGAAGTATGAAGATGTATATTTATTTGAAAGAATACTTCTTGTGGGATTTCGTGAACATTGATAACATAGAGATTGTATCTTGGTTCTTGTTATTCCAAAATTTTAAGGCTAAAAGACAAAATTCTAAGGGGATTTTTCATTCATTACCCATACTATAATGAAAATTGGAGAACATCACTGTATATTTTTTCACTGCACTCCACAGAATATCTAAATGGAATAATGTTATATGGTTGTTAGTCGATCACCTTAACAAGTCATCAAACTTCATCACTATCAGAGAATACTTATCTTTGTATCACCTTGTCGGGATATACATTAAGAAAGTGGTATGGTTTCATGGAGTGCTACATTCCATTGTATCTTATCAAGATACAGTGTTTACCTCAATGTTTTGGTGAAGTGATTATCCACTGAAATAGAGTAATATTCATTGTTTATATTATAATATTCATTTTATTTATTGTTCATAAACACCATTTTTAGTGCATTTTACAATTTGACCACTATTTCACATTATGATTTTAATTCATTGTTAAAGTGAACTATTACATAGCACATATTGGAACACCACCTAAAAAACCAAATAGACATTATTTTAATTTTATATTTAGTATTCAGGTTTCTAATTACATTGGGAACAATTAATACTTTTGGAGTACTTGAGTATTCACATTGGAAGACCATTAAAGTGGGTGTGGAACCCACAATATTCTGGGTGATGGGAATTGGACAGGAGCCCATTTAAATTACTCTAGAAGACAATATCAAAGCTCAATGAATCTATAATTTTACATAATTATAGAATAAATCATGGAAAAAATTTCACCAAATAGTTAGTATAGCAAATTAGGTGTGTTAAATTGAGTTCCATATAGCCCAAGTTGGAGATAAAATTATGGTCTAGATTCCACATCTTAGAAAAACATCCCACCATTTTACACATATCTCACAAAACAAATATATATGTGTCATAAAATATTACAGAATATCAGGGGACATCAGTATCTTAATTTTTTTCTACTATGTACCACCGATATTTGACCATCTAGATGATCATTTTAGTGCCTTTTTAGTGGATTCAAGTTGGATCGGATTGCTTATCAAGGGTGGAAAAGTCTACTATCCCTTAAATTTCCACCCACCTAGGTCCACCACCATTAATTAAGGTGACTTCCATTGTTGGAGGATCAACCCAAAGCATTAACAATTTCTATATAATAATGTGTTGGTGATGTATTTGATCATCTTTTGTTATTTTTTTTCATTGTAAGGTTATGCTACCAATTTGATGTTGTAATAGTTTTTCTTCAATTTGTAAGTTGCTCGAATCACCTTAACTTCTTAATAAAAACATCTCATTATTATCATTTTATATTATATTTTTTGTCATGTTGAATCCATTTCCCCAAGTTGTGAACTTATTCACACCAAACCTTGTGAAATTATTCACACAACGATGGAGTGATTATGTGGTCACACCTATTTTATCTCAATTTCATGTTCTGGGTTCAATTTCAGGGCCACTCTTGAAAGAATTAATTTTTTTGAGGTATGTTCGATGTATTATATTAAATTTATCTTCTCTTATTAAACATATAATATTTTTTTCTATTTATCTATATGATTGGATGGAAGACATAATTGGTGGTGGATGACGTAAAGGCATCTATTAGAAGCTTTTGTGTGTATTTTCCTGATATGGGAGGGAAGATAGGGGTGAGGGAGTGATTTTCTTGCTTGTTTGGTTTTCTGCCACTATAGGAAAATGATCATTTCACAGAGGTTATTTTTTTGATATGGTAGTGGTTTAAAATATCTCCATATGATTCTATGGTGGGTTTTAAAAAACCACCACTAAATTGTGTGTCGGGATATAATACGTAGTGGTTTATCAATTTAGCAGTGATTTATTGTAACCGTCATTGTGGTCGCATTTAGCGGTGGGATTTTATGGTTTTAGCAGATGTTTTTCCGACAAAAATGATTTTTTTAGTGGTAGTTCAAACCAACACTAAAAAATAAGTCATTTTCCCCCGGAAAACCATCGCTAAAACCAAGATAACGGCTACAAAATAATAAAATAATATGAAAACATTGTATCAATGCTTATAACCACCACTAAATTATTTTCCATAGGGGTGGTTTTAAATGCCAAAGATAGAAAAATACTGAAATTGTAGTGGTGTTTAAAGCCTATTCTAAATATAATACATTTATTTCGTGGTGGTAAAAACCGCCACTAAATCTAGATTTACAAAAAAATCAGCTGATTCTGCAACCCCAGTACCAGTTCCATAAAAAACCATTACAATTTCACATTCACATACATCCCACATTCCGAAGAATACAAGGAGAATAAAATATTCATAATAAAAACATTATAGATAAAATAATAATAGGTTTAGTATGATTTGGGTACATAAAATTTAGTATATGTACATGAAGAGTCACTTTTGGATATAGTGGTTTCACAATCATGGATATCATTTGATCTCGAGTATGATGATGTATTTGGGTATCTGTCATAACGGAGGAATGAAATCAATAGTTGATGTTTTATTGGATTGTATGGGAATTAAAGGAGAATCATTTTGGAGATCTCTCACTTATAATTGTCAATTACCACTATTACCAATAATGTATTCACATTTTACTGTACATACTAGTGTGAAGATGTTTCCATAGTGTTGAAGAAGTGGTTATTGTTTGCTCTGATCCTAATAATTCCTGATAATAATGATGGATATTTATTGAAATCTGATTCATCTAGTTTTGTTATAGGATATATTATGATGTAGAGTGATAATTTAGTCACTTTGGGTTTCATCAACTTTTAACCCACAAGATGAAATTCTCTAATCCTGTATTTTAGTTTGTAGTTGTGGTCTATGCATTGAAATGATCATGATAGAACCTATTGGGAGAGATATTTGTTGGGTACATTGGCACCTAGAGTACATATAATATTTTCTCATTCAATGGAAATAATATTTATCAAATGAATTTCATAGAGTACATGAATATGTTTGAAGTCGATAAATACTATTCAACTATAAATAGAAATTTAGTCGTAAATGAATTTCACTAGAAAATGTAGGAGATGGGAGAATATATTTCATTATCTAAATAGAATATATTATCTTCACTGTAGGACTAGTTGGTGGGTGTAGTTGAGGGTTTAGAGGAAGCAATGTGGGTATCCTTAGAGATAATGTCTTTATTGGTTAAATAAATGAAGACAGGTTAGAATATTGTTCTGGAATGTATCATGATGTATGATAGATTGGAGGAATGTGAAACTATTTCAGGATTAAATTTTGTTTTACATAGAGAGTTTATAGTTCGTACCATGGTAATGGTCACATATTCCATGAGAGATTAGTTTATGAGATCCTATATTGCTTTGAAGTGGGATGTTCACCTAGGCCCGACCATGATTTATAATAATGAAAATTGGATGTTCTGGTGGCCCTCCAAAGTAAGAGACATTGAAGGCTTTTTTTCCCATTGATTGACTTGTCCAAAAATTATCACCAACTATTAGAGTTGATATTTGAAGTGGTATGTTCACATAGGGCCGACCTATTTTACCTCATAGTTTAGGTAATTATAGTAGAAGTCTATGAGTTGATAGTTGAAGTTGTTTATATCCATCTATCCTCAGATTGATGAGCAATCAGGAAGGATGAATCAAACCATATAGGACATGCTTCAAGATTTTATTATAGATTATAGCCACTAGATGCATCTTTTGGGGAGATACAAATTCTGGTAGTGTAAGACACACAAGTGTTTAATAGATATTCTTAAATTCTACTTTTAATGAAGTGGAAAATCTCTCTACCATAAAATGATCAAGACACTCAAGTGTTCAATAGATATTTATAAATTCTTATCAAAAAAATTTTTTATAATAGGAAAGAATAAGTGGGAGTGATCACTTTCCAACTATAATACATGAGAAGAGAATACTATAAAATTTTAAGAAAGAAGATCTATCCACTAAAAACAAGTTGATGGGAGTTAAAAAACTGGATATTCCCAAGAAAATGAATAAGAAGGTTGATCATTCATCCTTGGGTAACAAACCTAATAAATTTAAGAAAAATGAATCATAAAAAACGATTCATGACAATAAATAATCGACATATATGGTGAATACCACACTTGAGAAATCAAGACATAAAAGGAATCATCATAAATAAATAAAATACAAAAAAGGAAACATGAGAAATTAGGAAAATGTTAGGTCATGAAACTATTTTATGTAAACTATTTGCCACACATGATACGTATACAAACTGATTGTTACCATATTTACCCAAAATATTAATAATACAAGTAATCACGGTCTGAAGATGAACACAACTCGTTACCCTCTCCACCCCCATCTCAACTTCTGGCTACCACCGGCAGAAACATTATATGTTTATATTTAAAAATAAAAACAAAAAAAGTTTTCAAACTAAATGATTTTGATTTTTTGTGATTTACCTACTCACCATTATTCTATAAAATACCACTGGGGGAAGATCTGATTGTTTTATAATGTAAATCAATCAATGGTTTTTGTAAAGTAGATATCTGAGTCCCCTGGTCTTGAACGGTGTTTCATATAAAAACAATCTCTCTCTAAGTATCTTCGGGTATGGACTGAATACAACTAGAAGTAGATGTAGATGCAATCCACAGTGGCCTACCAAAGACCTCAGATAGTATGGGTCCCAAAACCATCCCGTTCATTATACTAGGTTTCTCCTTCCCAAGGCCTTTAAAAACAAGGTCATTCTAGGAGACAGATTAGGACATCGTAGGATTGACATCCCAAAGTTCTTAATTTTTACCTATAAATCAAATTGCAGTCATATTAGAACCAATATATATTCACATAGTAAAAACTAATAATAATTTATTAAAATGAAAATGAGTTCATACCCCAGCTTCTTTGGCAGGATCATTAACAAAACCTCAATAAGATTTTTAGTGAACATTCAACCACAATTATGTTTGAGATGCTTCGTGATCTAAACTCAGTGAATGCATTAAAAAACATAAATCATCCATTTAATATATTCAATAAATAATATTTTCATATAAATATTTCAACTAATGAAAATATTTCCTGAGCATACTGGATTTTAGATAAACTATTTGACCTCGTAGTGTGAGGGATGACTTGCTTAGCCTGGATTAAATCATTCTTTCATGAAAGATCCTAAAATAAATAAAATAAAATTTAATAGTAATGAATTCAATGTCATGTCCTCTTCATATACATGTATAAATTTAAAATGATATTAATATAATAATAAAATTTTTAAATACCATATACTTCTCATCACGATGTCTGTTAAAAAAACTCTCCATTGACCTTTGAGTACCCCATCTGGTAGCTTGTTATACATATGTTGGGAAGTTAGCGAAGTATCATTAACATTTCCCCATAATCTCCAATTAAATTATTTCCATTTTTTTAAAAGATTTTTCAATATCCACTTTCGTGATATCACATCAGCAACTGTAAAGTGCAAAAACATATGTACACATAAATTCATTTTGAAAATATTAATAACATGACATTCCATTACACCATAATGTATTAAAATTACATTTATTTGGGAATAAAAACTTCATTTTTCCAACTTATAGACATATGACTCTAATCATTATAGTAAATAAGGATGGAAACGTGCTTCACGGCCAGGTGGCCTAAAATATGGCCATGTAATCCTGTGACGTCATCCGTAGGGACCCCATATGAGTCAAATGGGACAACTATATTCTCTCCAGTCAGATTCCATGCATCTAAACATTTTATATTTTTCTACACACATGCATTGTTTTTATCTTTAATGAAAAAACAATTAGTATATAAAAAGTTCAATAAATTTATTCATATTAAAATTTGTACCTATAACATTCACCCTTCAGTGTCCCTGTGAAAAACTAGAAGTGGCACGCTGCTCCCCAATTTGTTGAGGCTCTTGGAGTGGGAGGCAATGACTGAGCTGCTGAAGGGACACTCACAAATGGCGTGAGAGGTGGTGCAGGGGGAGATAGTGCAGGGGGAAAGCGGATGGCGTCTTAGATATCATAGGTAGGGAGACATATGGATCATCATATATCGTAGTGGTCGATGAAACAGTATATCGATTCCTCCTTGGCATTCATGTCATTTAATCAAATAAAATTAAGTTCAGAATATATATTTGAAAAAAGTTAGGCATAAAAAATTATAAATGATAACAGATGCACAATACTAACAAACAAAATATACATAACAATGATAATGAATTATTACAAAAATGAAATAATTGGTTGATAAATGAATACATAACTGTACATAAAATCATTTTCTCCTTAAATCATGTTATTTTCCTGATCCATTAATTTATCCACTTCATTAATCCTTTTTATAATAATATTTTAAATATTATGATGGAAAAATAATTCTTCTTCTTGTTGTTGATGAGATTCAATGTTAGAGGTAAAATATTCCACTTTATCACCCATATCCTACAAATCTCTTTGTTTTACATGAGCAACTACACTCCACCCATCATCCACAATATCCTCCAAATAATTTAACATTTTTTCTTATGATGATAAGATATATGGATCATACAATTGACAATCACCAATATCCATCAAGCGAGAGAAGTTCACAGAAGTAAATTTCAAGGAATCTCTTTTAATGCCTCTAACAATATCAACCCAATTTCATTTTAATAAAACAACTAAAAAATTACTATGGTAGTTTAATTCAATAATATTGGTCAGCTTTACATAGTATCCCACATTAGAAATTGTAAATATACCACTATACGGTGTTTTCAAACCCTCTTCTCGATCGACTGTATGAAATCTAAAGCCATTCATGTTGTAAGCATTAAACATTCTAACTTGTTTTAGAGGACCTCCAACAAGAAACTTCAAATATTCTAAAAAATCTACTCAAGTATCAGTATTCATGATCTAAAAAAATAAATATACTTTACTAGAATTACAAAATATATCTTTCAATCTAATATTCATATTTATTACAATATTTATGAACTTACACATCCTGAAAACCATTCTACAAGCTCTTTATTAACATGTTCCGGTATATCTTTATCATTTCATGTTCAACCTCTCATTATTATATTTTATTATATGCTAAACACTTTAATAAATGGATCTGCAGGTTCACTATCAGCAGCACATATCTATGTGCCTGTAATAATTCCAGTTGTATCAGTGTAACATTTGAGGTCCTCCCAACTAATCGACCAATAGTAGGAAATATTTTTGATTTACAATGTATTTTATAATGATTCAATTTGTTTTAAACATTTCCAACTTGATTAAATATTGTCTTAATATCATCCATGAATCTTGAACCAAAAGTAATATACTTTTCTTCCAAATAGCCTTCAATAATAGAGCCTTCCGGTTGAGCTTTATTTCTCATGTATGATTTCAAATGCCCAAGATATCAGTGAAACCAAATAAACAAACATAATTATACATTTAATTAAGTTCAAAAAATTATTTACTTAACTTAAAAACATATAAATAAATTACCTCTCAATTGAATACATCCATTGATAATGAACGGGGCCAGATAATTTGGCTTCCTCAACCAAATGCATAGTTAAATTCATCATCACATTAAAAAAAGAAGGAGGAAAGATCATATCCATTTCAAAAAGAGTCAATAAAAACATCCCATGAAGGTTTTCAAGATCAAATAGATGTAGATATTTCTCACATAGTTGTCTGGAAAATGTGTAGAATTGGAATGTACTAGTAGTAAATGTTTCAGCAAATAATGTACACAATGCCAATGGTAGTAATTACTGTAAAAAAATATGTCAATCGTGACTTTTAATCCATGTAACTTATGATTATTTAAGTCAACACACCTCTTTATGTTATTTTAATGCCCATAAGATACTTTCACATGATTTAAAATTTGAAGGAATGTATCTTTATCTCTATTTTCATTGTAAAAATTGTCATAACATACTTTTCATTCACATCTGGCTAGAGATCACGTTTTTTGTTCATTAATTATAAGTATTTTTAATCATTGAGGAGTTCCCTCAACTTTCCATACTCATTAAGAAATGTGAAGATCAAATTGTCATATAAATTCTTCTCAATATGCATCACATCATGATTATGCCGCAACAAATTAAATTCTCAATATGGAAGTTTGAAGAATATACTTTTTTTCCATTGTCGCGTTCCGATTTCACTTGATGATGCACTTTGAACTCATTTCCCTTATCATTCAAATGATGAACCTTCCCAAATTTT
Source organism: Viscum album (assembly GCA_963277665.1). Taxonomy (NCBI): domain Eukaryota; kingdom Viridiplantae; phylum Streptophyta; class Magnoliopsida; order Santalales; family Viscaceae; genus Viscum; species Viscum album. The sequence goes on from OY728156.1 coordinate 1,414,451,062, forward strand.
GTTTCAACATTTCCATGTTGTGTCAATATTTCAAAACTAGTTAACAAATTTAGAGGTGGTCTATAATCAATGAAACCGTTAAATTTTTATATGTTCAACTGAAATCTATGAGATGCATCAACAAATCTTCAATGGCACAAAAAGCACCATTTTATAATTTGAGGTAGCCGTTGGGGATCAAAATAAAAGATACAAATAGGACAATTCAAACCAATGTAAGTGTTTCAACCAGATAAACTCCCAAGCCTAGGGAAGTCACTAATGGTCCGCATTAAAGTGACATAAATTTTGAGCATTGTTTTAGATGAAGAATCAAATGTCTCAACACTATTTCTCCATAACTCCTATAATTCTTTAATTAAAGGATGAAAGTATACATCAATATCATTTCTGGGCATTTTTTTTCTAAGAATAATCATCATAATTATAAAATATTTTTGTTTTATAAAAATACATGGAGGCAGATTGTAAGGGATCAAAACAACTGGCCCAATGATATAACTAGTACCCAATATCCCAAATGGGTTGAATCCATCAGTAGCCAATCCCAATTGAACATTCCTAGGATCAGTTGAGAAATATATATTTAATTAATTTAATTTATTCCAAAATTGTGAATCTTGTGGATGTCGCATTAACCCATCATTGTTATTATCTACAGAATTCCACTTCATGTGTTTGGCAGTTTTTGATGACATGAATAATCTTTTCAATCAAGGATTTAAAGAAAAGTAACACATAACCTTTGCAGGTGTGTTCCTCTAATTTTTATTCATGGTAGTATATTGTTTCAAACTTCCAACATCACCTATTTAATTCCAGGTAGAAGAATAACATTTTTCAATCCCATCTACTTTAATCCTCTCACCAATAAATCATACAATCATTGGGACACACTTGTATTTTTTTTAATTTATACAACACTCCTAACTACTTTTTTAATATCTTAAAAAGACTTGGAGATTTTTTTCTTCAGAAAATTCATCATGGAACAATTCCAATATCATGGATATTTCCTTATTTTTAATTCAAAATAGACATTTGATATGGTATATCTTTAGAAGAAAAGAATTTTTTGTATATTTCAAACATCCACTATATAACTCTTTATTTCCATCATCAAATAAATCATGAAACATATTTTCCTCAGTGAATTTCTCTATTACATTAGTCTCCACATATTCAAGAAGAGGATCCATAGATTTGTTTCAATATTGATCTGGTTTTCCTACCATATCAAAAACATCACTTTTCACGTTGCTATCTGTAGCTCTCTCATCTGGAATTTTTGATATGTTTTGATGTTGATGGTGGTGTCTTGATATGAAAAATTCATCATTTACAAGGTTTATCATTTCATTATCCATTTTCGACAAATTTGGGACCTCATTTTCTGGATTGACATCAGTGCTCAACCTTTCTGTAACATTCGATTATCTGTGCCAAATCCAACACAAATATTGAGTAGGGAATCGCTTTAATATTAGATGTTCATAAACTTCATATCTCATTAACCATCTTCTAAATTTACATTTAGGATATGGATATCTTATTCTCCCTTCAACGAATCAATTGGATATTTCAAAAATCTTAAAACTCCTCCAAACCCTCAACATACGTAGTTGTGTTCCTTGGTAATGTGATCCAGCTGTTATCCATTTATATCACAATGTGCCTACACAATATTAAAAAAAAAATAAAACCCATAACTATTACTAAATAGGGAAATATTTTTATATATACTATTTAAAAAATATATAAATATGTTAATTAAGGTATTCTTATATAAATAAATATGGTAAATAATGAACCCACCTACTAGAAAACTAAAGCCTAAAAATTAAAAAGATCTATAAAAGAAGAGGAGAACACGGATCCCATCCCTGTAGTTTTTTTATGTCGTGTTATACCAAAAAAGATGGACAAACTGATGATGTCATAACTTTGATATCACTAAGGTAAGGTCTTGATAAATCATATAATAATTGAATAGAAGTTAGGAATATGTAACAGAAACAAAATTTTACCTTAAACATGAAACACTACTTTAGAAAATACATGGAGAACCAAGATGTAGAACATGATAGGAATCATCATGTGACAATATTCATGGATAGGGTAGATTAATACAAATCTTATAAAAAGTGAGAGAACCTATTTAATATACCTTTTCAATTTAAATTTAATTTTTTTTTGAATTACATGTTTGGGATGATATTCATAGGTGATTCATATAAATATTTATTCCCATCACCATGATTAAAAAAATAAAAAATAATTATATCCTTTCTGACAGGCATATGGAGAGACTCTCTATAAGTGTTGAGGGATTTTCAAAAAATATGTGTACCAGTTTTCTTCATCAAATTCTTGAAGAGATCAATTTCATTGAGTTCTTATAAAAATTCCTACTATAAAATGATAAAAAACCTCTAAATGCCTCGTAACTAGGATCCTTGATAGAAAAATCACACATAGATTCCAAGGGTTTATTGAAAAGATTAATCAATACTAATAACAATTTGGCACCATAGGTACTCTCATAAGATGAATTCATGTTTATAGTTTAGTTATAGGGTTATTTAAGAGTTCACAAAAAAAACAGTTATTTAACAAAAATAATTAAAATGAATTGTTTAGTTTCATGAAAATGTAAAAAGTATGCATTAGTTATTATCATAAATATCCATGACCATGGATTTCTATTTAACTATGAATGTAAACCATACCATGAATAAATACATCTCCCAAATTCTATAAACAACATCTATTCTAACCAAATAGGTACTCCAAGGTAAAGCAACCATTCAAAATCTATTGGTATACTCAAAATTGACTTTTTAGATCATTAAAAATATATATTTTATACCTTCGGTTCTCATGGTTAAATAAACTCACCTTAATATTCCTAAATTAAATGATTGGAAATTTCAGGTCTTTATAGAATTATTTTTAATGATTTGGTTAAGAAAAAACTCATAATATCAATTGTGAAGTAATTTATACTTTGCTACATAAACAATAAGATGAAAAATTATATGATAACATACAAACAATAATATATTAATAAATTCAAAAAAATGAAATATAAAATATAATTCTAATAAATATAGAAATAAAAATTATTAACAAAGATAACTCAGAGTAATAAATGGGTTTTTTAGAGGATGGAATAATTACGATTGAGAAAGGGGATCTAGATAATTGGAGCATCGAGTTTATATTTTATAGTGGAAAAGTGAGTGTGAGACTGGTGATGTGGGGAGTCAAGATCTATTAGTATTTGATCAATTTTCATGAGAGGATATGGCATGATAATCAACATATATTGAGTTTATTCATGGAACTAATCACCTAAACCACACATTAACTAAACAATGTTCAGTAATTGGTACTATCGATGACCACAATCATGAATATAAAAGAACACTAGAATGGATATACTTATTGAAGTTTAAGAATTTATAACTCTAAAGTAATAAAATGAATAAGGATTATACTGACTCCCAATCGATTGGAACCATGACTTCCTAGATAGAAAATAGCCTCCATATAATAACTTAATCCTTTGGATGTTCTAATGAATCCCCTATAAATTTTATTTATACCACACACACATATTCATTCTCACTTCTACCTTCAAAAGAACATTTGGATACATAGATTTTGTAAATACAGTGACATGGATTTAAAAATATGAACACAATGTCTCCCCAAAATCTCACATTATATCCTTCTCATATATAAGTGCATCATGATAAAAATGAAGAAGGTTATTAAATCAAAATCTAAGCTCTCACAAGCTAAAACTTTTAAGTTTAAGAGATAAACTCCTTCTATCTTGACACCATATGTGTTAAAGAGATGAACTCATTAGAAACTTACAAACATAATTCATCCCATAATATTATATTCTTCTCACGCACACCCAAGAACAATATCTACCATAGATGAATTACTCCATTCAATACACTAATATTCAGTTGAATCCAATGTTATTTTCATTCATGAATAAAGCTAAATGCAATATCAAAAATCCTTCAAGCAATTTTTTATATTTGGATTGGGGATATTATCCTCTTACTTATCAAAGATATTACAATATAACTCACTATGTATTTATCTAACAAAAAAAGTGTTTCTACCCTACAAGGCACACTGAGGGGTGGAAAGAAGTGTCAAGCAGTGTCATGGGTTAGGACCTACCATAGGGAGGCGAGCTAGGGATTTTAGGGGATAGCGGCGATGGGCGGTGAGCCGTGCTGAGGGGTGGAGAGGTGGTGAGCTGTGTTGAGAGTCGTCAAGGCAGTGAGGTGCATGGAGGGGAGGGGATATACAGCTTCAGGGGTTACTAGCAGGGGGTCTTGTAGGGTTATGGGGGAGAATGGGAGGTCTCACAGGGGTCAGTAGAAGTGTTGGGAGTGTTAAAAAATTTTAGTGGTCGTTTTTAATAAACTACCACTAAATCATTTATAAAACAATTAGCAGTGGTTTAGTAAACTGTCGCTAAAACCCCACCATAAAAGGATATTTATGTTGTAGTGTGCTTTTATATTTTATTTTTTGTTTATTTAAAACTATATTTTTCTTTCAATGTGGATATCTAACATATGGAAGGGTATTGCTGAAATTTTATTTAATTTCGAATAATTTATTAATAATTGTTTATTTTTTGAAACTATTCCCATGTGTGTTACTTTTATTCCTAGACACTTATTCTAGCCCAAGGGAATCAATAATTCCCTTCAGGCTAGTGGAAGACCAATTCGAGAGTTTGTCAGATGGATGGCTTGGGCCAGTTTGTAACAATCACAGTACTTACTTTCTAGTAAGACCACTAGAACTTGACCACTATTTACCATGATCAGGTCATGGAAATCTGTTACCTCAAAGTTGATCCCTACCTAGTCAAATTTTTGAACATGAAATGATAATGTTTCCTATAGTATCTTACCAATGTCACATTAGAAATTTTGGCCAAAATGCATTCCATGTAGCATCCTCTAATAGTATTCTTGTGACTATTCAATGATTTATTCCACCCCTATATAAAATATCCCCAATATTAAACGTGTGATTACTTGTTTATTAATACCCTTGATGACCCTATTTATGCACTCCATAATATTAGTGGCTATATGATCATATCTCTTTCCACTATCATAAGATAATGATCATTTTTCATATTAAATTCACCTCATATAATCATATACATCTTGATTAACCCCTTTAATTTCTTCAACAAGTTTATTGAACTTTCCTCGTTGGGGATCGTATGCAGAAATAAGAAAAGAAAAATTTATTTAAAATGTTTTAAATTTTTTTCAAAAATATATACGTTTAAGAAAACAATATCAACTTTATGATCTACTTATTTATTGCCTCATATTTTAAATGATTATGATAATTAATAGAAATATCGTTGATGCAATATCGATGATAAGCATTCAGTTCTTAGCATGAAACTATATCAATTTTAAAGACCTCTATAATAACTTGACGTTGATCAGATATCAGACATACTCCTTGTATTTGTGTATCATGAATGTGTATATAGTAAAAAACCAATAAATATTATTTGAAATTTTCCTATTAAATAATGTAAGATACAATTGGTCAAGGATCATGCTTACTATCATGTGTGGTAGAAATAAGTAAAACGCGTGTATACTTTTCATAAATAGAATTTCCCTACACTTGAATGAATTTTTTGAAAAAAGGAATACTAGTCATACATGTATTGAATTCCAAAAATAGGCTATATAACTTCGACTTTGGTTGATAAACTTGATGATTTACGGATACATACTCAGGAGTGTCTAAACAATAAATAATCTGATTGTTGAGAGACAAAAATCTCATTAGTTGCGAAAACAATGCCTTTTGTTTTTCATTCCAAGATTTCTTGTAGGATACCTTATTGTTAAAAACTAATGTATTTGTACTTGTTTAAGGGTCATAGGAACATCATGACACTTTGTATCATCTCTACAATAATAGTTGATACAAACTCTACATCAGTTGATGAGTGATCATGCAACAAGTGATGTGGAAACTCTAGGAGTCACAATGGAAAAAAAGTTTCAGAGAAGAGTAAAAAGGAAGAAAAAAAGGAACTATAACCCAAGAATTTACATGGTTTAGTAATAATCCCTATGTCCACATAGAGGTAGCATTTCACAATCTATCGGGAGAACAAATTATAAGGATATTTCTCAGTGTCTGTCGCTAAGGAACCCTACCCTAAAAATGGTCTTCAAAAGGAGGAAGATGATCCATTGTTCCACCAACTGCATAAGAAGTCAGCATCACTATAGTGAAAGGTGTCAAACCAAGTCAAAATTGCTACAGTGTCCGTCGGCTGGAAGTCCAAAGAGATATAGTGAATGGCGGCTTGAATTCCTCATCACTATATTTTACTATTAGTGTCGATCAGTCATCTCTACTTCAATTGTTAGCATTACTACAGTTCCCCCAAAATTTGGGCCAGGGGCCTTTGGACACCATACCACTAGAGTAGGGGCATATTTTCCCTTATAACCCCCAATGATCTCACCATGGACCTCAACCTATGGATGTTTTGGCCAGGTATGCAGTACGTGCCACAAGAATTCATCCCAAACATCCAAATCAAATAAGGATACACCAATCCAACATCAAGCTCCGATGTACACAATTATATTGGACTTACAACCTAGTTATCTTCTGAAACACCTGAACTAAAATACCCTTTTATTTTATCATTTTATTATTCATGGGTTCTTTGGTCAAGGTTTAGGTTTGAGTCCCGGTCAAAATTTTTGTTTTTTTTCTGTTTTTAAGAGGTTTTTCCAAGAATAGAATAGTTATCGCACAGTTAGTAGAAACCATGCAGCCTGGGCTTGCGGAAGGTATAGGTTGGAAATAGAACCTACCACACTGATAGTGTATGATTGTCTAGTATATCCTAGGTAACTGTGCACTAGTACCTCCATAGACAAAGATATCCATATGGTTTGGAAAACTATGCGATCGTTCCAGGTCATTAAAATACTAAAATCTATTTTTCCCTCTAACCTCCCTTTAACACTAAATCACACCCCTCTCCTCCACTTCATTTTTTTCACACTAAGGGTCCCAGGACCCCTTATCCCTTGTCTCTCATCCCTCTATGGTTCAATATCCATGCTTCAAAGGTATGTTTTTGGGGTTTCATCCATTTTCTATCCTTTCTCTAATCTCCTATTGATTTCTTGATTTTACTTCGGGGAGATCTTGTTTGGATAAATCATAATGTTAGGGCTTGTGTGTGGGATTTTTTTTCTTTGATTCTATGGTATTAGGTTTTTTCATATATGCCTATTCTTCCTCCTCCAGATGTTTCAACGTAATCACTCCCCATTATGGTTGGTGTTTCTGACATTTTCCTTTCCGAAACAATCTATTGACACTTGTGTGCTTTCAATAAATTTTTAAATGTCATTAACACCTTTATAATACCAATGGATATTTTAAAATGGTGATTTAGTGTTGTTAATATTTACTAAAAATATATTTTCAAATATATTTGTGTGTGATGTCTAGGTTTATGGCACCTAGGGTGTTTGTGAAATGTCATTGTTCATTTAATGTGAAATTGGGGGTTTTGAAGAAATGTTTATCCATAATTATGTGGTAGTTTTTTGAAAATAGTTATGAGTGTATTCTTGGTTATTAGGTGTGACATTTTATGTTGGCACATCCATAGATGCACTAGGTTCACCCACGGATGTGCCCGCAAATAAATTTGACACCTTTGATATGGTGATTTTTTTAAAACCTTGGTTTCTTGAATAGTTCATTAGTATCTAAAGATGTGGGTTCTATTAGTATATTTCAAAATAATGGTTTGGAAATTAATTCTCTAATGGTATGCCCATTTTTCCTTTGGTTTGTGTTTTGGGGAATGTCTGGATTAAGGGTCCATTTGGTTGTTTCATAAAATTTTGTATTTTTCTTTAAAAGTTTTAAAGTTTTTTATAAAAATGCACTGTAGACTTTGGACATAAGTGCACATTTGTCACTACAAAAAAACTAATGTATGTGTAATTTTTTTTAATGGAATGGGGTTTGGATAAAGTGTTTGCCCAATTGGCAGTCTAATGAGTTTTATGAAATAGTTTGAATGTTATATGGTATGGTGGCCTGGTTGGCACCTTGTGTGTTATGAAATGTGTATATATATATATATATATATATGAGGCACCTCTATAAAAGGGTATTGTATTTATAGGTTTTCATATAGTGGTTTCTGTTTTTGGGATAGGCAAGTGTAGTGATGAAAGGTTTGATGATTCATGCATGTGTTTGTTGCCTACTTACATAGTTTTACTACAATCATAAGTTTTTGGGAATATTTTAGATGATTGTGTGATTTTATATTACTATCCATAATTATATGGATTGGTACCCTCCTAGAGGTGTAGAAATACATGGAGGGTAGTTCCACTGGTGATGTTAGGATAGAGAATTTGGTTGGTTATTGACATAGGGCTTCATTGTACGTGGGCAGGTGGTTCCGAACAGAGTATGTGCATCGGTCTTCTAGGGATGTTTAGGATCACCCATGGTTTTTATCACTATTGATTGTTTAATTTATATTGTACTAGTTCCTAGACTGTACTATTTATATAATTCTTTTTAGCACATCCCTGGTCTTCCTTGTTATTGATTTTGGTTATAAAATGGAAATTGGTTTTGGAAGTTATGTGTGGCCTGTATTGGATTTTAAAATGGGAAAAAGGTGTTTTTTAATAAAATGTGAAAACACTATTTTTATAACTGTTTTTTAAACTATTGTAAATGGACTATTTTGGGAAAGAAACACTTTTATTATATGGTGATTTCCTATTGATTTGTTGGATCACACCCTACTTGTACCACTTGGTGCCAGTAGGCCCAAGCTGGTTGGCAGGTTCATATTTTGTTCAGGTTTTTGTGCTCAGATACTCATTGTCGGAGCAGGGTTGGTCCTTAGGTTGGAGGTGACCAATTGGTCACATGGAGATCATGGTAGCTGGATTTTTAGTTTTCAGTTTTGTAATTAGTCTCCACTTGTTCAGTTGTATTTTTAATCTAGATCATATATTTGTATTTATTATTTGAGATTCAGTATCAGGTTTCTTCTTGTTCAGTTTGTACATCTTTGATCCTGGTTTGTTTTGGCTGAAACTGTTCACAATATAGTTTATATTTGATGTCTGACACTAGTTTTCAGCCCATAGAGATCAGGAACGTCCTTTGGGCCCTACCACAGACCGAGTTAGGTATGGGTTGGATGGAATCATTGGTTGGTTCATGACATCTTCCAACATGAAATAATTTACAATATATTTCCTGCATTTGAAATTTACATTTTGTCTCATATTTTTCACTCTGAATGTGGTATTTTTACTTCTTGGACTCATCAACCACAAATAAAAAATCACACTCTATATGGTATTTATTTGGCACATTTTTCAATTAACTTTTACATTCAAACTCTTGTCCAATATATATGGTGTTATCGGTTGGTGAAGATGTTTTACCTGTAATGTAAATGATTTTAGTAGTTGGTATAATGACATCCAAATCGAAATGTTGTGCACGTGACATTACCTCAACTATGGAAGTATACAATATAGGGTGATTACCACTAAATGGTTGTTTCCTATCTATAAAAGTAACATCAGAAGGTTCATTCCCCACTTCATTCTCACCTACATAATCTTATATTGAATCATCAGATACTTCCCCATCAGACAATGTCTCATTCATTAAATCATACGTATCAATGGGGATGTTGCTTACCATTATTTACATTTTATGATCAAGTTCTTCAAAATTAGGTTTTATTTCAAAATTAATATTGGAATACAGTGAATGACAATTTTGTGAAGGATAGAATTCAATAGATCTCTCATAAAATAGTTTTGTTCTATAAGGTAGAACCTCATCAATAATAGAAATAGACGCATATAATTCAATTAAAACAGTACATCATTTTTTCCTAAACAATGGTGATGATTCCTCCCAATATTCATTATCGAGAAAAGGATGCTCAATGTTCCATAGATGATCAATATATTAATGATTTTAATATATAATTGATGTAATTACTCGATCATCCCTCAAATTAAAATAAAATTGAATATTCCTATGAACATCATCCAATGTCACACATTCATAATGATTTTCAACTCTTGCAGGTGAAAAACTATATCAAAAACCATGATCGATATGAATTTCCCCACCATTGTAGTATATTGAAACATCTATGATTACATAGAAAATATTTTATAAAATGTTATATATATTTATACTAAATCAACAAATGTTTAACATTTTTGATGACCTTTTCTATGGATTTGTTTTTCATTATTTCCTAACCCAACCAAAACCTAGAGGGGAACACCTATCACCTTTGTTATCTCATATTTTAGCAACCACCAAGTCTCTTTTCAATCATAGCTTAAAACTTCATCCCCAAACATCAACACCACTTACCAATCTCTCTTTTATTGTAATGTTACTCACACACAAGTGAAGAGTTCTTTCAGTTTCGGATAAAAAAATTCTTACACAGACATGTAGGTCCTTACATACTTAGAGAGAGGGATGACACACAAGTCATCAATAAGGGAAAGAAAATTAAATTATTAGAAATTATATAACCAAATAAAAAAAATAACATTAAATTTCAATCATACATTCGTAGGTTATCTCAAGATTAGTTAATTATTAAATATTAAATAATTCAATACCAAAAAATAAGAAATGCACTTTTAATCATGAATTGGTCGTTCATCTCATGATCAGACGTCATAAAATACTCTTATAATATTTTTTGGGATACTTATTATATTATAAATATTCTAACATTAACTATAAATATATCAAATAAATAATATATATATATATATATTCATAAATTCACAAATATTTTCCAGTCTTCCTGGTGGAAAAATATAACTAAAACTATGATCGATATGAAAAACCTCACTAATGAAATATATTGAGGCATACAGGATTACCTAGAAATAATATTTAATAAAATGTTACATATTTTAAAACTAAATTATAAATTCTTAACATGGTTTCATTAATTAAGATTAAATAATAGTCCCTTGATCATAATAATTTTTCTATGGACTGATTTGTAATTATTTGATAAACCAACAAAAACCTTGTAGGGGACCCTTGAGGTCTCTGTTATTTTTTATTTGAGAACGAATAAGTCTTCTTTAAATCATGGTGTAAAAATCAATATTCAAATAGAAAAACCTCTTTTTGAACACCCTTTTATTATATGTTACTCACATGCATGTGTGGGGGTCCATGGGCATGAGATTTATAACATTTTTAGGTAGACATATAGATCCTTATATACATAGAGAGAGGGATAACATGTAGGTCTCCATCAAGGAAAAAAAATACAATTATTAAAAATTAAATAACCAGATACAAAAAAATAATCCATGAAAATTCATTCATACATTGATCGGTCCTTTCAAAATCAGTCATCACACAATACATTTAACATGTTTTTGGGGTATACATATAATATTCTATATATTATTACATTACCTATAACTATATGTAATAAATAATAAATATCTAGATATATCTACATCAATTTATATTTCTAGTTATTAAATATTAATATATATATATATATATATTCGTTTTTTATTCAATGACATCTTTTAGATATGCCTGATATTATTTTTCAAATATTATATTCCAATAATATAACATATATTATCTGAGTAATGATATACACATTTGTAATTAATTTATGATATATATGTTTTTATTTAATTATTATTATTAATATATTATTAACAAATAATTAACTAGAATAATTTTATTTATCTATGCATCCAATAATATATTGTACATTTATTAAATTTTCAATCTACTATATTTATACATTTAAACATATTCAACTAAATTTTTTAATATTTAAAAATATAATTATATATATATTTGTAAACAACTATAGTTTGATAAATATCAATATTACTATTTGATACATGTCGACTTGAAATATTATTAATAAAAAAAATTAAATTAAATTACCAAAATTAATAAAATTTACACCGGAATAATTATTAAAATATATTAAACTTATGTTTCTTTCAATATAATGAAATTAAGTATATTTACATTTTTTAAAGTAATTAAACATTATATAATTTATAAAATAATATTTTATACATAATTACATATATTAATAATTATTTATAATTAATATAAATTAAAACATATTATTATTAGTACAAAAAATAGTTTCATTGAAAAAAATAATATTATGCATATATCGAATAATATTTTATATATTTAAATAAATTTAAAAATGAAACATAATATATTATATATATAATTATATTCAAATAAATTTAATAGTGTTTTTATAAATAATTGTTAATAATATAATTTTTATAAAATATTTAGATTCATTCACTTTATTTATTTATGTGTATCGAATCTTATATTTTAAATTTATTTTACTTTATATATACAATATGAATATATATATATAGCTACATTCAAATCTTATTATTCACAATCTAAATTAAAAATATATAAAAAATTTAAAGCAATAATATTTCCCAAAATATAAATTATATTATTCTATACATAAAATTTAAATTTTCAAAACATAATATTTAAATTTGTTAAAACATTCAATATAAATTAAATCAAACAAAGAACAATAATTCATATAGATGTTAAATCATAAAAAGAAAATTATTTCATACATTCATACAACCATAAAATTTGAATAAATAAATAATAAAAACAAAATAAATAAAGCAGTAAGATAGTTAAAAATTTTAAATTGAAATTTCACCCTCTCAAAAGTTGGAAATATATATTGAGAATGTTAATTGATGGAGACTTATTAGAAAATATAAGGCAAGAATAAATTAAATGCAGGGGGAAGTCCTCCATTTATATCTTTTTTCAACAGGAGGTGTGAACCTTGTTCCCACCTCTTTTGTAAACATTAAAAAGGAGGTGTGAATTATGATCATTTTTTAAAATAAAAAAACCCTAACCCTTTTTCTTTTTTATCTTAAAACATATTAAAAACACTCCCTTATATATATTGTTGAAAATAAGGGCATGATTTAATGGAAATGTCTACAACTGAACTTATCATTAAAATCAACCCACAAGTTTAAAAGGATATGTAAAGGGGTAAGGATGTAAGTAGTGAAGAGTTATCAAACATCTTGCAAGGATTTAATTAAAGGGTTTTAAATTTATGGATAGTGATAAAAAGATAAATATAAATATAGGCTAAATTGTGATGTCCAAACCCATTATTTTTTGTTTTTTTGTAACCAGTACACATCCTAGAGCCTCTAATATTGTATATTATTAAAATACAACATTTATTCACCAAATTTATTTTCTGATTTACAGTACTGACATGGGGATTCAAACTAGTTTCTACAACAATGCTCCCAACAATGAAAATTTAATCATGGTTTTAGTTCCTCTTGTTGGATATCTTTGTTTCTATTGGCTATTACACCAACCGATTGTTACGTTCTGGCTTGTGTCGAGACCGAAAATGACTCGCCCACTAGTGTAGTGATAATTTTGAGAGAACATAAATTGTAGAAAATTATAAATAAATGACACTGGATGTACTGTGAAAAAACTCCCAAAATGACAGGAGTAAAAAAACTACCGGAAAATACAAGGATTCCTATGGGTAAAAGTGGGTACAAGCACCCTCACTATTACAACTATAAAACACTAAAAACCTCTATATTGAATATGTGGGGAATCCACCTCAAAAAATAACACATATACCGATAGGAGAATGAAAATTTCATTGATGGGTGCTGAAACCACTAAGAGTAGGTCCCATTTTATAGGATGCCTCCTCTCCCCTATTCCACCCTCACTTCATCCCAGTGATGGGGTTAGACATGCATCTTTTCCAACCACCCCATCCTTTGTTAATAAAAGAAGGGGGATACAATTGTCTGCAATTAAATATTGTCAATGTAAATCCCACTTAGATATTTGATTAATAACTAATCACATATCCACAAATCTTATCTATCTGCCAAACCATGTCACTCACATCTCCACAAGGCCACTCAAGGATCTGCACCATCTAAACTTATCAATGTCAACTACCTTCCTTAGTAAATATGTCCAATTTTATATAGTGTGAGTTTTTTGCATGTCCATGCATTCTTCCTCTACCTCATCTCAAAAAAGTAAAATTATACTCCAATATGTTTCATCCTAAAATGAGAAAATGGATTTATTGTAATGTTCAATGTGCTCTGACTGTCAAAAGACAATGGAATTGGCTTCTATCTGTGCCCAATATCCTATAAAAAACTTTTCTTTCCAAATTAATATTTTCAAACTTGTGTAGCTTTCATGTACCATGACTCTATCTTGGGTAAATCCATAAATCACTGAAACATTGAAATCCGTCTCACAACTCCTCATGTAAGATAAAAAACATAACTTGTAGTGGATTTTTTCCAGTCATAATCACAAAAAAAATTTGAATCAACATATAATATAATCATAAAATATGATCCTCCAAAACATAATGCATCATATGAGGTCTCTCTTTTATGTATCTCAAGATATCCTTCATTGTGTTCCAATTCTCCTTTCCTTGATTCTCCATGTACTAACTTATTAATCCCACTACATGTGCAATGTATGGTCTAGTAAAAACTATAGATAACATCCAACTCTCCACAGTTGGTCCATACCGTACTCGAGATATCTAAATTCTCTCTACTTCAGTGTTTGGACTCATCATAGACTATAACATGAAATTAACTAGAAGTGCGGTAGATATTTTCTTAAATTCATGCATGTTGAAACATTTCAAGAATTTCTACAATTATTTTATTATTATATCCAAATTTTATTACTATTTTCTTCTTTATAGATCAGCATCTAAAGAATAGTTTTTGATGGTATCGAGTCCTTTATATCAAACACCCAAGCCAACTATGTGTTTGTATATTGGATCTGATAAATTTTGAGCCTTGAAACTAAAAATTAATCCATATATAATAAAAGAATAATGAAATAAATACCATTTAAAGCCTTGAAATATGAACAAGGATCTAAATGACATCTTTTGTGTCCAAGGTTCATGATATAAGAATAAAATCTCTTCTACAAATATCTCGTCACCTACTTAAAACCATGAAGATATTTTTCAACCTAAAAACTAATTTCTCTATTCCTTCTTCTACAAAACCTTCAGGTTGGACTATGTAGATTTCTTGATCAATACTACCATGGAGAAAAATCAGTCTTCACATCAAGTTTCTCTATATGTAAATTGCATGTAGCAGACATCACAAAAAATATATGAACATTCATTAGTATAACAACATTATAACATATTTCATTGAAATTAATACCTTATTTATAATCATATCCTTTGACCACCAGTCCTACACGATATCTTTCCATGTAGTCCATTCTAACCTACACGATCTTAAAGACCCATTTGTTGTTGATAAACATCCTTCTATGAGTTAATGGAACATGATCTCTCAAGTATTATTCTTTTAGAGGTATTAAAGTTTATCGTGCATCTCCACCATCTATTAGGATACATATGGACTCAATACCCCTTCACACCATCATTGTATCCCAAGAAGATACATTTCTTGGATCTTAAATATAGCTTTGATCTTTCCTAGTCATTAAAAAAATAATGTACATGACTTCTAAAAGAATATAACTGATAATAGTCAACAAGATTATGAATATACATCTCCATCTGTGTCTTTGAATCAATCATAATTGAAGGAGATTGGTTAATTGCATAACTAGTGGTATCTACTACTTCTGCAAAGAATTCTTTGGAAATTCTTATCGTCTTCAACATCTCCCTTGTCCTATACAATAAGGTTTTATTCATCCATTCTGATACTTCATTCTAAAGAGTGGTGTATGTCATTGTGAACTATCCCTTTTTTCCTTCTCATTGACAAAAATTATCAAACAACTCACTTATATATTCTCCACCATTGTAAGTCCTCAAACACTTGATCTTATTTCCAGATTCAATCTCCTTCCACACTTTGAATGTTTTGAATACTTAAAAAACATACAAATTCCTCTTAATTAGATACACCCAACATCTCTTGAAATAATAATCAATGGATGATACAAAGTAAGTTGATCATCCCATGGATATAACTCATATTTGACAAACATTGGAATGGATCAACTCGAAGATCACTTTTCTACTCAATATTGACATCCCAAACATTAAACCATGTTTCCATTCTCAAAACTAAAAGCTCACAGACTGTTAAAGATACCTTTTTAATCCTAGATAACATCCTATTATTAGCAAGAACCTTCATGACTTGTTTGAACATATGACCAGGATTCTAATGTCATAACATCATCAACGTTTTTATCGTTGTAGTTGATGAAACAACTATCTCTGCCTCCTTTTATGTTTCACCCATAAGAACATACAGGTTCTTGGAGATCTTATTTTCAATCATTACTAAAAAAATCTCCCTTCATTGTTATCATCACTCCATATTTAGTGTGAGACTTAAATCTGATATCATCAAATTTTCCCAAAGATAATATTTTCTTTTTAAGGCCCATCACATGACATACTCTATAGATGGTTCAAAGAATATCTCAATGTACCATCAGTTTAATGGTACTAAATCCAATGTAATTATAGTTGAGATCATTTACCATGTACACACATCCACAAGGAATAGTTTTTTACTGATCAAACCATTCTTGTCAAGACATCATATGTCATGTTTCTCCTGAGTTGATTATCCATGCATTGTTGAGATGTTTTTCTCTTCTAGTAGTCGATGCTGATTCACAGAATAGTATATCTAAATTCCCAAAAAGTACTCATCATATTTTCATCCATGTCATTTTTCTACCTCACATTTGAATTATGTTCAAGTATCACACCTAATGGTCTTTCATTAATTGTCAATGGAAAATTATCCTTCCACAACACCATGTGCATCTTCATTTTCCACAATGGAAAATTACTCCCAAGTAATTTCCCAATCTCAAATTTTTCGGTTTATCAGGAAACACCATTGGTCCATAAACTTATATATTTTATAATAGTGTATTTGGTAATATCAATAAATTTTTCTGAAGTAAAATATTTGTTATGGTCGCAATCAAAGAGAATAATCAAAGTACAGAGAATTATTAATTCCTGAAAAGTGAAGAGAATTGGAATAAAATAATTATCTAATACCAATTTTAGGGACTGAAAATAATTTACCCACTAATGCAATGATAATTTAAAGATAAAATAATGTGAAAAAAATTCAAAAATAACAGACAAAATGTAATGTGGAAACCCCCAAAAATGAAATGGGTAAAAACCATGGGAAAATAAAAGTATCATTATAGATAAAAGATGCAACAAACACTCCCACTATTTTAAGGAGAAAACACTCAAGAACATACCTCTTGTATATGTATAGAATTCACCTAAAAAATACCACATATATTGATAGGAGAATGCAAAGGTGATTGTTAGGTGCTAAAATAGCAAGGGGATATCCCTTTTTATATATTTCCTCCCCCCTCATGTTCCTCCCATGGTGCACCCAGGTGGGTGACGTTGGCCACCTATCTTTTACAACCACACAGCCTCAATTATCAAAATAAGGGGGAATCCACCATATACTAAGGATAGATTTCTATAAAAAATAAATTAGGTTTCCCCATCACTGATTAATCAATAATTAACTCATGGATAATTTGGTGATCAAAATAACCCAAAAGAATCACTAATAAAAATAAAATTAAAACCTATTAAGGAGAGAATACATACATTGAAAAAATGAGAAAAAATAATTGAAAAATGGAAGAATTATTTATTGTGATGTCAATAAAGGGAACAAAAACTCACAAAATCTGAGAAGAAGACTCCAACTGATATGTGGCGAATGAAATCATCATCAAGCTCTAAAAAAAGACATCCTCAAATAGAGAATAAGGATGAACTAAATTAAAATTTTAATAAATAAATCATATAGAGAATAAGGATGAACCTTGAATTATTCATTTACAGGTAGATACTAAATGATGTATCTGTTCTAGAAGGTGGGGAAGACCTAGCATGATTCCATGTCGAGACATCCCTTGAGGGGGAATGTCTAGGAATATCACCAAGCCTCAGTGGAATATTAGTCATTGAAAATGATAGACAATATCAGGACGCACATGGATCTCAATCCAAACCCCCTCCAAGGTAATATTGACTAATGATTTTGATTCTCTGGATGTTAAATTTGGGTTACTCCTACAGGAGATCACTGGCGGTATAGAGGAGGGAGCACTGAAGGACATACCAATGTATCATCATCGGAGGAGTTGTGATTCATGTTGGTGATGTAGAGGTAGAAAACATGGGAGTGAATTTTATTGAGGTAGTATTGGAAAATAGTGGATGGGAGGAGGAGAGGACCTGTGTGATGGGATTTGAAATTTGGGGGGGGGAGAAAGGTGTCCAGACATGCTATATTTCATAAGGGACACATATTGGGGTGAGAAAATTTAGGTTTGGGTTATAATAAAATATAAACTAAATAATCATATAGTTTTTCAGTTAATATTTTAATAATCAAATCTAATTGTTATTTTTTCTATTTTTTTGGTTTGATTTATTAATTTTCTCTAACCATAACTACTACATATTAGGTGATATTCATCAATAACTTTTATAATCACTAAATTAAGAATTATAATAAAGAAGGTAAATTTATCAGTACTACCATAAAATGTTGATAAAGGTAACTTTTATTAGTGATAAGAAAATGATACCCTTTATAAACACATTTTTTATTAGTTATTTTAGTTTAGCACTGATAATGATAACTGCGAGTTATTTAATTTTTATATAAATATTTATATATTTTTAAATTGGATTTATATTATAATAAGTATATACATAAGTCCCCAGCCTTAAAATTTTCATAATCACAAGTTAAATCAATAATTCAAATTGAGGATCCTTTCTTGTTTAGAGTTTTATAAAATTAAGACATAACTAATACATAATAGATCAAATTTATATAAAGTGGATACCACTACAACAGTATCCATTTCATACACATCAAAAAAAATTAAAAGTAAAAATGATTTCCTTTTATAGATAAAATCATTCTTTACATCTTCTTTTCTCTTACCCATCCTTATACTGTGAGAAAACATTTTAAAAACTTGGGATGAACACAAAAAGGTCAGTAAGGGATATAAAATAAGGAAAGAAAATCTTAGTCCATGAATATTTATAAACCCATTAAATCATACTTTTCAATCATAAAACAAAATCTCTTTAACATACCCCATGAAATCATAAGATTCTTGAAAAACTCATATAAATCATATAGGTAACATGTGGCATCCATATCAGACTTACATTGTAGCTTTCACAGTTACATAGGGAGTGACCTTCATGGTTATGTTTAGAATACCCATCAAATTATATTCCCTAAATATATTAGCAGAAACCTTAGAATTTACATTTTACCATTACCCAATGCATTAGAGAGCTATCAGGAGCTCACATGCCCTCATTTTATCATGGAACCACCCACATAAATAAGAAATTCCTATGGACCATAACATAATCATAATCCATAAACCATGCATAATGAAAAAAAACATTTCCACATTGTAATAATAATATATCATTTTAATATATAATCAATTAATTCTAAAAACTATTTTCAATAACAGAATACCTAAAAAGGAAATATGGTATTTAATTTTTTTTAAAAAACTTTACAGCTTGTAGAGGAATCAAAATACCAAATAATTTTCATGATGGGGGAAATGTCGCTGTCACCACATATGTACAAAAACCATTCCTTTCGCCATTTAGTAAAATTATTCTTATAAAAATATATTTTTGAAAACAGTTTAATTAAAATAAAAGTCAAAGGGGTTGATTATAAACCATATAAAAGTAGGTGGTGTAAATTATCAAAATATGCCTCAATAAAAGGAGATTGAGACAAAGTCCCATTAATTGAGTCAGACTCGTCACGTAAAATAGTTATATTCCTCAATAATGAACATAAGTTAATTTATACATGCTTGATAACCTTTTTCAATTTTATTATTCTTTTTATATCACTTATTAACATGTTATAAAAATTACAGAAATATTTATGTTCATATCGGATGTTTGTCGACAGTCAGTACTTGGGTTGAAATTGAACATGGTTTTGATATCACTAGTCCATCTGGTTATAATTACATAATCTACAGAATAGTATTCCTGACATAGTAATCACTTTTATACATTAATCATACTTTTTAAATCAAACCATTAATTATTATTATGAAAAATCAACAATGTTATATTCATTGAGATGGTAGGTCGTCCGTACGCATAATTAAAGTTTTCATTTTTCATTGATCATTATGGAAAAATATTAATTATTATTTTATATTTCTATAATTATAATAATATTATTAGTATAATAATAATAATTTAAATATTCTTATTTATATCCCACAAGTGATGTGGTGAATAAAAACGATTCAACTTCATTTCTTGGAGGTGATAGTTCACACGTACGCACGAACGACATTATTGTTTTTATGTGAATGGAAGGTAAGAACATAATTGAAATATAACTATTTTACAATGATATATTTTTCATTAATATAACATATGAATATTAATTCCATCATTATAATTGATCTTTATAGGCAGTAATGGAAAACAAACTAAATTAGTTCGTGGAGGTGATAATTCACTTGTACATACAAAAGATTGATTCCTTTCCCATTTGATAGAAGTAGAGATGAATTTAAGGTACTATATTAACGTAATTACATATCCATATATTAATTATAATATAATTATTATTTCTTCTTGGAATAAGAATATTTAAAGGAAGTGGAAGATGAAATAAAATAGAAACTCTAGAAATGATACCTCTTCTATGATTTATCACCTTGGAAGAACACCATAACACCTCTAAGAAGGGTGTTATACATAAACTAGGGCCTCAAGAATGTGTTGATAGATTCTAGGAACGGGTTTCTGTAACGCCCCGACCCCAGCTACCCGGAGCCGGTGCATTACTTCGTAACATTGGCATGATCACAAAAGATCAAGTCTCGAAAGACCGATTAGTTTAGTAGCCTTGCAAACACTAGATACATTCATAAATGTTACATTACATCACAACGTGAAAAAATATAATAACATAGTCTCCATAGTCCACACTTCTATGCTCTTCGGACTATCCCTGCAGGTCATTCATAAAATACTTCTTCACATCCTGGAAAATATTAAAACATTGAAAGGGGTGAGCTCGGATGCTCAGTAAGGTTAACAATATAGCGGAAGCTTTCATAAATAAACATTAACATTTAAGGCAATGTATAACTAAAACAAAAGCCTTTTAAACTTGATCTTCAACATAATATGGAAAAAGTAAAATGAGATAATGCCATTCACTTCTTCACATGGATATTCTACTGGTCGAATAATCACATGAAATATCAATAACCACTTTCATAATGATGGAATGCATAATGCCAGACTATTATAACCACGTAGCCAAGGCCTCGTGCCAAGACCACAAATAAGATTTTGTCAAGGCCTCGTGCCAAGACACTAGTTTGTCTCATGAGACCTGCTGATGCATCGATGAGCTATAGTGGGCTCCACCCGTCACTTATTAAGTCCAATGCATTCCTCATATGAATAGGTTTAAACATATCATAAACCATAACATAATTGTATCACATAAAACATGCATAAAGGAAACATAACATTTCCACATTTCAATCACAAGATATAAATACAACACATTGATATAATAAAAACGCTTTCAAAACAATTTTCAATAAAATAAAATAAAGTTAAAACTTTGTATTTATTTTTCATTAAAAAAATGATGGCTTGTAGAGGAAGCTGAAACTCAAATAATGGTCACAGCGGCGGAGAAGTCGTTGTCGCCGCATAAGTACGGAAATAAAAACATTCCCTTTCTGTCGTTTAGTAAAACGCTTTGTATAAAAAATATTCCTTTTGAATAAACGTAAAAGTCAAAGGGGTTTATACACCGTATAAAAGAAAGTTGTGTATAAAACCAAATATGCCTCAATGAAAGGGGATTGAGACGAAATCCTTAAATAGATCATTTTTAAAATAAAATAGATCTATTATGTGTATTCACTATAGGTACACATAGAGAAAGTAAAAATACAAAATAGGACATAATAATATCATGACATAATTTGAATGTAAGAGATTAACCCAAAGAATGGAAGTTGGGTTAAGAAATTCCCTTACAAAGATCATTTTTTAAATAAAATAGATCTATTATGTGTATTAACTATAATTACACATAAATAAATTACATATACAAGATAGGACATAATAAAATCATGACATAATTTGAAACTAGGAGATTAACCCAAAGAATGGAAATTGGGTTAAGAAATTCCCTTACCTTGTGTCCGACTTGACTCAACCGTTCTTTAACATCCTGAATAATAAACTAGAGATAATATCTACCTTATTAAGAACCATTTTAAATTTCATTATCCTTTTTATATCACTTATTACAATGTTATGAACATTATATAATTATTTAAGTTAATAACGGTCGTTTT
The DNA here is from genome assembly GCA_963277665.1 of Viscum album. Classification (NCBI taxonomy): domain Eukaryota; kingdom Viridiplantae; phylum Streptophyta; class Magnoliopsida; order Santalales; family Viscaceae; genus Viscum; species Viscum album. Next base: position 1,414,473,727 of record OY728156.1, read on the forward strand.
GTCGATCTTTGGTAACTTGAGTCAACAATAAACTTCTTATAATTACAAGTTGTTCATGTGGTAGAATATCCATTATATCCAGAATTATATTCATGATTTAGATGTCATATATATCTTATATATCCAGTATATGCATTCATTTATAATATTACGTAACATTTAGAGGTAAGAAATGAAATGCACCGTTCATGGAGACGGTAAGCCGTACGTACGCATGAACGCTACTTTCATTTCAATTTCATATTTAATGGAACTAAATCATAATGATATAAATTTATAATATAATTCCAGTATAATATAGTGTATAATATCATTTTCTTCATCCTTTATACATCCAAAATATGGAATTAACGATTCAAATCACTTTGAGGGGGCGGTAGTCCGCACTTCCTAAAATGAAATTATCGCGTTTTACCCATAATGGAAATCATAAAGTATGCCATAAATGAGAAATACAGAAGCATAATTAAAACATAAACATATTATATATCATATATAAAAATAGTCACATCTTAATGTCCACCTTTGAAGGTGTTATATGAGTGTTGAACAATCATCGTTTCGTGAGGCAGAAATTCGCCATCCACAGAAACCGTATGTTCTTTAACCATTAGATGTAGGTGTGTGTAAGTGTAGCTCAAATACTTCTTATAAAAACATCCTAGTATATTGAGGATACTGGTGTTGTTACAAAAGAAATTAATAAAAAGAGTTTAGAGGGTTGGAGAAGAAAAATAAAACAAAACAACATTAGAGAAGACATTACCTCAAAATCGGGTAACTCTTTTTGATTTGAGCCAAAGGCTTCCTTGAGAAGAGTTCTTCCCAAAGTGAGGCTTCTAGGAGTAAGATAGGGAAGTTGGGAGAGTATTTGGGCAGAGTTTGGCCGAGCCAAATGGCTTGAAAGTGTAAATGAGGTGGGAGAGGTGGGGGCCTTTTATAAGTGGAGAGGAGGGGCACTTTTGGAAAGATTGAAATGTTACATTATTTCACAATGCTTTTCGGATAATAAAGGTCCCACACTTATATAATTCGAAGCTAAGGTGATAAGGTTTCGAAATCTCCTCATCCAATAGGCTTTGGACAAGTTTAAGCCTTGGATTTTTCATTATCTTCTCATTTTATTTAAATCGTTAAATAATGAGGTCATCGCTGCATCATAATGATTTCATAAATAATTTAATTTATTTAATGTCTAAAAATTATAAAAAAAAATACTATGATGTAGGAAATCTTTTTATCTTTATAATGAATATTTATAGTCAAAATTTGGACTTGTGTAACCCCACTTAAAAACTGTTTTAGTAAAATAACTCATGTTTGTGTCAATTTAATTTTATCATTAAATAAATATATATTAATGTCGTTTTCCAACTAAAATGGCTCCATGGGGTCCCCAAGTTGACCCATGGGTTGTCTTGGTCGGCCATGACTCATCCAATAGGAGTAGGACAAGTTTCATGCTCAGCTCATATTATTAAAACATTATTTGTACCTTAAACTACACTAATTACCTCTAATCGCGATTAAGAACTTAAAAGTTACTATTCACCAAAAAATTATTTTGATCTCATTGAACCACATTTTACTTCTTAATGACAACCATGTATGTCGGATTTTTGAAAATCAAATCACAGAAGTGGTAATATTTCATTTAAACGAAAAATCAGTTATTTAACTACCACTTAGTGGTTTCACTATTCATAAAAAATTGATGTTTTTCAGAACAAGGCCAAAATTTCACCCTAAGCCATAATTGATATTCCGAATTCAAAAATGATGTCTATTTTAAAAAATTCCAAAAATATAAGTTGCATTAATTAATTTTATAATTAATTCCCGCTGTTACGACAAATAGCGTGTTTTTAAGAAACAATTTATATCAAAAGATGGACAATTGTTTATGTCCAATTTCAATGTTAAATTAATTCTAATGACCATCATTGGATAAAATGGTAAAAATATATTCTAATTATACCTTAAAACCACTAAATAGTATAATTTATCACAATAAATTATTTTGATTAAAAAAGTTGTTTTAAAGTATTTTTCACTATTCATAAAAATTAGAAGTTCTCAGAAAAATACCAAAAATTCAACATAGGCTAATTTCGATATTCCGAATCCAAAAATTAAGTCCATTTTGAAATATAAAATTTCTATAATTTTAAAAAGTGGTTATTACTATTCATAACGGCTACTTTGATTAGTCGCGGTGTTTTAGAACTCGAAGTTGCGTACAATGCAAGCTATTGCATTATTGAATGAGAAGCGTATCGTGGAAGCTCGGGGTGTTACATTCTCCCCTCCTTCAATAAATTGCGTCCTCGCAATTTGAAATTTTTCTTTGAAAATAAAAGGTTGAAAAGAGAAAATACCTTTGAGGAAAACCCACATCGGAAATAAGGTTAATAAATATATAACATTAAAAGAAAGCAGGATAAGTACAAAGGTCACCCGATATAGCCCATTCTAGGATTATATGAAAATATGGATATGGAGGAGAAACAAACCATCAAGGTCTGATGGAGAGTTATAGAAAACATGATTAGGAGAAAGTTTAACCACAAGAAAATCACAAACTTGTGATTGGTTAAACGGTCATTGAATCCCCAGTTGGAAAAGTTAACCGACAAATTTTTTGTTTTAAGTTACCTTTTATAATGTTGAGGAATTTATTTAGGAGATTTACTAAGAACGTAAGGTAATATACATACTTGTTATGTATACTTTCATTCGTTAATAAATTTTACCACAAACCCAAATTTTACTCCAAATGGTAACCGAACTCAAAAATATTCTATTTATCCTAATTGTATAAGGTTCAAAATGTTAACACATACCATTTAGATTAGTAAAACTATTTTGTAATAACCAGGGACTTCCTGTAGGCTAGTGGTAGGAAATAAAGGCTTGTCGCACTATGGTTGTGGGTTCGATTCCTGCAGCTTTGTCCGACGCGACGGGTTATTCCCCACCCTGCAGGTTGTCCTTTTCCTAAAACTATAGTATTATAATATTCCAAAAATAATCTTCAGAAATTCTTTAACCTTAAACAATACTATCCATGGTTCAACTTAATCCATTCCAACCTTAATAGTTATCCAAAATAACTCCGTCCAGACTTTCTCTAAAAGGTCTCTAAATTCCAAAATCAATTGTAACATCAGATTCCCCAAACAAAGAAAAGTCTCTCTTATTGTCACATAATAAAAATATGATTACCTTAATCATATTAAAACCTTACTGAAATCAACAAGTACTGCAGTAAAATCCTTATATACTCCATAATTATTATAACCAGTACATCATTGATACAACACTCAAATTAGAAAATTATTTAATAACAACATAAGAACTCTAATCATTACTCCTCATCTGTGGTAGTATCATAACTTGATTATTATCCAATAACATCATTTGGGGCATACTCTGATGATTTGGACATTGGTTTGCGTAGTGTCCCCAATCCTTGCAGAAGAAGCATTGTACATTTGAAACCATTTTCTTACCCTTGCAGTCACGCACTTTGTGTCCTTTTTCTCTACACTTATAACAAACTCCCATTCCCTTTAGGCAAGTTTCATGATGTTTCTTCCCACAATTACCACATATTGGAAAATTCTTCTTTCCCCTCATCCCTTTATCCATCATTCTCTCTTCCATCCCTTTCGTCTCTTGCTTCGCTTCAAAGCTATAGGACTCAGAGAATTCTTTACTTATCTTATTAACACATGATACTATTTCTTCATATGTTGAGAACACATGGGAGACTATTTCCCTTCGAAATGTTGTCTTAATACCGTGAAAGATACGATCCTTCTTACTCTTTGGATCATACGTACTGCTGGAGTTCACATTCCTTCTACTGGGCGCCATTTCTATACAATGGCATAAACTATGTTAGTTTATGAATTACAATGAATAATTAGAAACTTTTAAAATACTTAATGTAAATTGAACGGTTTATGGATATAATCCATAATCATAAGAATGTTTTCTTTGAGGAAGTATATACTCATAAACCCTACATAGTGGTTTGTAAATAAAATGAGAATTATCCTAAGCATATCCCCCGGGGGTGTCGTAACCAAGAGTGCAGCATGGCCCGTTGTCGTGCACCAGTTCCCGTTCGAGTCTAGCTCAAAGCGGTGTTTTCGGGTTTTACCCCTAGGTACATCTGTGCCAGAGCCGCCTCTACCTGCTCGTATCCAGACAGGGATGTATTGCTCGGAAAACTCATAACATCTCTATAATACCAAAATTCTAGGAAGTTCTTCTATACTAATCCTCAAAGTCTATCTTTGGGCTATGTGCTCTAATCAGAGTTTATCTAAATCTAGCTTCCAAGGTTAGTACTAAACTGCCTCTGATACCAACTGTAACGCCCCGACCCCAGCTACCTGGAGCCGGTGCATTACTTCGTAACATTGGCATGATCACAAAAGATCAAGTCTCGAAAGACCGATTAGTTTAGTAGCCTTGGAAACACTAGATACATTCATAAATGTTACATTAAATCACAACGTGAAAAACTATAATAACATAGTCTCCATAGTCCACACTTCTATGCTCTTCGGACTATCCCTGCAGGTCATTCATAAAATACTTCTTCACATCCTGGAAAATATTAAAACATTGAAAGGGGTGAGCTCGGATGCTCAGTAAGGTTAACAATATAGCGGAAGCTTTCATAAATAAACATTAACATTTAAGGCAATGTATAACTAAAACAAAAGCCTTTTAAACTTGAACTTCAACATAATATGGAAAAAGTAAAATGAGATAATGCCATTCACTTCTTCACATGGATATTCTACTGGTCGAATAATCACATGCAATATCAATAACCACTTTCATAATGATGGAATGCATAATGCCAGACTATCATAACCACGTAGCCAAGGCCTCGTGCCAAGACCACAAATAAGATTTTGTCAAGGCCTCGTGCCAAGACACTAGTTTGTCTCATGAGACCTGCCGATGCATCGAGGAGCTATAGCGGGCTCCACCCGTCACTTATTAAGTCCAATGCATTCCTCATATTAATAGGTTTAAACATATCATAAACCATAACATAATCGTATCACATAAAACATGCTTAAAGGAAACATAACCTTTCCACATTTCAATCACAAGATATAAATACAACACATTGATATAATAAAAACGCTTTCAAAACAATTTTCAATAAAATAAAAGAAAGTTAAAACATTGTATTTATTTTTCATTAAAAAAATGATGGCTTGTAGAGGAATTCGAAACTCAAATAATGGTCACGGCGGCGGAGAAGTCGTTGTCGCCGCATAAGTACGGAAAGAAAAACATTCCCTTTCTGCCGTTTAGTAAAACGCTTTGTATAAAAAAGATTCCTTTTGAATAAACGTAAAAGTCAAAGGGGTTTATACACCGTATAAAAGAAAGTTGTGTATAAAACCAAATATGCCTCAATGAAAGGGGATTGAGACGAAATCCTTAAATAGATCATTTTTAAAATAAAATAGATCTATTATGTGTATTCACTATAGGTACACATAGAGAAAGTAAAAATACAAAATAGGACATAATAATATCATGACATAATTTGAATGTAAGAGATTAACCCAAAGAATGGAAGTTGGGTTAGGAAATTCCCTTACAAAGATCATTTTTTAAATAAAATAGATCTATTATGTGTATTAACTATAATTACACATAAATAAATTACAGATACAAGATAGGACATAATAAAATCATGACATAATTTGAAAGTAAGAGATTAACCCAAAGAATGGAAATTGGGTTAAGAAATTTCCTTACCTTGTGTCCGACTTGACTCAACCGTTCTTTAACCTCCTGAATAATAAACTAGAGTTAATATCTACCTTATTAAGAACCATTTTAAATTTCATTATCCTTTTTATATCACTTATTACAATGTTATGAACATTATGTAATTATTTAAGTTAATAACGGTCGTTTTGTCGATCTTTGGTAACTTGAGTCAACAATAAACTTCTTATAATTACAAGTTGTTCATGTGGTAGAATATCCATTATATCCAGAATTATATTCATGATTTAGATGTCATATATATCTTATATATCCAGTATATACATTCATTTATAATATTACGTAACATTTAGAGGTAAGAAATGAAATGCACCGTTCATGGAGACGGTAAGCCGTACGTACGCATGAACGCTACTTTCATTTCAATTTCATATTTAATGGAACAAAATCATAATGATATAAATTTATAATATAATTCCAGTATAATATAGTGTATAATATCATTTTCTTCATCCTTTATACATCCCACATATGGCATTAACGATTCAAATCACTTTGAGGGGGCGGTAGTCCGCACTTCCTAAAATGAAATTATCGCGTTTTACCCATAATGGAAATCATAAAGTATGCCATAAATGAGAAATACATAAGCATAATTAAAACATAAACATATTATATATCATATATAAAAATAGTGACATCTTAATGTCTACCTTTGAAGGTGTTATATGAGTGTTGAACAATCATCGTTTCGTGAGGCAGAAATTCGCCATCCACAGAAACCGTATGTTCTTTAACCATTAAATGTAGGTGTGTGTAAGTGTAGCTCGAATACTTCTTATAACGACATCCTAGTATATTGAGGATACTGTTGTTGTTACAAAAGAAATGAATAAAAAGATTTTAGGGGGTTGGAGAAGAAAAATAAAACAAAACAACATTAGAGAAGACATTACCTCAAAATCGGGTAACTCTTTTTGATTTGAGCCAAAGGCTTCCTTGAGAAGAGTTCTGCCCAAAGTGAGGCTTCTAAGAGTAATAGAGGGAAGTTGGGAGAGTATTTGGGTAGAGGTTGGCCGAACCAAATGGCTTAAAAGTGTAAATGAGGTGGGAGAGGTGGGGGCCTTTTATAAGTGGAGAGGAGGGGCACTTTTGGAATGATTGAAATGTTACATTATTTCACAATGCTTTTCGGATTATAAAGGTCCCACACTTATATAATTCGAGGCTAAGGTGATAAGGTTTCTAAATCTCCTCATCCAATAGGCTTTGGACAAGTGTAATCCTTGTATTTTGCATTATCTTCTCATTTTATTTAAATCGTTAAATAATGAGGTCATCGCTGCATCATAATGATGTCATAAATAAGTTAATTTATATAATGTCTAAAAATTATAAAAAAAAATACTATGATGTAGGAAATCTTTTTAGCTTTCTAATGAATATTTATAGTCAAAATTTGGACTTGTGTAACCCCACTTAAAAACTGTTTTCGTAAAATTACTTATGTTTGTGTCAATTTAATTTTAACATTAAATAAATATATATTAATGTCATTTTCCAACTAAAGTGGCTCCATGGGGTCCCCAAGTTGACCCATGGGTTGTCTTGGTCGGCCATGACTCATCCAATAGGAGTAGGACAAGTGTCATGCTCATCTCATATTATTAAAATATTATTTGTACCTTAAACTACACTAATTACCTCTAATCGCGATTAAGAACTTAAAAGTTACTATTCACCAAAAAATTATTTTGATCCCATTGAACCTCATTTTACTTCTTAATGACAACCATGTATGTCGGATTTTTGAAAATCAAATCACAGAAGTGGTAATATTTCATTTAAACGAAAAATCAGTTATTTAACTACCACTTAGTGGTTTCACTATTCATCAAAAATTGAAGTTTTTCAGAACAAGGCCAAAATTTCACCCTAAGCTATAATTGATATTCCGAATTAAAAAATGATGTCTATTTTAAAAAATTCCAAAAATATAAGTTGCATTAATTAATTTTATAATTAATTCCCGCTGTTACGACAAATAGCGTGTTTTTAAGAAACAATTTATATCAAAAGATGGACAATTGTTTATGTCCAATTTCAATGTTAAATTAATTCTAATGACCATCATTGGATAAAATGGTAAAAATATATTCTAATTATACCTTAAAACCACTAAATAGTATAATTTATCACAATAAATTATTTTGATTAAAAAAGTTGTTTTAAAGTATTTTTCACTATTCATAAAAATTAGAAGTTCTCAGAAAAATACCAAAAATTCAACATAGGCTAATTTCGATATTCCGAATCCAAAAATTAAGTCCATTTTGAAATATAAAATTTCTATAATTTTAAAAAGTGGTTATTACTATTCATAACGGCTACTTTGATTAGTCGCGGTGTTTTAGAACTCGAAGTTGCGTACAATGCAAGCTATTGCATTATTGAATGAGAAACGTATCGTGGAAGCTCGGGGTGTTACATTCTCCCCTCCTTCAATAAATTGCGTCCTCGCAATTTGAAATTTTTCTTTGAAAATAAAAGGTTGAAAAGAGAAAATACCTTTGAGGAAAACCCACATCGGAAATAAGGTTAATAAATATATAACATTAAAAGAAAGCAGGATAAGTACAAAGGTCACCCGATATAGCCCATTCTAGGATTATATGAAAATATGGATATGGAGGAGAAACAAACCATCAAGGTCTGATGGAGAGTTATAGAAAACATGATTAGGAGAAAGTTTAACCACAAGAAAATCACAAACTTGTGATTGGTTAAACGGTCATTGAATCCCCAGTTGGAAAAGTTAACCGACAAATTTTTTGTTTTAAGTTACCTTTTATAATGTTGAGGAATTTATTTAGGAGATTTACTAAGAACGTAAGGTAATATACATACTTGTTATGTATACTTTCATTCGTTAATAAATTTTACCACAAACCCAAATTTTACTCCAAATGGTAACCGAAGTCAAAAATATTCTATTTATCCTAATTGTATAAGGTTCAAAATGTTAACACATACCATTTAGATTAGTAAAACTATTTTGTAATAACCAGGGGCTTCCTGTAGGCTAGTGGTAGGAAATAAAGGCTTGTCGCACTATGGTTGTGGGTTCGATTCCTGCAGCTTTGTCCGACGTGACGGGTTATTCCCCACCCTGCAGGTTGTCCTTTTCCTAAAACTATAGTATTATAATATTCCAAAAATAATCTTCAGAAATTCTTTAACCTTAAACAATACTATCCATGGTTCAACTTAATCCATTCCAACCTTAATAGTTATCCAAAATACCTCCGTCCAGACTTTCTCTAAAAGGTCTCTAAATTCCAAAATCAATTGTAACATCAGATTCCCCAAACAAAGAAAAGTCTCTCTTATTGTCACATACTAAAAATATGATTACCTTAATCATATTAAAACCTTACTGAAATCAACAAGTACTGCAGTAAAATCCTTATATACTCCATAATTATTATAACCAGTACATCATTGATACAACACTCAAATTACAAAATTATTTAATAACAACATAAGAACTCTAATCATTACTCCTAATCTGTGGTAGTATCATAACTTGATTATTATCCAATAACATCATTTGGGGCATACTCTGATGATTTGGACATTGGTTTGCGTAGTGTCCCCAATCCTTGCAGAAGAAGCATTGTACATTTGAAACCATTTTCTTACCCTTGCAGTCACGCACTTTGTGTCCTTTTTCTCTACACTTATAACAAACTCCCATTCCCTTTAGGCAAGTTTCATGATGTTTCTTCCCACAATTACCACATATTGGAAAATTCTTCTTTCCCCTCATCCTTTTATCCATCATTCTCTCTTCCATCCCTTTCGTCTCTTGCTTCGCTTCAAAGCCATAGGACTCAGAGAATTCTTTACTTATCTTATTAACACATGATACTATTTCTTCATATGTTGAGAACACATGGGAGACTATTTCCCTTCGAAATGTTGGCTTAATACCGTGAAAGATACGATCCTTCTTACTCTTTGGATCATACGTACTGCTGGAGTTCACATTCCTTCTACTGGGCGCCATTTCTATACAATGGCATAAACTAGGTTAGTTTATGAATTATAATGAATAATTAGAAACTTTTAAAATACTTAATGTAAATTGAACGGTTTATGGATATAATCCATAATCATAAGAATGTTTTCTTTGAGGAAGTATATACTCATAAACCCTACATAGTGGTTTGTAAATAAAATGAGAATTATCCTATGCATATCCCCCGGGAGTGTCGTAACCAAGAGTGCAGCAAGGCCCGTTGTCGTGCACCAGTTCCCGTTCGAGTCTAGCTCAAAGCGGTGTTTTCAGGTTTTACCCCTAGGTACATCTGTGCCAGAGCCGCCTCTACCTGCTCGTATCCAGACAGGGATGTATTGCTCGGAAAACTCATAACATCTCTATAATACCAAAATTCTAGGAAGTTATTATATACTAATCCTCAAAGTCTATCTTTGGGCTATGTGCTCTAATCAGAGTTTATCTAAATCTAGCTTCCAAGGTTAGTACTAAACTGCCTCTGATACCAACTATAACGCCCCGACCCCAGCTACCCGGAGCCGGTGCATTACTTCGTAACATTGGCATGATCACAAAAGATCAAGTCTCGAAAGACCGATTAGTTTAGTAGCCTTGGAAACACTAGATACATTCATAAATGTTACATTACATCACAAAGTGAAAAACTATAATAACATAATCTCCATGGTCCAAACTTCTATGCTCTTCGGACTATCCCTGCAGGTCATTCATAAAATACTTCTTCACATCATGGAAAATATTAAAACATTGAAAGGGGTGAGCTCGGATGCTCAGTAAGGTTAACAATATAGCGGAAGCGTTCATAAATAAACATTAACATTTAAGGAAATGTATAACTAAAACAAAAGCCTTTTAAACTTGAACTTCAACATAATATGGAAAAAGTAAAATGAGATAATTCCATTCACGTCTTCACATCGATATTCTACTAGTCGAATAATCACATGCAATATCAATAACCACTTTCATAATGATGGAATGCATAATGCCAGACTATCATAACCACGTAGCCAAGGCCTCGTGCCAAGACCACAAATAAGATTTTGTCAAGGCCTCGTGCCAAGACACTAGTTTGTCTCATTAGACCTGCCGATGCATCGAGGAGCTATAGCGGGCTCCACCCGTCACTTATTAATTCCAATGCATTCCTCTTATGAATAGGTTTAAACATATCATAAACCATAACATAATCGTATCACATAAAACATGCATAAAGGAAACATAACATTTCCATATATCAATCACAAGATATAAATACAACACATTGATATAATAAAAACGCTTTCAAAACAATTTTCAATAAAATAAAAGAAAGTTAAAACTTTGTATTTATTTTTCATTAAAAAAAATGATGGCTTGTAGAGGAAGCCGAAACTCAAATAATGGTCACGGTGGCAGAGAAGTCGTTGTCGCCGCATAAGTACAGAAATAAAAACATTCCCTTTCTGTCGTTTAGTAAAACGCTTTGTATAAAAAAGATTCCTTTTGAATAAACGTAAAAGTCAAAGGGGTTTATACACCGTATAAAAGAAAGTTGTGTATAAAACCAAATATGCCTCAATGAAAGGGGATTGAGACGAAATCCTTAAATAGATCATTTTTAAAATAAAATAGATCTATTATGTGTATTCACTATAGGTACACATAGAGAAAGTAAAAATACAAAATAGGACATAATAATATCATGACATAATTTGAATGTAAGAGATTAACCCAAAGAATGGAAGTTGGGTTAAGAAATTACCTTACAAAGATCATTTTTTAAATAAAATAGATCTATTATGTGTATTAACTATAATTACACATAAATAAATTACAGATACAAGATAGGACATAATAAAATCATGACATAATTTTAAAGTAGGAGATTAACCCAAAGAATGGAAATTGGGTTAAGAAATTCCCTTACCTTGTGTCCGACTTGGCTCAACCGTTCTTTAACCTACTGAATAATAAACTAGAGTTAATATATACCTTATTAAGAACCATTTTAAATTTCATTATCCTTTTTATATCACTTATTACAATGATATGAACATTATGTAATTATTTAAGTTAATAACGGTCGTTTTGTCGATCTTTGGTAACTTGAGTCAACAATAAACGTCTTATAATTACAAGATGTTCATGTGGTAGAATATCCATTATATCCAGAATTATATTCATGATTTAGATGTCATATATATCTTATATATCCAGTATATACATTCATTTATAATATTACATAACATTTAGAGGTAAGAAATGAAATGCACCGTTCATGGAGACGGTATGCCGTACGTACGCATGAACGCTACTTTCATTTCAATTTCATATTTAATGGAACTAAATCATAATGATATAAATTTATAATATAATTCCAGTATAATATAGTGTATAATATCATTTTCTTCATCCTTTATACATCCCACATATGGCATTAACGATTCAAATCACTTTGAGGGGGCAGTAGTCCGCACTTCCTAAAATGAAATTATCGCGTTTTACCCATAATGGAAATCATAAAGTATTCCATAAATGAGAAATACAGAAGCATAAGTAAAACATAAACATATTATATATCATATATAAAAATAGTGACATCTTAATGGCCACCTTTGAAGGTGTTATATGAGTGTTGAACAATCATCGTTTCGTGAGGCAGAAATTCGCCATCCACAGAAACCGTATGTTCTTTAACCATTAGATGTAGGTGTGTGTAAGTGTATCTCGAATACTTCTTATAAAAACATCCTAGTATATTGAGGATACTGGTGTTGTTACAAAATAAATTAATAAAAAGAGTTTAGGGGGTTGGAGAAGAAAAATAAAACAAAACAACATTAGAGAAGACATTACCTCAAAATCGGGTAACTCTTTTTGATTTGAGCCAAAGGCTTCCTTGAGAAGAGTTCTGCCCAAAGTGAGGCTTCTAGGAGTAAGAGAGGGAAGTTGGGAGAGTATTTGGGCAGTGTTTGGCTGAGCCAAATGGCTTGAAAGTGTAAATGAGGTGGGAGAGGTGGGGGCCTTTTATAAGTGGAGAGGAGGGGCACTTTTGGAAAGATTGAAATGTTACATTATTTCACAATGCTTTTCGGATTCTAAAGGTCCCACACTTATATAATTCTAGGCTAAGGTGATACGGTTTCGAAATATACTCATCCAATAGGCTTTGGACAAATGTAAGCCTTGGATTTTGCATTATCTTCTCATTTTATTTAAATCGTTAAATAATGAGGTCATCACTGCATCATAATGATGTCATAAATAATTTAATTTATTTAATGTCTAAAAATTATAAAAAAAATACTATGATGTAGGAAATATTTTTATCTTTCTAATGAATATTTATAGTCAAAATTTGGACTTGTGTAACCCCACTTAAAAACTGTTTTAGTAAAATTACTCATGTTTGTGTCAATTTAATTTTAACATTAAATAAATATATATTAATGTCATTTTCCAACTAAAGTGGCTCCATGGGGTCCCCAAGTTTAACCATGGGTTGTCTTGGTCGGCCATGACTCATCCAATAGGAGTAGGACAAGTGTCATGCTCATCTCATATTATTAAAACATTATTTGTACCTTAAACTACACTAATTACCTCTAATCGCGATTAAGAACATAAAAGTTACTATTCACCAAAAAATTATTTTGATCTCATTGAACCACATTTTAATTCTTAATGACAACCATGTATGTCGGATTTTTGAATATAAAATCACAGAAGTGGTAATATTTCATTTAAACGAAAAATCAGTTATTTAACTACCACTTAGTGGTTTCACTATTCATCAAAAAATTGAAGTTTTTCAGAACAAGGCCAAAATTTCACCCTAAGCTATAATTGATATTCCGAATTAAAAAATGATGTCTATTTTAAAAAATTCCAAACATATAAGTTGCATTAATTTATTTTATAATTAATTCCCACTGTTACGAAAAATAGCGTGTTTTTAAGAAACAATTTATATCAAAAGATTGGCAATTGTTTATGTCCAATTTCAATGTTAAATTAATTCGAATGACCATCATTGGATAAAATGGTAAAAATATATTCTAATTATACCATTAAACCACTAAATAGTATAATTTATCACAATAAATTATTCTGATTTAAAAATTTGTTTTAAAGAATTTTTCACTATTCATAAAAATTAGAAGTTCTCAGAAAAATACCAAAAATTCAACATAGGCTAATTTCGATATTCCGAATCCAAAAATGAAGTCCATTTTGAAATATAAAATTTCTATAATTTTAAAAAGTGGTTATTACTATTCATAACGGCTACTTTGATTAGTCGCGGTGTTTTAGAACTCGAAGTTGCGTACAATGCAAGCTATTGCATTATTGAATGAGAAGCGTATCGTGGAAGCTCGGGGTGTTACAGTTTCGGTATATATTGGCCTAATAAAAAGGCTTTGGAAGTGTGAGTATTATAGAAGAGAGGGTACCTTTTATAGGAGAGGGGAGGGGAACCCTTGGAAACACATTAAATATAAAATTAATATAAATTCAATTTCTATTCCAAATTGTTCCAAATAGTTAATTTATAATAAGATTATTTTTGGGTCAAATCCCTATAATCCAATAAAAATTAGACAAGTTTAAATATTTTTTCAAACATTATATTTTTTAACCACATTTAACTTTTTCCATTTTATCAAATAATGTACACTTTGATAGTTAAAATAAATACCAAATAATTCCAAAAATCCAATGAATGATTCATTAATGGAATTTGTAGAAATGTAATACAATTAGGATGAATCTTATATTTCTAGGAAATTTATATAATTTAATTAAATATTTTATATTTTAAAATATGATTTATGTCAATTATGACACTATTCATTAGTTGACTTTCTAAAAAATTCATAACTTGATTCCTTCAAAAAAACTATATTAACTCAATCATAACTATCATGGTAATCCATAAAATTCATGGATTACATAAATTATGATGAATTATATTTATTTTAATATTTTTAATGTCATTTATTTGATTCCTTCTTTAATAAAGAAATCACTACATCATCATTGTGTCATAGTTAAATTTTATTATTTAATGTCTAAAAATTATAAATAAAATATCATGATATAGGACATATTTTTACTATTAAAATTAATATTCATAATATAATACATAAATTATATAAACCCATATTAAAATTGTTTAATTAAGAAGATATATGTTTATAATATATTTCCTTTACTTTAAATTAAAAGTTATAAGTGTCATAATCACACCCAAGTTGCTTCGAAAGGAAAAATTTTTGTCCTATGGGTTTTTTTGTTAAATATATCTCATAAAATATGATTGGGACAAGTGGTAGGGTAATGTTTTATTATTATAATTTTATTTTTACCCTTATTTAGCTGATTTACCCTTTAACCATTGTAAATAAATATAATTACTAAAGTTAATATTAATCAAGTCCAAAAATAAAGGGGTCATATTTACATAATTTGGAAATTATGATTACAAATATTTAATATATTTTTCCAATTTCAAATAAAATAAGTTTTAGTAATTAATTTAAAATTAATTCTTGTTTTAAAAATGAGAAAACAAGGTTTTTAAACTAAAAACCATCATAAGATAGACATCTGTTTATATCAAATTTCAATGCGAAATTACTCGCAATGAACAAAATTGGATAAAATTATAAAAATAATAATCAAAATATACTTTAAAACTGATTCAAATGATAATCTAACAAAACAAATAAATTAGAAGAAAATGCAGTTTTTTATTAAAACACAGTATTTTCACTATTAATTAAAATACGAATTTTATCAGAAAAATATTAAAATTTCAACCAAAGTAAATTTTGATGTATCGCTTCCAAATAAGATGTTTATTTTGTCAAATATAACAAATAAAAGTGAAAAAAAAACTTTGTTAAAAAACGTTTCTCTATCAAAAGGTGGCAAAACTACCTTTTAAAAATATTAGAGTATTTTATGCTTAAAATTGGATTTATTATCATTTTAAGCCTCTAAAATTTATTTGATGAATGTAAAAACACATAAAAACAAGTGTAAATGTAATATAGTTAGTTATATTAATTTATTCTAATAGAATTATTATGAGTTAACTACCATTTAAAATAATAATTTTAATAATGTATTATTTTTTGTTATAACTCAGTCTTGTGTGCAACGTAAGATTTCAAAGAAACCCATTATTTTATGTCGGGTACACTATCAGACAAGGTATCCCCTTTAATGTAAAATTAATATCTTATTCATAAATATTAATAGATATAAAAATGTCTTATTTTATAATTATGTGAGATATTACATCCTTCCCCCCTTTTGTAAATTACGTCGTAATTTTATTCACTTATCAAATAAGTGGGTGTATTTCACCTTCATAGAATTTTCATATTCTCATGTTGACTCTTCAACTATGTGGTTTTTTCAGAAAAACATAACTTGATGAATCACCTTATTCCACAATACCTACTATCTGTGGTCATGAATCTAGACTGGTTGTTCCTCATAAGAAATATTCTCTTCCAATTGAAGTACTTCTGGAATCAACTCATGGGATAGATCCTACAAAATACATTCTCAACATTGAAACATTAAAAACATGGTGTACCTGGGATAAACATGGAGTTAAATCCACTCTGTATGCAATTTATCCAACTTTATCCAAGATTTAATAGGGTCCAATGAATTGCGTACTCAGCTTTCCCTTCTTACAAAAACACCTTACAATTTTTTTTGGTAAAACATCCAGAAAGACATGATCACCTACCTCAAAAGAAAGATCCTTCTACTGGTTATCCACATAATAGTTCTGCCTACTCTGAGCTATCCTCATTTGTTTCTAAATCAGCTAAACTTTATCTACCATATCTTCTACCAATTTTGAACCCATTAACTTCCTTTCACCTACTTCATCCTAAAGAGCTAGAGTTTGATATCACTTTCCGTATAATTCCTCAAATGGTGCCATCTATATACTAGTATGAAAAATGTGAATATAAGAAAACTCAAACAAAGAAATATGTTGATCCCAAATTCCATGGTAATCTATTGAACAGGCACGTAGCATATCCACAAATGTTAGAATTGTTCATTTTGACTGTCCATCTAATTGATGATGAAAATATATACTTAAATATAATTCAGTTCCCAATGACTTCTGTAGGCCTATCCAAAAGCTAAAAGTGAACCCATGATCACGATTAGATAAAATAGAGAGATTAAATCTGTGTAGCCTTATTATCTCTTTAAGATACAACTGATAAATCTGATCTAGAGACAACGTATATTGAATATAAATAAAATGAGAAGATTTAGTCAATCTATCAACAATAACCCAAATCGTATTGTTATCTCAGGAAGCCTTTGGTAATCCCAATATAAAATCCATGGATATATTTTCCCATTTCAACATTGCTACTAGAAAAGGATTAATCATACCTTATAAAAATTGTCATTCTTATTTCACCTACTGAAAAGTTAAACACTTCGTAGTAAAGTCACCAATATCTCTTTTCATTCCATCCCACTAGTAATACTCTTTAAGGTCTATATATATATTAGTGCTGCCTGGATGAATTAAAAACAGAGAACTATAAGATCTACTTAACAACTCTTTCTTAAATTGTGAATCACAAGGCACATATAATCTCTTTCCAAACCTCAAAACAGCATCCTTATCAATGTTAAATTCAGGTAACTTACCCTTTTGTACCAATTCAACATTTTTCTAAAACTCACTATCTTCTTTCTACACTTACTTAATTTTGTCTCATAAAGATTATTTCACTAAAACCTGGATCCAAAAAAAGTAATTTCATGAACCAAAAACATCCTAGTCAAAATTCATCAAATTATTTACCAAAGGATCACATTCCAAACATATAATGGTTAATATAGCATTACATTTCCAACTCATAACTTTGACCACTTTGTTTGATTTTCTGGGATGGTAATGAATCATGTAATCATAGTCTTTTATTAGTTCCAACCATCTTCTCTATCTCATGTTCAATTATTTTTTAGTAAATATATACTTCAAAAAAAATTGGTCAGTATATATTTCACATTTTACTCCATACAAATGATTCTACAAATTTTTTAAAGAAACAATAACAGCAACAAATTCCAAGCCACGTGTATGGTAATTTAACTCTTTAGTTTTAAAATTACTTGAAGCATAATCAATTAACTGATCATTCTGCTTTAGGAAATAACTGAGTCCTTTCAATGAAGCATCACCATAGATAACAAATTCACCATTCTTGGAAGGTAATTCTAAAACAAGATCATTCTCCAATATTGTTTTCAATTCTTGAAAATAATCATCATATTCTTTTGTTCAAATGAACTTAACACCTTTTAGAGTTAACTTAGTCAGTGGGCTAGATAACTGTGCAAAAGTTTCAAGAAACCTCAAGTAATATCCTGCTAAACCACGAAAACTAAGAATCTCGATAATATTTGGGGGTCTTGTCCATTATTCAACAACTTTTGTTCTAGCCGGATCAATAGTTATTCCATATTTAGAAACAATGTGACCAAGGAATCAAATTTTTTGTAACCAAAACATACACTTGGTGAATTCCACTTATAATATATTTTATTTTAAGGTTTTCAAGACAACCCTTAAAAGAATTTTATACCCCTCTTTATTTTTAAAATATACCAAAATGTCATCAATAAACACAACCAAAAACATATCCAAGAACTCATTTAATATTATATTAATAATATCCATGAATACAACAAGTGCATTAGTTATCCCAAACAAAATAACTACAAATTCATAATGTCCATATCTAGTATGAAATGCAGACTTCGGAATGTCCGATTCCATTATTTTAACTGATGTAACCCTGACCTCAATTCAACCTTTGAAAAATACTGAGCACCATGTACCTGATCAAACAATCATCGATATGAGACGAAAGATATTTGTTCTTAATAGCGATGTTATTAAAGGCTCTATAATCAATGAAAAGTCTCACTGAAAAATATTTATTTTTAAAAAACAAGATAAGACCACCCCATGGTTATCTAATAGGTTGAATGAAACCTTTATCTGATAACTCCTACAATTTCTTCTTTAACCTTAAAAGTTCAAACTGAGCCATTCAATAAGGGGGTATTGAAATTTTCTTAACATCAGGAACTAAGCCAATAGTAAAATCAACTTCTTGTTCGGGTATAATACAAAGAAACTCATCAGGATAAAATCATGATACTCATTTACCACTAGCACATAATTAATCTAAAAAATTCAATTGTTTTCAAAAATATTTGGAAGTTAGCATTCATTTCTATATTTTAGTATATTTTCATATTCTAGATATGTTATTAGATATAAGGATCCATTCATATAAACAAACTAAATGTTTTTATAGAAAGAAACTTCTTTATATCTATATTAAATCTTATAATGTTAAATAAAAAAGAAAATACATACCAAGAATAACATCAAACTCTACTAGAGGAAAAACAATAAGGTTTTTAGGTAGATTCTTTCCACAGACAAAGACAATAATATTTTTACAATTTTTTTTGTCTGAACATTCACTACTAGATTTCTGGTTTTTACCAACAACCATATCACAATAGTTTACTGAAACCATTGGGATAGGGTAACTATTCCCAAGGTTTTCATAAAATCGTTGGAAAGGGGTGCATAGTGTTATGGTTTCCCAAATGTTATGCAAAGTCATTGGGAAAGGGTTGTAGAAAACATAATAAACAAACATTTTTAATTAACTGCATGTATATATGACATATCTCAAAAAAAAATTAGAAATCATTTGGATAGTTTTCCCCCAAATGAAGCACGAGCCACCCCCTACCCATTCTGAATATGTTCTATTTCCCTAATAGTATGCAACTCCCTCTTCCATTTGGTGACCACTCTTCCATCGGCAATCAATCATTTTTTTAATTCAGTTTCTTCCACTTCAAACCAATTTCTTCTAGTTCAAATCTATTTCTTCCTATATTTATCTTAAAATTAATGATTTTGGTTTCTTCTATTTAATTTAAGTTTTCCCATCAGTTTTCAATCTCTCATATTTCATATTTATTGATTATGTTTCATATACAATATATATATACACAACGATTTTCTGATCCTTTTTCATATACAACATCAGTATACAATTATTTTGTAAAAAACTGTTATAATTCATCAATATAGATACACTTAATATTTATACACATAGATGTTGATACACATAGTATTAGATTCTAAGGGAAATTACATGATTTTTTACCATCCTTAACTCGGGATTAGCCCACCCTTGGGTGTGATATTTAAAATTTTTGGAATGTTATAAATGATTTAATAAACTGAAATATGTTTCCATGAAACAATTTTCCCTTGATATCTTTCATTTTTCTTGATGTTTATCTGTTGATCAATATTATTATTTTAATTGAATTAGAATGTTTTTAATACTTTTTTTGACAAATTATATTAATGAATGTATGATCTCATTGGATGTTATTATTTTATTAATTGAATTAAGATAATGAAGGTACACTAGACCTTGAGTGATGTCAAGTTCCTCTTTGTGGACTTCCTTAGATAAGGTATCATAAAGTGATACTACATTATAATGAATTATTATAATTGTAACTTGGTTGGTTTTTTGGACCTGGAATTTAAAACCCCCTTGGTCTAGGAAGTTTGACATGGAATTTCTCATCACTTACGGTGTTGGGAAAGACATTCCATGCCCCTCTATTGAGATAATGGGTGTGAATCCTATCAGTGTTATTTATAATACTCAACATATAATTAAACATTGATTATGTTACTCAACATGATATCCTATATTAATTATTAAATTCAATCTTTGTTCCCATTGTTTTTTCATGAGACAAATGGGAATAATGACCCTTATTTAAATTATGAGACTCCTATTATTATACAAGGACACTGGATTAAGGCCTCTAGTCTTATCAAGTACAACATATCATAATATATGGGTATATGTGTTACGAAATATATAGTGAATATATATGAATACATACTTATATATATACACACCAATGTACATGGTGACACAACAAAAGAGGTATTCCGGCTTAGACCGAATCAGGTATAGTGGGTTGGGTGTCCCATGAAGAACCCAAGAGTCTCTTTAAAATATTTTCATCTATTGTATTAAGGTATATATAACCCCTTGGGGTATAACTTGAAGTCCATCAACACTTCAATAACTCATCTTGTTCAAATTATATCATTTTCATTGAGCACCTACATGTTTATAGTTCATGACACCAAGATGGATACCTTTTAAATAACACACCCTATAACAAATATGATTGATCACAAATACTATAATGACACCACTGATTAGAAATATGTAATTAATTATGCAATATAATGATATCTATAAATTTAGACTAAATTTCAATTGTTTTCTCATAATTATCCTAGAGATATCATTCTGTGTACAATGACTTACCATCACATCCACCATGTTTCAATTAAATATCATGGATTTATATTTATAGTACTCTATTATATAAGTATAGTATTTTTCTTTCTTTTATATTATGATTATCATATAGAGTAGTGTGTAAGATATGGTTTTATATAAACTGAAAAATTCTCATTTACATAAATATATTTTCGATTGAACATCAATCATATTGTATTACTTTCACAAAATGACGTATTAAAATTTTATTGAAGAATAGATAGAAGTTGGATGTATGAAACTGATCGGACCTTAAGATATTTTCAAAAAAAATTGGAGAGGATTTTAAATTTCTCATTTTGAAATGGTTTAGATGTGCTCACATACACTAACCATGTTATAATTTCATTGGAAGACCTTGGTTGATCCATGAAGAAGTTAGCTACCATATAACCAAATGTAGTCTTCAAACAAACTACTATGTGTAGTATCACAATGGGGAGAAAATGGAATCTCAAATTGCTAATGATCCAAATGAGAGGATTGGATTGGAGAATTTGATATATGAATGGTTTTCATTTATTCTTCATCATTAGAAGGAAATGATGTTGAACCAATGAGAATTTGATATGAACACACATGATGAATCCAATGAAAATGATGATGTTTATAGGGTGAAAAAAATTTAATGATGATGTGATGATTCCAATATATCTGCAATGTGGTAAAATGAAAATGTTGGAATTTCTAATAAGATTATTTTATAGGATAACCATGTACCTGATTTCTAATACATCTATTGATTAGTTTCTTACCTTTTTTAAGGACTTACGTTCAGATGATGTAGATGTTCCCTCAAACCACTATATGCATGGAAGTTAGTTGAATAACATAGATTTTCATAAAACAAAATTCATGATTCCCTGAAATATTGCAGCTTATTCTGGGAGTAAATTAATAAAAGACATGATTGTATAAAATGTGGAACATCATGATGGAAGTTGAAAGTTGATGGAACACCTCTTGTGTGCCACATAAAGTAATGTGGATCTTTCAATTTATTCTCAGACTAAAAGATCTTGTCATGTTTGATGAAATATCACTAAAAATGTGATGGCACGATACCAAGAGAATGAAGAATAATTAAGAGCTGGTTCACCCAGTATATGGATTTTCATGGTAGAGATTTAATTCTGAATATCCTTATTTTTCAACTAATGTGCGTAATGTGAGGTTGGTTCATTCATGTGACATTTTTATTTCGATTGGGAAGATGCTTACTTTTCACAGCATATGGATGGTTTTCATACATATTTATAACCTTTCCCCATGGTTTTGTTTGAGAAAACCTTACACTTTCATGACTATACTCATATCTATCCCTTATAATCCTGGCAATGATATAGATGTATACATGTAGCATTTAATGAAAGAGTTGAAACTTATTTGGGACGTGGGTGTGTGCATATATGATACATGTTAAAAGACATATTTCAAATGAGTGTTGTGCGTATATGGATGATCAATGATTTTCCTGCTTATGCAATGATGTATGGATGGACCCTGAAGGAAAAACTGTCATGTCTGGGTTTTATGAAGAATAATCGATCCAAAAGTTTGATATATCATCTTAGTTTTAATTTTATTTGATGCCAATGATTTTTTCTAATGGACCGTCCATATAAAATAATCATCGAAAATTTGAAAATACCATAGAGACCGACGATCCACCTTAGAATATGTTTGAAACTGATGTTCTTTATGAATTTAATGTTTTTAGTTTTTCATTTGGAAATGGTCATATGAAAACTAGAAAAAGGAATAATTCTTCTAATGATACCTGTTACAATTGGATGAAGTGGATTATCTTATTTGAGTTGACTTATTGGTCATCCAATATGTTACATAATTTATTAGACATAATGCACATTGAAAATAATATTTGTGAAATTTTTCTTTTGATTCTTCTAAATGTAAAGGGAAATAAAAGAGATTATTTACGATCTCAGTGTCACTTGATGGTTTTGGGGATCAGAACAGAATTTCATATTGTGTGTATTAGTGAAAATAAATGACAAGTTACATGTGATTATTATTTAATAAAACATATAGAAAGAAATCAATTTTAGGAAGTAATAGATACTATAAATGTTCATGATGGATATTCATGAAAAATTTCAAAATGGGTCAATAGAAGAGTGATGAATCTAAAATGTTTGAAGAATCATGATTATCACATCCTTCTACATGAGTTGATTTTAATAGAAATCCATCATCTTTTTTTCAATAATGCAAGAGTGTTATTTATTCGATTGTGCTATTTTTATAGAGATCTTTGTTCTAATAAGTTTTCAAGGTCTTAATTGCAAAACATGTTGGAAGAGACACCATTAATTTTTGTGAATTAAGGAAAATATTTCCTCCATCATTTTTTCACATGCATGTTGCATCTGACTGTGCACATTCCAATAGAAATATTTCTTGGAACACATATTTATTTTCATTAGATGTATCTAACTAAAATAAATATATACATAACTAAATCTTATGTTCAGAATAGGAATCACCCTGAAGGTTCTATATTGAACGATTACATGGATAAAGAATATATTTATTTTTTTCAATGTATTTGTATGATCTTACTATCAGAATGAATAGAACAATGATAAATGAATAAGAATAGTATGGGAAAACTGAACCCAATTTTCTAACACTTCCTCAAATAGGAGGAACTCCCATATCATATAAACTGACGATATTAAGCTTTGATGGGCGGGATATGGCACATCGCACAGTGTTGTTCAACTGCGATTTTTTTTATGACTACATCAATTAAATTGAACATGTATATCTTATCTCATATTTTTTAATTTTACATATCTATCAATCTATATTTATTTTTATCAACAGGGAACATAAAAAATATTAAATAGAATGAATTGTTATTTATCTTTGAGAAGGAGAGAGACTTTTCATAGAAAAGTGTTTTCTTCTTGGTTAAAATTAAAAGTAGAAATATTATTGTAATAAATAAATAAAATCAATAATTAATTAAGATTAATATTCATTTATTTTTTAAGTATCATGTTTTCCTGCTAACACTGTCTCTGAAGAAATAAGTGCTTTGGATTTTGGTCATAATATTGTGGTTCATGAATGTAAATCAATTGCGGTCAATGGGTAGATATTTATTATTAATGAACGAGAAATGAACATGAGAACACTACATTATGGTGTTTTTATAAATACAACAACATACTGTTATTCTAGTTCATCAGATAAGAAACCTAATTTTAAAAAAGGAGCTTATTATGGAGTAGTTGAAAAATAATAATATTGGATTATTATTCTCATTGTTGAGTCACTATGATGAAATGATAGTGGTTTGATTCAATGACAAGGTAAGACACCTTTATTGATGATTATGGAATTCAAGTTATTAACATGGATCACACTATTTCTATAGATGAACCTTATGAATTGGCATCAATGGAGAAACAAGTTTTTTATGTCAAAGATCTTCTTTGACCAGAATTTGGTGTTATTATTGAAGTAATACAAAGAAATATTTTTTATAATGGTGATGAAGTAATTGACACTATCCCTACACCCATTGGCCCTGATCCATTTACTACTTATGATGACCTGGATATTTCAATTATTAGATTTGATTGAAAAACTGAAGTTGTTGTGGGAATTATATATAAACATTCATCTATGTTCTCATTTCTTATGATTTATCTCAAATTGAGATGTTGAGTATTGTGCTATACAAATTTATTTACTATTGATTAAAAATATTTTGTATCTAGTTTGACCTTCATGTGCATTTTCAATATTTTCTAGTTTCAGTTTTCTTTGATTTTCATTTTATAGTATTGAATTGAACTCTATTTAAACCTACCAAACAAAACAAAACCGAAATTATTAAATAGTAACAAAATAATTAATTGAATTGTACATATTAAACTAATTGATATGAAAATAAAAACCAATTAAAATAATTACCTAATAAAAAATTAGTTAAATTACCTAACTGAAACTCTGAACCAAGTTACCTAAGACAAATAATCCATGTATCCAATTTTTTTGGGTTGTAAAGTTGTTATAATTTTCTAATTACATCAATATTTTTTTCAAATAAGAGAAATGAAACCTATTGAGGAGCTATGAGGGAAAGGATGATAGACAAGTATCATCAAATGTCTGAGAGGGGAATTCCTCCATTTTTACTTGTTGTGATTATTTTATTTCAAATATATATATATATATATATATACATGTATATATATATATATATCAATATCATATAATGTCATGTGATTAATTTTTTTTAATCTTTTATGCAGGATCCAACACTTCAGTGCCAGTTATTCGAAGAGCTACCTAATAGTTGTCCTAGAAGATAGGCTGATGGTATGAGGGAGGTTAGTATAGGTGCTCGGTTCTCCTATCAGTGTACTTATTTAGACCCTTCCCCTCCCACTGACGTACCATATTCCAGACATTCTGATCCAGCTATGTTGTTAGGGACACTTGGGATATTTGGGCCTCCCATGTTTTCATCACCCTTTACATCTGAGCCTTCCCATCCATATTTATAGTATCCCATGATGATTACCACTCCTCATACATTTTTTGCAGTTGGCTCTCCATCCATGTCATCATATTTACCATCTACTTTTTTATCTAAGCTTCTACATTCCTTCTTCGTCTCCTGCTCCGACATAGTCTATGCCTATGGAGTATATATTGGGACCCACTACAACTATACAGGGTGACATTCATTTAGTAACATTTGATATAGCAGTGCCCATTGAGTAGGCATCCATAGGTATATTTTATAACCCTAACAAATTGTTTTACCATGTTTTATATTCATTATAACATGTATTGATATAATATTTGTTTTTCATTCATAATAGATAAATTTACTGATAGGTTGAGGGGGTAGGGGTGTAAATTCATGAATTTTTTATGCAACCACCACACGCAGTTGATGGAGGACTATAAAAGAGATAACTAAATGATCAAAAAAATAGGGATGCAATGTCAATGTTTTTTGGTGATAATGTCCGAATACTCCGACATCATTCATGTCTGCTTTCTCTCATGGAGATAGTTTCCAAATGAAGTTAAAGATAATTCCTAGGAACTGATATGGGTAAAAAAAAACTATTGATTTTAATATAATATTATTTTTTTATTTATATGAATTAACATTTTTGTGTCAGCTTCGGTTTAATTTTCCCGATGGTGAGGATGCAGAGCCAGAACATCTAAAAGAGTTAGGTGAGATTTGGAGAGACTATAAGAACAATTTGTATATTAGAATATGTAATAGAGTTGGCACAGATTTATAGGCAGTACCTGTCATGGATTATTATCAAATAGAATAGTATCGAAAATTGAATACTCTTTAGACGACTACCAAATTTTCGGTATTAATCACATTTGAGGGTTTTAAATGAAAATTTTCATATTATTCATTAATAATATATTTTTTCATTATTGGATTTTATTTAAGAATTATCAAGAAAAAATAAAAAAACATTGTTTCTAAAAAATACCTGCACACATTGGGGTGTACTACGATGTCATATCATGAGAGGAAGCAGGTACGAAAGTTGCTTAAAATTTTTATTTAGGGCTTTCACATTATATTATTTACTTAATAATTTATTTGATTTATAATTTTTTCATATAATATAAGTTGTGAAATTATTTATTGGTAACCGATTTAAAATTATGGTTTCAAATAGTCAATGTCATTGTAGAGGAAATTATTTAATATTGAAGGACGTGTGCCTCAAGAAAAACTATTTTTCTCAAGTAGAACGAAAAGAGATGGGAGTGTAGTTAAAGAACCAAAATAGCGACAGATCGTAATTTTTACTTTGTTTATTTAAAATTTAAATATCTATTTTGTAACTTAATAAACTATTCATATTTGTAATATTCTACTTTGGAGGCCCTTGATTACTAGGAACCTGACAATTTTGGGCCAAATGATCACTTACATCAGGTGTTGGGAGATGAGCATCCTATAAGAGTATGTCACCAACTTAGGAATAGTATAGTCCCAAAGATGTATTGGTTGGGAGATAAGCACCCTAGAAGAGTACTCCACCAACCTAGGAATTGTATAGCCCCGAATAGGTATTGGCCCTCTTTAGGTACCAGTTGTTGTGCCACCGAGTTTGAAAAGGTTAATGTATGGACAGAATAATCTGAAAAAAGGGTCACATAGTTGAAAGAATAGGTTGAAAGGGGAACACTAAATTTACGAAACTGATGAATGTTTTATGTCCATCACTTCCACTAGAGGTCAACATAACTTGTGATAAATATATGTTATTTACATGTTCATTATATAGTGCACCAGGATATAGTTCCAGTGGTGATCGAGATGACATCTTTCATAGTGATTATGATGGCATGGAAGAGGTTGAGGAAGAGGATGAGGTCAAGGTTGAGGTGATGGATGAGGGTGAGGATGAGTCCAAGGATGAGGTTGAAGATAAGGATGGGGATGAGGATGTGAAATATGATGGGGAAAGGTATGAGGATGTGTATAAGACTGATGATGATGAAGTTAATAGTGATGGTGATATGGGATGGATTGATCCATTACATTTTTGAATGATATTACTGAAATTTGATGTTTGATGATTACTTTTTTTTGAATAGATGTGTGATTAGGTAGGTCACATTATTCTTGACTCGAGTAGCCTAAATACAATATATTTTTAATCAAAGCACCTTTTACCAATGTATTTTTATTTTTCTTTATGAAGTAATTAGGGCATTTGGAAACTGATAATTTTCTCATAGAGGGAATGTTTCTGGACAATTGAAATGGGGGAACATGGGTTAAAAGATATCAAATTTTTCAATTCTGGCCTTGTTTGTTAGCTTACATGGAACATTTTAACTATTATTCATCCTAATTGTAATTTTTAATCAAGTGGGTTCAAAGGAAGACTTCGGAATGGGTATTCGTATTATCTTGCATCATATATCTATCCTTCAATCAAGAAATCCTTAAATTATATCGTATATATTTGACCATGGTTAATTATCAGTCAATATAAAATCAACTATTGGGACACCTTATGTCTTGATAAGCCTCTTAATGATAGAATGGGAATTTTTTATGATAGAATGAAGAAGAATATTGATGATCTCATGACACAATACACTATCATTGATTTTATTCTTCAGTGGGATATGTCACAAATTAAAATATTTCTTTTCTTGGATTTTGACACATTGGTTTGGAAGCCTACCAGTAATGGGCATTTTTCTATCAAAGAAATCTACGTTATGTAAATAATTTCTTCCTGTAGGCATCCATTTTGGCTATGTAAATTTTAAGTACAACTCATTCTACCCTCTTGATTTCTTCTACTATAGATAATTTGGAATAATAGGTTTCCCACCTATAATAATCTGAATAAAGGTGTGAAACATACTTTATCTGTTTTATTTTAATGATTAAAAGATTAATAATGTTCACAGCACCTCTTCATTTGTTGTGAGTATACATATGATCACTATGTATATGTTCTCAACTCCTTTACTTTGTTTTTAATGCAAGTTGTACACTAGAATAAATCATGATCTCCACTTTTAGTGTTGCACATGTTTTAGAGTAAGTGATACACCTCCTCATGATGGTAGTTGTATCAATTATTTCCTCCTCCTGGTGGTAGTTGTATCTTTTATTAACTCTATTTGTAAAGAGAGAGAAAGTAGATAAATTTGGTTTCAACAATATTTCCTCTAATATTATTCCTTTCAATTGTAAATAAATCCAACAATATTAAATCTCCATACTTAACCGTAAGCTTCTAATAAACTCTTGGATTAATAACATGATCTTATCCATTGTCATTATACCAGTTCTTAGTCAACTTCCTCTGATTCATTGTCTTTTGATGCATTACATAGTGAGAAAAAATTTGACCAAGTCTCATTCCCACTTTCCAAATGTGATTGGTCTCCCACCATCAGGGTGATAATGATGGAGCCCTTCATCCAAAAATCCATGAATGATTTCTTCAATCTCTCTTTGAGTAATCATTCTACTCAATTTCATTACAACCCTTCATTTAAATATGTGTATAAAAAAAGTACCCACCATCAAGAGCCTATTATAAAAAATCATTCAAGTGTTGTAAATATGAAACTCATGAATCAATATTAAAAACCCAAAAAGGATGAATTTGAATTTATCAATATATCCATTATTATTTATCCTTAGTGTTCAATTTGGAATAGATATCATCCTTCTTTTGGTGTGGATACCACCCTTCTTTTCAGATGAATTCATGTGTCATGTTGTGCTTCCTAGTGTTGAATTTTTTCCAATCATTGTATTGTATATTTTCTATATTCTTATGTGTATAAACAGTGTGGTGTTTTTCAGGTGTTGTATTAATTTTGTTTTTAGTTTTTGTATTCATCATTATTTTATAGTGTTTTCTCACATGTTTGTAGGGTATTTTAGTGTGTTTTTAATAGTGTAGTATTCTATATATTTTCTATATTAGTATCATTTTTAATTCTATACATTGTAATATTTGAAATGTAATTGCAATTGAATGTAATTGGAGAGGGGTAGAAGCTGTTTTTCACCACTGTTTGGATTTTCAAAACACTATACCAACGGTTTAGAAACCATTCGTATATATCTAAAAACCTTATATATTCCAACAGTTCTAATGAAACCATTGGTAAAACTGTATACCGATGGTTCTTAAGCCTTTGGCATAGATTTAAAAATCAATATATACCAACAGTATCAAACTATTGGTAATGATCTATTCTAAGGGTTTCTGCAAACCGTTGGAATAGTGTAATTCCTAGTGCCCTATACCATCGATTAGAAGATAACTGTTGGTATAGAGCTTTCCCCACACCTCAATAGACTATAGTTTGGAAAACTGTTGTTATAAGGTATACCAAATAAATTTCTATCTTATCTCAACGGTTGAAAACCATTGGTATACCCTAAAATTTTAGTAGCAATTTCCCCCAGGTCTTCATACCATATGTTCTAGATTTATTTCTCGAGGTAGAATTTCCAATTTACTATAAAATTTCTCAAAAATGAAATAATGTGTAGACCTTGAATCAAAGAACACATTAACATAATCTGAATATATAAAAATGAACCTCATACCACTTCATTTGATGGCCCAACCACTACTGTAGTACGTAATACCACTTCATTCGAGTTCTTAATTGAACACTCATTTTCATAATGACCCATATCATTCCACTTAAATCATTTTACTGACTGTAAATCAGAATTTTTCTTACCACAACCCTCATCATTCTCAGTACAATTATAATCCTTATGTCCAATTTTACAACATCAGTAGCACTTACCATAATTATAAAGTCATTCCCCAGTGTGCTTTTTACCACAATTTTCAAAAACTATAAACTTAATTTACTTACCATCGGTCTTTTTTGAAGAATTTGTACCTTCCACTTATCACCTATAACTCTTATTATACTATTTGTAAAATAGAACTTAATCATTTTCAAACTCCATTTACACCTTATTTAGACATAAAAAAATATTTTCATAACTTTTGAACTCATGACAAGCCAATTGCTTTCGATACTTTGGAATTAATCTTGAGTAAAAATGATTGATTTTTCTATCATGATATCAGATGAAATTTGTATCATACCTTTCCAATCGAGTGAATTTTGATTCATAAGCAACCACTGTGTTGTCCTTGTAGCTCAATACCAATAATTTATTTTCATACTAAGTCAAACAAATTTAGGAAAATATTTCTCAAGAAACATACTATTGAATTCATCCCAATTCAAGGCATCAAGATCCTCAGAGTCTCTGAAATTCTTAACCATTGACCACCACTGATCTGCTTCACCTTCAATATGGTAAACAACAGGATTGGCCTTTTTATTTTGTAAACCCCCCATGAAATCAAAAATATTTTCTAGTTCTTTAATCCACCCTTCAGCTAAAATAGGGTCTAATGATCCTCTGAATGATGGAGGATGTTTCCTCATGAAATGCTCCACTACTAACATGTTTCTCTATGGTTGATCTGGATAATCGAGTGCATAAATACTAAAACTATTTATAGTCTGAGTCGAGTATGACATCACTACAAAAAACTATTTGGTTCCTATTATGACCATCTCAAGTTGTTAATTTGGAATGGTTCTTTATACTTGATGTCATCCCAGCATAGCTTCTCTATTTCCTCTATGGAATTTTTTTTGAAAAAACATATCTTAGATAAATAAACCCTATAATCTTAAAATTCTATATCATTTTAATTTTACCATAAAGTGAAAATCCTTCATGGATATTCTATTAACAATTTCCTAACCACTAATGTTATATAAACTTTCCTAAGATACTAACTATATGGCCCCATACTTAAACATTTCATAATATTGAGTTATGTAAAGAATTCACGTTGATGATCTTTTCAGGTTTAGTTTTTTAGATAATTAGGACATAACTAATACATAATAACATAAAATTATATAAAGTGGATACCACTACAAAATTATGAATTTCTTCCACAATATAAAACTTTTAAAACTAATCATGATTTTTTGTTGATAAAAATATTCTTGACTTATTACTTTCTCTTACCCATCATAATACCCTATGAAAATATTTTTAAAACATTGGATGAGCACCAAAATCTCATAAAGGGATACAAAATACGGAATTAAAAAGTTAGTCCATGAATATTTATAATCCCATAAAATCATACTTTTCACCCATAAAAATAAGATATTTAGAATACCCCATAAAATCATAAGATTCATGAAAAACTCATATAAATAATAAATTATAAAGGTAAATTGTGGCATCCAAATCATACTTACATTGTAGCTTTCATATATATATATATATATAAAGAGTAACCTTCAAGGTTATGTTTGGAATACCTATCACAGTATATTCCCTTAATCTCATCGGAGAAACCTTAATGTTGACCTATTTCTCATTACCCAATGAATTGGAGAGCTATCATAGGATCACCCACCCTCATTTTATCATAGAACCACCCTTATACATAATAAGTGCACAAGAACTATAACAGAATGATAACACATAAACCATGTATAAATCAAAAATAACATTTCCACATTGAAATCATAAGATATATTTCAATTTATAATCAATGCATTCTCAAAACCATTTTCAATACTAAAATACCTAAAAATGGAATATGGAATTTAATTTTATTTTAATAGCATTAATACTTGTAGAGGAATCCAAATAATAAATAATTATCACTTTGGGAGAAGGTTGTTGTCACTGCATCTGTAAAAAAAACATTCCTTCTAACATTTAGAAAAATGATTCATATAAAAATGTTTCCTTTTGAAAATATTTTAATTAAATTAAGATTAAAAATGGTTAATTATACACCATATAAAATAAGGTGTTGTATATTTTCAAAATATGCCTCAATAAAAGGATATTCAGATGAAGTCCCTTACCTTGAGTCAGACTCATCACGTATAATCGTTATGTTCTGGAACAACAGTCTTAAGTTAATTTATATTTTCTTAAGAACCTTTTTCAAGTTTATTATTCCTTTTATATCACTTATTACCATGTAATAAAAATTAAAAAATTATTTAATTTCATATCAGATGTTTTGTTGATATTCGGTACTTGAGTCAACAACGAAGATGGTTTTGATTTCTCTAGTCCATGTGGTTATAATTACATCATCTTAAGAATAGTATTTATGAAATAATAATCACTTTATACATTGATAATACTTTTTAAAACAAACCATTAATTATTTTTATGAAAAATAATCAATGATATATTCATGGATAAGGTAGAATGTACATACGAACGAGTAACGTTTTAATTTTTCATTGGTCATTATGGAAATAAGGTAATTATTATTTTACCTTTCTAGAATGATAATAAAATTATTATAATAATAATAATAATTTAAATATACATATATATATATATAATACATGTTATGTGGTGAATAAAAATGACCCACATCGCTTCGTGGAGGTGATAGTTCACACGTACGCAAGAACGACGTTATTATTTTTATGTGCATTGAAGATAAAAAAAATTGAAATATTATTCTTCTAAAATGATTAATATTTCATGAATATCATATATGAATATTAATTACATCATTATAATTGACCCTGATAGATAGTACTTGAAAATAGCTAAATCAGTTCATAGAGGTGATAATCCAAACGTACGAATGAACAATTAATTCCTTTCCCATTTGATGGAAGAAGAGATGGATTTATGGGATGAAATTAACAAAATTAAATCTTAGTATATTGAGTATACTAGATTTACTATTTAATCTTGTTATAATAAGATTTAAAGGAATTCGAAGAATAAATAAATTATAAACTATTTAAAAATGATAAGTCTTCTTCGGTTGATCACCATTGAAGAACACCTTAACACCTCTGAAAAGGGTGTTCTGCCTAAACTAAGGCCTTAATAATGTGTTTAGAGATTATAGTAATCGGGTTTTTTCCAATATCAGATGAACCAAAAGGATTTGGAAGTGTGATTATTAGATAAGAGAGGGTACCTTTTATAAGAGAGGGGAAGGGAAACCATGGAAACTCTTAAAATATTACATTAATATAAATTCAATTTCTATTCCAAATGGACCCAAAATAATTTATTTCTATGATAATATGTTTTTTGGTTGAATAATTATCATAAAATAAAAAATAGACATCTTTTAATATTTTTTAATCCCTGTCCATGTGTTTTATCCTCTTTTAACTCTTACCATTTTATCAAGTAATTTACATTTTGAGAGGTAAAATAAATACCAAATAATGACAAATGTCCAATGAATGATTCACTAATACCATATAAAAAAATTATACCATTTGGATGAATATTATATTTTGAAGAATTTTATATCATTTAATTAAATATTTTATATTTTAAAATATGAATTATGTCAATATTGACACTATCAATTAGATGACTTTTTAGAAAATTAATAACAACTGTATTCCTTTGTAAAAAAATTAACAAAGTCCTATCATATCATAGTTATCCAAGAAATTATTGAATTCTATAAATTATTAAAATTATATTTACTTTAATATTTTTAATATCATTTATTTGATTCATCCTATAATAAATAAATCATTACGTTATCATTGTATCATGATTAAATTTAATTATTTAATGTATAAAGCTTATAATTAAATTATACTGATTTATAAAATCTTTTTATATTTCTAATTAATATTTATAGACTATGATATAACTTATATAAACCCATATTAAAATTTTTTTAGTAAGAAGATATATGTTTATAACATATTTTCTATTACTTTAAATTAAAAGTTATAAGTGTCATAATCACATCCAAGTGGCTTATAAAGGCCAAATTCTTATCCCAATGGTTGTTTTAGTCATCTATATATCATAAAATCAGAATAGGAGAAGTGTTAGGGTAGTTATATATTATTATAATATTATTTTTACCCTTATTTACCTGATTTACCCTTTCACCGTGGTAAGTAAAAATAATTACTAAAGTTAATATTCATCATGTCCAAAAATAAAGGGTCATATTTACATTATTTGGACATTATGATTCCAAATATGGAATCCATTTTTCCAAATTCTAAACAAATAAGTTGTAGAAATTAATTTAAAATTAATTCTTATGGTCAAAATGAGAAAATGGGGTTTTTTAAAAGTAAAAACCATCAAAATATTGACATGTGTTTATATCAAATTTCAATGAAAAATTACTTCCAATGACAAAAATTATATTAATTTATAAAAAATAATCTAAATATACTTTAAAACCAATTCAAATGATAATCTAACAAAATAAATAAATTAGATGAAAAGGGTGTTTTTAATTAAAATGTAATATTTTTCACAACTCATTAAAATATGAATTTTATAAGAAAAATACCAAAATTTGAACCAAAGTAAATTTTTATGTACTTATTATAAATAAACAGTTTATTTTGTCAAATAATGTATATAAAAGTGACAAAACTAGATTTAAAAAAGGGTTCTCCATCAAATGGTGGTAAAATTTATTTTTAAAAAAATTAGAGTATTTTATGATTAAAATTGGATTTATTCTCATTTTCAGCCTCTAAAATTTATTTGGTGAATGAAAAAACACATAAGAAACTTTTGTAAACATAATATAGTTAGTTTTGTTTATTCATACCAATACCATGACTAGACACTAACTACCATTGAAAATAATAATATTAATATTGATTTATTTTTTGGTATAACTCAGTTTGTTGTGCAATATAAAATTTCTGAGAACTCTGTTGTTGTGTGTTGGGTATGCTATCGAAAAAGGTGTCCCCTTTAACGTAAAATTAATATCTTATTCAAAAAAATTAGTAGATATGAAAATGATTTATTTTATAATTACCTAGGATGTTAGAATATATATGTAAATGTAATATAAAATGTGATTTATACAACCTTTACTAAAAAATGAATATTATTTTAGTAATTATATATATATATACTATGAAATTTATATTAGTTAATAAAAATGTTTAATAGTATATTTATATGCATTAATAAAAAATGTGCATATAATTAATATAAATACTATATATTTTTATTTTATTTAAACAATTATATAATATATAAATGAATATATTTATTTAAATATGTGATTCATATTTTAATTTATATATCAATTTTCATACTAGATAATTTAAAATATACTATTTCATCCATAATGGTGGGAATAAAATAGCCCGACGTGCGTAAACATACTTTCTTTGTAACTGTGAAGTTCACAATGAGTTCACTATTTTTGTTTCATGTGGAAAATCATGTGGGGTTTGAATGGAATTTTGTGGTGGTGGTGGTGGCATGATCATTCACACCAGACACACCTTTTTATTTTCATTCCCCTTTTGGGATGCTTCCAACGAGGTTTATTTATGGAACCAGAAACACCCAATAGTTCCCTTATTCGAGATGCTTCAAGAACTTACTTTCCAAAGTCAAGTGATCATTTGTAAATGGTACCAAAAACACTAATAAACTCACCATGGTCAAGTGGATGATAGGTCAGTCTCATTACAAATTTTCTAGGGGAATTATTTCGTACTTTCAAACTCTCTTATAGTTTTAATATATTTTAATCAATCTTGTATTAAATCTCAAATATAGAATTGTTCATCCGAATATTTAAAATCAATTTTTAGGATGTATTGATATTAGAATAATCTGTATGTATCTGAGGCTCGTAATCGATGGTTACATTCGTATTTATTCATATTTCTCCATCAGTGACACCATGTGTACATAGATTAGAGATTCTTAAGTCATTTATTATCAAAATGATGTTTTTAAGCCACATAGTGGGGAACTTTGGAATTTATTGTCATCCAAGAATATTAGAGTTGTTTTTATGTTTGGGATTGGTATCCTGAGAAGGACTTCCTATGTATCCTTATGATAGGAATCAGAATTTATGTAGTTCGGTGCCACTTAATGGGACACATCATACATTTTAAGGTAATATGACAAGGACCATGCCATTTTGTTTAATATCGTGCAACAAGGATGTATAGGTGGAAGATTCCTAGCCAAGGATGGTTTGGTACTTAGGATTAAATAAACTAGGAGACCTAAAGAGATATATCCTCCCATGTTTGATATGACCCTATTGGGAATATGACCACATAAGGATGGTGATGGAGGGAACTAGAAAGAATATAGACCTCTAATGTCACGACTCGTCCCAGTGGGGCCTGAGCCGCAACTCCCCAAGCCCACATCTAATAGGCCAGGGGCTGGTGACTAGCACCGAGTAGGCACGATACTAACATTGGAACCATTTCCTATAAACTTATACACATGCACACACATATCCGATCCCACAAAGATGAAAAGTAAAAACTACTAAAAAAAGATGCATGCATACACTAAAACCCAACCACAGAGTACGACAGGAAAGTAAAGTACAAGATAGTAAAACCCTGGGCCAAAAGTACAAGCCCACCAAAAGAAAGTCTGTAAAAATTCCAAACTATAAGGAAAGGTATTGGGACTGCAATCAGTAGCCGTAGGAACACACCTCGGCCCACATGATCTCACTGAGTATCATCTGGTCCCAGTTCGCCAAGAATACTGTCAAAGGATCACTCGTCTGCACAAGACCTGACACGTGCAGGCAAAGCCCGTGCAGGAATGAGTATAACAATACCTAGTAGGACACCCCGAAACCACAAAGGAAATACAAAAATGGAAAAACCACAAAGGAAAGATACAATCAGCTCCAAACAGTATATGTCTACAGAATATATAACAAGAATATCCAGATATACTCTAACACAAACGACCATCGCGATACTGCCACTAGGATCCTGCTTGAAGATTCCACTAAGCACATAACAAGGAGAATACACTCCTAAGTCTGAAGAGAGAGACTTGAAGTACTCATTCCGGGAGAACACACTCCATAAGTACTATGATAACATGATGCTCAGATGATGATCACAACCATGTCATTGGGTGATTCCAACAACTCAGTTTGAGCTAATTTGCTAAGTAGAGGATTGGCGCCCGGGTAATGTTGGTCACGTCGATACCAAGAACTCTACCTAGGGTTCCAGGAATAAATATAGGATCCCGCTCTAAGTCTCACAGAGGAGATTCCAACAACTCTATTCAGAAAGTCCTGCTAAAGGGATCTTATTCTTATAAGTTGGAAATGATACCGGGAACCTTCAGGAGAACGACCAAGAGGAAGAACCCTAAGGAAACTAGTCCAAGTCACAGAAGGCAATTGGCTCAAGCCTTGAAGAATTTATTACACGGCATGTAGTATGGTTACACGCTGTGTTCCTTGACCTCAGGTACTACCCGTGTAAACAGCCCGTGTCATCCATTCAGACTGTGTAAAACTCAACTACACGATGTGTAGAAAAGTACATGTCGTGTTCCTGACTCCGGGTTCTTCCCGTGTAACCGGATCGTGTTATTTGGCTTGTCGAATAGAAAGAAACTACACTGTGTGTAGAAGAATCACACGCCATGTCCGAGCACTTGGGGCTCGCTCCGTGTACACTGGCCATGTGCCCATACACGGTCTCTTCCCGTGTCTATGTCGCCTGCCCATGTACCCATACATGGGGTATCCCGTATATCTGGCCAGGCCTGGCTGGGGAGGGGTATACACGGCTTGTCCTTTCCTGTGTACCCTTCCTGTGTCCGTGTACTCCCAAAGTACACGCCATATAATCCTGCGATTTAATACACTCCGTTTATCCCATACTACACGGCGTGTAGTCTTGAAATTTCCAGAAATGTGTCTTCTTCCTCACGCTTCGGCCGATCTTTTGGATCACATTTCTCTAGTCCATTCATCCTGAAACTCCAGGGTTTGGTTCATTTCATCAGATGAACACCATAACAGGTGTTTTCATCTCTTTAATTGGATCATAAACCTCGAACGATTCATCCGATGAAAAACACCTGAAAATTTGTATCTCCCGATCCGCTCTCAATTGCCTACTGAAACCGTCGTCGCACCTCTGTGACATTACTCCGGGGTTGGATCTACATTCTCAGATCATTGTGCCAACAAATGAATGCTCAACACTCTATTTCCTCCAAGAACACGTAGACCGCAATGAAAAACGCAAGGGAGAAAACAAGAATCAAACAAGAGGGAATAACCTTGATCGTTGTTCATGATGATCCAGGTTCATCGCCGTTAGATCAAAATTTCAACAAAAAATAGATTATAAAACCTCGAGTAATCGATTTCTCGATAAAACCCCAAATCACGCCTGCCCACAAAACGATCGATCCGTGGGTTAATCGGTTCACATATTAGTCCGCGTTCATCGTAGGAATCGAGAACGAGGAAAGGAAAATCAATGAAAAACATCTTACTTAGATCTTCGGCATTCATTGGCGATGACCTGGCAGCCGCGTCGTCATCACCGGCGAAAATCATCAAGAACTTCGTCGCCGCATCGGGAGGTCATCTCCAGAGCTCTCGAGAAAAAATCAGATTTAGGGGGACTGTAACCCTGACCCACCCTGAGAAATCTCTATTGAAAAAGGAAAAGAGATATTTCTCTGCAAAAATATTTAAATAAAATATTTTTTTATTACGGTTGCATCCAAAAACTAGATTTCACCACCGACCTACGTCGTCCGATGTTAGGTCTCTTCTAGGGTAAACCCGCTACTTTGAACGCAACGGTGCCATCATATTTTTGATCTGAGAACCCGTTCAGAAGTTATTCCACTTTTTCAGGAAAACCGCACGTGCGTGTTATTTAATTATTAAATTAAATTCAAACACTTGTTCCGGGCTCACCGGGCCTCGGAACTACATGTCGTCTCAGAGCCTGGTCTCGAAATATTTCCCATATAATATTAAAATAATACATGGAAAATCGAGGACATTACATCACACCCACCTTAGGGATTTTACGTCCCCGAAAAGCCAAAACAAAGGCTACTAAAAAATATGTGGGTACTGCACGTGAATCTGAGCCTCCCGCTCCCACGTGCTCTTCTGGAGATTCCCGTGCTGCCACTAGACATGAACTAAGGAATAGCTCACCCACGAAGGATCTTCTCCTTCTGATCCTCGATCTGAACTAGGTACTCAGCAAAGGTAGATCCATCATCGATGTACAGCTCGCCCCTGTTGATAATGTGCGATGGATCATGCACGTACCTCCGCAGCTGCGACACGTGGAAGAAGTTGTGTACCTGGTCCATATAAGGAGGTAGAGCTAAGCGATACGCCACCTCTCCACCTCTACTCAGAATCTGAAAAGGACCAATGAACCTCAGAGATAGCTTGCTGCTTCGGCCAAATCTCTGCAATCCCCATCGAGGTGAGACCTGAAGGAACACATTGTCTCCTTCCCCGAACTCCAAGGGCCTCCTCCTCCTATCTGCATAAGACTTTTGATGACTCTGTGCAGTCTTCATCTGCTCCTAGATGACCTTCACCTTCTCTTTAGTAGCTCTCACCATCTCTGGGCCCATAAGTTCTGACTCTTCTGGGTTAGTCCAGCAAAGCGGTGACCTACAAGGTCGCCCGTACAGAGCCTCGAATGGTGTCATACCAATAGTGGAATGATAACTATTGTTATAATAAAATTCCACCAGTGGTAGGTGATCCTCCCAGATATGTACGAAGTCATGTATGCAAGCTCGAATCATATACTCCAAGACCTGGATGGTCCGCTATGTCTGACCATCAGTCTGAGGATGAAATGTTGTGCTCAAGCATAACTGAGTCTCAAATGCTTCCAGCAATCCCTTCCACAAACAGGATGTGAAATGAGCATCACGATATGAGACGATCATGTATGGCACTCCATGAATTAGAAATATCTCCTGCACGTAGAGGCGTCTGAAGCTCTCTACTGAACTCTGCTCTCGTATGGCTAGGAAGTGGGCCGACTTGGTGAGTTGATCAACGATCAACCAGATGGCATCGTGTCCCCTGGACGTACGTGGTAATCCTGTCACTAAGTCCATGGATATCCCGTCCCACTTCCACTCTGGCACCTCAAGGGGCTGAGTCAAGCCCGCTGGCACCTGGTGCTCAGCCTTTACTTGCTGACAAGTAAGGCACCGAGAAACAAACTCCGGGACACACTTCTTCGTTCCTGGCCACCAGAACTGACGTCAGAGGTCCTGATACATCTTTTCCATGCCTGGATGTACCGCCAAAGGGGATGTATGGAACTCCCTCAGAACCTCCTCCCTCAATGTCACTAGTACTACTGTACGTCCTCTAAAAAGAACTACATTCTCCGTACCTTTTGAATATCCATCAGCTGCAACACATGTGGATATCTGAGCACATAGTTTCTCACAGATAGCATCCTCGCGCTATGCTTCCCTAACTCACTGTAGGAGTGGACAGGTGACAACCATTGATTGAAGGTAACTACCCTCATCTCCATCCACGAAGGATAACTGTAAGGAGGACAACTGCCTCGTCTCCTCATTAGGAAACTGCAAACTGGATTTCCTACTAAGAGCATCTGCCACAAAGTTCCCCATCCTAGGTGTATAAACAATCTAAAAGTTGTTATACTGGAGGAAATCAAGCCATCGTCTTTGTCTCAAATTCAGATCCTTTTGAGAAAAGATATATCTGAGACTCTTGTGATCAGAGTAGATGGAAAACTGCTCTCCCATTAGGTAGTTTCACCACATCTTCATCACAAAGACTACCACTGCCAACTCAAGATCATGTGTCGCGTAGTTATGCTCCTATGGCCTCAACTGACGTGATCCCTAGGCAATCACCGCTTTCCTCTACATCAGGACACAACCAAGCCCGGTTCCTGATGCGTCTCAGAACACTACGTAATCGACACCCTCCTCTGGTAACCTCAACATCGGAGTTCTCATCAGACTCTGTCTCAACTACTGGAAATTCTGTTGGCATCTCTTGGTCCACACGGAAGGCTGCCCCTTTCAGGTCAAAGCTGTCATGGGTGCTGAAATCCTGGAGAAATCAAGAATGAATCTCTTATAATAGCCTGCCAACCTAAGGAAACTCTGCACCTCCATCACACTCTGGGGTGGCTCCCATACCATCACTACCTCTACCTTGGCTGGGTCCACTGCTACACCATCTGTCGAGATAATGTGTCCTAGAAAGTGGACCTCTTGTAACCAAAACTAACACTTCGAGAGTTTCTCATACAACTGGTGCTCTCAGAGTGTGTCCAGAACCATCCTTAGGTGTCTCGCGTGCTCCTACTCGGATGCAGAGTA
Source organism: Viscum album (assembly GCA_963277665.1). NCBI lineage: Eukaryota > Viridiplantae > Streptophyta > Magnoliopsida > Santalales > Viscaceae > Viscum > Viscum album. The sequence continues at coordinate 1,414,515,785 of OY728156.1, forward strand.
CACAAGGATATCATCAATAAAAATCACTAAAAATCGGTCTAGATAGGGATGAAAGATCCGGTTCATGAGTCCCATTAACACTGTCGGGGCGTTCATCATGCCGAAGGGCATCACCAAGTACTCATAGTGAACGTAGCGGCATCTTAAAGCCTTCTTCGGTATATCCTCATCCCGTACTCGCAACTGATGATAGCCTGATCATAGATCAACCTTATAGAACCATCCTTCCCCTCTCAACTGGTCAGAGAGGTCATGAATCCTCATTAGTGGTTACCGGTTCTTCACGGTCACCTGATTCAAGCACCGGTAATGCACACATAGCCTCAAGATCCCATCTGCCTTCTTGGAGAACAACACTGGGGTCGCCCATGGTGAAATGCTGGGTCTCACAAAGCCCATCTTCTGCAAGTCGTCCAACTTCACTCTCAGCTCACGAAGCTCTACAGGTGCCATCTAATATGATGATGATGATATCGGGGTCGTCCCGGGTTGCAACTCAATGCAGAAATCTATCTCCCGAAGGGGAGGTAGTCCGGGGACATCCTCAAGAAAGATGTCCTCGTACTCAGCCACTAATGCTGGAAAATGGAAACTCGTAACACCTGTCGCGCCAAGGGCTAGGCTTGCCAACTGATGTGAAATCGTTTCTTCCTTCCTATACACGAGTCCAGCCTGTGCTGCCTGGGTTTCTCTTTCACCGAAAAAAGAGAACATCATTCCATCACTACGGAGACACCGCACCCTTCGCCTAAAACAATCGATCTTGGCATGAACTGTGGATAGCCAATCCATACCAAGAATGACATCATAAGGCCTCTATGCTACCACCAATAGGTTCCAACTGAAACTCTCGCCTCCAAGGGTCACGTAACACTTTCAATAGAGGTGTGTGATCTTTGATTCTTCTCCAGTTAGTGTTTCTAAGCGTAAAGGTCAAGTCAACGAATCAACTGTAATCTCAAAGTATTGAACAAGATAAGAAGCCATAAAGGAATGACTAGCACCTATGTCTATCAATATGGTAGACAAAGTATAAAAGACACAGATAGTACCTCTAATCATTCTGGGAGTACATGGGTCATAAGCCTCTGCCGCCTGCAGCTATCCCTACCTTTTTCCACCAGATCCCTAAGCATGGGGTGGATCTCCTGGGGGTGGTGGTGGTAAAGGGTCAAAACGGCGACCACCTCCAGCTGCTCTCCCAACTCTTCTACTGTGTCCGCCGCCCTGTGGATCTGTCTTCTCCACACATTGCCTCTTCCTCGATCGTCCATCCACTGCTCCTGTGTCAGTAGTACGGCGGGTCAGACAATCTCGAGCGAGATGTCCCCTGCCATCACATGAGTAGCATCGCCTCTCTCGAGGTTGGATGGATGTGCACTGCGAACCCTGTATGGAAGATCCCCTGTCTTGGGATATCCTCTGGAAATGTCTCCCATGCCTGGGTCCCTGACGTCGGCTCCCTGCTGCTGAGGTCTCTGCTCCAGCTCACCCACTACTGACAACTAGTGGCTGTCTCTGCTCTTCCAAGAAGCTCTCGACCAAAAAAGCCTACTCGAGCACCCCATCATAAGTAGGTATGATCATAAGGATGATGCTAGCTCGGATATCTCTGTGCAAGCCCCGCTCAAAAGTCTGAGCTCGGAAGTACTGATCTCTGACCATATCCATCGAGTACCACGAGAGGTCGGTAAACCTCAATGAATAGTCAGCCACTGACATGGTCCCATGCTAGAGCTGAAGAAGCTCTTGTATACGCACTGATCTCAGGGTAACTAGTGAAAAATCTCCTCTGAAGAGACGCTCAAACTCCGACCATGCAAGAGTTTCCTCGTCATGGGTCGGGAAAACCAAAATCCACCATCGCCTGACCGAGCCCTGCAGAATGCTCGCTGCCAGGATCACCATCTGGTCTGCTGGTGTCCTGGCCAAACGGAAGACTCTGGTCACTGCCTCGAGCCAGTCCTCTGCTGCCTGAGGTTCAGGCTTGCCTCGAAACCTAAGGGTTCTTTGCCTTTGATACTCGTGGAGTGTGCTCAGCCTGCGCTCCTCCTCCACTAGTATAGCAGGTACTAAACACTTCTCCACAGGTGGTGGGATAACTGGAACACCACCTGATGGTAAAACTAGGGGATCCAATCCCTGTATCAAAGTTTCATCACTGAGGGGGTCGTCCTTTTGATCGAGCTGTTGGATCCTAGAAGGTGCACATCGTGGAGGCATCCTGTAAAGAAACAAGATGTATCTCAATCAGTGAGTATTTCTAGAGAGCTGACTCAAGAAGGACATGGAAACCACAACTCATTCCCATATCAATCATGTACCATTAATTTCCCCTGCAACTAGTGTTCTCATGCTCCGAGTTGAAAAGTAGGTTATCAGAGTCCTGATGTATGGATACATCGTCCACCCGCACCAACACTGGGATCCTTGGCCTAAAAGCTGAACTCAAAACACTTAACACTGTTGCCCCAACCAACTCACAGACTCTCAGTCCTAAAGTAGAACCGACCAACTCTGATACCACTCTGTCATGACCCGTCCCAGTGTGGCCCGAGCCGCAACTCCCCCAGCCCACCTCCAATAGGTCAGGGGCTGGTGACTAGCACTGAGTAGGCATGCTACTAACATGGGAGGCATTTCCTATAAACCTGTACACACGCACACACATCTCTAAGCCCAAAAATCTGAAAAGTAAAAACTACTAAAAGGAAAATATGCATGCATACACTAAAATCCAACCACGGAGTACGACAGGAAAGTAAAGTACAAGATAGTAAAAACCTGGGCCAAAAGTATAAGCCCACCAAAAGAAAGTATGTAACAAAGTCCAACCTATAAGGAAAGGTACTGGGATTGCAATATGTAGCCGTAAGAACACACCTTGGCCCGCCTGATCTCACTAAGTATAGTTTGGTCCTGGTCCACCAAGAGTCATATCAAAGGCTCACTCGTCTGCACAAGACACGACACATGCGGGCAAAGCCCGTGCATGGGTGAGTATAACAATACCCTGTAGGAAACCCCGAAACCAAAAAGTAAATACAACAAGGGAAAAACCACAAAGGAAAGATACAATCAGCTCCACACAGTATATGTCTATAGAACATATAATAAGAATATCCAGATATACTCATACACAAATGACAATCGCGATACCGCCACTAGGATCCAGCTCGAAGATTCCACTAAGCACATAACAAGGAGAACACACTCCTAGGTCTGAAGAGAGAGATGTAAAGTAATCGTTCCGGGAGAACACACTCCATAAGTACAATGAAAACATGATGCTCAGATGAGGATCATGACCAAGTCATGGGGTGATTCAGACTACTCAATCTGAGAAAATATGCTAAGCAGAGGATCGACGCCTGGGTAAAGTTGGTCACGTCGATACCAAGAAGTCTACCTAGGGTTCCAAGAATAAATAGAGGATCCATCTCTAAGTCTTACAGAGGGCATTCCAACAACTCTATTCAGGAAGTCCTGCTAAAGGGATCATATTCTTATATATAGGAAATGATACCGGGAACCTTTAAGAGAAAGACCTAGGGGACAAACCCTAAGGAATGTAGTCCAATTCATATAAGGAAATTGGCTCAATCCTTGAAGAATTTATTACACGGCGTGTAGTATGGCTACACGCCGTGTTCCTTGACCCCGGGTACTGCCCGTGTAAATGGCCCATGTCATCCGTTCAGGCTGTGTAAAACACAACTACGCGGCATGTGGAAAAGTACACGCCGTGTTCCTGACTCCGGGTACTACCCTTGTAACCAGCCTGTGTCATTCAGTTTGTTGGATAGAAAGCAACTACACGGCGTGTAGAATAATCACACGCCATGTCCATGCACCTTGGGATCACTCCATGTACGCTGGCCATGTGCCCGTACACGGTCTCTACCCGTGTCCGTGTCGCTTGCCCGTGTACCCGTACACGGGGTATCCTGTGTATCTGGTCGGGCCTGGCCGGGGAGGGGTATACACAGCGTGTACTTGGCCGTGTACCCTGACCATGTCCGTGTACTCCTAAAGTACATGCCATGTAATCCTACTGATGAACACATGCCGTGCAGTCCATACTACATGGCGTGTAGTCGGGAAATTTCAAGAAACGTTGTCTTCTTCCTTACGCTTTGGCCGATCTATTGAATCGTGTTTCTCTGGTCCATTCGTCCCGATACTCCAGGGGTTGGTTCATTTCATCACACGAACACTGTAACGGGTGTTTTTTTCTCTTGAATCGGATCATAATCCTCGAACAATTCATCCGATGAAAATCGCCCAAAAACTCGTATCTCCCGATCCGCTCCAAATCGTCTGCTGAAACCGTCGTCGCACCTCCGTGACATCGCTCAGGGGTTGGATCTACATTCTCGGATCGTTTCACCAACAAACGAATGTGCAACGATCAATTTCCTCCATGAACGCGTAGAACACAACGAAGAACAAGAGGTAGAAAAACAAGAATCAAACAAGAGGGTTGAACCTCGATCATTGTTCATGACGATCCGGGTTCATCGCTGTTAGATCAAAATTTCAACAAACAACAGATTATAAAACATCGAGTAATTGATTTCTCGATAAAACCCCAAATCATGACCGCACACAAAACGATCGATCCATGGGATAATCGATTCACATATTAGTCCACGTTCATCGTAGGAATCGAGAACGTGGAAAGGAAAATGAAAGAAAAACATCCTACCTGGATCCACAGCATTCGTTGGAGATGATCTGATTGCCGCGTCGTCGTCGCTAGTGAAAATCATCAAGAACATCATCATCGTGTCGGTAGGTCTTCTCCAGTGCTCTCCAGAGAAAATTAGAGTTAGGGGGACTGTAACCCTAACCCTCCCTGATAAATCTCTATTTAAAAAGGAAAAAATATATTTCCCTGCAAAAAAGATTTAAATAAAATATTTTTTTATTACGGTTGCGTCCGAAAACCAGATTTCACCACCGACCTGCGTCAGCTGATGTTAGGTCTCTTCTAGGGTAAACCCGCTTCTCTGGAAGCAATGGTGCCATCGGATTTTTGATCTGATCACCCATTCTGGAGTTATTAAACCTTTTCCAGAAAACTGAACGCACACGTTATTTAATTATTAAATTGAATTTAAACATTTGTTTCGAGCTCACCAGGCCTTGGAACTGCATGCCATCTCAGAGCCTGGTCTCAAAATAATTACCATATAATATTAAAATAATATATGGGAAAATACAGGACTTTACATCTGAGTTGGATATGACCCCCCTAGGATTATGATCTTGAGAATATTAGAGTGAGTTTGGGGTGATTAGATTGAAACTTAAGGAAGATTCCTACGTATCTGATGTGCAAAAAAATCAAATCTCATGTAGTTAAGAAGTGTTGGGGCTTACACCTATGGAGGAGGAATCAGGTTTCTTCATTAGGAATATACCCTTTGAAAGTTTATCTCTCTTAGAATATGTCCCTATGAGAGTATGGTAACATGGTTTTGGGGATGAATCCTAGTAGGATTCTCATTTGAGTGAGTATCATTTGGGATTATACTAAATATGTGACATCCCGACCAAGGTTCCACACACTAGTGCCTCGAGTCGGTAGGCCGTATGACCTCAAATGAACCTCCTAGTATGCTAGAGGATGATTACTAGTATCAAGGGTATAATATCAGTCATGGGGATAATATACCCTCTTTATCAGAGTAATACACCTGTGGAAATAAACAAATAATAACTAAATCACATATAATCATAACCATGATACTATCAGTATCACATATTGACCAAAACTGAAAGTACAATATCAAAACTAAATAATATTGTATTTCATTCTAATGTACTTTCCAAATGTCAAAATGAAACTCAAATGTGAAGATAATGAAAACTCCCAAGAGGGTCTCAAACCATGTATGATCCCCTCATCCATGCTTAATCTTGAGTCGACCATCTAACATGGGGACTTTTCTATTATCTTGTCTTGCAACCATGAAATCTATTCAGGTACCAACCAAGCATCCCAAGTATAGTGTAATTTAATCTCAGTAGAACACCACTAATGACATATGAATCAATATCCAGTGAAAAAACAATGTATACAGTTTTATAAAAAATAAATCACAATGCATAAATAAATAGTTATCACATTAACAAATATCAACCCTCAAGTTCTCATGGACACCTATACCTCAATACCTTCTTCAGCCACTGCTGGAGTCTAAACTATACCTAAGGGATATCGTGTCTCATAATTCCATTGTTATCATTCTTCATATCCATCAAAACATGAGTGTCATTGTTATCATTCATTGGCCTAATCAACACATGAATGTCATTTTTACCATTCATTGTCATAATTAATAGATGAATGCCATTAATTAACTCAAAATTTAATTAATTATCTCAAAATCATTACTTATTTATAAATTAGTTCATAACATCAAACCCATTAATTAATTCCCCAATTAATTAATCTAATCAATCTCATTTAATTAATCATTCAATTAATTAATCAATATTCATAAACTCAATATCTCATAATTAATTCAACAATTAATTATTAAATTATCAATCTCATTATCCCATAATTAATTAAACAATTAATTATTCTCAATTCCCAATTCAATATTCTAATAATAAACTCAAAAATTTATTTTCCCCAAATCACAATTAAATATTCTGATAATTAACTTAATAAATAATGAACCCAAAATCACAATTCAATATTTTGATAATTAACTCAATAATTAATTATCCTCAAATCATAAATCTTTAATTAATTATTCACCAAAGTAAATATTTCAATGAGGAAATTTAATTTCTAATAAAACTCTATAAATTCTCTAATTATATAAATGTAAATGAAATAGAGACTAAGGGATTTTAATAACAGATCAGCTTCCTCAATTCGTTGAGGAACAATCGCCCAATAGAAATCCCTAATTTGAACAGAATAACAACGTCGAATAAGATCAAAATATTAAACCTCAATTCAAGATAAAAAGAATCAATATCTCATAATTCTAAATCTATATCTAAACAGAAATAGGGAATAAAAACCTATAATTAATGGGAGAAGAATGAGAATTGGAAAAATCACACTAGATTATATCCTCTTTCTGGGAGGGGTGTAGATCTTCAATCTGGGATTCAGATCATAAAGAAAAACTGTTGTAATGTCCTGGAATCTATCTGGGAGGCATCAACATCATTAAATAACATTATGGGTTGAGTGGGGTTTATTTGAAGTTCATATGGGTGTTTGGGAAATTTTAAAATCAATTTTCTGGTTAACTTAAATGTCATGCATAGTTTTCTAGGTAGAGGTGTATGATTTCCCCTAATTGTTTTCCTAAATCGTGTGCCTGTTTAGGGAGGGGGGATAATTTCACCTTTTAGGCAGCACAGTTTGACAAATAGTGCATCATTCATAGAGTACCTATATGTACAGGGTTGGATGGTTTTCTATGACAAGATGCATGGTTAGGGAAAACCATTCGCCAACTGTAAACAGTCATCTTTTCCCCGTTTTTCTCAAATTTTCACCCAATTGCACCCTAAGGTAAAACCAAAATGGAAAGTACTCAAAAAAAAATAAAAAATAGTACCTTTAAATGATATAGAGACATCTCCAAAAAAGGATGGGATTTTATTATCTACCCACCTTATAATAGCCTTTCCTTGAGCTGTACTCACAAGCATCTCTAAGATCTCGAGTCAAAAAGATCGGGCCATTGAGATATCATATATGATTCTCTCTCCCAATTTTCCTCCTAAACATGACCATGTTTACACAATACACAAACTATCGATATGGTCATTCCCTACAAAGAACTCTCACTATGATCCAACAAAGGCATCAAATTCCCCTTAAAGGACATATCTGTCTCAAGATGAACATGATCCACTTCGATCATAGGAGAAGGTTTGGGGTGATACCGAATAAGTTATGACACATAGAAAACATAATGCATGGAAATGTATCTCTATAGAATAGCCAATTAGTATTCCACTATCACAATTCTATCCAGAACCTCAAATGGTCCAACAAAGCTGGGCGCCAATTTTTCATATCTCAGAATCCTGTGGTGACCGAATCTAGGTGACACCTGACAGAATACATGGTCACCCTATCTAAATCTAGTGTACATTGAAATTTATTAGAATATGACACTTGTCTACCATGATTCATAGGCATACACTTTCGAATCAATTGTACCCACTTTGATGTCTCCCGCACGAGATTCAGTCTCAACAACTCTAACTCACCAACCTCTATCTAGCATAAATATGATCTGCATGGACTACCATAAAATTCCATGTGTGGTTTCAGCTGAATAGTTTCCAGATAACTATTATTATAGAAAAAATCTACTAGATACAAGTGATTATCCTGAGAGCCAATGAATTCTTGAACACAATCTGACAACATATCCTCAAGAACCAGTATAGTACGCTATGGCTGCCCATATCTCTGTGGGTTTAAAGATTAACTCAAAAAAATTATATACCAATAATCCTTTGCAAGACCTTCTATAAGTACAAAGATAAACAAGAATCGCAGTCTGAAAAAAATAGTTTGTGGAACCCCATACAGATGGACTATTTCTCAAACATACAAATCTCCCAACTACTCCATTGAAAGAGTCTCTCGTACTAGTAGGAAATGTGCTACCTTTTTCAAATAGTCCACAATAACCCAAATAGTGTCATTCTTCTAAGGATTCCTCAGGATTCCTAGTAAAAAATCCATGATCTCATCATCCCACTTACATCCCGAAATGAGAAAAAACTATAGTAAACCACCAGGTTTTGGATGCTAAGCCTTCACCTGATGAAAGGTGTAGCATCATGTCACAAACCCTACTATCTTCATTCTCATGCCGAGCAACCAAAATTGTCATCATAGGTCACGATACATTTTAGTTACTTCTCGATATAGCTCCCACTTCAAGGCATGAATTTCATGCATTAGATCCTCCCATATACTCATAGGCACAATAACCAGAAACCTAACATTGATGGTCTCATCCTCATCTATGCTCTAATTAGAAGGTGAATCCCCACATTTAAGTCTTTCCCTCAAAGACAAGCATTATGGATCCTCATACCATCTTTCTCTAATTCGTCTCAAAAGAGTAGATTCTACTAAAACTAATATGAGATTTATCTTCTCCTGACTCCCCCGAACTACTACATGTGTCTTTGCTAGCATGGTCATCATCTCCCACTCAACACAAGACTCTTAAATAGCCTAAGTCTAAGTTTCCCTTATCAAAGCATCAACACCATTATTCCCCTTCTTGGGTGTATATTCCATATCAAAATAAAATGACTTTATATAATCAACCCATGTCTACTGTTAGAGATTCAAATATCATTGGGAGAAATATACTTTAAACTCTAATGATCATTATACATAGTAAACTTCTCACCCAATAGATAATGTCAAAAAAAAATAAAAGAAAAAAAAACTGCTACCAACTCAAGGTTGTGCGTAGGGTATTTCTATTGATGTGAAATAAAAGTACAAGACCCATAGTACACAACTATATCTCCCTATATTAACCCTTCTCCAAGTTTGATTCAGAAATCATCAAAAAACATCGAATACTCCTCACCCGGCTCTAGTAGGATCATGATCAGTTTTTTATTTCAACCCCTTCGTCAACTCCTAGAAGGAATTATCACATGATTCTAACTATTCAAAATTGACTCCGTTCTTGATAAAACCTAAAAGTGGTGTTACTATTTAGGAAAAATCCTGAATGAATCTCTGATAACATCCTGTTAATCCTAGAAAGCTACATATATTAACAAAGTTCTTAGACTACTCCTAAGAAACAACTATCTGAACCTTCTCTAGGTTCACTAACACACCTTCCTACAAGATGATGTGACCCAATAAGTTTAACTGATAAATCCAAAAATGACACTTAGATATCTTGGCATATAGTCGATTCTCTCTTAGTGTACTCAAGACGATGTCAAGGTGTTGTCCATGATCGTCATGAGTCTTGGAGTACACCAAGATGCCATCTACAAACACCACCACAAATAGATCCTGGTACAGGTGGAGTATTCTATTAATCGAGGCTATAAACAATTATAGTGTGTTTTTTAACTCAAACAACATTAATACAAACTAATATAGGCTATACCTGCTTCTGAAATAAATCTGAGGTAATTTAGCAGTTCAAAATCTCAACTGATGATACCTTGATCTCAGGTTGATCTTGAAAAATACACAATCTCATATCAACATTCCAAATTGATCACTGTGACATGAAATATTCTACATGTTTTTCATATTAATCTAGTTCAACTTCTAGTAATAAGAACACAGGCACAGATTTCAATCAACCTTATTTGCAAAAAAAACTGGAGAACCCCATGATAGCATACTCAGACAGATAAAACCCTTATCCTCTAACTCCTCCAACTGAGTCTTGATATTTTGAAGCTTTTTTATTTCCATTATATATGGTAGAATTGAAATTGAACAAACCCCCAACATGAGATCAATTGTAAATTCCATTTCTCTCCCAGGTGAAACCCTACAAATTCATTAAGAAACACAGAGAGTAAAAAATCCCCTATGGGTGGATGACATCTCTCTTTACACATATATTATCCAGCAATCGACTTGAAATATGGGCTATGAGATCTCCTAGTTGCTCAGTAGTTAGCCATGCTCATCCTTCCTGGATATCCCACTCTTCATGGTGAATATATTTTTCACCCTTAGGAGATATAAAAGTCACTCTCTTATGGTAATAATCAATGTGGGATTGGTATGCCACTAACTAGTCCATACCCATAATCAATTCAATTCCTAACATGTCTAGGATGTAAAGATCCCACAATATTTGATACTCCCCAACTTTGAGAGAACATCCCTTGCACAAAAAAAATGTCTCTAGGCCATACTCATAATATTGTATCTATCACCAACATCCCACTCACGAACTCCGCGTCCAGGAGAAAACTTTCAAAAATTTCTGTATAAATAAAGGAATGAGAGGCACCAGTATCAAATAAATCTTTAGATATCATAAAATCTATAAGAATAGTACCAATCACTATCGACGTTCAAACCTCTCTATCCAAAAAAGTCAGATGAATGACATGAAACTGTCTTACCCCTCTTCCATTTGATACAACTTGAGTCCCCTGTGTTTCACCACTTTACTAATATATATTCTCTTTCCCATAAGAATTTTGTCTGCTACCTCTACCTCCTCAGCCAGTAGAACTCCAACTCCCGTACTGATATGGTGCATAAGACCCCCTTCCCGTACCCCAGTTCTATCTAGCCCCGGAACCACTTCCTATCGGTCATGAGTAACTATATAACCTATACAGATAACCCATTTTGTCACAATATCGACACTTTACTGATGGTCGGGGAAAGTATTTATAAAAGTGGTCATGACTACCGTGCTGGTGACATATGATCTAGGGGAGGACCTATGTGATAGACCCTTCCCTCTAGACACCCTTCCTAATATCCCATTGGGTAACTCCTTTATAGAGATGATTCCTACTCTCGGAACACATACCTTCTAATAATCCATCATCAACCATCTATCCTACACTAGAATCCTCTATCAAGTTCCCCTCAATAATGAGAACCCGATCCACCACTTAAGAAAAAATATTTAACTAAAAGAGGTTAACCTGGTACTCAATCTCACAATTAAGTCACTCTTGGAAATGCCTCATCGTGACTATCTCATCCCCTAACAATGTTAGAGAAAATCATTGCAAGTCTATAAAAGCGTCCAGAAAAGTCTATCATAGACATACTCCCATTAGTCAACCTCATGAACTCAAAATTTCTCTCCTTCCACAACGTCTATGGATAGAATTACACCCTAATGTTCTTGTGGAAGTTCTTCCATAACATTACATCAGTTTTCCTTATCCGATACTAGATGTCCCACCAGTGCTTCACTGATCCTCATGGAATATAAGCATCCAACCTGACCCTCCTCTCAATAGAAGTCTCTAAATGGTTCAGTATAGTCTTAATGGACTCAATAAAAAAATCAAATCCATTAGGTTCACCCTATCTAGAAAAACCTAGAGGGTTCTTTAACTGAAACTCCCACATGAGGTCATACATACTTCATACAACCCAATCAGGGTCTCTTTACTTGGATATCAGGAAGTAAGCAATTTTGTTCAGAATTTCTCCCCTGCATCGTCATCCAACACTATCAACACCTCAGGTTCCACTATTGGTATATCGTCTCCATCAATTACCTCATATCATCCTCTAAAAAAACATATCCATGGATACTTTTCTATACAATTCCACATAAATTAATTAGGACATATAATATTATTTGGTTACATTTACGTAAGAATCAAACCCACCAAGTCACAACAAGTCTTTTTATCAAACCCCACCACATAATCAAAAATAAGGAGCTATCACTACCCTTAACCATAATACATCTAGGTCATGGTTAACTAAGGATAAAATCATCATAATTATTCATGTTTATCATTTATACACCCACTTATATTAATCTTTCATCATTTTACCACTTAAAATTTCAAATTAGGATCTTTTTTTCAATTTAATTACCCAATAAAGGAAAAATAGTTCATGTTCAACAACATACCCAAATCTTGTTTTCTCATGCGGTCCTAAAATAATGCATTTCACAAAATAATCCAGTGTTCCTAGAATTATGCATGTACACTCAAATATCATGCCATATCAGGCCATGAGTCACATATCAGAAAATATCAACAATAATTATCACATCACACATCAAGGGCATCACCCAAGTTTAAATAAAAACCAATTATAACAACACACATAATTAACAACAATTCACCTTGGGTACTTTCGGTTTTCCTCATACATGGGTTTGCAACTCCCATGAACAATCTCATGTCCAAGGCTCAAATCTTCCTAGTCTCCTCTTTACCTTTCCCAAATAGTAATACAAAAGAAAAGAAAAAAAACATTTCTAAAACCACTTTGTGATGTCCCGACCTAGGTTTCACACATTAGTACCTCAACCCGATAGCCTACATGACCTCAATCGTGCCTCCCCATATGTTAGAGGTTTTCTACTAGATTTGAGGGTATAATATCAGTCATGGGGATACTATACCATCTTTATAAAAGTAATACACCAGTGGGAATAAATAAACAATAACAAAATGACATATATTCATAACTAGTATAATAATAGTATTAAAAGATGACAAAAAATAGAAGTATAATAAGAAAACTAAATGGTAAAGTATTACATGATAATGTACATTTCAAGGGTCAAAATTAAACTCAAAAGTAATGAAACTGTCAACTCCCAAGTGGGTACCAAACCATGTCTATGCCCCTCATCCATACTTCATCCCAATTCAGCCAACTAACACATGGAATTTTCCCTTATCCTGTCTAGCATCCACGAAATCTATTCGGGTAGCGATCATGAAACCCGAGTAGGCTGTGAGTACAACCCATTAGGGCATTACAAACAACGGCTAAAACAACATCTTGTCAAATAACTGTGTATGTAACTGTATAAATAATAACGAAAAATGCATAAATAATCAGTTATCACATTAACAAATATTCTTTATTTAGAAAAATAAACCACAGGTTCCCATGGACACTCATACCTCAATACCTTCTTCATCCCATTCCAGATTTTAAACTATTCCCAAGGTATATCATCTCATAGAATTCCATTATTACCATTCTTCATCCCAATCAACACATGAATCCCATTTTTACCATTTATTGTCTCTATCAACACATGAATTCCATAACTACTATTCGTCTTCTCTATTATATTATGAATTCCATTATTACCATTCATTATTTCAAACTCATCCAACCAATTAATTCAATAGTAAATAAATAAACCTAATCTCATAAATTAACTCAAAAATTAATTAATCATCTCAATGATATAAATTAAGTCAAAAATTAATTAGTCATATCAATATTATTACTAATTCAACAATTAGTTCATCCCATCAATCCCCTTTATTAAATTCTCAATTAATTAAGAACATAAATCCCATTTAATTTATTTTCCAATTAATTAATCAATATCCACAAATTCAATATCCCATAATTAATTCAACAGTTAATTATTAAATTAATAATCTCATTAACCCATAATTAATTGAACAATAAATTATTTCCAATTCACAATTAAATATTATGATAATTTTACTCAATAATTTATTATCCTCAAATCACAATTCAATATTCCAATAATTAAATCAAAAATTAATTATCCCCTAATGACAATTAAATATTTTAATAATTAACTCAACAATTAAATATCACTACTAGAAAAAAAGTCTATACCCATGGTTTTGGAAATATAGAGTGGGTATAGGTAACCCCTATACTCATGGTTTTTCAAAACCATGGGTATAGGGTTTTGTTCAAGACTTATACCCAAGAGTCTTCAAAACACCATGGGTATAGTTTTTGGTTTAAAACCTACATCCATGATTTTCCAAAAACTGTGGGTATAAGTTATCCTTATACCCAGGGTTTTTGTAAACTGTTGTAATTACTTTCCCATGTAAGCGTGAGAAAAAAAATTTCCCATGGGGATTCCAATTGCCACATTTTTCAACCTATATCCATAGTTTACAAAAATTTATAATTTTATATATAATTTCATACCGATAATCATATGTCGTGTAGTGGTTTGGAACTTGGATTCTATAGTGTAGTCCAAGGTTTGAATCTGACAACATACATTTTTTTAAATCCCATAGCCATAGTTTAAAAATCATTGGTATAGAGTTATGGAAATAGTGGACTATTTACCATACACCTATTTCCACATTTCATAACCATGGAAATAGAATTTTTAATCTTTGTGTAGATCTCAGAGCTATACTGTGGTCTTAAGATCCCATGGTTCGCTGAAATGTGGGTATAACATATACCCATGGTTTTATGGGCCATACACATGGTTCTAAATGATGGGTATAGGGTAATTTTATAGTGGTGTATCCCCAAATCACAATTACTTAATTAATAAATTGACTAAATTAATTAATTCAATTAGGAAATTAAATTACTAAAAAAGTATAAAAAAATATAATATTAAATTCATGTAATTGAAATCATGACTATGATATTTTAATAGTATACCACATGCCTCAATTCATTAACAGATGATCACCCAATAGGAAATCCCCAATTTGAACGAAATAAAAATATAGAAAGAGATATGGCTCCTAAATCTAAATTCAAGATGATATGAATCAAGATCCCAAAACTCAAGATCTATATCCACAATACAATATCTACATATAACCAAAAATAGAGAATAAAAACCCTATAACGGATGGAAAAAGAATGAGAAAGTGAAAATAATCTGTATGGGATGATATCCTCTTACCAGGAGGGGTGAAGATCTTCAATCTATGCTTCAAATCATGAAGAGTGGAGGAAAAATGGATTAAAATCTATCCAAGAGGCTCTAAAATAGTGAAATAACCTTAGGGGTTGAGTGGGGGTCTATTTTTGGTTAATATGGGGATTTGTAAAATTTAAAAAACAATTTTTGAGTTAACCTAAATCTTACACAGGGTTTTCTGGCTAGAGGAACATGGTTTCCCCTAACCATATGCCTATTGGGGGGTCATGGTTTCTCCTTTTATGTAACATGGTTTGAAAAACTATTTACCAACCATGAAAAACCTCTCTATCCAAGGTTGAATAGTCTTTTGGGCTAGGGTGCACAGTTTGGGGAAATCATTCACCAACTGTGCACTCTCCTCTTTTTCTGATTTTTCTAAAATTTTAACCCAAAAAAACACCATGGTAAAACTAAAATGGAAATTACTCAACCTATGGAAAAAGGTTACCTATAAAAAAGTGTGATACATCTTTAAAAAAGTTCAGGATTTTACAAAATAATATTCCCATGTTGGGGGTATTTGATTTTCCTGGTGACATGATCATCACTAAACTCTAAGCCAATGTGACTCATGATCGGTGTTAAAAACAAGAGGATGTGAAAGATCTAGTAATCCACACAATATTTATTATCCTCTGTTGGATGAGGGTGAGGATATTGAAGGTGGTGTAATTCTATGAAGAAAGGGGATTACTCCAGGAGAGAGGTCCTTGGATGACCTATTCAATAGGTGATAACCCTTTTGATATGTGGAGAGGAAAACTAGGCATTAACCCTTATAAAAGGGAAAATAAAGTGTTTCCCCCACTATAGAAATGGGGAGGTACCTGACACTACCTCTACGATAAGAATCCTAATTACCAAGATAATTCACAATTATAAGCATTCTATGGACCCTACAAGTTTTTTAGGATATATATGTGGTATCTTTTTTAGAGGGAATGCACAATATATTAGGAGACACTATAGTTTGTCTTTCACCCAGATAGTGAAAAATAGGAGGCCTCTATGGAGGTTTTTATTTGGTCTCCCTCATATGGGATCCATAGGGAGAGTAGTTCCCTATCTTTAGTTGTGAAGGTGAGGGCCTATAAGGCATCTCATGCGGGGTGGAACTAGGTGAGTTGAAAGTGTCTCATCAAAGGTGGTCCTGGGTGAGATTAAGGTGTCTCGTACATAGTGGTTATGGGAAAGATATGGGTGGTTTGTGTAGGTGAGGCATGGGAAAACTGGAGGTGTATCATTTAATGTGTATGTAGGTGAGCTAAAGGTGTTTTTCATAGGGTTTTCCTAGTTGATCTATTGGTGAATTACACTGGGTGGTCTAGGGAAGGCTGGAAAGGCCTCCTAGGTTATGGAAAACATAAGAAATAGTTCCTATGAGATGACTTTCTCTTGGATCCAAGGGTTTCATTAGGTGTATTCAGATGAGTGATTCTCATTTTTCGAGCCATGGAAGTTCCATTCAACCTAGTTGTTTTGAATAAGGGGTATGGTTCCCCTTAATGTTCTTGGTATTCTAGACCTTTAGTGAACTAAATCCACTGACTGTTACTAATTCTCTCTTATTTTCTAGGATTAGTGATCTTCTTGAGGGTTTGGATGACTTGGGTAAGAGACTTGGGAAAGTGGAGCCTCAAGCAGTCTCTTCATCTTTCATTTATGTTAAATGAAGAGCCTAAGGGTCCTATTTATAAGAAAACATGGGACCCTTGGTAAAGGAGATCATCCACTCAGGTCCATCGTGTAGGTGTCTCATTAAGGACCCTTTCATAGGTATTGGCTACTCATGTTGGGCTATGCAAGTTAGGTCTAAGTGAGCCTCTTGGAACATAGGTGGGATCTATGCGAGATCTAATTGGGTGAGTTATTTGAATCAATTTTCTCAAATATTACTTGAGTTATTTTCCCTTAAATATTTTCATCCCCATATGAAATAGGGAGTGTCAACAAAATCACACCCCCCCTTCATAATGACTTTGATCAAAATAATAGGATCTGATCTTGAGGTAGAGAGGAATATGGTTGTTGATAAATACATCACTCACTGGTTTTCATGTGCTTTCATACCCTCACATTCTCTTCAAAGATCGCTACTTACTTCTTGTGCGAAGGAGAGATGAAAGATGAAGTATAGTTTTCCACCATGCATGTTATTCATGAAGGTCATTTATGTTGGTCAGCCATACTATTGAACCCCACAATTGATCGGGTATCTATAAAAAGAGTCTCATATCCGATGCATTCCTCCCCACATTAACATTACTTGTTCACTCTCGTTTTTCTAGTCTTCTGTGTAGACCTTCTATTTTACTATTTCATGTTAGTTATATTACGTACCTTTAGTATGTACGCTAAAATGACCTTAGTGTGATAATTCTATCAAACCACATGAGTGAGTGACTTGAATGAGGTCACATGAGAAAGTGACTTTCATGATTTCACTTTATCAAGTGACCTATGTGAGGTCACATGATCAAGCAACCTACACAAGGTCACTCTTTAATTAATTTTTATACTTTTTAAAGAAAATTACAAATAAAATCATTGATACTAACATATATATTGACGTTTCCTCTATATATTTAAAATGAAAACTCAAAGAATATCAGATAAACACACTTCCACATGTGTTAATGAAATTATCAATATCGTCTGGATAGGATCCTGTGAAATGTGTGACATCACTTTTCCATGCATAGAAAAATACTTGAAGAAATACCAATATGAGTACCCACAAAGTGATTATAGACCTCTTTATGACCACAAAATTAAAAAAAATTCATTTATCCATAATCCATAGAGATATTTATAAAATTTCTTGTTTTGAGAGTACACCAATTATGCTACAACCAATATCTCTTCTAAAGGTGTGTTCATTGATAATGGAATAATACCCTCTACATGTGTAATGAATAAAATTTTATGTTCCCTAGCTTTGAATCCCTATACTCAGGATCCAAAACCTCACTGATATCCATAAATATTCTATGCTTCCAAGACTAATTAGTTAAAAATCTAGAAGGAGAATTGTGACTTCCATTCTAGAGGGGGAGACAATCCTGAGTGGATGTGGGAATACTGGGTGCACCAAACATGTTTATAATTTTAAACCTTGATAAAATAAGTTAGAATTTAGGAAGCTAACTAGGTATCCTAGAAATATGTGTACAAGAATATGGATATCATCCCTATGCTCTTGAGTGAATATATCCTTTATAAAAATACTTTTTATTTAACCCATGATGACTTCAACATTAGTTTATGGAATTTTTACAAGATCTCAGGAGTGCCTATTCTCAAAGAAATATATATTTAATTTATCCTATTGAAAGAAACATTGGATAACACTGAATGGATCTTTTATTTTCCCTATGAACTGTTAAAGTTAGTCTAGAAGGGATTTTTTATATGTTTTCTAATTTTTTTAAAATGTGTAGGTTATGTTTTTTTAAAAAATTGTATTAAAAGTAGAAGCACGCCTTCTACCATTCACCTTGCACACTGCCTTTTTCCTTGGATCGATGACATAAAAATGGTGGTGAGCGGGGTGCCACCTTTTGCCTAACGTAAATGTGAAAGGTGGCACCCCCTATCGTCTTTTCCTTAATTCCCTATAAAAGGGAACCCCCTTCTACTCACTTCCAATTCCAGACCTCTCTCTAAATTTTAGAGCTTCTCTCTCTAGAAAAAGTTCTATTTGGGTGAGGTGGATCCAGTGGTCTAAAAGAAGTCTTGGTTTTTTGTGAAGCATCATTTAGAGGAATTTTTTTAATTAATTTTTCATTATTTATCTATTTAATTAAATTTTTTAGTTAGTTATAAATATTTCATTTATTAAGTAGTTTACTTAGTTCAAAATCTTTCATTTATTAAGTATTTTATTTAGTTATATATATTTTGAAATAATAGTTATAATTAGTAAGGATTTTTTGTAGATTAATTATTGAATAAATTAGGATTAGACGTTCTAAAATTTTGGTACCATAACAATTGTGTAGTTATATAAGAAATTAAATCCCTTTTTATATAAAAAAAAGTGGATATGGCTCTAGAACATATGTACCTAGGAGTAACAACTCTGACAAGGTGTCACGGACCATAACTCAAGGTAACCTGGTACATGAAAATAGGCCTTACTACATCCTGGTTTGATACTCCTATGGGATATGCTTTAGATGATTCATATTATATTTATAAACTACTAAAATACCTAAGAAAAGAAAACAAAAAATCCATATATTTATCAATGATAAAATAAAAATAATGATCATATAAAATTAAATGGATAAAGAAAAATACATTAAATAATGAGTAACTTAGTAATGATTAACTACAGATTAAAGAATGATTCACTAATTCAAAAACTATACTAAGAAAGATTAGTATCATTGTTTATAAATAATAGTTATTATTAGTAATGATTATGTATAGATTTATTAATTAATATCATTGGATTAAAAAATGAATACACGTAATGATTAACTAATAATCATTAATAAATTATTATCATATGATTAATGATTGAATAAAGAATGATTATAGACATATTAAAGAATTATTAACTAAATAATAACTAAGTAATTATTATCTAGTGATTAAAAAATTATTAACTAGTTAAAAAGTATACAAAGAAACATTAGCATCATTATTTAGGATATGACAAGTTGTTATAAAATTTTAGTTTCATAAAAATTTTATTGTTTAGATATAACAGTTATTATTAGTAATGATAAGTATAGATTAATTAATTAATAACAGAGGATTAAAATATGAATACATATAATGATTATCTACTAATACATATCATTCAGAAAATGAAAATTATGATCACATAAAGTGAAATTGATAAGAAAAAACTCATTAAATAACACATGAATGTTTTATAACATACAAGAATTACCTTTACATTTTTTAATCAAACATGGTTTGGATGAGATGATCCTGACATTGGAAGTGAGATAAAATCCAGCTTATTATTATTTGTTTTCTTGACAACATCTTTTAAATGTATGTACTTAACTTATTAAGTACTTATCTTTGTGAGATGTTATTAAGCTACCAAATAAAAATCATTTGAATTTTACCTCACTTCTGATGTTAGGATTATCTCATCCAATCCATGTTCAATTTAATAATGTTATCATTTCTTGTATGTTGTAAAACATTCATGTGTTCTTTAATGTGATGGTTCTTTTCTATTTCACTTTATATAATCATAATTGTCAATTTGTCAATGATTAGTAAAGTTATTTGATGTTTTCTCTTCTTTTTTACCTTGGTTTCCAAAAATTTATGTGAATTATATTCTAATAAACATTAATATCATATTTTAGTGTATAAAAAGATGTTCTAAAACCTCAGTATAATAAATATTATTTGGTCATCCATAATTTTCAAATTTAGTTTTACTATTAGAATCATGATCAAAAAACATTTTTGATTTAGATAGTCTTGTCTTCTTATGTTTACTACTATGGGGAGGTTATTCAAACTTAAAAAGGAGATTCATATAGTACACAACTAATGATATTGGTTAGTACAACTAATTGTGTAACCCTAAGTGAACATCAAGAAAAAATTCATGGTTTCTTAAATATGGGACCTGATTAAGAGATGAAGTCTATGAGTTATAGAAATTTCCATTTCTGGCATATACTGTGGAAACTATCTTGTCCATTAGTGGCTGATGCGCTGTGGGTCCAAGCAATAAATTTATTTTTCCAATGGTCATATGGTACCATGATGAAGTTATATATTGATGTATCTGCTGTAAAATAGCAACTTCTAGTTGTATGAAAATTTAGTCTTACAATAGTGGTTGAAGATCCACCCCATGTAATTGAGACTACTCTAAATGATGCAGAAGAGGACAGAATAGATGATCTCCCAGATATACATGTCAATCTAACTCATGATGGGTATTTTAATAATTATGGAACATATGGGGAAAATAATGTTAATGGTTAGGGAGAAGTGAATTTTGGGGAGGATGTTTCTACAAAAAATTAGTTGTACAGTATCCTCGATCCACAATAAATCATCCACCACTCTTTGCATCTTGGTCGGAAGTAATGACATGTGTTCTAGAATTTGGTTGTAATGTTCTCCCACCCAAAATTGAGTTTCTTGCTGTTGTACCAGATAGGTGTAGTGAGTTAGGAAAAACCTTATATGTTAGAAGGAATTTTCCAATTAAACATGCATTAAAAAACATGCTAAAGTGATTTCACATTTGAGAGGTGTGGCAAATATATAGTCCAGGAATAAGGCTATAAGAAATACCTCATACGGTGTGAAAAGTATGGGGGTGATTGAATATTCTGATTAATGGAAATTCCAGACATTATATTGAGTGGTTGGAGAATCTCGAAGATTGAGGTAGCTCATACTTGCGTTCATCCAAACCTAACACAAGATCATACATCATTGGATGCTAAATTTATGTAATCCATTATCTTTAATATGATTAGTACATGAAAATATGTTCTTATATCCCTTGTTCAAGAGAGTATGCAACAAAACTTCTAGTATAATATTTCTTATAAGAAGGAAATAATGCTGAAACATAAGATAATTGTGAAGGTGTATGGTGATTGGGATTACTCATATCGGGTTTTTCCACAATTTCTAGACATACTGCGACACAAAAACCAAGTTGAATTCCATCTTAATATGATTGAACATGGGTCTCAATATAATTGACTTGGTTCGTCTCATGTTCAATTTAATTGGTTTTTCTAGGTATTCCTCCCCTGTATATATGCATGACATTTCAAAAAATCGTTCATACAGATTGATAGAAATTTTCTTTTCAGAAAATACAAGCTCATATTTTTTATTGTGGAAACCCAAGATGGAAACCATTCACCTCTTCCAAATTACTTTTCAATTATGGGTAAGGAAATCTACAAATCATGGATTTGGTTTTTTTCCATGTAACAAAAACCATTTCAATGATATTCTGGGTGTCGGTTTGATATCTAATCAGCATTGGGGAATCAATGAGGTATTCAATGTAGACCCTAATACATAGACACCCCTAAATGAAAATCATTAGTACTTCATTAGGCACATTTCTTTAAACATGCATAAAAAATTCCATAATAAACTAAAAAATAAAGATATCATGAGGCTTTGTATGCATTGTATTTTTTATTTCTTAATATTTCAACCTAAAGATAAATTAAATTTATGTGAAATATAATCTCTTTTGTGTAGAATATGATATAGATAAATGGATATTTGAAGAATTTTTTAAACAAATCCACAAGGCTAATCAATAAGTGTATGGTTATATGATGCAGATTCCAAAATAAAAAGGGACATTGACATATGATGGGGGAATAGGTACACACACGTGAACACAAAATTTGTGGAGTACCTAAATAGTGTCTTCAAGGGTCTTTGAAAGTTACCTATAACTACCATATTTTAAGATAAATTTAATCATTGCATGAAGTAATTCATTTGATAGAAAATAACTAGACTCATACTTGATTCAGTAGGGGATAAGGTATGGAAAGAACTTTCAACATGATATTGTAAAGAACATTGAAGAATATTTTGGTTATCATGTATGCCTTTTTTCCAAGATGACTCTCAATTTAAAGTTCAAGATTATTCAGAACCCATGAGAAATAGCATCGGTTAAAAAATAGTGGTATTATTTGAAGTGAGGAAATTTAAACGTAGAATATTTTAGGCCTTACGGTTTCCATGCGCACATGCCATCACAACCTGTGCCTCTGTGAACATATCATAAGAAGCATATGTTGATCCAATGTACTAGATGGACACCATTGATAACTGTTATGCTTAGCCATGGACTCCTATTGGGGAGTT
Source organism: Viscum album (assembly GCA_963277665.1). Taxonomy (NCBI): domain Eukaryota; kingdom Viridiplantae; phylum Streptophyta; class Magnoliopsida; order Santalales; family Viscaceae; genus Viscum; species Viscum album. The sequence continues at coordinate 1,414,539,037 of OY728156.1, forward strand.
TTATTATTTCCCAAAACCCAAAGGCCAGTTGATAGTGATACCTAACATCAATCAGTTGTGTAACTATGGGAGATCAAAGTCCAATAGGATGAAGAATTAGATTTAATGGCCACAAGAACAAGTGATAAGTTTGATATGCACCATATGTCATAATGAAGATCATAACTATAATAGTTCCCTAACATTGTTGGGTCGAGTTCACACTCTCATCCATAATGATGTATTGTCTCTATTATGATATTATCATATTGTAAATTATATAGTGTTATTTAATGTGTTTTTTCTTCTTCATTTCACTTTATATGATAATAATTGTCTTTTTATCAATGATAATTGAACTGATTTTTCATTTTATATTCTTTTTACCTCAGTTGCCAAAACATTCTATGACTAATATTCTAATATTATTTTATATAAAAGAAACAATAGTATCATATATTAGGGTATAAAAAGACATTATAAATTTCGGTATAATAAATATTATATGATCATCAATCATTGTAAGTACTAGTTACACTATTAGAATCATGATCAGAAAACGTTTTTGACATATAGAGTAATGTTTACATGTGTGTACTATTATGGGTAGGTTATTCAAACTGAACCAGGAGCTTATTATAGTACACAACAAATAATATTGGTTAGTAAAACTAATTATATAACACTAAGTGAACTAAATGACATAATTCTTGGGAAATGAACCACGGTGCATGAGGAATGGGGACAAAGATGACAGTGATGATGTAAACCCATTCCATAACCAAGAAGAGGATGAAAGGAAAAAAAGTGAAGAAATGTGTTGATAAGTGAGGTAAAAATAAAATAACACCAAATAAATTTAATTATCATTGATAAACTGACAATTATGATCATATAAAGTGAAATGGATAAGAAAAAACACATTAAATAACACATTTATGAATTCCAAAATACAATAAACACGTTGAAACTTTTCAATAGAATATGGTTTAGATAAGATGAGCCTTACTTTGGATATGAGGTAAAATCTAGTTTATACTTCATTGGTAGATTAATAACATCTTCGAAAGATATATACATAACATTGGAATTTTGAAAAAATTTAACCTTCTAATAAAATCTAATATAACATCTATGATATGTTATTAGAAGGCCAAAAGGTTTTCAAAATTTTAAAGTTAAGTACATACCTTTCAAAGTTGTTAATAAGCTACCAATTGAAAATAATCTAGATTTTACCTCACTTCTGAAGTCATGATCATCTCATCCAAACAATGTTTAATTGAAAAATGTTAAGGTATTTATTGCATGTTCTAAATTATTCATGTGTTATTTAATGTGTTGGTTCTTATACATTTCACTTTATATGTTCATAATTATCATTTTTCATTGATAATTAAATTAATGTGGTGTTATTGTATTTTTACATAACTTTTCAACATATTTATTTACTGTATTTTCTTTTATCCTCTTCTATAATATGGAATGAGTTTACATCATCATCTTTTTCATCGTTCCTCCTACAGTGTGGTTTATTTCCTATGAATTATATCTTGAAGTCCACTTAGTGTTACAGAATCAACAACACTAACCACTGTTATTGGTTGTGTACTATACGAAGCTACTTTCTTAGTTTTAATAACCTCCCCATAATAGTACACATTAGAAAAACATTTTGTGACTTATATTCTAATAAAAATTTATATAAAAAAATTAGTATCAAATTTTAGGGTATAAAAAGAAATTTGAAAATTTTAGTATAATAAATATTATATGTTCAATAATAATTTTAAATATTAGTTACACTATCAGAATCATGTTTAAAAAAATAGAAATTAATGTCACATAATAATCATGAAACATAACATCATGTGGGAAAGAATACATAAATTTAAAATCACACAATTTTCTTATAAACTTTTATATAAAAAAGATAAAATGATTATATATATAAATATATAAATTCATATCTTTCAAAACACCCTTTTTTAGGTAAAAACATTTCTCAAAAACACTTAACAAATATGATTTGAGACCCAAGAAGAAATTACCTTTTCTTTTGATAAAAAATAACTTCATAAAAACGTTCATAAACATGGCATGAATTAAATTCTACAAGTCATAACATTCTATTGACCATGACATTATATTTATATTTTACACTTACAACTCGTTTCATTTTTTTCCATATAGATGTAGGATATTGTACTAATCACTGAGTAGGATTAGCATATTTCCCTGGATGTGCTATAGGGTGGTGGGGTTTGACAGATTAGGGTGTGTCCAGTGCATATTCTTCATCACAAGCTACCTCCAACTTCCATTATACCATACCTCTGTCTTGATGGCTTCAATACTGTTGCAGTATATGATTTCGCATTTTTTGACCATCACATGCTTGTTTCCCTCTTAGAGAGGAGGATAACATAGACATAGACATTCCACAAACATGAGGGAGAGATGACCATCACCCTCGAGGATATTGTAGTCATTCTCATTCTTCCTATCCAGGGGGAAGCAGTTATTGGAACCACCTCTTCATACTAGCTTGACTTTGTTCAGAAATTGATAGGCGCCTATGTGTTGGCCAAACCTAGCGCTATTGATGGAGCGTCGATATCTATTACCTATATTAATACACACATTTATCATTTACCCAATGATGCTGACGAGAAGACTGTCATGTTTTATTCTAGTGAATACATATTACAGATCATTGGAGGGACCCTATGTGTGTAACGACCAAATGTTTTATCAATGGAATTACCTTATTATAATTATGAATTGTAGAGTAATCACATTAGGAATAATAATGACATATAATTATACAAAATACTATTTGATCATTAAACATAATTTTCCCACTTCTATGTTCTTAATTTTGAAAAGCTGACATACATAATTGCAATCAGTAAGATGTTTGGAGTCCGATAGGACAGAAATTTTTGTTTGGTAAATTATAACCTAACCTTATTAATATTAAACTATCCTTATAAATACTATTATGTCCCTTTTTAATAGTAAATCATACAAAATAATATTTACCTTACTCTTGAATGAATAAATAAAACATATTCATTTTATATGTGATAGTTTGACCGAAGTAAAAGAATTGGTATTTTTGTAAGTCATAAATAAATAATTATAAATAATTAACTAATTCAAAATAAAATTTATTTTCATAAAATGTTTTCATAAATTATTAATTTTATGTATTTTGGGTTTTAATATAATTTTATAAGAACTTATTTATTTTTTAAAGCATTATGAAATCATTTTTAATTTTAAAAAACATTATTTTTCAAGTAAATTATGATTTAAATTAAAAATTAAATAAATAATATTTAAAAAATTATTTTTGAAATATGGACTTCATATTTGGATTCTACAAATCATAAAAATTTTAGGTTTATTTTTGGGATTTTTATAAAAATACATGATTTTTTATGAATAGTGAAATGCGATAATTTATGAAATAAGTTAAATTCCGGAATTATAGTGTCATGAGTGATTTTATGCGGATGTAAAAACTTGTGGTGATTATTTACATGATAAAATTACTTTATTTATTCATGGAATACTCAGTATTCCTTGTCTTGTTGAGAAATAAAAAATTAATGGATATAATATTGAGAAAACCCCTCTCCCCTCCACTATAAATACCACCCTTCACACCATTTCTTCATCACACATCTCAAGATTCAATAAATTCCTAAAATATACAAAAACATATTTCCTATCCCCTAACCCACATTCAAGAACTTATTTTCTCATCAAAAGACCAATCATAGGTTCCTTAAAAATGATCTCAAAGGAGGATTCAAGAGGTAATTCCCCCCCCCCTCTCTTTTTCCTTTAATTTCCTTTCAATTTCAAGTTCTTGTCTTAATATCTACCCACATATCCTCATCCCCATGGTATGGTAATTATAGTATGATAAATATACTATAATGTTATGATACTAATGGGATAATATTTCATCCAACCCCCTTATCCTCTTCTTTTTATTTTACAAAAGAAAGCGTTGTTTGTGAGGTGTTAATTTATCACCTTCAAGAACGAAATGTTTTTTTAATTACCACCTGATGATATGGTAATTAAACCATTTTTATGGTTGAAAAATATAAAAATATATGTAATATATCCAATTTAATTTTCAGGAACTAACTTCTGTATATATTACTAAATGATTAATCAAAACAAGTTCATTACGGGCAGAAAACCGCCTAAATTAACCCAAACGATCATCATTAAATTTTAACCAATGATTCATCCTCATGGAATATAATATAATTCAGTATAATATAAATTAAAATAATTTAATATCATTAATAATATGAAATATCAGTTCTTTGATGTTTATCCACGTTCTACACGAACATCCATTTATAAATACATGTGAATCACTCAAGAAAACCATAAAAATGAACATTCCCAAACAATGTATTTAGACTATATAACACATCAAAAGGACCATAAAATAACATAATGAAAAAATAATTAATCATATTCATGTAAAAACGGTTCTATAATTGTTAATTAATGAATCTAGTGTGGATATACAGGACATTAAAGTGATGCAAGCATTCAGGTAGAAGGTAAGGGGAAATTCTCGAACCCAACTTTATTTCTTCCGATTCTCCATCTTTCACTCCATGTTAGGTATGGGTTCTCCTTAAATATCTTTTATTAATAATTATATCACCTTTCTTGGGATATAAATGTTCTCTATTTGATTTTATGAAAACCCCAATGTTTTCTAAAATAACTATTCTTTCGAATAAACACACACTTTTTACTTCTTGATTGTTGTTTCACTCCTCACTCGTGGTTAATGGTTATATTTAAAGAATAACACTCATTCTTTATTTTTGGTACCAAATGTTTATGAAGGTATTATTTATTGTGTAAAACCCTCTTCTTTCCACAGGTTATTTTATGTTCATTTTTTACATATTTTTAATGGGGAATGCATGATAATGTAAATATTATGATGTGACAGGTGTGCCTGTAATTATATAGTGCAATATAAATGTTTGAATTTGATGGGTGCACTCAGAATTATAAATTTATCCAGTTCATTGGTTAAATTTATGAATCTCATGAGTAAAATTGAAATTATGTGTGGACATGATGCTAGAATTTTTCACAACTATGTGTGGTAGATGACCACTAAGACAAGATGTATCATTTTTATGCATTTCCACATTTCAAGACTTTTATTAATGTTTCATGTCAGGATTTTGATGATGATGTAATGATTATGATCACCCCAAGCTATATTTTTCTTATCTATCCTCTTACTTGGCCTTTAGCTCACCCATTTTTTGATTTATATCCTCAGGTGACTACATGTACTTAAGAGAGGTCAAGTGTCAATAAGAAGATAGAGAAGAAGGAATTAAATAAATGTTTTTGATTGATGTGGTGAATGTTATTTCTGGTCCTAGTTTTCCCAAGACACTAAACCTATAGATTCTTATCGTGTAATACTATTATGTTTTTTATCTTTATAATGATGTAATAGCAATGTAAGAAAATTCAGGTTTGTTATAGTTAGTATCCGAGGCAAGGATTAGTTAATTTGGGAATTAGGATTAGTGAACCCTAGAGAAAACCTCTAGTATGAGACTAAGTCCAAATATTCACACAATAATCTTTACATAGGGATCCCCCACATTATTATTTTAGTGTAAATCATACAAATGAATAATTTATTCATGACTTGTTGACTTATTTTTTGTTCTAATGTTTTCTATTTTAGAAAATGGCGGGAACTAAGAGAAACCAAGCCAATAACCCGTGTGAGGGCCAATGCAACGATGGCACGAATGACATCCCCAATGCTTTGGGATTTGGAGTTAAAAAAATCATGGTAATATTTACCCAACTATCTCAGGTTATGAACAATAACCAGAATAATGGGGAATGTCTTCCTTTACCAAAGAGGGAGAAACTGGATATCAGATGTTTTATGTGGCAATGACCACCGATGTTTAGTGAATCTTTCAATCCACTAGTTGTGGAATAGTGTGTCAAGTCCAAATAGAATATCTTTTTGTGCTTCACTGTTTTGAGATGGAGAAGGTGACATTAGCCATTTATCATCTAGATGGATAGGCCGATCAATGGTGGTATTTGATTAAGAGCACCAATCCATGAGACGAAATTGAAGATATTAAATAGGAATACCTTAAGATCATTCTTCTTAATAAGTATTTCCCATGAACTCATTATACTAAGATGGATAGAGAATTCATAGTTCTCAAGAAAAGAAATCGGTCATGACATACAAAGAGAATTTCATAAGGCTTGCAAGGTATGATTCATGTTTTGTTATAAACAATGATAGAAAAATTGATAGATTATTTAGTGGCTTAAAACCACACCTTCGAAAGGATCGTGCAATTTGAGAATTTTGGAGTTATGAATAAGTTGTTTAGTGTGATCTCAAAGCTGAGATAGAGTTTAGAGAATGGTCCCACAGCTATGCTAATAAGAAATGAAGGATGGAGTTTCAATCTAGAGGATCTAATGATAATGGTGGGAAGAAAACTCAATGTCCCACACGCCAAAAATGTGGAAATTTGCATCATGGGTACTTTCTCAAAGGGATAGAGAAACACTTAAAGTGTGGGAAAGAAGGTCACAATGATCAAGAGTGTCAAAAGGTCATGAAAAGGAAGTAAAATGTGGTGGAATAAAAGATAGAATCACCCATGGTTTATTGCTATAACTATAGGGAGAAAGGGAACTATACATGCCAGTGCACTAAACCTAGAGTCCTCAAGGGTAATTAGCATCATTACCCACCAAATCCAAAGGAACAAGGGAAGGTGTATGCCGTCACTAATATAGAAGTGGAGAAGGATAATGAAGTCATACATAGTACACTTCCTATTCACCCAATAATGGAAAAAGTATTATTTTATTCTAGTTCAACGCATTCCTTTATATCTTGCATGTTTTAGAGAACTATAGAATTGAATCCCTAAAACCATGAAGTAGAGATATCAGTAAAAACACCATGTGTAAAAATAATTGCAAACCAAGTGTTTGACTCTTCACTAATTGGCTTATGTGGGAAGATTCTTCCAAAAAATCTCGTAATACTTCACTTGTTGGAATTTGATGCTATAATGGGAATGGATTGGATCTTGTTATATAGAGTACATATCAACTGTCGGGAAAAGGAAATATCTTTTCATATTCTAACCCATACCATTCTCCTATAAAAATTCAAATAAGATCATGAATCTCCTATGAAAAATCATTCATTGATGTGGGTGTTAATACCCTATGAAGAAGCATACCTCATCCAAATGGTTGAATCAATGGAAAGTGCCAAACTTTCATAAATTCCCATCATGGGGGAATAAGGTGCCGTATTTCCTAAAGAGTTACATGGAATCCCCCCAGATCTTGAGGTAGATATCCCCATAGAAATCATACCTAGATCTAATCCTATCTCAATGTGTCCCTATAGGATTGCTCCTATCAAACTGGAGGATTTAAAGAAGAAGCTTCAAGAGAATTTGGAAAAAGGGTTCATAAGCCCTAGTGCATCACCTTGGGGTGTGTCAGTACTCTTTGTGAAGAAGAAAGATGGAACAGTGCAGCTGTGTATCAATTATTGGGAACTTAATAAGATAAAAAAAATAAAAAGAATCATTTTCCAAGGATTGAAGACTTTTTTAACCAATTAAGAGGCGCTAAATACTTCTCAAAGGTGGATCTTCATTTTGGATATCATTAGATAAAGGTTAATAAGGAAGATATTTAGAAGACAACCTTCCATACATGGTATGGGAACTATGAGTTTCTGGTGATGCCCTTCAGACTTACTAATTCCCCTGCAATATTCATGGATTTGATGAATAGAGTCTTTAGACATTACCTTGAAAAAAAATTTGTAGTGTTTATTGATGATATTTTCATATACTCCAAGAGGAAGGAGGAACCTGAAGAACATCTAAGACTTGTGTCTATGACATTGAGAAAGTGTAAGTTGTATGCAAAGATTAGTGAGTGTGACTTTTATATGAAGCAATTCACATTCTGGGGACATGTAATCACAAGTGAGGGAATTTCTATGGACCCTTCGAAAACAAAGGTGATCACATAATGGAACTATCCTTCAATTGTCTCATAAATCCATAGTTTTATTTGATTATCTTGGTACTACCGATGTTTTGTTATAAATTTCTCATGATTGTCAAGCCTACAAACTATGTTAACAAGGAAAGGGTTAATGTATGTCTGGATGGAAGAATTTGAGGTAAGCTTCAAGGATCTAAAGAGAAGGCTGATCATTGTTCATGCACTCATGTTAACAAAAATATGAAAATGTTTTGTGATATATAGCGATACTTCAAAGAAAGTCTTGGGTTGCATTATTGTAGCACCCCAAAAATTTTATGATATGTTTTGTAAAGACCCGTAAAATTCATGGAATTTTTTTTCTTAATTTTCTTTGGAATTTTACAAGAACTCAGTTTCAGATGGCACTTGATTCTGAGGCCCAGAGTGCCCGGAATTTCTATCTGAAGTTTAGCTCGGGTACGTTTAGTGAACGAACGAGCGGGAATTCCTATCTTTTGAACCGGTGCCTGGAATAAAATTCTGAGGGCACCGATGGAACCAAAACGCCAGTAATTGCTTAGGAACTCCTGTTACGGAGTTGCGTTTTCACGAGAGTTAATGATAAAAATTGTGGAGGTTTAATTCATAATTATTCTACAATTTTTATCTTACCCTAAATGATTTATCCTTTGGATGGAAGTTGGGTAACTACCCAACCTCCCTTGGGAGGTTATGAGGTTGGTGGGGTCCACACAAACCCGACCCCTTCATATCCTCTAAACCCCCTCAACTCCCATTTTAAATGTTGATAACTGAAGTTTATCAAACTTATGGCTTTAATGTTGAGTGTTTAATGTAAGTTTTTGAAATTCAAACCTTTGAATTTCAAAAGGCTTATTGTGTTAATAAAATAAGAAAGGAGATTATTTTATTTTTTTGTTAGAGTTTTGTCGTTGAGCGGTTTTGGGTAGAACATCTTCTTCTTCGACGAAGAATGTGAAGATCACCTCGGACCCTGACGAAGAACACCGTTCTTCAATGAAGAACATCTCCGCCGAAGAATGTGGAGAACTTCTTCCACGACGTTCTTCTTCTGCGACGTTTCCTCTTCAGACGCACCTCGACGGCAACAGAATCAATGTTCGTTTTCCGCGACGCCCGACCTCCGCGACGCTCGTCTTCCGTGGCTCGTTGATGTGCATCGTTCTTGAAACCGAGGTACGGGATTTATTTTATTTAATTATTTTTCCATTCATGAATCTAGTTTTGTCGATCATCGTGGATATTCGACTAAATGATCACGTTTAACGAGAGGGGGCTGGACCGCACAAACATGGACGACCCTCCTCATTTATCCTTGTTGAATCTTTGTGGAAGGAACGGAATGGTGTGGTGTCATCGCACCACGTGGGAATCGCATGGAAAGTACTTCGCGGTGTCGTCGCGTCGCTCCATGAATTTGAACAAGGACGCAATGCCGTCACTCTGTGTCGAAGAAAACCGAAGACGCCGCGGCCGGAGCGGGGCCGCGGTGGAGGGGCGCGGTGTCATCGCACCGCGCCAGACGACAAGGGTCGTGGCCGGTTCCCGGCCGCAGCAGAGCAGGGTGACCGGCGGCCGGTGCCGGGCCGCCTGCGTCGGAGCTGGAAGGGGACCGACCATCGCCGGTCCCGTTAGGCAGGAACCGACCGGCCAGGTCGGACCAACCTGATGAGGAGAAGCAGGGGGAATTAATTCCCCGGTCGGCCATCTTTGCGGCCCCCAATTAAGGGTCCGCGGTTAGAAGAAAAGGGAGGGGCAAAGCCACCCCCCCCCCCCTCCCGCGCGAGCCAAAAACGGCTCGGCCGTTTTGGCCGAGCACCGACCAGCACGCCCAGCGCGCGGGTCGCCGGTCCTTGCCTGCCGGGCCGGGCCGCGCCCCGCTGGGCTGGGCCATGCCGTGCCTGGTCGACCCGGTTCGGGCTGACCCAGGGGGTCTCAGGCCGGGTCGGCCCGAGCCTGAAACCCCCGTTTTTGGACCGTTTGGGTTCAATTGCCCATATCTCGGGCTACGGACCTCCGATCAATGCGCCGTCAGCAGCGACACAATCCTTGGAAGAGGAGGTCGTTTCGGTATATAGCACTCAAGGTTTCAGAATACTTTGGGTATGGCCGGGTTGGTTCGTACACGAAACCAACCGGGCCCTCGGAGCGGAAACACTCATATCTTGAGATTCAGACGTCCGATTGACGTGTCGTCGACTTTATTGAATTCCTCTAAGTGAGACGGATGTTTTGGATTACTCCGCCCGAGGTTTAGAAGAAGGTGGAGTATGGTCGGGTTGGTTTTTCCTTAAAAACCAACCGGGCCCTTGGAACGAAAAAGCCAATAACTCTCAGACCATGCGTCTGATTGACGTGTCGTCTACAACGTTGAGTTCATGTTGACGATACAGAACTTTTGGATACATCAACTCTGAAATATGTGTCAGTTGATGTATCAGCCTCTCAGATCATGGAGCGGACCCTACCGAATGAGCTTGCTGTGTGCGGGAACCCTAGAGCTGGCTGTGACTGCTACTGTGACTGCGACGACGACTGTTCAGAGATCCTCATTGGATTCGACGACGATGACTACAGCACTCATCGATCCTATATGGATCAGTGCTACCGATCCTGTGTGGGTTTGATCCTGTGTGGGTCAGCGCTCAGCGGTTCTGTGTGAGCCAGTGCCTACAATTCCTGTGTGGGTCCGATCCTGTGCGGGTCATTGCGGGGGTTAGTACCTATCGATCCTTTGTGGGTCTGATGACTTAGATGGATCATTGATCATCTCTATCGTCTTTCGACGAAGTATACCTGTGTGAGCTGAATCCTGTTTTGCTTTCCTATGTGAATTGTGTTGTGCTATCCTATGTGGATTACATTTTGATTTCCTGTGTGGAATATGTATGCTCTCCTGTGTGGGCTGGGTTATACTTGGGCTCAGAGGTTGGAGCGTTTTGGAATTGATGACTTAGGTATATGTATGGGCGTATACCTAAGCAGTGTTGGTTGTTACATCGTGATTGTATCTTTTCTTTGTGGTTTATCCTTTTTGGATTTTGGGAGACCTTCGGGGGTCTCGGGGTCCCTACTGAGTATCTTATACTCACCCCTGCACGGGCTATGCCCGCACTACGTTGTGTTGGTTGCAGACGACTAACAGCGCTGATCGTGGTGGAGGCTTGCAGAGCAGGACGGTACCTATAGGTGGACCACTGGGCGGGACGAACTCGGAGCGGTAGGCTGGACTGAGGAGCAGAGGAGGCTTTCTGTACCCACCCTTCAGGTGGGAATCCCAGTGGACAACTCGTCATTGCGGCTTTACCTTTTAGTTGTTGTTTTCCATTTCGAGTTGTACTTTACTTTCAGTTTGGGTTTGTATACTGGCCCACTTACTTTTCCGCACTTCACTCTTGTACTAGCTTTTACTTAGTGTTTACCTTTTCCTCTTTCTTACTCTGTAGTTCTTGTTTACTTTACAAAGGAAATGCCTTCCCTTTACTAGGATTTACGCCTTGGTGCTAGTCGCCAGCCCCTGGCCTATGGAAGGCAGGCTTGGGGTAGTCACGAAACGGGCCCCGAGTATGGGTCGTGACAAATTGGTATCAGAGGAGTTCGGTTCTACCGGGAACTCTGATCTTTTCTATGTGAAGCAATAGTGTTTAGCGTATTGGGTGTTGTTATCAGTCCAGGGAGTCCAGTGTTGGTGCGGCAGCCGACGTATCCGTTCACCAGGACCCTGACTTCTGATTTCCGACTTAATGCACGAAAACATTGATTGCATGTGTGTTTCAAGTTTTCATTGTGATTACTTTGTATCAGCTCACCAGGTATACTGTTCTGACCATGGCGCACTTGTTTCCTTTTCAGGATAGCCCCACGACGGCAGCCAACTAGGGTTTTGAGAGTCAAGCGTGACGATAGCCCATCGAGCGACGAGGCCTCGGTATAGGACCCTTTGTCAGCAGTGGCACCAGCGGTAGCTCTACCCGCCGAGCCACCGATGCTTCCAGCACTAGCCGCTGATGATGCACGTCACCTCAGTGCACTGCATGAGTTCCAACACCAGCGACCACCCAGGATCCGCGGGGAGACGGACCCCCAGGCAGCAGAGGACTGGCTGGAGGCGGTGGTGAGAGTTTTCCGGTTAGTGAGGACACCAGCAGACCTCTTGGTGATCCTCGCAGCGAGCCTACTGCACGCAGCAACAGGATGATGGTGGATCTTGATGCTCCAGGTGCACGATGAGGCATCTCTTCTCTGGAAAGACTTTGAGAGCCTTTTCCGCTCAGAGTTCGTCCCAGCCACCCTTCGTGCGGTGTGCATTCAGGAGCTTCTTCAGCTGCGGTAGGGCAGCATGACGGTCGCCCAGTACTCGACGAGATTTAACGATCTCTCGTGCTACTCTACAGACATGGTACGGGACCCATTCTTCCGGGCCCGGACCTTTGAGCAGGGATTGAGACACGAGATCAGGGCATCACTGATCTCCCTCAGCATTCCGACTCAGGCAGGAGTACTGGAGCGAGCCCTTTTGATCGAGAGCTTTCTTTCTGAGTCTACACCAGCGCTGAGACCCACCGCAGGGCGGCACGTAGCAGAGTCTTCTACAGCAGGTAGTCGACGGATGAATCATGGGTCCAGGCAGACCAGACCCTCAGGAAGACGACCTCAGGACACTGGCTCAGCAGTGCGGGGCACACAGCGCGGAGCCAGTCTTTCGAGAGGCAGGCAGTACTACTCATGCGGCGGGCAGAGCCACATGGCTCGTGATTTCCCGACCCGCCGTGCCGAGGAGCAGCAGACGTTTGAGGGAACATCGAGGAAGAGGCATAGGGTCAACCGTGGTGGTCTGTAGGGAGCAGGAGGACGAGGCAGGGGAGCTGGCCGAGCAGCAGGTGGTGGGCGACGCTTTGAGTCTTTACCACCACCACCACCAGGAGGTCCACCTTGACCACAGGGAGTTGGCGGGAAGAGACAGGCACAGCTCCAGGAAGCGGAGGCCTACGACCACGGTGCACCCGAGATGATTTGAGGTACTATCTGTGTCTATTCCACCCTTGCTTCAGTCCTTATTGACACAGGAGCGAGTCACTCTTTCATAGCCGCTTCCCTTGTTCGGAGCTCGGAGATTCCGACAGAGTCGTTGGCTCGATCCTTACGGCTAGAGACTCCTACGGGAGCAGACTCGATGATTATGCACTGGTGCCGGTAGTGTGAGATTACTCTAGGAGGCGAGAGATTCAGCTGGGATCTTCTTGTAGCAGCGTCGAGGCCTTACGACGTCATCTTGGGCATGGATTGGTTGTCTACGGTCCATACACAGATTGACTTTATTAGGCGCAAGGTGCGTTGTGTACGCAACGACGGGAGATGGTTCACCTTCACCGGAGAGAAGGGAGCCTTTGCAGCACAGGATGGACATCCGCAGAGGAGAGGACAGCCCATCACTCATCAGTTGTCTAGCCTCATCCTAGGAGCAGTTGACGTGCAGAGTCCTGATTTTCCTGCAGTGGTGGATCAGTATGCGGACATTTTTCCCGACGACGTTCTAGGGATAACTCATCGCAGAGAGGTAGGCTTTTATATTGACTTGTACCCTGGGACAACCTCGATATCGACTCCAGTATATCAGATGGCCCCCGCTGAGCTTCGAGAGCTACGAGTATAGTTGTAGGACTTGCAGGGCAAGGGGTTCATCTGACCCAGTGTTTCACCCTGGGCTTCCCTGATATTGTTCGCCAAGAAGGCGGACAGGAGCGTGCAACTTTGTGTCGACTATTGTCGCCTGAACCAGGTGAAAGTGAGGAACAAGTATCCGCTACCGAGGATTGACGATATCTTTGATCAGCTCAAGGGAGCACGGTGTTTCTCGAAGATAGAACTTAGATCAGGCTATCATCAGCTCAGAGTTCGGAACGAGGATGTGAAAAAGACGGCCTTCAGATGTCGATATGGCCACTATGAGTTCTTGGTTATTCCTTTCGGTGTAACGAATGCTTCAGCAGTGTTCATGGCCCTCATGAATAGGATCTTTCATCCATACCACGATCGATTTTTCGTGGTCTTCATCGACGACATTTTGATTTAATCGACGACTGAGGAGGAGCACGCCTACCACTTACGGGTTGTACTAGACACACTTCGAGAGAACCATATTTATGGTAAGCTCTCGAAGTGCCAATTCTGGATACGTGAGGTCCACTTCTTGGGACACGTCATTTCTGAGGCTGGAGTTGCGGTGGATCCCGCGAAGATCGAGGTAGTGCTAGCTTGGGATCCACCCAGGAGCGTGACGGAGATGCGGAGTTTCTTGGGACTAGCTGGATACTATCGGAGATTTGTGCCAGACTTCTCCAGAGTTGTGGCACCACTTTTATCTTTGACAAAGAAGGGTAAACCCTTTGTGTGGTCAGACAGATGTCAGTAGAGCTTCCAGGAGCTGAGACAGATATTGACCAGCGCACCTATCTTGAGGTTGCCTGAGGAGGGAGTAGGGTAAGTAGTCTACTAAAATGCATCAAGGACCGGACTTGGATGTGTCCTGATGCAGAAGCGGGCAATGATTGCTTATGGATCATGTCAGTTGAGGCCGCATGAGCAGAACTACGCTACCCATGACCTGGAGTTAGCAGCAGTGGTCTTCGCTCTGAAGACATGGCGACACTATCTGATGGGCGAGCGCTTTAAAGTCTTTTCTGACCACCAGAGTCTCAGGTACATCTTCTCTTAGAAGGACATAAACCTGAGATAGCAGCGATGGCTCGAGTTCCTCCAGGACTATGACTTTGAGATATTCTATACTCCTGGGAAGGGGAACGTAGTAGCCGATGCTCTCAGTAGGAGGATGGGAATACAACTACTTGAGGAGAAAACAGAGAAGCTAGCCTCTTTGTAGATATCCTTCGTGGATAGATATGGAGCAGCCTTCCTTCAGTCACTCATAGTCTCTCCTCCACTACTGCAGCGGGTCAGAAAGGCACAGCGTGGGGATGCTGACTGTGAGACGCGGCGTGCACAGATATCCTCAGGACACGCACCTAATGGATTCTCCTTTGGAGCAGAGCACGAAATCCTTTTCAGAGGAAGTACCTTAGTACCAGTCGCTTTACGAGAGTAGGTGCTGAGAGAGTTTCACACTTATCCTTTTGCGGTAAATCCTGGAGTGGCGAAGATGTACCAGTATCTCAGATGACAGCACTGGTGGCCGGGCATGAAGAAGGTTGTGGCAGAGTTCGTTTCTCGATGCCTCACCTGCCAGTAGGTGAAGGCTGAGCCCCAGGTACTAGTAGGCTTGGTACAGCCCTTCGAGGTTCCGGAGTAGAAGTGGGACGGCATATCTATGGACTTCGTGACTGAACTTCCACACACTTCTAGAGGTCATGACTCCATCTGGGTGATTATCGACCGACTCACCAAGTCGGCTCACTTCTTACCCATCAGAGAGCAGGGCTCAGTGGAGAGCTTGGGACGTCTTTACATTCAGGATATTGTATGGCTTCACGGTGTACCATCATCTATCATCTCTGATCGAGATGCTCTCTTTACTTCTCGGCTTTCGAAGGGGTTACAGGAGGTGTTCGGGACGCAGCTACGTATAAGCACGGCCTTTCACCCTCAGACGGATGGTCAGACGGAGAGGACCATTTAGAATCTCAAGGACATGCTCCGCGCATGTGTCCTCGACCTTGGTCGCAGCTGGGGGGACCACCTACCCTTGGTGGAGTTCGTGTACAACAATAACTACCACTCCACCATCGGGATGGCACCATACGAGGCGTTGTACGGCAGACCTTGCAGATCTCCTTTGTGCTGGACAGACCCCGGGGAGTCAGCACTTGTGGGACCAGAGATGGTCTGGGCCACGACAGAGAAGGTCCAGGTCATCCAGGAGCGGATGAGGATAGCTCAGAGCCGGCAGAAGTCTTATGCTGACAGGAGGTGGAGGCCACTAGAGTTTGAGGATGGCGACCACGTCTTTTTGCGTGTCTCACCTCGACATGGATTACGGAGATTTGGCCGAGGCGGAAAGTTTTCCACACACTTCATCGGACCATTCCAGGTCCTCAGCAGGATTGGAAAGGTGGCTTATCACTTGGCTCTACCACCTCAGTTGCACCGGGTGCATGACGTCTTCCACATATCCCAGCTGAGGAGATACGTACACGACCCGACGCACATCATTGACCATGGGGAGCTAGACGTTGATGATGGGGCGACTATTGCAGAGGTTCCGGTGTAGATCGAAGATCGATAAGAGTGGGTCCTACTTAGACTTTCGATTCCTCTAGTGCGCATCAGATGGCAGCACGAGAACCTCCAGGAGAGCACTTGGGAGCGGGGGGATTAGATGCGTGCTCAGTACCCTCATTTGTTTCCCTAGTTATGATGTATCTTTACAGGGATGTAAAGCCCTGAGGTGGGAGTAATGTAAAGACCCGTAAAATTCAAGGGAAATTTTTTCTTAATTTTCTTTGGAATTTTACAACAACGCGGTTTTGGACGGCACTTGATTCCGAGGCCCGGAGTGCCCGGAATTTCTATCTGAAGTTTAGCTCAGGTACGTTTAGTGAACGAACGAGCGGGAATTCCTATCTTTTGAACCGGTGCCCGGAATCGAATTATGAGGGCACCGATGGAACCGCAGTTCCGGTAATTGCTTAGGAACTCATGTTCCGGAGTTGCGTTTTCACGAGAGTTAATGAAACAAATTGTGGAAGTTTAATTCATAATTATTCTACAATTTTTATCTTACCCTAAATGATTTATCCTTTGGATGGAAGTTGGGTAACTACCCAAAATCCCTTGGGAGGTTATGAGGGTGGTGGGCCCCACACGAACCCCACCCCTTCATATCCTCTAAACCCCCTCAACTCCCATTTTAAATGTTGATAACTTAAGTTTATCAAACTTATGTATTTAATGTTGAGTGTTTATTGTAAGTTTTTGAAATTCAAACATTTGAATTTCAAAAGGCTTGTTCTGTTAATAAAATAAGAAAGGAGCTTATTTTATTTTGTTGTTAGAGTTTTGTCATTGAGAGGTTTTGGGAAGAACATCTTATTCTTCGACGAAGAACGTGAAGAACACCTCGGACTCCGATGAAGCACACCGTTCTTCAATGAATAACATCTCCGCCGAAGAATGCGGAGAACTTCATCCACGATGTTCTTCTTCAGCGATGTTTCCTCTTCAGACGCACCTCGATGACAACGGAATAGACGTTTGTTTTCCGTGACGCCTGACCTCCGCGATGCTCGTCTTCCACGGCTCGTTGACGTGCACCATTCTTGAAACCGAAGTAGGGGATTTATTTTGTTTAATTATTTTTCCGTTCATGATTCTAGTTTTGTCGATCTTCGTGGATATTTGACTAAATGATAATGTTTAACGAGAGGTGTCCGGACCGCACAAACACGGCTGACCCTCCTCCTTTATTCTTGTTGAATCTTTGTGTAAGGAACGGAATGGCGTGGTGCTGTCGCACCACACAGAAATTGCATGGCAAGTACTTCGCGGCGCCTTCGCGCCGCACCGTGAAGTTGAACAAGGACGCGACGTCGTCGCGCCGCGTCGAAGAAAACCGAAGACACCGCGGCCGGAGCGGGGCTGCGGCGGAGGGGCGTGGTGTCGTCGCACCGCGCTAGACGACAAGGGCCGCGGCCGGTTTCGGGCCGCGGCGGAGCAGGGTGACCGGCGGCCAGTGCCGGGCCGCCGACGTCGGAGCTGGATGGGGACTGGCCATCGCCGGTCCCGTTAGGCAGGAACCGGCCGGCCAGGTCAGGCCAGCCGGACGAGGAGAAGCCAGGGGAATTAATTCCCCCGGTCGGCCATCTTTGCGGCCCCCAATTAAGGGGTCGCGGTTACATGAAAAGGGAGGGGCAGCGCCCCCCCCCCCCCCCCCCCATACACACGAGCCAAAAACTGCTAGGCCGTTTTGGCCGAGCACCGACCGGCGCGCCCAGCGCGCGGGTCGCCGGTCCGCGCCTGCCGGGCCGGGTCAACCCGGACCCAGGTCGGGTCGACCCGGTTCGGGCCGACCCAAGGGGTCTCGGGCCGGGTTGGTCCGGGCCCGAAACCCCCGTTTTCGGACCGTTTGGGTTCAATTACCCATATCTCAGGCTACGTACCTCTGATCGACGCGCCGTCAGCGGCGACACAATCCTTGGAACGAGGCGGTCGTTTTGGAATATTGCACTCAAGGTTTCGGAATACTTTGGGTATGGCCAGGTCGGTTTTTACACTAAACCAACCGGGCCCTCAGAGCGGAAACACTCATATCTTGAGTTTCGGACGTCCGATTGACGTGCCATCAACTTTGTTGAATTCCTCTAAGTGAGACAGATCTTTTGGCTTACTCCGCCCGAGGTTTAGACGCATATGGAGAATGGTCGGGATGGTTTTTCCTTAAAAACCAACCGGGCCCCTGGGACGAAAAAGCCAATAACTCTCAGACCGGGCGTCTGATTGACGTGCCGTCTGCGACTTTGAGTTCCTGTTGATGATACGGAACTTTGGGATACATCAACTATGGACTATGTGTCAGTTGATGTATCAGTCTCTCGGCTCGTGGAGCGGACCCTCCCGAACGAGCTTACTGTGTGCGGGAACCCTAGAGCTGGCTGCGACTGCTACTGTGACTGGGACGACGACTGTGCAGAGATCCTCAGTGGATTCGTCGATGACGACTACAACACTCAGTGATCCTGTGTGGATCAGTGCTACCGATCCTGTGTGGGTCTGATCCTGTGTGGGTCAGCGCTCAGCGGTTCTGTGTGATCCAGTACCTACATATCCTATGTGGGTCCAATCCTGTGTGGGTCATTGCGGGGGTTAGTACCTATCGATCCTTTGTGGGTCCGACGACTTAGATGGATCAGTGATCATCTCTATCATCTTTCGAAGAAGTATACCTGTGTGAGCTGAATCCTATTTTGAATACCTATGTGGATTGTGTTGTGCTATCCTGTGTGGATTACGTTTTGCTTTCCTGTGTGGAATACGTATGCTCTCCTGTGTGGACTGGGTTGTACTTGGGCTCGGAGGTTGGAGCCTTTTGGAATTGATGACTTAGGTATATGTATGGGCATATACCTAAGCAGTGTCGGTTGTTACTTCGTGATTGTATCTTTTCTTTGTGGTTTATCCTTGGTGGATTTTGGGAGACCTTTGGGGGTCTCGGGGTCCCTACTGAGTAGCTTATACTCACCCCTGCACGGGCTATGCCCACACTATGTTGTGTTGGTTGCAGAAGACAGACAGCGCTGATCGTGGTGGAGGCTTGCGGGGGAGGACGGTACCTAGAGGTGGACCACTGGGCGGGACGTACTCGGATCAGTAGGCTGGACCGAGGAGCAGAGGAGGCTTTCTGTACCCACCCTTCAGGTGGGATTCCCAGTGGACAGCTCATCGTTGCGGCTTTACCTTTCAATTGTTGTTTTCCATTTCGAGTTGTACTTTACTTTCAGTTTGGGTTTGTATACTGGCCCACTTACTTTTCCGCACTTCACTCTTGTACCAGCTTTTACTTAGTATTTACTTTTTCTACTTTCTTACTCTATGGTGCTTGTTTACTTTACAAAGGAAATGCCTTCCCTTTACCGGGATTTACCCCTTGGTGCTAGTCGCCATCCCCTGGCCTATGGAAGGCGGGCTTGGGGTAGTCACGGCACGGGTCCCGAGGACAGGTCGTGACATGTTTCTCTTAAATATATTCGAGTCATAGCCTATTTTTCATAAAGCACTGAGTTTATTTGAAACAAAACTTGGTTATTCCAGAGATAGTCATATCCCAACCATTGAACATAAATTTTCCACTTGTGTGTATTGAATTTTGAAAATATGAAATACATGGTTGTGTTTAGGATGATATTTAGAGCATGATATAATTAACTTAATTTTTTGTGAATAGTAACATACCCTTATGAATAGTAACATACCCTTATGAATAGTAACCTACCCTTATGAATATTAACTTACCCTTATGAATAGTAATATAACTCTTATGAATGGTATCCATACCCATGAATATATAAATAAATTTAGGTACCTTAAAAATGAAGTTGAATAATTTAAGTGTTTATATTTTTTGATTAAATAATGATTTTATTTAAATATTAAATTAATCATATTTGGAATTTTTTTTGAAAAATGGACTTCCTTTTTGGAGTCTACATGTCAAAAAATGATTAGGGTGATTTTTTGGGGATTTTTCTGAAATACTATAATTTTTTGTGAATAGTAAAATGCGATAATTTACAATAAATGATAAATAAGGGATTTATTGAGTCATTAACAATGATCTGAGGAAGTAAGACCAATTGGTTCAAATTCAAATGAATTTATTACTATTATTGGGCATTTAATACTTTCAATTACTTGTCTTGTGAAAAAATAATAAACTAATAATTAAAAATTATGTAAACCCTCCTCTCCTCCACTATAACCCCTCCACTCCCTCTTCTCTTCACTCCTCTCAAGCCTTGTAACTTGTCAATATTCTGCACAAATCTCTCCCCAAGATCCTCCCCCAGGTATAAAAACCCCTAGACTCTTTAAAATACCAAAACCTCTCCTCTTAAGAGGTTCTCAAAGGAGGAAGTCTCAAGAGGTAAATTCATCTTTCCAATTCTTTCTTTTCTTTTAAGTTTTATATTTTTGTTTCTTTCCTCACCTCCTTTCACCAAAATAGTTTTATAACTCCTATAACATACATGTACTGATTTTTTTTATTATAATGAGATATTTCATTATCTTATCTCCTTAACCACCTTCTTTTGAAATAAATTAATGCACCATTTGAGATGTTCCAATTTAGCACATTCAAGGACAACAGTTTATCAATTTCTATTATTATTATTAATTCTGGTCATGAAACCATTCATGTTATTGTTGAAATAGATTATTATATATGTAATATATACTATTTTTTGTTCTATAATACTTTTGTACAAATGTTAGTAAGTTAAAAATAAAAACAAGTTCGTTGTAATCAAACCCACCGGTTAACAAAAATGGTTGTCACTGTGGTTTTATATGATAATTCGACTTCACTCCAAGTAACCAAATTAAATTTAAAACCATGTAATATCATGGATGTTCACTAATAGAATATAACTTTAATTCTGGATAACCACTTTCATCTTACATGTTTATCCAAAGATGAATATAAGCGAACCGATCATTAAAACCAAGTAAACAAACGAGCTCGAACAATGAAATTGAACATCAAAACCAATCAAACCAGTTATAAATGAAATTAAAATGATTATACTAAACTAATTAAAAATATAATAGGATATAGAATTATTAATTAATAAACATAATTATTTTATTTCGGTCTTTAATAACAAGTGGAGAACACCAACAGATTTAAGGTGAGGGATTTCTCAACTCAATTTTCATTCTTTGAGTTAAAAATATATTTCATTGGTTACATTGTTGCAAGAATATATTTGAATGACCCATGATTATTATACACTATATTACCACTTATATTTTGTGGATTTTTATTTTTCACACATAAATATTTCATTGATTTATCTTCACTCTAATGACACAATTTTTGTAAGGGATATCTTAACTCAATTTCCATTCGTTGAGTTAAACATCAATGTCATTGGTTTTTTATTTTCCCAAAATATGTGTAAATGACCTATGATTGTTTTATTTTGTATATAAACTTTTATTTTATGGTTTTATGTTTGACACACATAATTATTTCATTGATTTGTTCTTAATCTAATGATATGTTCTTTTTAAGGGATCCTCTCTCCCACTTTTGTTCAAGAATCTCCCCAATGTTGTGCTCTTTTATTTTTTATACCTAATGATGGGGTATGTTTTTTCGACTCCCTCATACATCCCTTATGATATATAAATAAATTTATACCCCTTTACCTCTCATTAATCCCTCGCAATAACACTCGTTACCATGCCGAAATTTTTGTAAGGGGTTTTCTCAACTCACTTTAAATTATGTGGGATTTCCAGTGTCCTTATGTTATTTCTTATATATGGTATATGTGTACTACCAATTTATATATATTATAATGATTATCCTAATAATAATGGTATTTTGTGATTAATTTGGTGGTTATTAACTTTTGGTCATATGACTCAATTGATTACATCATGGTAACGATCTTTGTCTCAATTTTCACTTCATTGTGACATGCTTAGTATTGTGCACCTACTTCTTCTTATGTGGTGTACCTAATGCCCATTTGAGATAACTTTTAAATTGAAATTATATTCCATTTAAATTTCTATATTCTCATATCATGTATTTGATTATTGTCTAATTTGTATACCATTTTACATACGATATTTATTTTGGATATTTTTTTTATAGTGGAAATATTGATGAATATGTATCCTTTATTCTATAAAGATAATGTAAAGGAATATTTCTATTATGTGTAATCTATGTATAAATAATTATTTGGACATAAAGTGGCATGTGGGGTCTGCTATATCCCCATAATGCATCGATGAGTCTCATGAGACTAATCAATTGGCGATAAACCCTTCGAGATTTTTTCTAAAGAATCATATGGGTTTCTACCCACAAAACTAAAAAGTTTTTATATTATTAAGGTATCATGTGACAGATACATGATTTCCAATTAATAAGAATTATCTTTATTCATTATCAATTCTTACTATCCATGAGTTTTTCACTATGACAAAATGTATGCATGTTGTTTCATTCTCATTTTATTAATGGCACGAGTATTTCATTTACTCGTCGTGCCATATTGATTATGTAAATTTTTTTACAATTATGTTATTATTGATTCGTGATTCAGCTATTTTTAACCCTTAATTATCATTTTATCTCACCGCTTTCATTTTTTACTTTCAAAATGTGATGAATATGAGATCAATTATTGAGTTCTTGTGGATGAATTTTTTAGTTTTTGTTATGTATTGTGTTTTTTTAAACTTTTACAATGTAATTTGAGTAACATCTATGTATCCTGTTTCTTCAAGACTACTAAGCTGATCATTCCTTCAAGATTTTCTTTCCTTCTATCAATTCTAATATAACAAGTAATGCACTGACTCCAGTCTAGAGGGGTTGGTTTGTTACAGTTGGTATTAAAGAAAGTTCAGTAGAAAACATGGAAACTAGGGAAGGAAATGTACAGTAGGGAACAAAGTCCTAAGGTAGTATTTGAGGATTAATGTACAAGAATCTCCTATTATATTGGTAAGGAATTTATTATCTGAATATTTCTAGAAAATTCATCCCAGTCTGGATATGAGAAGGTAGAGGTTGCTCTAGCATAGATGTACCTAGGAGTGAAAGCTCTGACAGGGAGTTTTGGGCTTGACCTGGGATATCCTGGTACATGACAATGGGCCTTATTGCACTCTTGGTTATGAAACTCATGAGTTATATGCTTAGGATAATTTATATTTTATTTAAAAGCCATTATGAAGGTTTGAAATGTAAACTATTCCTCAAAGAACACATTTTTCAGATAATGAGATTAGCCATATGTAGGATCACAATTTATGCTTAGCATTTTGTTAAATTAAGATTATACATTTTGATTCGTACCCTAATCTAGTGTGTTCCATTATATAGAAATGGATTCTAATGGAAGAAGGGGAATCAATACTCGTGGGCAATGTAGGGATATAACCAATAAGCAAGTCAACAAAGTCAATGTTGGTGAAAATCATATCATGACCATATTGGGACAACATACTTAGGTTGTGACAAATAACCATTCCACACCTATGTTAGATCGTTTCATGTGGTAGAAGCCACCATCTTTCAGCAGGACTACTAATCCAGTGGTTACTGAGCAATGTATTAGGTACCATTAAAATATATTCATGTAATTGAGATGTAATTAAAATGAAAAGGTATTACTGACAGTATATTATCTCAGGGGTGACGTTGATCAGTGGTGGTCCTTGATTCAGAATACCATAGAGGAAGAAGAAATAGAAGATATGTAATGGAGGACTTTTAAGTAAATATCATTATAAAAATATTTCTCTTGTGAGCATTGAAACGAAAGGAAGAGGTAATTCTTTAGATTAATGAAAAGGGAAAAATATTGTGTTGTAGAGTATAAGGATACCATTACAAGGATAGCCATATATTCCATAGATTACCTATTTGACTCGGCAGACAAGATTGATCATTTTTTAGAAGGTCTTAAGCCATGTCTTTGAAGGGAACTGGATTCCCAAAAATTTCATCATATGATGAAATTGTATCAAGTTCCATAAAAAAAGAATGTAATTTGCTAGATCCAGTTTTTTCAAGGGAAACCATGATAAAAAAAAGTAGTACTCTGATAAAAAATGGAAAGTTGAAGTGCCAAATAAGTACAAGGGAATGATGAAATTCCCATTATGTGAAAATTGTGGAAAGAATCATATCGGGAAATGCTTGAAAGGCATGGGTTTTAATTTTCTTTCAAACTATGATGGGAATATTTATTGCAAGAAAAAGTTACAATTTTTTAAAACGGTGTAGAATCTTAAATCTTTTGGATAGAGACCTCTCCATTTGATTCTTATCTAGACCCACCCCATTAGCTCTATTGAATGAAATTCTTGGAGATGAAGAGAACCCAATTTCTATGGGTGAGGAAATAAAACCTAAAATTGAATTTGTGCATATAGTGCATGAATACATTGATGAATTTCTAGAGGATTTACCTAGATATCCTCCATAGTGGGAAATTGGGTTTTCTATAGACTTAATTCCTGATGCGAGACCTATATCAAAGACCCCCTATAGAATGGCCACTGTGGAGTTAGTTGAGTTAAAGAAACAACAAGAGGAGTTGAGTGACAAAAGATTTATTCAACACAGTGTTCTCCATGGGGAGCCCCAGTCCTGTTTGTCAAGAAGAAAGATGGATCCATGAGTCTATGCATTGATTATACGGAAATCAATTATATCACAATAAAGAATATGTATCATATGCATCAGATTGATGATTTATTTGATCAAATTAATGGGTTAAATACTTTTCAAATATTGACCTTCGGTCCAAGTATCATCAGCTGCATGTGAGGAAGGAATATATTCCTAAGACAACATTTTGAACTAGGTATGGACATTACGAGTTTACAATGATGCCTTTTGGACTGACTAATGTACCCTTTATTTTCATGGATTTAATGAATAGATTTTTTAAGGAATATCTTGATAACTTTGTTGTGGTATTTATCAATGACATCCTGGTGTACTCAAAAAGCTATGAAGACCATGAGGGTCACTTGTGGATTATTATGAAAACTATTAGATGAAATGAATTATATGGGATGTTTAGAAAGTGAAAATTCTAGCTTCAATTAGTTTCTTTTCTAAGCCATATTGTCTCTAAGAATGGAACCCTATTTGATCCTGCAAAGACAAAGGAAATCCAATATTGAACCATGGCAACAAACATAATTGAGGTACAAAGTTTTATTGGATTAGCAGGTTACTATAAGCGTTTCGTTTAGAATTTTTCCCTACTGGATAACCTGCTAACCAAGATCACACATAAAGAAGTTAAGTTTGTGTGGACGAAAGAATGTACAGAATTCTTCTAGGAATGGAAAAGAATATTGGTCAATGCTCCAATTTTGACTCTTCCATCTAGAAGTGATGGATTCGTAATATACAGCGATGCATCAATGAACGAAATGAGTTGCATCCTTATGAAAAAAGGTAAAGTTATTGCTTATGCATCAAGACATTTGAAGACTCATGAGAAAAATTACCCAACTCATGATCTTGATTTAGCATCCATAATCTTTGCTCTAAAAATATGGAGACATTATCTCTACAGAGAAAGATGTGAGATTTATACGGACCACAATAATTTTAAATATATTTTCACTCAAAAATAACTCAATATGAGGTAAAGGAGATGGCTCGAGTTACTCAAAGATTACTATTGATCAATAAACTACCACTCAAGAAAGGAAAATAAGGTTTCATATGCATTAAAAAGGAAAGATCACCAACTCTTGACCCAAATGAGGATTGAAAGAGATCCTGTATATGTGGATCTAATAAAGTTGGATATAGGAATTGTTAAGGTAGGGGAAACATCTTTCCCCTTTCAAATGATTGCTAAACCATATTTATTATAGAGGATAAAAAGTTCTCAATCTGATGATGATAATCTGCACAAGAAAATTATTATTGTTAAGTATGGGATATTGGAAGACTTCGTGTACGAAGAAAGAGTTCTAAAGTTTGGAAAGAGGTTATGCATCCCATCAGTACCTGAGATAAAAAGGGTACAATTAGATGATTCTCATAGCTCAAATTTATATATACACCTGAGTAGCACTAAGATGTATAGAGATATGATAGAATATTTTAGGTGGGATAATATGAAGTGGGAAATTACTCACTACGTGTCAAGGTGTCTAGTTTGTCAACAAGTGAAGGAAGAGAGACAACATCCTAGAGGAGTGATGCATCCTTTACCTATTTTTATGTGGAAGTGGGATAAGAATACGATGTATTTTTTCACCAGACTACTGAGGAAACCGAGATGGAATGATGTAATATGGGAAATTGTTGATTGTCTCACAAAATTAGCACATTTCCTTCCTATAAGAGAGGATTTACCTGTTGAGCTCCTGGAAAGACTTTTTATTAATGAAGTTGTAAGACTTCATGGTGAACCTCTATCAATTATGTCTGATTGAGATCCCCAGATTACATAAAAATTAAGGAAAAGTCTCCTGAAGGTTTTTAATACTGAGATTTGTATGAGTAATACTTATAACCCCCAAACTAATAGACAATCTAAAAGGACTATTCAAACTCTGGAAGACATGCTGAGATCATGCTATCTTGACTTCCTAGGTATGTGGGATCAATACTTTCCTTTGGTGGAATTTTCTTACAACAATAGTTTCCCTTCTAGTATTCAAATGGCTCCATATGAAGCATTATATGGAAAAAGATGTTGAACTCTAACTTGTTGGGACAAAGTTTGTGAGAGGAAGATTATAGGCCAAGAACATATTGAAGAGACCATAGAAAAGGTGAAGACAATTCAATCCCATATGAAAGTAGCTCAAAGTACGAAAAAGAGTTATGATGAAAACCAGAAAAAGGATTTGGAATTCCAAGTGGGAGATCGTGTCTTTCTGAATGTATCTTTTTGGAAGGGTGTCTTAAGGTTCGGTAAGAAAAGAAAACTGAGCCCTAGGTACATCAAACCGTTTGAAATTATGGAAAGAATCAGAGCTGTAGCTTACCATTTAGCAATTCCTCCAAGTCTCTCCAATGTTCATGATGCGTTCCATGTGTCCTTGTTGAAGAAATACATGCCAGACCCAATGCATCTACTCACCTATGAAGAAATAGAACTGTAACCTGATTTATTATACTGTGAAGAGCCTATCGGGATCCTTGACACAAGAGAGAAGGTATTGAGAAATCAGATGACTCATCTAGTAAACATTCTTTGTAAAAACTAGAATATGGGGGAAGTAACATGGGAACTAGAGGATGTTATGAAGAAAATCCACCCACATCTTTTTGGTGGGCTCTATAGATGAAAAATTTCGAGGATGAAATTTCTGAAGGAGGGAATATTGTCGCACCCCAAATATTTTATGGTATGTTTCACTTAAATACATTTGAGTCATAGCCTATATTTCATAAAACACTGATTTTATTTGAGACAACACTTGGTTACTTAGGATATAGTCATATCATATCCATTGAACTTAAATTTTCCACTTGTGTGTTTTGAATTTTGCAAATCTGACATACACGGTTGTGTTTTGGATGATATTTTGAGCCTGATAGAATTTACTTAATTTTTGGTGAATAGTAACCTACCCTTATGAATAGTAAACTACCATTATGAATAGTAAATTTTCTTTATGAGTAGTAATATGAATCTTATGAATGATATCCATACCCATGAATGAATAAATAAATTTAGGCACCTTAAATGTAACACCCGAGACTTTTATGTTATATAAATCATCAAAGGAATCTTTTTCTACACACAACACTTTCTTGGCTTGCTTTACACGAAATCATGAGTTTCCTCGATAGCTTGCGTCGTATGCAATACCGAGTTTCACTAAACAACGATATACTGTTAAAATATTATTAAAACTAGCCGTTATGAATAGTTATAACCACTTTTTCAATTTTTATAAATTTTAATTTTCCAAATGGACTTCATTTGGGATTCGTAATATCGAAATTAGCATAGGGTGAAATTTTGGTATTTTTCTGAAAACTTTCAATTTTTGATGAATAGTGAAACCACTAAGTGGTAGTTAAAAAAACTGATTTTTTCATAAAACATAATTTTACCTCTTCTGTGAGTGGAATTTCGAAAATCCGAGAGACACAGTTGATGTCAGTAAGAAAAATGTGGTTCAATGAGATGAAAATAATTTTTTGGTGAATAGTAACTTTTTACTTTTTTTTACCACGGTTAAAAGTAAATAGGATAACTAATGGTAAAAATGATATTATTATTACCCTAACACATGTCCTAATTATATTGGACAAGTGTAATTCAACCAAATACAACCATAGAATAAATATATGACCATTTAGGCCCACTTGGATTAGATTAGGACATTTATTATTAATTTATTTAAAGAAGGGTTAAAATAGTTAAAATCAAAGTTTAATAAGTAAATAATTTTTAATATGGGGTTATACATAAGATAAATTCGACTATAAATATTAATTAGAAATATAAAAAGATTTCCTACATAATGGTATTTTATTTTTAATTTTTAGACATTAAATAATTTAATTTATTTATGACACAACGATGATGCAGTAATTATCTTATTAATGAAATATTGACATAATTGATGTTATAAATACCCAAATAAATATAATTTGAGACTTTTTATGAATTCCACTAATTTTCTAGGTTAATGTGACATGTTAGTATTGATTTAATTAACTTTTTTTGAACTTATCATTCTGTTATGATTTTCACAAAAATCAATTACTAAATAGTGTCAAAATTGACATAAAATAGTATTTAAAACAAATATTATATTATTAATTGTCATTTTATTTCTAAAAATCTAAGGTTCGTCCAAATGACTTAGATAAGGTTATATATATTAATAATAAACAACTTGGGGTTCGTTTGGCTTGATATAGTAAGTTTATTAACCTTATAGTATAAGAACACAAGAAGACACGGTAAAAGTAAAATTATTTAACTTAATGTTAAATCTACATGATAAGGTTAAAATAGGAACCTAAACTTGTCTAAATTATATTGGATGAGATTATTTCGACCCATCCCCACCTTAGCCTCGAAATAAATCAATTTGGATCTATTTAAAACCGAACTTGACTTTTTAATAAAATAATATTTTTAGTTATTCCAAAGGTGCCCCTCTCCTCCCTTATAAAAGGGCACCTCCTCCCTCTCTTCCTCACACCACTTTGAGCCTTCAAGCTCGGCCGACCCTGCCAATTTCTTCTCTCCACTTCCCTAGAAACATACTAGAGGTTCTGGTCTTCTTTAAAGAACTATTTTAGTGCCCTAAAAGGAGGTCTCAAAGAAGCAGTTCAAAGAAGAGGTAATGTCTGTTACCGATTCTTTCATCTTTATTTATTCTTCCACTTCTTCTTCTTTAGTTGTTTCATTATGAAGTAATAACATCAGTATCAATCATATACCTATATGTTATTATAAGTATGAAACAACCCTATTTCACCATCTATCCATCCTACGGAAAAAAGAAATCACCGCGTGTGCGTACATACGGAATACCGTCTCCACACCGTGGTGTAATCTATTTTCCACAACCACCTTACTTGGATGGGTATAATGGTGTAAATAATGACTCTATATGACTATTATAAAGTGATACTGATTCTGAAATAGTATACATACACTTAAATACAATTCCACGATCATAGGAACGATATCATCACTCGTGCGTACGTACGGAATACCGTCTCCACGATGTGATTCAACTCGTTATACATGATCTTCATTTCATAATGATTATATAAATGAATTGAATGAATTAATATGATATATATTACACTAATACCATTCTGTAAATTAGGTATCTATAACCTAAAGAGAATAATAAGAATTTATTCGACAAAACACGCATAAGAACAAAAAGTTATAAACACCCGAATAACAAGTAGCAATGAAATATTACTACTAAGAAGATAATAATATGACCAAATATGATATCATAAAAATATGTATGATTCTAGAATAAGTCAATAACATTATTTAAATCATTATACAGGAGGTTCGGACACGTACAAAGCATATCATACCTAAGGTAAGGGAAATATCACAATCTCATTTTTATCCGAGATTGTTTATACTTTAGTATTTACTGGGGTGTATTTTATCATCAACATCCATGTTTCCTGAATATGTAATTTTATTTCCATCCACCTACAATTTTTTAAATCCAATTTTACCCTTCGGCGAGTTTTTAGTAAAGAATATGAAAGGAATCTTTTCTCATTTTTCATACGAGGTACTTTTTGACTTTTCCGACAAAAGTACGAGAAGAATGTTTTTTAACTTATACAGCATGAATGGATTTTTAAAACATTATTTCCAAGAATCATCCTTTAAAAGTTTTCAAGCTTATTTTTAATCAACTTTATTTAGATTAAAATTGTATGACATGTTAAGAAAGGAAAAAAAATTGAAGTAGAAAGGATATTTTCCTCAAGAATGGAGTTCAAGTGTTTTATCAAAATTATTTTCCATATAAAATAATATAGGGTTCTGTTTATATACCTATTATTACATTGATATAATTATGAATTCCTTTATCTTATATGAATTGTTTTATGATGTCATGATGTTTAAGATTCCCATTTTTATTACATGGGTTATGCTTTGATGTATGGTTTATGATTTTGTGGTACACATAAGAATGGTATCATTATGAGATGGGTGGGACCTATATCTCCCTCCAATGCATTGGGTAAAGATTTTATATCTCATGAGAGAGACATGGCTGGAATGGTAGGTTATACCGGTTTAGTGAAACAGGACTGAAACGAGGGTTACTCGGTTCAGAAAAGGACTTTGTCCACTAAGATAGTCTTGGAAATGAGTCTTGAATAATAAGAAATGATTCTCTATGATTATGTGTGTATGCCACAAAGTTTCATGTTTTAAGTTATGATTATTGGGATTACATTTCACTACTATGATTTATCCCATCTTATGAAATTATGATCTCTTTTGTAGGTTAATATTTCCAATATGTTATGTTCTTATGAATATGATGTGATTGATATTTCTTTTGTTTACCCTTACTGAGAATTTGAGCTCACCCTTTTGTATGTTTTATTTCCCCAGGTCAAGAATAAGGTTATTAAGTAGAATATGCCAAAAAGGGACTCTAGATATGATGAAATAAATGGGAGGCAAAGTAGATGCTTTATGAACCAGTTATTTATGTTTCCCAGTTTCTAAAGACACTATACCTTTACTATCCTTTCTTGGTTTTGTTATATGTTGTAATAAGTGTGATTCAATTCTGAAGTAATAACAATGTATGTAAATTATGGGTCATTATAGTTGGTATCAGAGGAAAGGTATAGTCAACCTTTGGAAACTAGGATGTGAAAGCCTTAGTAAGAACCCTAAGGATAAGTCTAAGCATAGAACACAATCTTAGTGTTTTAGAAATGGCCATGAATAACCTAGGATAAGACCTTAAGTGTTAAATTTTATTCTTGATTATGTGATTTTCCTATTATAATTAGTGTTGCTCAAACTATTATTCTTGGTTTTAGTCAATGGCTGGAACCCGAAGGAACCATGTAAATGTGGAATGCGACGGGTAATGAAATGATTGTCCCCCTGAGCAACCAAACGTTATGGGAGCTGGAATGAAAAATCTTTTATCCATGCTCACACAACTTTCTCAAGCTATGAATCATGCAGGACTTCCAAACGAGAAAAGGAAGGAGAAACATTCTGTTAAATCCTTCATGAGACAGCGTCCACCTTCATTCAGTGGGTCTACTGATCCATTAGTTACTGAACAATGTATTAGTACTACTGATAAGATATTTTCAGTTCTTCAATGTTCTGAGCATGATAAAGTCATCTTAGCAGTGTATCGTTTGGAAGGTGATGCTAATCAATAGTGGAATATTATTAAGAATATGAGGCAAAGGGATGAAATTGAGTACATGTAATGGGATGAGTTCAAGAACATATTTTTCAATAAGTACTTCCCTCGTATTCTCCGAAAAAATATGGAGAAAGAGTTTCTTGAACTGAAGCAAAAGGATGATGAATCTGTTGGTACCTATGAAGAAAATTTTACAAGACTTGCAAGGTACGCTTCTG
Source organism: Viscum album (assembly GCA_963277665.1). Lineage (NCBI taxonomy): Eukaryota > Viridiplantae > Streptophyta > Magnoliopsida > Santalales > Viscaceae > Viscum > Viscum album. Next base: position 1,414,571,457 of record OY728156.1, read on the forward strand.
GTATTATTATCCAACCTGATAGTAAGATCGATCGATTCTTTAGTGGCTTAAAACCAAGTCTTCGAAGGGCCTTATACATAAGGGACTTTAATAGCTATGAGGAAATCGTTTGATGTGATCTCAAAGTTGAGATGGAGATTGGAGTAACCCATCAGTCATATGGGTTTGATAAGAAGAGGAAAATGGAATTCAAAGGAAAATCTAAAGAGCACACTGAAAAGAAGATGAGATTTCCCTTATTCTTAAAGTGTGGAAAGAAAAACGGAGAGAGTTGTCATAAAGGGACAAGTAAATGTTTCAAATGTGGAAAGAAAGGTCATCGGGAATTTGAATGCCGCGATGATGGGAAGAAGATGTCTAATGATGCAAACAAAGGAAGTGATACACAGAATGAACCTACTACACATCAATGTTTCAAGTGCAAGTAGATGGGACATTAGACCAATAAATACCCTAATCCAAGGGTTGATGATGATGGTCGACGTCACCAAACTCTTAAGGCTAAAGACAAAGGAAAGTCACAAGCAATTTCTATCAGTGATGTGGAGTACGATAACGATTTGTTGAAAGGTACACTTACCATCCACTCTAAAGTAGAAAATATTTTATTTGATTCTGGATCCACCCACTCCTTTATTTCTGAAGAATTTTCTTAGGGTATCACCGTATTACCTCAACAATTAGATGTTGAGTTAGCTGTGACAACACCTAATGGCACAACAGTCACATCAAAAGTTTATAATTATTCTCCAATTGAAGTTTGTGGGAAAGTGCTTCCTGCAAATCTTGTGATCCTTCCTATAGTGGAATTTGATGTGATTCTTGGCATGGATTGGCTTTCTATACATGGAGCTCATATCAATTTCCCAAGAAGGGAAGTCACATTTCATATTCCAGATCAATCTATGATCGTCTATCGATGCAAGGACGAACACAACCTTCCAGTGGAAATTTCTTCCATTTTATGGGTATTGATTCCACTAAATGAAGGTTATTTATCTCAAATGGTTGGTGGGAAACTCACGATTAAGAATATTCCCATTGTATGGGAGTTTGATGATGTCTTTCCAGAGGAATTACCAGGTCTTCCACCGAATCATGAAGTTGAGTTTTCAATAGAACTCGTACAGGGTGCTTTGCCTATTTCAAATACACCTTATAGAATGGACCCAATTGAGTTGCAGGAATTGAAGAAGCAACTCCAAGAGAATCTTGATAAGGGGTTCATACGCCCTAGTGCATCACCTTGGGGAGCACATGTTCTGTTTGTTAAGAAGAAAGATGGATCAATGAGACTCTGCATTGACTATCGAGAACTTAACAAGATCACTATCAAGAACAAATATCCTCTCTCGTGCATTGATTACCTATTTGACCAACTACGCGGAGCTCAATACATTTCCAAGATTGATCTTCATTCAGGGTATCATCAATTAAGGGTCAAAAGGGAGGATATACCAAAGACGGCTTTCCGTACAAGGTATGGACACTATGAATTTATAGTGATTCCATTTGGTCTTACTAATGCCCCTTCTATCTTCATGGATCTAATGAATAGAGTCTTTAAAGACTATCTTGATCAGTTTGCGGTAGTCTTTATAGACGATATTCTTGTCTATTCAAAGAGCAAGGAAGAACATGAAGATCAATTGAGAATTATATTGAAGACCTTGATAAAGGAGAAGCTTTATGCCAAATTTACCAAGTGTGAATTTTGGCTTCAAAAAGTTGCATTTTTGGGTTACATAATCTCAAAAGAGGGGATATCTGTGGATCCAGCAAAAACAGAGGTTATCAAAAGATAGTCAAGACCAAAAACAGTGACTGAGATCCAAAGTTTTCTTGGTTTGGCTGGATATTATCGACGTTTTGTAAAAGATTTTTCACGATTATCTAATCCACTCACCAAGTTGACTCGGAAAGGAGTTAAGTTTTTTTGGACGGAGGAATGTGAAGAGAATTTCAAGGAGTTGAAAAGAAGGTTATCTAGTGCACCTGTGCTCACACTGCCTTGTAGTGGAGAAAGGTTTGTGATCTACAGTGATGCATCCAAGAAGGGATTGGGGTGTGTTCTTATGCAAAATGATATGGTGATAGCTTTTGCCTCATGACAGTTGAAAATCCATGAGCAAAATTACCCAACACATGATTTGGAGTTAGATGCGGTAATCTTTGCATTAAAGATTTGGATGCATTACCTTTATGGTGAAAGGTGTGATATTTATACAGATCATAAAAGTTTAAAGTATATTTTCACACAAAAGGAGCTGAATATGCGCCAAATAAGATGGTTGGAGCTGATTAAGGATTACGACTGCTCAATCCATTACCACCCTGGGAAAGCAAACAAGGTGGCAGATGCATTAAGTCGACAAGACCATGCAAGTTTTTCCATGATGAGGATCAAAAAAGATCCAATATTTATGGATTTACAAAGGATGGATCTTGGAATTATAATGAAAGGGGAAAAATCGTATCTTTCTCAAATGAATGTTTAACCATCTATACATGTGAAGATTAAAGAGGCACAAAAAGAAGATGTCGAGTTACAAAAGAAGGTGAGAAATTTTCCTGAATTCAACCTTGATTGTGATGGGATAATAAAGTTCACGAATTGGGTTTGTGTTCCTCCCATCCCCAAATTAAGGAAGGAGCTGCTGGATGAGGCACATAGTTCTTTATTCTCTATTCATCCTGGAAGCACGAAGATGTATAGGGACCTGAAAGAGTAATTCTGGTGGGATGGCATGAAAAGAGATGTTGCTGAATATGTCTCTCGATGCTTGGTTTGTCAACAAGTTAAAGCTAATAGACACAATTCTAAGGGGATATTACAACCATTACCCATACCCGAATGGAAATGGGAAAACATCACTATGGACATTGTCACACGACTTCCTAAAACATCCAAAGGCAATAATTCTATCTGAGTTATAGTTGATTATCTTACAAAGTCTGCACACTTCTTTGCTATTATAGAGGATTTCTCTCTGGATCAGCTTTCCACGATATATGTAAAGGAAGTGGTAATATTGCATGGAGTACCACTTTCTATTATATCTGATTGGGATACGAGATTTACCTCGAAGTTCTGGCGAAGTCTTCAGCATACTCTGGATGCAGAGTTGAGTTTCAGCACTGCTTATCATCCTCAGACAGACGGTCAGTCTGAGAGAACAATTCAAACTCTGGAAGATATGTTGAGAGCTTTCTCTATGGATTTCAAAGGTGGTTGAGATCAACACCTACCTTTGGTGGAATTTTCTTATAATAATAGCTTTCACTCCAGTATTTAGATGGCTCCTTATGAAGCTCTCTATGGAAAGAAATGAAAGACTCTAACTTGCTGGGATGAAGTTGGGGAAATAAAGCTATTAGGACCCGATCTCGTTGATGAAATGGCAGGAAAGGTCAGATCTATTCAACAACACATAAGAGCAGCTCAGAGTCGATAGAAAAGTTATGCCGACAACCAAAGAAAAGACCTAGAGTTTGAAGTGGGTGATAAAGTGTTCTTACGAATATCTCCCTGGAAGAGGGTTATGAGATTTGGAAAGAAGGGGAAGTTGAGCCCTAGATATATCGGTCCTTTCAAAATACTGGATCGTGTTGGGAAGGTAGCTTACCGATTGGCGCTTCCACCAAATCTCTCTCAAGTTCACGATGTGTTCCATGTATCTCTCCTAAGAAAGTACATACCTGATCCTTCACATGTACTCAGCATAGAAGTTGTACCGCTAGAGCAAGATCTTTCTTATGAAGAACTACCGATAGAGATTCTGGATCATAGCAAAAAAGTCCTAGGAAACAAGACCACTCGATTGGTGAAAGTTTTATGGAGGAACCACCAATTAGAAGAAGCTACATGGGAGCTTGAGGATATGATGAGGGAGAGGTATCCTCATCTGTTTGTTACAAAGTGACGAATTTTGAGGGCGAAATTCATTTTAAGGGGGGTCGAATGTAACACCCGAGACTTTTATGTTATATAAATCATCAAAGGAATATTTTTCTACACACAACACTTGCTTTACTTACATTACATGAAATCGCGAGTTTCCTCGATAGCTTGCGTCTTACGCAATACCGAGTTTCACTAAACAACGATATACTATTAAAATATTATTAAAACTAGCTGTTATGAATAGTAATAACCACTTTTTGAAATTTTATAAATTTTATTTTTCAAAATGGACTTCATTTTTGGATTCTTAATATCGAAATTAGCATAGGGTGAAATTTTGGTATTTTTTTGAAAACTTTCAATTTTTGATGAATAGTGAAACCACTAAGTGGTAGTTAAACAAACTGAATTTTTCATAAAACTTAATTTTACCACTTCTGTAAGTGAAATTTCAAAAATCCGAGAGACACAGTTGATGTCAGTAAGTAAAATGTCGTTCAACGAGATGAAAATAATTTTTTGGTGAATAGTAACTTTTTACTTTTTTTACCACGGTTAAAAGTAAATAGGGTAATTAAGGGTAAAAATGATATTATTATTACCCTAACACATGTCCTAATTCTATTGGACAAGTGTAATTCGACCAAAAACAACCTTAGGAATAAAATATGACCATTTAGGCCTACTTGGATTAGATTAGGACATTTATTATTAATTTATTTAAAGAAGGGTTAAAATAGTTAAAATCAAAGTTTAATAAGTAAATAATTTTTAATATGGGGTTATACATAAGATAAATTCGACTATAAATATTCATTAGAAAGATAAAAATATTTCCTACATAATGGTATTTTATTTGTAATCTTTAGACATTAAATAATTTAATTTATTTTTGACACAACGATGATGCAGTAATTATCTTATTAATGAAATATTGACATAATTGATGTTATAAATACCCAAATAAATATAATTTGAGACTTTTTATGAATTCCAATACTTTTATAGGTTAATATGATATGTTAGTATTGATTTAATTAACTTTTTTAGAACTTAGAATTCTGTTATGATTTTCACAAAAATCAATTACTAAATAGTGTCAAAATTGACATAAAATAGTTTTTAAAACAAATATTATATTATTAATTTTTATTTTATTCCTAAAAATATAATGTTTGGCAAAATGACTTAGATAAGGTTATATATATTAATAATAAACAACTTGGGGTTCTTTTGTCTTGATATAGTAAGTTTATTAACCTTATAGTATAAGAACACAAGAAGACACGGTAAAAGTAAAATTATTTAACTTAATGTTAAATCTACATGATAAGGTTAAAATAGGAACCTAAACATGTATAAATTATATTGGATGAGAGGATTTCGACCTATCCCCACCTTATCTTCTATATAAATCAATTTGGAGCCATTTAAAACCGAACTGACTTTTTAATAAAATAATATTTTTCGTTATTCCAAAGGTGCCCCTCTCCTCCCTTATAAAAGGGCACCTCCTCTCTCTCTTCCTCACACCACTTTGAGCCTTCAAGCTCAGCCAACCCCTGCCAATTTCTTCTCTCCACTTCCCTAGAAACATCCTAGAGGTTCTGGTATTCTTCAAAGACCCATTTTAGTGCCCTAAAAGGAGGTCTCAAAGAAGAACTTCAAAGAAGAGGTAATGTCCGTTACAGATTCTTTCATCTTTATTTCTTCTTCCACTTATTCTTATTTAGTTGTTCCATTATGAAGTAATAACATCAGTATCACTCATATACTGATATGTTATTATAAGTATGAAACAACCCTATTTCCCCATATATCCATCTTACGGAAAAAGAAATCACCACGCGTGCGTACGTACGGAATACCGTCTCCACGCCGTGGTGTAATCTATTTTCCACCACCACCTTACTTGGATGGGTATAATGGTGTAAATAATGACTATATATGACTATTATAAAGTGATACTGATTCTTAAATAGTATACATACAATCCAATACAATTCCACGATCATAAGAACGATATCATCACTCTTGCGTACGTACGGAATACCGTCTCCACGATGTGATGCGACTCGTTCTACATGATGTTCATTTCATAATGATTATATAAATGAATTCAATGAATGAATATGATATATATTACACTAATACCATTATGAAAAGTAGGTATCTATAACCTAAAGAGAAGAATAAGAATTTATTCGACAAAACACGCATAAGAACAAAAAGTTATAAACACCCGAATAACAAGTAGTAATAAAATATTACTACTAAGAAGCTAAGAATATGACAAAATATGATATCATAAAAATATGTATGATTCAGGAATAAGTCAATAACATTATTTAAATCATTATACAGGAGGTTCAGACACGTAAAAAGCATATCGGACCTAAGGTAAAGGAAATATCACAATCTCATTTTTATCCGAGATTGTTTATACTTTAGTATTTACTGGGGTGTATTTTATCATCCATGTCCATGTTTCCTGAATATGTAATATTATTTCCATCCACCTACAATTGTTTAAAACCAATTTTACCCTTCGGTGAGTTTTTAGTAAAGAATATGAAAGGAATCTTTTCTCATTTTTCATACGAGGTACTTTTTGACTTTTCCAACAAAAGTACGAGAAGAATGTTTTTTTAACTTATACGGCATGAATGGATTTTTATAACATTATTTCCAAGAATCTTCCTTTACAAGTTTTAAATATTATTTTTAATCAACTTATTTTACATTAAAATTGTATGACATGTTAATAAAAGAAAAATGTTTTTGAAGTAGAAAGGATATTTTCCTCAAGAATGGAGTTCAAGTGTTTTATCAAAATTATTTTCCATCTAAGATAATATAGGGTTTTGTTTATATACCTATTATTACATTGATATGATTATGAATTCCTTTATCTTATATGAATTGTTTTATGATGTCATGATGTTTAAGATTCCCATTTTTATTACATGGGTTATGCTATGATGTATGGTTTATGATTTTGTGGCACACATAATAATGGTATCATTATGAGATGGGTGGGACCTATATCTCCCTCCAATTCATTGGGTAAAGATTTTATATCTCATGAGATAGACATGGATGGAACGGTAGGTTATACCGGTTCAGTGAAATAGGACTGAAACAAGGGTGACTCGGTTCAGAAAAGGACTTTGTCCACTAAGATAGTCTTGTCAATGAGTCTTGACTAATAAGAAATGATTCTCTATGATTATGTGTGTATGCCACAAAATTTCAAGTTTTAAGTTATGATTATTGGGATTACATTTCACTACTATGATTCATCCCATGTTATGAAATTATGATCTCTTTTGCAGGTTAAGATTTCCAATATGTTATGTTCTTATGAATATGATGTGATAGATATTTCTTTTGTTTACCCTTACTGAGCATTTGAGCTCACCCTTTTGTATGTCTTATTTCCCCAGGTCAGGAAGAAGGTTATGAAGTAGAATATGCCAAAAAGGGACTCTAGATATGATGAAATAAATGGGAGGCAAAGTAGATGCTTTATGAACCAGTTGTTTATGTTTCCCAGTTTCTAAAGACACTATACCTATACAGTCCTTTCTTGGTTTTGTTTATGTTGTAATAAGTGTCCTTGAATTCTGAAGTAATAACAATGTATGTAAAGTATGGGTCATTATATTAAAAATGAAGTTGAATAATTTAAGTGTTTATATTTTTTGATTAAATAATGATTTTAATTAAATATTAAAATATAAAATATTTAGAAAATTCTTTCTGAAAAATTTAATTCATTTTTGGAATATAAATGTTGAAAAATGTTTAGTGTTTTTTTTGGATTTTTCTAAAATACTTGAATTTTTTATGAATAGTTAAATTTGATAATTTACTATAAATGAAAAATAATGGATTTATTGAGTCATTGATGATTATCTGCTGATGTAAGACCAATTGGTTCGAATTAACATGCATTTATTACTATTATTGGTTATTGAATACTTACTATTACTTATCTTGTGAAGAAATTATAAACTATTGATTAAAAAATTATGAAAAACCTCATCTCCTCCACTATAACCCCCCCCCCCACTCCCTCTTCTCTTCACTCCTACAATATTTTTTCCTTGCCAATATTTTGAAAAAATCTCTCACAAAGCTCTTCCCCCACGTACAAAATCCCCTAGCCTCTTCAAAATACCAAAATCACTCTCCTTAAGAGGTTCTCAAAGGAAGAAGTCTCAAGAGGTAAATTCCACTTTCCAATTCCTTCTTTCCTTTTATGATCTTGTCTTTTTGTTTCATTTCTCACCTCCGTTCCCCAAAATAGTTTGATTACTCTAGTAAAATACATGTACTGGAATTTTTTATGCTAATGGAATATTTTATTATCTTTTTTCCTATCCCAACCTTGTATTTGAGTGAAATGAAAGAACTGTTTGATATGTGCCAATATAGCACATTCAAGGACAACGGTTTATCAATTTCTATTACTATCATTAATTCTGGTCATGAAACCTTTTGTATTATGGTTTATCAATATTATTATATATGTAATATATCCTATTTTTGGTTATGTAATCTTTTTGTAAAAATGGTATTATGTTATAAAGAAAAAGATGTTCTTTGTAATCAAACCCACCGATTAACAAAAACGGTTGTCATTATGGTTTTATATAATAATTCAACTTCACTCCAAGTAACAAAAATATATTTAAAACCATGTAATGTCTTGTATGTGCACTGATAGAATATAAATTAAATTCTAGATAACCACTTTCTTTTTTACATGTTTATCCAAACATGAATATAAGTGAACCGATCATTAAAACCAAGTAAACAAACGAGCTCGAACAAAGAAATATAACCTCATATCAAATTAAAATGGTTATAAATGAACTTATAATGATTATAATAAACTAATTAAATATATAATATGTTATGGAATTATTAATTAATAAACCATATTTGTTTAATCATGTATTTAATAAGAGGTGGAGAACACCAATGGATTTAAGGTAAGGGATTTCATAAATCAATTTTAATTCTTTGAGTTAAAAAAACTATTTCATTGGTTACTTTGTTCCAAGAATATGTGTGAATGACCCTTGATTGTTTTATAATATATATCCACTTATATTTTTCAGATTTTTATTTGTCACACTTAAATATTTCATTGATTTATCATTACAATAATGACACAATTTTTGTATGGGTTATCTTAACTCGGTTTTCATTCGTTGAGTTAAACCTCAATGTCATTGGTTTTATATTTTCCCAGAATATATGTGTATGAACTATGATTGTTTTATTCTTTATATCCACTTTTATTGTGTGGGTTTTTGTTTTACACACATAATTAGGTCATTTATTTGTCCTCAATCTAATGATACGTTCTTTGTAAGGGATCCTCTCTCTAACTTTTGTTTAAGAATCTCCCCTATGGTGTGCTCTTTTATTATTAATACCTAATGATGAGGTATGATTTCTCACATAACCCATACTTTCCTTATGATATATAAATAATGTGATACCCATTTACCTCTCATTAATCCCTCACAAGAACACTCGTTACCATGCCGAAATGTTTGTAAGGGGTTTTCTCATCTCACTTTCAATTCTGTGAGATTTCTATTAATTGCCTATTATTTCTTATATGTGGTATAGGTGCACTTACATTTGATATATATTATAATTATTATCATTATATTCATGGTATTATATGATTAATTTGGTGTTTATTAACTTTTTTCCATACAACTCAATTGATTACAACATGGTAATGAGCTTTGTCTCAATTTTCACATCATTGTGACTTGCTTAGTATTATGCACCTACTCTTTCTTATGTGGTGCACCTACTACCCATTTGAGATCACTTTTCAATTAAAATTATATTCCATTTAAATTTAAATATTCTCATATCATGGATATGATTATTGTCTTATTTGTATACCATTTTATATATGGTATTTATTTTGGATGTTGTTTTTGAATGTAGAAATATTGATGAATCTATATCCTGTATTATATATGGATAATGTAAAGGTATATTTATCTTATGTTGAATCTATATATAAATAATTTTTCTGATATACAGTGGTGGGTGGAGCCTGCTACAACACCTCGATTCATCTACAGTTCTCATGAGACAAATCAGTTGGCGACAAACCCTTCGAGTTTGTTTTCAAAAAAACAGACGGGTTTTTAATCACAAAAGTAAACAGTTTTTACTGTATTATGGTATCATGTGCCAGATACATGACACCCAATTAATAATAATTCACATTATTCATTATCAGTTATTACTATCCATGAGGTTTTTACTATGACAAAATCTATGGATGCAGTTCCATTCTAAGTGTATTAATGGTAGGAGTTTTTAATTTATTCACCATGCCATTTTGATTATGTCAAATTGTTTACCATTCAATTATTATTGATTCATGCTTCCACTATTTGTAACCCTTACTCATCATTTGAGATTACCCCTTTCATTTTTTACTATCAACAGGTTATGTAGGGGAGATCATTTATTGAGTTCTTGTACATTCTGTTTTTAGTTTTTGTTATGTATTGTATTTTTGTAATCTTTTACAATGTAATTTGAGTTACATCTATGTATATAGTTTCTTCAAGACTACAAAACTAATCATTCTTTCAGGATTTTCATTCCTTCAAACCATACCAATATAACAAGTAATACATTGGCTCTAGTATAGAGGGGTTGGGGTGTTATAGTACTCCAGTAAAATGATAATGTGATAGCCTACGCCTCACGGAAGATGAAGATCCACAAGCATAACTACCCGACACGTGATCTAGAGCTGGAAGTCGTGATTTTTTCCTTGAAAATATGGCGGCACAACCTTTATAGTGAGAAGTGTGATATATACACCAACCAAAATAGCTTAAAGTATATATTCACACAAATGGAGCTGAACATGAATCAAAGGAGATAGTTAGAGATAATCAAGGATTAAGATTTCTCTGTTCAATATCATCTTGAAAAGGAAAACAAGATAGTTAATTCTCTAAGAACAAAAGAACCTGCTACTCAATCCATGCTGCAGATTGAGAAAGACCCTATCTTCTTGGATATTCAAAGGATGCACCTTGAAATCATAAGGGATAGGGATAAATCCAACCTTTCCCAAATGAGTGTACAACCATATATCCAAGAGATGATTAAGGAGGAACAAAGGGATGATCTGGAGTTACAAAATAAGGTGAATGTAGTAAAGGAAGGGAACCTGCAAGAGTTTCATATCAATGATGATGGGGTGATTCAATTTAGAATGCAGCTTTGTGTGCCTTTGTCACCTAGGATAAAGAAAGATCTATTGGACTATGCACATAGATAAACTTTCTCTATCCATCCAAGTATCACCAAGATTCACCGAGATCTATGAGAACACTTTTGGTAGGATAACATGAAGAAGGAGATTGCAGAATATATATCAAGGTGTTTGGTATGTCAACAAGTTAAATAAGAGTGAAAATTTTCCAAAGGGATGATGCAACCCCTGCCTATACCCATGAGGAAATGGGAGATTGTCTCTATTGACATTGTCACGGGTCTCCAAAAGATGTCCAAGGGAATTAATGAGATTTTGGTTTTGGTTGACCAACTCACCAAGACTGCCCATTTTATCAATATTCGGGAAGATCTCTTGATTGAACATCTTGTAAAGATATATATGAAGAAATTGGTGATACTGCATGGTATTACACTATCGATTGTCTCTAATCATGATCCAAGGTTCAAATCAAAATTATGGAGGATCCTTAAACATGATTTGAGTATTGAATTAAATTCCAACATGACCTATCACCCCCTAAATGATGGCCAATATTAAAGGACTGTTCGTTTTCATAAAGACATGCTAAGAGAATAATATTTGGAATTCAATGGTGGAAGGGATTAACATATCCCATTGGTTGAGTTCTTATACAATAATATCTTCCACTCATGTATTCTGATTGCTCCATATGAAGATTTCTATGGTAAATGATATAGAACTCCAACCTGTTCGGACAAAATTAGAGAAATAAAGCTAGTTGGACCAGATCTTGTTCAAAAGATGACATAGAAGGTTCAAGTCATCCAGAAACGCATCAAAGCTTCTCAGAGTCTGAAAAAGAGCTATGCTGAAAACCATCGAAGGGACATGGAGTTTGAATTTGGAGATAAATTATTCCAACGAATATTTCCATGGAAGATAGTCATGTGGTTTGGAAAGAAAGGGAAGCTAAGCCCAAGGTACATTAGCCCCTTTGATATCCTTGACCACATAGAACCTATGGCCTATCGGCTTGCACTTCCACTAAATATTGCTCGAGTCTATTATGTGTTTTACGTATCACTTCTGAGGAAGTTTATACAAGATCCCTCACATGTACTAAACTCAGAGGTCATACAGCTAGAAGATGATCTCTTTTATGAGGAGCAGCCAGTGAAGATTCTGGACTAGAGAGATAAGGTTCTATGCAAGAAGACAACCCACATTGTCCAAATGTTGTGGAGGAACTATAAGTTTGAAGAAGAAACATGGGAACCGGAAGAGGTGATGAATGGGAAGTACCATCACCTATTTGTGCAAGAAGAAATTTCAAGGGTGAAATTTCTTAAGTGGGGAAGAATGTAACGACCCAATGTTTTATCAATGGAATTACCTTTTTACAATTATTACTTATAGTATAATCACATTAGGAAGCACAATGACATATGATGATACTAAATACAATATGATCATTAAAAATAATTTTTCCACTTTTATGTTCTGAATTTCAAAAATCTAACATACATGGTTGCAGTGAGTAAGATGTTTGGAGTCCGATAGGACAAACATAATTTTATGGTGACTAGTAACCTACCCTTGTGAATAGTGACAAACCCTTATGAATAGTAACCTACCCTTATGAATAGTAGTATTAACCTTAAGAATAGTAAATCATCCAAAATAATAGTAAACTTACTCTTGAATTATTAAATAAAACTTTGGCATCTTATAAATGACAGTTTGACCATAGTAAAAGAATTAGTATTTTTGTGAGTCCTAAATAAATATTTATAATTAATTAATTAATTCAAAAGGAAATGCATTTTCCTAAAAAAAATTCATAAATTAAAAATTCTATGTCTTTTGGGTTTTATGATAATTTTATAACAACTTATGTAATTTTTTAAAACATTATGAAATTAGTTTTAATTTTAAAAACTATATTTTCAAGTAAACTATGATTTTAATTAAAAATTAAATTAATAAAATTTAGAAAATTATTTTTAAAAAATGCAATTCATTTTTGGATTCTACACATCAAAAAATGGTTAGGGTGAACTTTTTTGGAATTTTCTGAAATACTTGATATTTTTATGAATAGTGAAATATGATAATTTTCAAAATAACATAAATTCAAGAATTATAGAGTCATGAGTGATGTTATTATGATGTAAGCACATATGGTTCATAATAACCAGATAAAATAACTTTATTTAGTCATGGAAGACTCACTATTCATTGTCTTGTGGAGAAATAATAAATTAATGATTATAATACAGAGAAAACCCCTCTCCCCTCCACTATAAATACCACCCTTCACAACCTCTTTTCCTCACACTTATCAAGCTTCAATAATTGTCTAAAATATGGAAAAAAAAATTCCCTATCCCCTCTACCACTTCAATGAACTTCTGGTCTCATCAAAAGACCAAGCCTAGGTTTCATAAGGAGGATCTCAAGAGGAGGATTCAAGAGGTAATTCCCCCTCTCTATTTTTTCCTTTAATTTACTTTCAATTTAATGTTATTTTATCAATATCTACCCACATATCCTCATCCACATGATATGGTAAATAAATTATCATACATATACTATAATATTGTGATACTAATGGAGTAATATATCATCCAACCCCCTTATCCTCTACTTTTTATTTTAGAAAAGAAAACATTGTTCTTGAGGTGTTAATTTATCACCTTCAAGAATGACATGTTTTCATTTTTCCATTACCTCCTGTAGATATGGTCATGAAACCATTTTTATGGTTTAAATAGATTGGGTTATATGTATTATATTATATTTAATTATCTGGAACTAACTTATGTATATATTACTAAATGATTAAACAAAACAAGTTCATTGTGGTTGAAAAACTGCCCAAATTATCCCAAACAATCATCATTAAATTTTAACTAACGATTATTCTACATGTTATATAATATAATTAATTATAATATAATTTAAACTTCTATAATATCATTAATAACATGAAATATTAGTTCTGTATGTTTATCCATGTTCTAAATGAACTTTTATTTATGAATACACGTGAACCTCTCAAGAAAAACATAAAAACGAACATTCCTGAACAATGTATCTAAACTCTATAACTAGTCCAAAGGACCATAAAATAACTTAATGAAAACATAATGAACCATATTCATGTAAAAAATGTTCTTGAATTGTTAATTAATGAATTCAATGTGGTTTTACAGGACAATAAAGTGAAGAAAATATTCAGGTACAAGGTAAGGGGAAGTTCGAGTACTAGGTAGGGGAATATTCATGAACCAAACATTCTTTATTTAGGCTATCCCTCTTTCACTACATGTTCGGTATTTTTTATCCTTAAAAATAAAATTTTCAAAATTGTCTTCCCTTTTCTGGGATATACATGTTCTCTAATTAATTTTAGAAAAACCCCAATGTTTTCCAAAAGAACACTTTTTCAAATAAACACACCCTTTTTACTTCTTGATTGTTGTTTCACTCATCACCCATGGTTAATGGTTCCACATCAAGAATGATACTAGCTATTTATTTTGGAGACCAAATTTTTATGAAAGTATGATTTATTATTTGAAACACATTTTTTTCCATTGGTTAGGTTATGTTCAAGATGTACACATTTTTAATGTGGCATGCATGATAATGTAAATATTATGATGTGACGGGTGCACTCAGAATTATATAGAACAATATGAATGTTTGAATGTGATGGGTGCACTTGGAATTATACAGAACTCCAATTCATTTCATAAAGTTATGAATCTCTTGAGTAATAGTGAAATGATGCATGAACATGATTCTGTCATTATTGACAACTATGTGTGGTAAAGGACCACTGAGACATGATGTTTTATTTTTATGAATTACCACATTTCATGTATTTTATTAATGTTTACTATCATGATTTTGATGATGATGTAATGATTTTTCCCACCCCATGCTATATTTTTCTTATCTATCCTCTAACTAAGATTTTTCTCACCCCTTTTTGTTGTATATCCTCAGGTGACTACATGTACTAAGGAGAGGTCAAGGGCTAATAAGAATCTAAAGAAGAAGAAATTAAATAAATTTTTATGGTTGATGTTATAAATGTAATTTTTGGACCTATTTTTTCCAGGACACTAAACCTATGGATCCTCATGATGTAATACTATTATGTTGTTTATCTTTATAAAGATGAAATATCAACGTAAGAAAAGTCAGGGTCTCTATAATGTGTTAATCACTTGGGGAAGAATGTGCACATGATATATCTAGCCCTACTAGAAGACTTTGATCAAGCATGGACGTATAGCTAGGGATATTCCTACTTGGATTACACATATAGGGCAATATGCATGGTATGATGTGTAGACCACACAAATAACAGGGGGTGCATCATCCTTCTTCAGATGTGGGCATGGGAGCACATCCCCATAGTCGTTCCTAATATTTCTGGATAGCCAGTTCCTATAGAGGTACTTCATGATGATGTATGTGGACACTAGTATGATAACTCATATTTATTGGTTATTGTTTCTATTATTAGTTATTAAATTTAATTTCTTATTATTTATCACTTTTGATGTTATATTTTATAAGTGGACTCAGAGACACAACTTTGAAAAGTATGACATGTCATTTTAGATTGCATGAATGCCATATTGATCTATATTGGATCAGTTTCTATCATAAGAAACTATTGGAATTCATGATGCTAGGGATGTAGTGCCTCTCATTAACATTAATATTATTGAGTGGTACCACCCTGATAGAGTCTTATGCAAGTTTGGTTGTGTTCAGACCATTCCACTTCCATCAACACATATATGGAAGCTTCATGAGTTGAAGCTAATAGAGAGGCAGGATGATGATTGGCGCTGATGGCATACTAACTTTCATGACCTTTGGGGAATAAGAGAAAAGTTTCATATCTAGGGTTTACAAACGATGTGATTCCATATTTTAGATCAGTTTGAGTATAATTGATGGTATAGAATGAATTCTATATTATATGTCACCCTACATTGCTGATCCCTTCATGATATAATAAGACAATAAATTTACATTATTTTGTTTGTTAAACACTTTTATAATTCATTTTTAATATATTTACAACATTCCAGTCTAGAGAAACTTATTCACATGTCTAATCCTGAGGAGGAGTGGGTCACTAGTCTGGCGGTGATCCATCCCATAACACTGGTGTTGAGGCTATCTTATGAGGTGATTCATGAGAGCATCTTAAATCAGACACCCCAGAGAGTAGAGGTTTCTTCTCATGAACCTCCTCCAGCATCACCTCATCTAGAAGATTCTAATATTGAGGAGCCATGCCAATGAAAAATTAGACCATGTCATCATATATGTGAGGCCTAACATGTTCTATAGGAAGATTTCACCCATCTAGCAGTCCGGCCTCAACTGATTCCAGATGTGCATTAGGAAGGACATGATTCGTCTTTCTTAACAGGAGATCTTCAAATCTTTCTAGATTGGGGTCTATATCCATCACAGGATTGGGGTCTATATCCGTCACCGGCTTGGTTCCCCACTACAATGATGAAAGGTCCTTTTACAACTCTAGTAGGATAAGGATCTAGATAAAAGTATGACATTCATTTGACACCTCCTCCCACAGAAACACAAGTGGACTATGCATAATCAACATTCTAGTGCCTGAGGATCATCCCTCTGTTAGTCATCTGACTCCACCCCTAGCATGGATCTTGGTGATCTCGATATGGGAATACCCTTCACAGTCCACCAAGTGGGATAGAATCTCCTCCCCATATACATTGATTGTACTTGTTCATGTATATGTTCTATGTCTATTGAAATGAAGATATTTTTTTTACAATCAGAAATTTTTAAATGTTTGTCTAGTGTCTCACTTTTAATTAATATTTTATTCATAGTTTATATTTTATAATCTTTCAAATATGAGTACATAAAACATAAGCAAACTTATTAAATTTAAATTAGGTAACTTTAAAATCATATAAAATATACACTATAAAAAACCTAAATATCATTTAAAAATTATCCTAAACATCTAAAAAGTAGTTGAGAATAAAATTTATTTCATAAATATAAAAAATAATTTCTAATAAAATATATTTTTAATGAACTTGATCTCAAAAAAATTTAATTACATCATCTTTATCATAAAAATCTATATAATAATCCCAAAAATCAAGAGTTCCAACATTTTTGGGAATTGGGTACATGATAAAAAATAACATAGTATTTTATTCCCATCTCCATAATTTCTCTTAAACCTCACCTTACTCTTACTACAATGAATATCTTGGTGATATATAATGGAGAATGAAATGGAATGATTATAAGACATCACATATAAACATGGAATAAAAGTCAAATACCATAAGATCCTGGTAAACATAAGAGAGAATAAAGTGTGGCACAAACATAATACATTTCATCATAATGTATACATTTATGGAGTATAATAATATTATAGTTATATAATAATGAAAAAATAAGTATGTAACTAAATGAAATGAACAATAATACCGTATATAAGTAATTTCTAACAATATACATATAAATCATAATATGAAAACCTATATATATTAATATATATATATATATATAATTTGAACAGTTTTTTAGAATGGTGGTAGGCATGTTGTTGCCTTTCGATTCAGTCAAAATTTAGAAGTGGCCTTCTCACCTTTAGTACTCATTTTTTTAAAACAAATTAATGTACACATTTTTAATTTTTTTTCAAATACATAATAAAAAATCTTCTAGAATGTGTTTAAAAATGAAACTCACCCAAGGGACAATGTTCATTATGTGGTGTGGAAGAAGGCCTTCCAGGAGTAATAAGAAGAGAGTCCTAGTTTCCAACACCCAATAGGATATCCTTCATTGGAGAAGTGGAGAATTCCTGTTAAATATTTTCCTACATTAGAGAAAGTATATTATGATTTGTTGGATTATACATTCATGTTTGATGCCAATGTGAGAACGCACCTCACCATCTTCCAAGAAATGTTGTTGAGCACCTACCTACTACCAGTCCACAAATCTAATAACGACGTGAGTTTAGGTATGTTTTTCATAGAAGACAGGTTAGCATAAGGAAACAACATAGGTATGGATGTCTATATTTTGGAAAAAATTTATCAATGATTATTTCATGTATACACAGGGAAGGACCCATAATGAATTTTAAGTCTATTTTAAGTGATGTCGGTGTAGATTAAAATGCACTTTAGTTCTCATGCGGTGTTGAGTGGAGTCAAAGTCCTTCAAGGTTAGTTCCATACATCTATCTATTTATGAAATTTTTGGTATTCAATAATTTTCACTTAATTATAGATAAGTTCTAAATTATATGAACATACTAGGAGAGTTTATCTTTTTTTTATATGATGGTCTGCATGTTAAAATATTAAATGACAATTTCTAGGGAAATGATGACCCGAGGTCATATACGATCATATTTGGAGATAAAATGTTGGAAATGAGGATTGATAGTGAGGTCATATGTGAACTATATGCTTCATATAGGTTTTCTCATCAATTCAATTGTCTGTGATAGCCAAATGTATCTCCTCCCCACACATGTTTAGTTTGAGTTGCACCCAATGTTGGCCCAGAAATTCTGGATCCTTGTATATTTAAAGGTATCCCAAGAGTCCATTAAGCTAACCCCAATAGGTTTATCTACTAGGTTAAACTATGGGTATGATAATGCCCATATTTATTCCTTTCCTCGTGGGGAGGTAACAACAAGTGTCCCTCATGTTGTGTCCATGAAAATGGTTGTATGGGGAAAGCGTAGTAGGAATGATCAACCAAGGGGTGATGAAAACAAAGCTCCTAAATCATCTAAAAAATCTTGTAAATAGTTCATAGAGGAGGATAGAGTGAAAAAGACCACATTTTTCAATTCAAGGTAGTCTATCCATCACCACTAGGAGGGGACTTGAGCTACGGTCGCCCAACCTCCCTCCAGAGTAGATAGGCCTGAATGGACATTAAAGTCAAAAGATGTAGGGTATTTATCACAACTGGCCACATCAACATATTATTACGTGGGGCCTAAGTTGGTCTAATTCTGGAAATGTGTAACTCATGATATCAGGTATTTATGAGAATTTTTTCATGATGATATACATATCCTACAGCTTGGGGATAATCGAGTACCCTCTGATTATCAACTTGTAACCAATTATAATGAGGTGGGGAAATATTTTTTAATGTTTGAGATGTTATTATATACAACCAATGGCCAGATTCCAAACACAATGAGCATAACCAGTATGATTGATCAAGGTGCTATAAAGGGAGTGGTTGAAAAATCAAACATTGAATGAGATGAATTCATTACTACTGGTGATGTAAGATTAATTCCATTTCCTTTGACCCTGTTATCATTTTTCAGGATTATAGGAACTACTAATTAGTAAATATACCACTTTTATTTACATAAGGAAGAAGAAATATTATACTTAGCTTCCCCGAGAAATACATCAATAGGTACTCTGATCGGAGTCTAAGGATATAGCCTTAATCTTAAGAAATTGTCTCCGAGATAGATATTAATGGAGAATTATATGGTCGGTTGACCTTTTTAACCCCCACATAATTTTATTGAGAATACTATTACTTTCCCCTTGCTATGACAAGATAAAAAATTAAAGAGAGTAAAGATTTTGTCTATATGTATTATTAGTCGTAGTAAGTTTTCATAATGTTATTTAGTCCTGATCTTTAAGATATTCATACGCCCGTCTTACCATTATGTTTTTTTGAAAAATCTAATTCAACTTCCTCTCTAAAGGGGTCCATCATTAATCCCACAAGGATTGAAGAAGGTTCTTTAGATGGGGTGTTGACTCTAACTGAAAATTACACTCCCTTGATGGAGGAAGTGTGATGGGATCAAACCTCAACTATTACTATCACTAAAAAGGGATGATAACACCCTAGTAATATATGTTATTCATAATAGGATATCATATAACAATTAATTAATCTCTTTTCTCATATTATTTCAGACATAAAACATTATTAGAGGACCCTATGACAACCAATGATGACCCTGTTTCTGTCTTAGGAGAAGATTTTTAGGGTCTGAGGTCATTGGAAAAAAGGTGTTCCTACTGAAATAATCATGGTTGAATTAGGAAGATCATATTTGGGTCCCGAACCTAATGTCTCATGTGTCCCCACAAGTGAGGCTTCCATGGGGATTGAGGAATTAAATTTTGAAATGAGAACTGATGATATAAAATTTGAAGATATACTTGCACATATTAATATCCCCAACTCTTTAGAGGAGTTGGATGAATTCAATTAGAAGTTAAGATGGATGTATTTATTTTAGCATAACATAACATTACATTGGATTATTTAATCATGAAAACATGATTCATGTATCTTTTTTATGGATAATATTATTGAGTCCATTGAGAGTTAGAGTACCAAGATTAATCGCCCTTCTCAAATAGCGGAGGTACCAGTCCCATACCATGATGTTGGTAAATAACAAGATCCTTATGCCTTGGGATATGAGAAAACTGAAAGGTGTACCTCTAATATATAAGTCCTTTTTCAGGTTGAAAAAGTTGTAGATGTAGAGGATACTTCTAATTGAGCAGTTAACCCACAAATGGGTGAGTATTATTAACTACTTAAATTCTCTCACTACCCTTTATATATGTTAATATATAATATAAATGATGATTTCTAATTTCATTCATGTTCCATCGACTTCGGTGGTCGAGTCTGAGGGAGAGGCATCCTTGTATGTTCAATAAAAATTAGAAGTAAAATCCGATACTACTTCAAAAATAATAAAACATTGTTCCTCCTTGAGTGAACTAATCCCAAAAAAACATATCTCCCTATGAATGTGGCTTCGATTTTGACTTGGAGGCATATGATTTCTTTTGTGTCACACACCATTTCATTTGGTGAGACATTTGGAAGTTAATCTCGAAGATTCTTCTTAAGGATCTACCATTGTGACTTCACAAACTACCAAAAATGTTTTACATTTTGCGGTATAAATTATTTGATAACCGCTTGATCCATCATATGATGAATTTGATAATTCGGAAACAAGAAGAGGATAAAAGATTGTAGCAAGTTGAGGTGAAGTTCATGGGCTAGTTTGATGATCATTGAGCCATTATATCCTAGGGGAAGCATATCCATACCAAGGAACTGAAGTAGAATCATCACCACATTGATTATAAATTTTTATATATGGTACTTTTTCAAGAATAATTAGATTCCATCGAAGGAATGATTTTCCAACTCCATTAGTCATTAAATAGGGTCTCGAAATAAGGAAGGGATTTCATTGATGTGGAGAAGGATAAACATCATCATGTTGAGGAAGTAATCTCCACACTGATGTATAAGTTATTAAAAAATACAAATAAGGATCATGCCAAAATTTGATAGATCAAAACCGGTGTTTAGAAACTACTATAATACTTGGAAGAGAGACTCTATCTTATGGAATATCCTCAAAATTTTGATATATAAATGGAATATATTTTGTTCCCTGGTCATATGTTTCTTTATTCCATCCTATGGAATAACTTTACATCTGAATAAACTCATTTAAATGAACATCATTATGTCCATATGTCCTAATAATAATGAATGCAACAAAATAATGATCCAAATGTTTCCAATATCACATGACCATATGAGCATAACTTAATTATTTTTTTGGTCTTAAAATCATAATCACAGACTTCACATCTTTTCCAATACCAGTCTATAGTCTTTTAGGATAGACCAATGTAGATGATGATTTTGGAAAAATAGCTTTTACCAATAGTTGTGGGAGATAAAATTCCTAATGTGGTTTCGAGTCCATGAATACCCTTGCACCCCCCCTTATTTTGTGGAAAACTAATAGGTCATGATTCTGATATTTAAAGGATGTGAGAAACATACATAGGAAATGACTGTGGACTATATTCAAAAATAAGTTTCTATTACAATAATTTCATGGAACATATTGATAAAAGTATTTAATCCTAATGATAAAAAATTCCACTACTTGACATGCTATGTTTTGGGGCAATACAATATGAAAATCCAATTTCAGGTATATTATACATAGTAAAATAAAGGTTTCTATTAGATTCTAATGTCATAACTATCAACAAAATATAAAAAACCATGATTATTTGAGTTTCCCTAATGCCATGAAGTATATCTCATCATAATAGGGATATTTGGAGACATAATAGGGGAAATTCGGATTTGAACCTATCATTAACTAGGAAAACACAATCTCATTTTGATGTTTGAGTGGATTCCATAATGATTTCCATACCCTAATCAAGATCATGGGAGGTTTTAGGGGAGATTTTATATTTTGGATGATCTAGAACACATAATTTGGGCATCACTATAAGGAGTGTTCCTTTTTGAGGTCTTTCCTTTAAGACAAAAAATTTCATGAATTTGATTATGAAATGGTATGGTCATGAAAAAATGATATGATCACCCAAGATATATAATCTCACATGAGTCATGATTAGTGTGAGAAATAAGAGGATTTGGGGATCTTACCAAGATTATGTGATATCCTCACTCAAGTATTGTATTTGATAAACATTACATGATTGGTTGTAGTGGTGTTGTCTCGTAATTTATTTTTATGCAACTCCGACCAATAGTTTTTATAGTTTAAGGATACCAAAATTTTACCCAAGGTTATGTGGATATTGAACAAAATGGGGCCTTCCAAGCCCAAAACGGTGTACTAGTATACATAGATTTGGTGGGGGGTTGTAAGCCATGATCATAGGTGATTTTGAATCAAGTGGATTGAGGTGGGATATGTGTGTAAAGAATGACCACAAACCATATTTGAAAATAATCTTTAATTATAATGTTGTCAGAGTGTGTAAAGATAAAAATATCTCCTCCTAAGGCATAAGGTGACTATGTTCGATGGTCCATTTTGGGGAAATCATTATTAAAATCCAATTTGAGGTGTATTATGCATAGTTAAAACAATAGTTTTTTTCAAAGTTAAGCACCCTCATCACTGGTAAAAAAATGGAAGATTTTGAAGATCTGATTTCCCTAGGATAAAGAGTGTGACTAGTGAAAGGGATGTTTCCAAGCATAAAGGATGGATTTTGACTCGTATTGGACATGGATATGAAACTCACTATAGAGATCTTACTCATATGTAAAGGAGTATTATCAATTTTCACTACAACTGGGCCTAAAATGAAAAATCATGGAATTACTATTTATCTAGTCAAGGTTTGAATCAATCCATATATAGTTCTTAAGTTCCAAACACAGACCATGTTCTTGTGTGGGAAGAGGGGAATTTTTTTGATCATGGGTTCATGAATGATAGAAGAGCCCATTCTAGGATACTCTTACATAGGTATGGATCACGCATAGGGAGTAGGAGAAATTTCACATGGGGTTGTTCCATAAAAATGGGAAGAACCATGAGAATGTGTGTTTCAAAATTTAATGATGTGTATTTAAACATTGAATGAAAGAGATTCCAACCATGGGGTTTAACATCATGCAGTGAAGATGTTGGTTACTTGATGTGAAGAGAAAGCATGAGGTATTATACCTTGCATACATATTTGGGTTGAGATGAATATAGTATAAGGTCATTTTTATTAGACCATTATTTGATCCAAATATGAGGGGAGGCTGCTACCAAGATTTCTAAGCCCATGTGAGATTTGATTAGTATAGGAAACAAGGAAACACGGGGGTTTCCATGTCACATGGTGGTGATTTAGAAGAAAAAACTTCCATGTAATTTAGTATCCTATAGAAAGGATTATCATTGTCCCTTTTAATGTCTTTTATCCATGACCTCTATATAGCTTAAATTCAATCAAAAAAAGTCTAATAGTTACTATAATTTATGTTCTTAATGATTTGAACAAGGTTATGGACATAATGAACCACATGGGGATTACTGGGCCAAGGATATACCAACATGCATCAAGAGCGAGTAGAAAAATTTTAATTCATGATATTGGGGGATCTTAAATAAAGTGTATTTGAGATAGGGAAAGTGCAAAATGAATGACTGTAGACCATGTTTGAAAAGAAACTTCTATAATGATGTTTGGATAATATAGAGAAAAAAGGATTTCCTCCTAAGGATGAAGGTGCCTCTAGTTGATTGGCCATTTTAGGGCACTCATTATCTAGAACTTGTTTGAGCCATATTATACATAGTCAAAAAAGGGGTCCTCCAAAGTTCAATTCTCTTATCACTAACAGAAAAGGAATGCTATGAATATATGAGTCCTCCAGGATAATTGGTATGATGTGTGGATGGGATATGTTTGAGTATAAAGGAAGTGTTTGGACCGGTATTGGACAAAATGTTTGTGGTTACTTACATGGATCTAGATCATATGTATGGAAGGGGTTACATGTATAATACCCATATTGAAATCTCCTACAAGAGTTTTCTTTATGTACAAAGAGGGGGAATTTTCATTGTTTCTAGGATTGACCAGAGATAGACATCTGGGAATCACAACATGTCCTGTAAAAGTGAGAATCAATACACTCATAGTTATAAGGAGGAATAATTTTTTGTGGTATGGTAGGATAATGGAATTGATATTGGGGACCTATCAGGTGATGAACAAAGTGATATACAGTTTCACATCATGAAATTGGGACATGAACCATGTAGTTTTATGTCCTGAAGTAAGGATGTCACTATTAAATTTATCATAATGTGACTAGGACATGTCAGTCCTTCCTTTTAGGGCCTTGAAATAAAGACCTTGAGGTTTCTATTATTTAAAGCCAAAAAAACTTGACTAATATGTGGTGCAAATATTTCTTTGTTGGACAAAAAGAGACAAACTAAACATTAATAAAGGAATCAGTGGCCAATGGTTTGTGAAAAATATCTTGAAAAAATGGTGGATTTGTGACTAGACCTAAAAAAAGTCCTTAGGCATAACAACATATCTCATCAAAGAAATAATCAATCCATATATAGAACTAGGTTAAACTACCTACATAGATTTGACTCAAGTGTAGAGAGAGGTAATTTTACATAATATGGGTCTTTTAATGAAAGGATCCATGTTAGAGAGAGGTGGAATTTTCTTTAATTTAAAGATGGACCTAGGAAAGATGTTTGTGCATCACTATGTATCACATTTAAATGAGAATCAAGCCACACTTATTTATAAGGATATGTAGGTTGGTGATGTGGTAAGAGACCAACATTGAGATTGGGGACCTCTCATAAGAGCGACAAAGTGTTACATAATTTTATGTCATGAAACAAGGACATGAACTATGCAATTTAATATAATGTGGTGAGGAAATTGTTATAAAATTTAACATCATGTGACTAGGATGTAAAGGTAATTACTTTAAAGGAAATTCCATAAAGGCCATAGTGCATTTTAGTTTAGGGTATTATGATTTGGACCACAGTTCCTCATAGTTTAGGATCTTACAACAAGGACCATGGTGCATTTTCATAGTGATCCAACCAAAAATTATTTAAAATTCCCTGGGTGTAAAGGGCGACGGTTGTAGGTCTTGGCCTTGGAGTTCTCAAATCCAGAGAAGTGGGATGGGACCTGCATGTAAGGAATGACCACAAACCTTGTTAAAAAAGTGATTTATATTAAACTTTCATCCAATCATACAAATATAAGAGGATTTTCACCTAGGTATGAAAATTATATTGATTGATAATATATTTTTGGAGGCATATTATCCAAATATGTGTTTGAGGAATATCATTCCTAATCAAACAAAATGAATCATTCAAAGTTTGGGACTCTTACTACCAATAGATATTAGAATTATATGTGGATATGAGTCTTCCAAGACACAAAGTGTGATTTTTAAAATGAATGTGCATAAGTATGGAGGGTGCATTTAGGCCATAATTAAATAGAGATGGGTAGAGTGCTCCCTGAACAGGTCTGACACATGTGTAGGGAAATGTGTTATCTTCTCTTTTTTGAATACTGGTTTAAGTAAAAAAGAGAACCCACACCAAAATCTCTTGTGCATATCTAAATCATACATAATAGAGTCACAATTTGTTTTTTGAATATTTGGATGGTCCTAAGACATAAGTTCTAGGCACCACTATGTATCCTATGGAAATGTGAATAAATTCGCATATATTTCCACAAAAAGTTCCCCCACACTAATATAGTTCTTTGTGTGGAAGGGGAATTTTCCATATTTTAGCTATACCAAAAATAGGATCTAGGTGTCACTACATATCTCATTGAGATGAGAATCAAGACACTTGTAGTTTTGAGATATAGGTGTGGTAAAGGACCAACCATGGTAATGGTGGTTCTCTTAGGTGGTGGGAATAACAATGGATAATTTAACATCATATGAAAGTGAAATCAACCATGTGGTTTAATGTCACGAAATAAGGACATAGGTTACTTGATGTGAAGAGGGGGCATGTGGTCTTTCATTTTAAAGACACCTTTTGAATAAAGTATACATAATTTAAGGTCATGAAGTTTATAACATGAAGTGATCTAACCATGAGAGGATTAAATTACCATGATTCCTAAGCCCATATGAACTATGGCTAGAGTGAGAAATATGGAATAGCAAGCGTACCTTCATCACATAGAATTTTATAAAATAAAATTGTAAGGATGGGAGGAAATCCTACCCAAGTTTGTAATTTAAAGTTGGGCCCAGGATAAAGAATCCAGGTGTCACCACATATCCTATATAAATATAAATCAATCCATGTGTAGTTCTGGTGTGTATTATTCCTTATATTGGTCTTACCCATAGGTAGGGAGGGGGAATTTTCTTCTTTATATTATAGCCAGACCTAGAATTTGGGATCTAGGTTTCACTATGTATCATGGTAAATAGGATTCATGCCACATGAATTTATAAATATTAGTAGATTGGTGGTGTGGTGGGGGACCGACATGAAGATTAGGGACCTCTCAAGTGAGGACCAAAGTGTTGCATAGTTTCACGTTATACAACATTGATGTGAACTGTGTTGATTTACATCATGTAGTAAGGATGTTAGGATATATAGTTTGAAGTATTAAAACATGGACTATGGTGTCTTATAGTTTATGTTCATAAAACTAAGACCATGGTCGTGAAGATCACATGGATTATTTCTTCATGAACATTGAATTTATAAGGGATTAGTATGTTCCTCATCCATTGTGATTAATGAGTAGGCTTAATTGGGATAGATCTTATATATGATGTAATGTCCTTCCCACATAGTTTCAAGCTTTGGGGTTTCTTTTGAAGCATAATTAGAGTTTTAAGAGCTGAAACCAATTTTTTTTCAATTAATGGAGACATACTTTCTTGTTGAAGGCTCGTGTTATGCAGTTTTGGTGAACTTCTAAGTGGTGAAAGGTATGAAAAAATTTCTCATTGAGTCACCCTAACTCATCCAACTAATTTTGTGATTTCTTATTTCTTGAGAGTTATCCATAGATAACTATTTGGAGTGTGGGAAATTGGACCTTAATGGGTATCACTTCCCATGTTCCATAAACTAGTGAATATAGGGCCGCCTGAGTAGTAGTGTGAGTTGAAGTGCGGAAGGCCCATAAGGCATGTAAGAGCTTGTTGGGATAACACTTCTTCTATATACCCACCATTTTCATAATAATATTCAATATAGTTTTATTAGAAGCCTTTATATCTCTATTTTACACTATATGGTAGTAAACTGAATGGTTGGATTCATTGTTGTAATCCCAGTACATATTCTTCAATTCGAAATAGCATAAGTTGGTTATGTTGTATATTAGTATTGTGTAAGAGATGTCAAATCAGGGGGTGATGCTTGGATTCATGAAATTAATGATACCCTCAGTCTCAACTTTTTTAAGAGGTACATTCTCATCCCATTTTAATAAAGATTTGGCAGTGATAAGGATGTGTTTGAACTATATGGTCATAACTAGAAGGTATAACCCTATAAAATCCATTACCCATATGTTTAATAAAAGGGAATTTAGATATGTGTGGTAACTCTAGGGTTTGATGGATGAAGTTGGAATTCACTTGGAAGGAATGACACTTTTGTATTAATTGTGTGAAATCCTACATCATCAAAGGATTGAAATACTCAAGCCTCCTAATATTGTGAGAAAACATTGTTTTTTATTTGTTGTCACCAGAGGTTACAGCATGATCTTACTTCATGGTGGTAATTTTCTCTTCTCATTCAATGTATCTACGATGAAATCCATTGAATCTTCACTTATAAATAATCTTTTGATGACCTTGGGTAACATAAAGAGTGAAATTTAATGGGGTCATTGGATATACTCTTTTATAGATATTTTTGATTAAAGGTTCCCATTTTCGAGGTTTTCTAGGATGGGAATCATATAACCATTTACCTAATTACATATTTTAGAGGTAGAGTTGACCATATTGATCAATTCTACACTAATTTGAAGAAATGGTGATACTAATATACGATGGATGATACCAATTACAATTTCATCTTGATCTAGATATTCCAAGGCTATATTATCATTTACTAATACATTTGCCTAATAATTTTGTGAATCTGGTACATGAGTTAGTGTTATATTAGAGGTTAATTCTCCCATCAACCCTTAAAGATAATTAATTAGGGGATTAACTATTCTTTTATAATGGAATAATCACCATTAATCTACTTCATCACAAACTTAGAGTCAAATCTGATTCTTAGGAGAGTCACTAGTACTTTCAAAGGAAATTAAAAACCTATAATTAGGGATCGGTATTTGGAATCATTGTTATTGCATCCTTCTGATAATAGGAATAAGTAGGATATAACTTTCTTTACTTGAAAAATGAGAATGAATCCCAACCTTATTTTGTTGAGATTCTGGTCTTCCATCCACTTTCTGATTGGGCTTTTAGATATTACATCAAAGTAAATTTCCCTCATCTGGGTAGAGTTTTGATTGTAGATTATCTCCTCATTGGGAAGTTCGGTCCTCCTCGATACTTCTTCTACATAGGGATGTTCTTCCAATAAATTTTCTAAGGAATTCCCTTTTATTTCCTTTTGTGGTATGAATCAGATGTCAAACTATTGTATAATGACCACC
This sequence comes from Viscum album, assembly GCA_963277665.1. Taxonomy (NCBI): domain Eukaryota; kingdom Viridiplantae; phylum Streptophyta; class Magnoliopsida; order Santalales; family Viscaceae; genus Viscum; species Viscum album. The sequence continues at coordinate 1,414,600,732 of OY728156.1, forward strand.
CATAATTAAAATATTCTATTCAACATGAGACAATTGAGGATATATTTGAGCAAGTCATGTCGAGATATCAAATGGACATCATGGTGCTGTAGATTATTACTTAATTTTTGAACTACAAAAATCATTTCCAATTCGATATTCTTGATATCTAAATATCATGTCTCAATGTTGAGAATGGTATGAATGAGATAATAAAGTTTTTTTACTACCATCATAATTTTTATTTGCATGGAAGTCCCATAGTGACTGTTCCAATGTTGTCTCATATAAGGTGAATGGATTTCCTTCAATTGGAAGCATCAGCACTAGTGGGCTTTGAGAGATAATTCTTGAGGCTATCAAATGATTTTTTATAGTCATCAATCCACTAAAATGTGATCCATTTCTTCATAAAACTAGTAAAGGTAAAACACATTTCTACGAGGTTTTATATGAATCATCAAATTTAGGAAAGGTTTCTCTATAGTCCGCTCAACTTTTTAAGGTTTGGATGGGGGACATACCCAAGATTACCTTAGTCTTCTCAGGGAAAACTTTAATGCTACAATGAAATAATATAAAGCCAATAAATTTTCACAAGGTAACAAAGAAATCACATTTCAGGGAGTTCATTTTCATATTGTGTTATTTTAGTTTTCTAAAAATGATTTCCAAATTGGTAAGGTGATCATAAAGTTGCGGTTATTTTACTACCAAATCTTTAATATAACACTCAAATAATTTTTCTTGTATGGTTTTTCCGATTCAATACTTGACACATTGATATGTAGATATGGTATTATTTAAACCAAAGGGCATGACTCAATTGAAGAATACTCTATCAAAGGCCCTGAAGGTGGTGGCTTCTTTATCTTATGGGTATTTTCATATTTTGTTGTATCCTGAATAGCCATCCATGAAATAGATGGATTGATAGAAAACTATTGGATCGATCAAAAGTATTATAATCGAAATAGGGAATATATATTTCAGAAATTTCCATTAGAGGTCTTTAAAATTATTGAAATCCATAATCTAACCATTCTTTTTCTTAATGGGGAAAATATTGGCAAGATATTTTGGGTACTAGAATTCTTGAATGATGTTGGATTTGATGAGCTTGTAAATTTTTTCTAAAACCTTTGTGGCATGAGTTTGATGTGTCCATATAGATTCCATCTTGTAACCACGAGTATCTATAGATAATTATAATTGATGGGTATCAACATTGGGATCAAGTCATATAATTTTTAGTAATTCTAGGAAAACATGTCTTGGTGCTGCTTTATAAATGAGGTGTAAATTTATTTCTCATTGAGGGACATAACTGCACTAATCAAAAATGATCTAAAATCCTCCACTATACCAATATTTATCTACCAAAAGTTCATTTTTAGTGGTGGAGACTTCTTCCTTGAATTTTGGAGGAGTGTATTTGAGGTAAGACTATTCCTCTTCTTCCACTTTCACTTACTCCTCCTCTTCCATTGTGTCTATGTTGGGATAAATGAGAGAAAAGGGGGGATCACTAAGGATTGGGGTTAGTTTCTTAATAACTAGATTCCAATGATGATATAATTTATTCCACAGATTTAGTTGATAATGTGGGGACCTTATAAATATATATGGTTGAATTTGGGGCATTTTCCTTTCAGGTATAATAGCCAACAGATAAATCAATCACTTCTTCAGTGCCCTCAAATTCAACTGACATGGTTGATATCATGAAGATTAATGAGCTCATCTATGAATCTAATCTTATGTCTTGGAACTAAATTTTTATAACCATATATTAATCCCCAGGGTCATTGAATTTGTTAGATGATGTCTTTTTTAGAACATTTGGGGTGGTAACCCAAGCAACACAATTAATTGTGGGATGTTTCCCCTCTCTCCAATAGAATCGTGAATAAATATTTTATGATTCAAAAAATTCAAAATGGATATTCATCACCATATAACATCTCAATCTACCCACTTTTATAGTATTTCAAACATTGATTATATGATGAAGGGATCACCACATGTTAGTGCATCCAAGGACTTCCTAGAAAGACATTGAAATTTGTATCTTTCAAAATGACCAAAAAATCATATAGAGACACTAGATCTCTAAAGTAACCTATGAACTTAATGTGTTTGAGGGTTTCTATTCACTTTTATCATACCATTGGAGAGTTAGAGTGGAAGGGGACAAATCAGATTTAGTATATCCTAATCAGAGAAGTGTTATGACCGAAATACGGTTAAACCCTAATCCATTGTCAATGAAAACATGATGGATGTCAATTTCATATAATCTCTCAAATACATACAGGGGACTGATTTCTCCCAATATAATATTATATTTGTTCAATTTTTGAAAGAGATAATTGCATGGAATTATGTAGGGCCAATTTATTCACTATATACATCAATAATAGTAACTTCATATTTTAACTCTTTAGAGAATAGTAGAGCATCTGAAAATTCTTCCTATAAATACTTTAATAGGATAAGAGCATCATTAATTGAAAGTTTTTCTAGAACTATGAACAACTACTTCAGGATGTCACATTTTTGAGTCAAATGACTTCATTTCCCTATGGGGATCTATTACCTAAAAGAAATTTTTGGAGATAACATGCCTAATGAAGATGATTCACGTGGTTGAGAATATATCAAGTTATTGGGTTGACATGGCCTTCTATCTTGTTTAAGCTAATCAGGTTGTTGCCTATTCATTAACAGACCTTCGAAAATGGTCTGTTTCTGATGGTTTTTTATTTTCATTGAGGAATTTCTATACTCTTATTGGTCATGTTGAAGTTCCTTCCCCTAGGTTTTGGCAGCATAAATAACTTCAGTAGGGGTGCATCCAACATATTGTGTTCGACTACAGTTGTGCCTCCCTCTATTTCATTTGCAACAATAGCCTCGGCTCATAGATCCCCATTTTGGTGTCAGAATCTCATGTTTATTCTCATACTCATCATTTCACAAGGGATCCATTAGGTTAATGACATTTATGGTACTAAAGATTATTTATTTATATAATGAGGATTCTATTTGGGGGGATGACACTCATTGTATCATTTGTTGGGGTAGAACCCATTCTCTTGGGATTGAAGGCGTGATGTCCAAGAGATTCAAGACAAGCATTGGTCTCAAAAATTTATCTTATTGAATTTTTCTTCTTCTCTTATATCCATGTTGTTTTTTAGAATACTAGACTTTAGAGGGTTATAGAATTAACAGAGTTACCTATTCTATAACAGAAATGACTATGGGAACAATAGGTTATTTTAACTTTTCTTAGAGGATACCATGAGTCTAGTTGATTATTTTTCTAATCATTCAATCACTCAACTTTTGGTAATTCATTCTTGTTACTTCCATCATTCACTTTCTTCCTCTAGAGTGGTGATATAAACATGCACTACTGGTGTTAATGGTTTTCCTAGATTCACTTTCCCAGAATCAACCTTATTTTGTAGGAAATATTTGAAAATTAAATAGTCCTTGATGGAGTTCCTCAATATTTTATGAAATGGGAAATATTTTCGGTTATCATCAAGACTGACATGGTCATATATGGTGGGTTCTAGTAGTGTTAATAGATTGTTTTCCAAGGCTACTAAGAGTTATCCCTGAAACTAATCCTCTCGTAAAGAGTAGAATTTGTTCTTTCAGTCTCCAAATTGGGAGTATTTTGGATATTTCCTTTCATCATTATTAGGTTTTTATTGATGTTTTTGAAAAAAGGGAGGGGGTTTCACATGATAAGTTATAGTATTCTGAGTAGGAGCCTTTGAAAGAGATATTTTTAGAGTGATAGTTTGAATTTGTGCTTTTCCTATCCTCTTTCCTTGGGATGCCAACATTGGTCAAAATTTACCTCTAGTTTTCAAAATGGAGTCTTAAAATCATTGAGATATTATAATAAGGACTGGAAAACCACCTCTGTATTTGACAGTAATGAGTAGTGTTCACAACATTTCATAGAAATTCTCTATGCAAAGACCAAACAAATCTTCCTGTGGTAACTAAAAATTCAAGGATTAAGTCAATCTTTTCCGCGTATAAATGAAGTCTGAAACTCTCTAATTTTATAACTATTTGTAGTTTGAGAGGATAAAGACCATTTTCTTCCATATTATAGAGTTGAAATGAAAATGAAAATTTTTATAGAGATCTTACAATCCTTTAAACAAACTTTCTAGTAAACTAGTGCACCATATGAAGGGTGGTCCCTACGAGGTTTGTACAAAACACCAGAGTTTTTTTCTTCCTATTTCACCAAAGTTCCCATCATGGGGCCACACAAACTCACATAATGTGTCATATTATTGTTAAAATCCCCTAAGCCATAAAATTTTGTAAAGGTATGATTTCCAATATTGTTAAGGGTAAGAGTTGCATCTACCCATTTGGGGTAAGGTTTTCTTTACATCTACACTAGGGAACGTTGTCCCTCAACATATTTTAACCAGTATAAAAATGAATCAATATTTTCAAAAATTATTGTAGATATGATCAATTGAGCAAGGGATAGAGCAGAGGGTACAACATGTTGAACTAGATGTGGTGGTTCTATATGCAATTGTGCTTGATAATATGTGTGGTATGTCTTGTTATAACTTAACTGATAGTGGTCTTGTTGTTTGGACAATTGAGGGAAGTCTCAATATTCATTTGTCAATATATTAAGATAGATTGGTTTCCTAGATCATATAATGATTTGATTCTTTTTATTTACTCTCACTAGTATGAAAATATCTCCTTGTTGAGGGACATCAACAGGGGGAGTGGAATGAGGTTCTGTTTGAAGAACATATCCAGAAATAATATTACCTTTGAGTAGTTTAGAATTGAGCCTTTATAGTACTCCCATTTTTATCTTGTACCGATCCAATAATTCCTCAATCATGAGGTGTTAATCACCATAAGTTAACATATGGGTTTAGTTGTATCCTTACCCTTTTCTTTGGATGATTCCCTTTTGGGGGGTAACATATAATTCAGAGTTACCAAATTTGGGAAAGAATTTGATTTCAGATATGCACATCCTCTTAATTAATTTCTGTTTGGACCATATTTATAATGTAAAAACCATCCTATTAATCAATTATATTAGCCTGATGTTCTACAGCCTCATTATGAATGGTTAAAACGATGTTTATTGACACAAACTGCATTACGAGTGTGTAACACCCTGATATTTTGTGATTATTTAGAATAAATTTAATCTTTTAAATATTTTACATTACACGCAACAATGATTTTATCTTTCATAACACATAACAATGAGTTAATCTTCTGTTACATGCAACACCTAGTTTATCCTGCATTACACTCAACACCAAGTTTAAATGAAACATGACATACTATTAAAATATTATTATTTAATATGATAGCTATTGTCTAGCTGTTGGAATGAAAAGTATGAATAATATTAACTAAATTATGTAAATATATGGTTTTCACATGTATATAAAATTATTTCCTTAGTGATCAATTAATTATATGTGAAAATAAAAATTATTTGAAAATAAAGGGAAACTTTTTTTAAAAACTGTTTTTATGCGCACAACCTTATTTTATCACAATAAATTAAATAAATATCTTTTAGTGAATTATTTTAAGTAAATTTATATATTATATACTCAATAAAATTTATCTCATGTGTTTTCTAGGAAAAAAATAATAAAAAATATAATTATATGCATAAAAACTATATTTTTCTAAAAAGCAGTTTTGTCGCATTTTGTGCACTTTTTTGAAAATATTTTCTGAAAAATTTAAAATATTTATTTGAAAAAACTAAATTAATTTTTGAAATAATAATATCAAAATTATCATATGGTTAATTTTTTATAATTTTCTAAGAAGATAAATTTTATGATGAATAGTGAAAATTAGAAGATTTTATTAAGAATTGTGATTTCGTTTAAATAATTATAAAACATACCAATTATTTTACGATGGTTTTAAAGTAAAAATTATTTCAAATATATATTAATATAATTTATCTAATTTTATTTAATTTCATATTGATTTTTTATATAAATACATTTTTAAATTTTAAGCGTTCTCTCATTGGATAATTGTTTTCTCATTGCGTACGTAGGATTAATTTTAAATTAAAATTTTCCTTTTATGGGAATGGAATTTTTAAAAATGGATTAAATATTTTTAATAATAATAATTTCTATTATCTAGTATGTTTAACTTAATTTTTTAAATAATAAATAGTAAAAACATTAAAAATCTTCTACCATGATTAATGTGAAAATTGGTTTACCGAGGGCTAAACTAATAAATAAGTGTTAAAAATAACCCAAAACATGTAAAAAAAACTCAATATATGTCCATATTTTGACCTTATCTCTTATAATTTCGATAATTTCTAATTTTGGAGCCTTTTGGTTAGTAAAAAACATGGGTACACCTTTTTCATTTCAAAATCTACTAGTGTGTCACTCACCTCACTTGTAAATGGCCACCCTATCTCCTCTCCTATTAAAACATAAAAAACCCATTTTTTAGATAATTCATAAAAAATAACTTATCTAATTCTATCCTTTCATATGATAATCCTTACTTTTTTCATAAATCCATCCTAAGAATCATTTTGGTGAAAAACAAAAGAAGTTCTCTACAAAAGGGGCAACACCCTAACCAAGCGTTTTATTTTATTTATTCCTCCACCTCATTCAATTATTATTAAAAATTATTATATTATAACCTAAATATATTAAATATAATTATATTTTATTATGTTAATTTCATATCCAAAATACTTAACATCTTCCATAAAATGGGTTACGAAATCATCATTCATGTGTACGGTGGAGTACCACCTCACGAACCGATGTTATATATTTTCCATAACTACTTATCAAAAATTAATATATGATGTATTTATTATTTATTTATGATATTATTATTATTTGGTAATCATGATATCACGTATTAGTTTTTACCTTTCATTCAATTGGAATATGATATCGTCATTCGAGTGTACGGCATATTACCGTCTCGTGAAGCAATGTGATTTGTTCACGCATGAAATGGAAGGTTATGAAGATGGTTTTAATGAAAATATGTGATATATATGAAATAAGAATTATTATTTAATGTTAATATATTATTTAACTTTCTTTATTTGTTTCTATTGTAAAAATGGAAACAATATTCATGCGTATATAGGACCTACCGTCTCTATGAACAATATATTTCATTTTATATCTTTTAATTCTATGGATCACTATAAATACATATATACTAAATAAATATTATATTTATATTATGGTTAAATATATAGATATGATTTATCCATTATAAAATTAAGATTAACAATAATAAAAAAGAAAAACATACACAAAAAACTAAACAGTTATTACCCAAAACGTGACTTTAACATAGAATTGTTAATAAATGGGTAATAAAAGTTCATAAGCAAATCATATATGGTATTATATATTTAATTATGTTTATTTAATAAATTTATAATAATATTATTTTTATTTTACATGAGTTTCAAATTCGTATGATGGAAGTTAAGACTTATGGTAATAGATTTTTGTCTCAATTTGCCTTTTTTGAGACAAATATTATGTTATGGACCTATCTTATTTTATGAGGTGTATATAAAACCCATTTGAGATTATATATCATGAATATACTTATCTGTTATGATATTTAATTTTATTCATTTTATTTTAATATTTAATGGTACTTACGATACAAAAGATACTAAAGTGGTAATGATATATGTTACAAACTTATTGATTATTGAGAATGTTTAAGATTACAATACCGATGATTAAATATTTTGGTTCATCCTTCAATAAACTCAATCATTTTCTTTTACGCTGGTTATATAATGAGAATACATGTTTTCTATTCATATTACTCTCTTTATGTACTCAATAGACCAAAATAATGTTTTTAATAAAAATTTTCTTTATTTATCTCTCAGTCGAAAATCCTTTTTCTTCCAAAACCATGTTTTATAAAAAAAATATAAAAAATGATTTTAATATTATAAATATTATTTATTAAATACATTTGTACCCATGTTTTAATTTTTATAAAGTGCTTTGAAAGGAATCTTCATGTTGTTTTCCAAAAAAATTCTTGCTTGGATCTTATCAGAAATGTAAGAGGAATCGTTGTTTTAATGTGTATGACATGAACAAAATTTCCCAATTTCAGGACCATTATTATCATTGAATATTAATTTATAATTTTTCAAGGTTTTTGTCAAAGAAAATTATTTCCACAATATTTTATTAATTTTTACCTTTTTAAACGTTATTTTCAAAGAAATAATATTTTCCTCAAGAAGCATTCCCAGTTATTTTTGTTTCAAAATAATTTTCTATATAATATGTCATGCTTTAATGTTAGATAATATTTATAGGTTATATGATCCAATTATACTATATTAATTATTTCTATCCATGACTTGTTTTTATTATGAAAATATTTTTATGAAACGTATTTCTCTTCTAAAGGTTATACAATGATAAAATGATTATGAAATCTGCTTATTTTTCCATCGGTTTTACTTTGTTTAAATAATGAAATAATTTTGAAAAATATTTGTTTTACATAGTTTTTGTTTGGATGAATTTTTATGAAATCCATTTCTTTTCATTCTTTCTAATATGATAAAGGTTTTATGATCTTGTGGCACACACATGTATGGTTTTCATTATGTGATAGGTGTAAAATATATATCCATACAATAAATTGGGTAAAGATTTATATATCATTTGATTAAAATGGGAAACAAGTAAATGGGATTGATCCACTATGGGAAATAGGTGAATTCAAATCCACTATGGAAAATAAGTGCATTCTAAGCCATAATATAAAATAGGTGATAAATCCTAATGCCCTATATTAATGGTCTTGGTAGTTAACTATAAAATATTATTCTATCTATATTTATGATGGTTCCATGATTTTATGAAATTAGATTATGGTAAATGATTGATTTATGATTATTTATGACTCTTATGGGCCATTATTTTTGTAAATATTAATTCTTATTCCATGAATCATGTTTATGATCTATGATAGGTTGGTTATGAACTTCATAAGTTATGTTCATGATCACACAACCATTTACTTATCTTATGATTTCATATAATCATAGATTGATATATCCTATGATTAACCTAACTAATCATCTAATATAACCCTTTATTATGTTTCCTTTACCATTTTTTGAAGAATGGTTTAGGTATTATATGCCTAAGATAAGTACTATGTGAGAAGATCATTGTGAGAGGTGTTGAAGATCTTTTATGAAATACTAAGAGTGTGTTTCTAGTTTCCAAAGAAACTAAACTATTATGGTCCCTAGGCATGTGTTTTTGAAATTCTATATTATATTGATCTAATAATATTTCATATTTATGTATTAAACATTGGGTTTATATAGTTGGTATTAGTGTAATGGTTTATCTAATATTTTGAGGCTAGGATGAGAAAGAATTTTGTGAGATCTCTAGGGATATTCCTAAGTATATGTCTCGGGATATGTCTAGGGATATCTATAAGGATAAGACTAATGATTATTCTATGTATAAAAAAATATCGTGGAATTTTGGTGAAGGATAGAGAAAGGGGTTTCCAAAAAATTACATCTCTATCTAGATACTATAAGTGGGTGTGTCTTTGACAGAGAGGTGCCCATGGGTAATAACTCTGAAATGGGTACATTGATCTAGACACAATCATCACCTGGTGTATGAAAATAAGGCTTCTTGTAGATATGGTTTGAAACTCACAGGGGATATTCATTGGAAATTCACAAACACATTACAAACCATTATGAATAATTTAAATAATGATTGTAAATGACCTAGATTAAGACTAAGGTTTAATAGATTGAAAATAATGTGTCATTATTTTGATATCATATATATTATTTTTTATGGTTATATGGTTTTATACTATGATTAGTGTTTATCGTAATATGATTTCTCATTTTATTCAACATCTGGAACCAAAAGTAACCTTGTTAATGGTGAGTATGATGAATAATGAAATGATTATACTCATGAGAAACCAAAACTTATGGGAGTTAGAATAAAAATTATTATTACTATGATCACACACAATTCTCAAGCTATGAATAATTCCTAACTTCCAATTGAACAAAGGAGGTAAAAATGTTCTATTGAGTCCTTCAAGAGGTAACACCAAAATTCTTTTATTGGTTTTAATGATCCACCAGTTTATGAGAAATGGATCGGTCCAAATGAGAATATATTTCCCATTCTTCAGTGTTTGGATAATGAAAAAGGTCATTTTGGTTTTTTATCATTTGTAAGGTGAATAATATTAGTGGTGGACTCTTATTAAGAACACGAGGGAATAATTTGAAATTAAATATTTGGATAGAATGATTTTAAAAGGATATTTCTCAGTAAGTACTTAATTCATATTTTATGAAAAAATATGGATAATTAATACATTTAGTTTAAGACAAAGTATGAGGAATCTATTGGTACCTATGAAAATAATTTTATAATACATTCAAGGTATTATTTTGGTTTAATCATCATACCTGGAAAAAAATTGATCGATTATTTGGTGGCCAAACACACTTTCTTGTAAAGTCCTTAGCTATAAGAGACTTTATTAGCTATAAAGAAGCCATTCGATGTGAAATGAAGTTATAAATAGAAATCAGAAATTCCCACTATTCCTATGGTTCCGATAAGAAAAAGAAGATTGAGTCTCATGAAAACTCAAATAGTAGAAAGAAGTTCCATCCATATTCATGCCATAAATGTGGGATGAAGCATCAAGGGAATTGTTGGAATGGAATAGTGAGGTGATTTAAATTTATAGAGGTAGATTATAAAGTCTGTGAATTTTGAAATGTGATTAATGGGAAAATTAATGAAATGGAGGAGAATATGATTTTAACTAATAAACAACCTATGCTCTAGTGTTTCAAGTGAAATGAACGTGACATTATGTGAATCAATACCCCAATATAAGGGATAATGTGTATGATAATCTACAAAAAGTACTAAATAAAAAGGAATAATGGAATGTTCATAAAATCACAATAGATGAAGAGAATCATGATAATTATGGAACACTTGTCCTGCCATCCTTAGTTTGGAATTTCATGATTGATTTTGTATAATAATCCCTATGAAAATATTTTTGTTAATCCTTTTGTGAAATTTTAGGTGATTATATATCTCTATATAGATTATGGAATATTGAAATTAAATTTGATATTATATCAACATGAGGATGAACCTAATTTTTCAATGAAAATGTTTTTGTATAATATAGGATCTTATATAAGGAATAAATATTGAATTAACTTTTGTATGTGTCTACACATCCTTGTAAGATTAAATTAATATTTATGGATACTATCATGGGTTTATGAGTTTATGGTTGATCTTAAGTTAAAAGTCATTTCCACCCATTTTGTGGTTTTACTTAATCAGAGTTTATCATGATTAATGATATTTTATGACACATTTATGGAAATAAAACCATTCATTTTGGTTATGATTCTTTGATAAAGTTATTTAAGGAGGAATGCCTTTACAATTTTTTCACATATGATTAAAGGTAATGGTAACATTTAGGGTTTATATTATCTTTAATGTCAATGTAATTATGGGTTGTATTCTATGTCATGACCCATCCCCCGGGGTACATGCCGTGACTACCCCAAGCCTGCCTTCTATAGTCCAGGGGATGGCGAATAGCACCAAAAAGTCATATCCCTATAACTGGGAAGTCATTGCCTTTAAATCTATGAACTCACACAAAAAAATACACATTAAGACACAAGATCAATGTAAACTATATAGTAAACATGGTGTGTACAAAAAGTTAAGGGGCCAAAATACAAGCTCAACTGGAATGTACAAGTAAAACTGAGAACAAATCTTGCGAACACCTGCCAAGGATCCAACCTAAAGTTTAGGTACAGCTCTCGAATGGTCGTCTCTATGGTACATATTGTCTAATGATCCACCTCCGAGCATCCTCCAGTCCTGTCACCCTCAGCCTCGATCAATGTTTTTTGTCATCTGCACATGACACAACAATGTGTGGGAATAGCCCATGAAGGAGTCAGTATAAGAATACTCAATAGGAACCCCGATACCCTCATAGGTCTCATAGAGTTCCAAAAAGGAAAAACCACAAAGCACAAAGAAAGAGTCATCATCTTTAAATAGGTGTACTCCCATATATATACATAAGTTAACAAGATATACTCATCTCACACAAGATGGAAGAATACCACAAAGGTAACACCACAAAGGTAGAATTACAACATAGGTAACCCCATGAAGGTAGAAGCACCACATAGGTAACCCCATGAAGATAACACCATGAAGGTAACACCATGAAGGTAGAAGTACCACGCCGGTAACATCACAAAGATAGAAGTACCACATAGGTAACACAATGAAAATAGCATCACGAATGTAGAAGTGCCACACAGGTAACACCATGAAGGTAAAAGTACGAAATAGGTAACACCACGAAGATAGTTTACCACACATGTATAGTACCACATAGTATAACCTCAATCAAAAGCACATGGTAAAGATAGTTCACAAAGAGTCTCAGCTCAAACCATGTTTTAAATGAAGTATAGAACTACAGATGATTAGTCATGATGTTGTATAATCTTATTATGTCTAGAGGCACTACTGCTGACCATACAGAGTCTGACCCACACAGAACTGATAGGTACTAGCCTCTTTAATGACCCACACATGATCTGGACCGCCTGTAGTCGATAGGTACTAACCACCCCAATGACCCACACAGGATCTGACCCACATAAGATCGGTATGTGCTGACCCACACGGGATCGTTGAGCGATGAACCACATAGGATCTGAACCACAAAAGATTAGTATGTGTTAAACCACACAAGATCACTGAGTGATAACCCAGACAAGATCGATGTTGACCCATACAGGATCACTGGGTACTGACCTCCGTATGATATGTATCCAACCTTTACATCACTGCCAGCCCCTAGATTCCCACTAATAGCACATTTGGGAGAACCTCTCCGCAATCCAATGGTTGTACCTCAACTTACAGTAAGTTCCACAAAAAATTATCCCAAAGGTCCATCACGTCATAAGGGACCAAACACAACTTATGGCACGTCAATCGGACACTCAGTCTATAAGTTATTAGCATTTCCGCTCTGAGGGCCCGGATCGATTCGGGGTTCAATCCAACCTGGACATAATCAAAAATTATCCAAAACACAAGTGGATTTTATGATAAGGAACATATCGATCTAAGGATCCCAACGTTGCATATTGTTCATCAAAAAAACACTTGGTTCTCAAGTTACAGCCTAAAAGGCATTTCTGGGCTCAAATGTGCCTGGGTCTAGTCTGACTGGTCGGACTGACCCAGTTCGACCTAGTCCGGGTCTTGCCCTGATGGCCCGGGCCACGAAGGGCCTGGCTAGCTGGGCCGTGGTCCGGCCTGGCCTGCGATGGGGTGGACCAGCCCGGTGGGTAGCGCGGTCCGCCCGAGATGGGGCAGAAGGGGAGTGGCCCGCTCCCCCCCCCCCCCTCTTCCATTTGGGACAGAAAGCAGAAGCACTTTTATGTGCTTTTATGTCACCCGCAAGACCTAAGTGGGTCCCAACATTCCGCTACAACTAGTTGGTGCTCCGGTCGGTCCTCCTCCCGACGGCGCAGTCACTCTCCGCAGCTCCACTACGGCTGGTCAAGTGTCGGCCACCCTCAGTCCTTCACCGCATACAAGTGGTCACGGTCTCCAATACCAGTGGCAGGGACGTGTGCCGCCCTACATCCACCACCACCAACTCGAACCATGGCTGGTCGATTATCGGCTGCCCTATTCGTCCATGGGTTACCGAAACTTCGTTCCAAGCCTGAAAAACATGACGACCACCTATTCACAATCCTCAGGTCAAGGGATCCGCATCCATATGTCGTGCTCAACAAAACATTGAGTTTCTAGCACGCATACTTATTTTGCATCGGAGAATATACGAAGAATGCATGAAGTATGAAATAAAACGGGGAAAGATATATGTGCATAATGGTGGCCATGTTTGTTTGTCCATCTTCATTTGTGAAATGAGAATATAAATAATCATCAAAAAGATTTAATCATACTTCAAATTAAAACTCCTACCATGTTTTCTCATTAGAGACGACGCGAGGAAGGAGGTGAAGATGATGAAGGGGGTGCCAGCCTTCATCGCTCACGTAACTCGCATCCGAATTATGCTCCAAAGATAACATTCTTGATCCGATGGATTGTTCTTTATGGGAGAATATTTCTCCAAAAGTTCTCCCAAGCTCTCCTCTGCCATCAATTCCCAACAAAGAAGTGAGGAGCCAACTTTATTTGGGTTAAGATTATTAATTAAATTAAATTTGTCACATTAAATTTGGCATATTAATGATGGAACATTAAATATGGAACATTAAAGTTGTCACATTAAAGATGTAACATTAATGTTGGAACATTAAATTGGGAGAATTCTAATGGTTTCCTCACATTAAATTGGAGTTCGGGTGCTCCCCACCACAAAGATTCAAAATGGAGGTTTCAAGAAAATAAAATAAAAGTTGTTATTTTATTTTATTTTTATTCTTTTAAACTCCCACAAAAATATAGAAAACTAAATTCCACCCTCAACCTACTATGGTTGAAACGAAGGTCCCCTTAAGAGAATATCGGCGCAGCGAGTTCAATGGTGTCCTCAGATTTCAATTCCGAGCCCCGGTTCAGAAGTTAAAAAATGATGCTCGTGCGTTTACTGAACATACCTAAAAAACGTTCAGAAAATTAATAACAGTCACCCTTGACCCATTCCAGTAAAGTTTAGGCTCTGCCTAAGTGAAACACACCCCAAAAAATCCAACTATACTCTCGGATTTCTGATCCAAGTAACCATTTATGAGTTATTTCACTTTTTCCGGAAAACTGCTTATGCATGCTAATTTAACCTTAAAAAACATTGATTCATCATTCCTAGCACTTCAGGCCCTGAAATAAAGTGACCTTGGATTTCACTATCTTGAAATAATTCCATATAATTTAAAAAAAATTATATAGAATTTACGGGACATTACATTCTCCCCACCTCAGGGATTTACGTCCCTAAAAGCCACAACAAAGGAAAAACAACCAAAAGTGGGTACTGATCACGAATCTGAGCCTCATGCACCCATGTGCTCTTTTGAAGGTTCTCGTGCTACCAGCGTACATGCACCAGAGGTATCGACAACCCACGAAGAACCCAATCTAGTCGATCCCCAATCACAATTGGGACTTCCATAAACGTCACCCCATCATCGAATTCTAGATTGTTGTGGTCAATGATGTCAGATGGTTTATGCACATATCTCCTCAGCTGGGATACGTGGAAGACTTCATGCACCCTTTCCAACTATGCTGGAAGAGCTAAGCAGTATGCTACCTCTCCTATCCTTCGAAGTATCAGAACAGGACTGATAAACCTCGGTGATAACTTGTTTCCTCAACCAAATCTCCATAGTCCCTGTCGAGGAGAGACTCTCAAGAATATGTGGTCCCTTTCCTGGAACTCCAATGGTCTCCGTATCATGATGGCATAAGACTTCATCCAACTCTGTGCAGTCTTCACTTGCTAAAATGTGAGTCATTGTGATACAAAATCTGCCACTGATTCCTTCATCTCGGGCCATCAGTACTGACGTTGGAGTTCCGGGTACATCTTCGCCACTCTAGGATGTACCGCAAGAGGGGACATATGGAACTCCCTCAACACCTCCTCCGGTAGCACTACTTGTACCATGGTACATCCTCTGAAGAGGATGATGTGCTCCCCACCCTCATAAAATCCATCAGGTGTCTGCCCTGAGGATATCTAATATTTTTGAGCCTCTCCATTAGAGTCCCCTAACTACACTTCCCTAACTCGTTGAAGAAGTGGGGTTGTGACTATCATAGACTGGAGTTATGATGCTCCATCTCTATCCACAAATGATATTTACAACATGGCTACCTGCTCTGTCGCTTCACTCAGCAACTGCAGCCTAGACCTCCTACTGAGTGCATCTGCTACCATGTTCCCCTTCCCAGGAGTATAGACTATCTCAAAGTCATAGTCCTAGAGGAACTCTAGCCATCACTGTTGTCCCAGTATCAGTTCCTTTGGAGAGAAGATATACTTGAGACTCTTGTGATCAGAGTATACTGTCAAACTTCCACCCATCAAGTAGGGCCACCACATCTTTAGTGCAAAGACCACTGATTCTAACTCCAGGTAATGGGAAGCATAGTTCTACTTGTCTGTATCTGTCTTAGATCTTTAATGATATAATAAAACTTCTCCATCCACAGGAAAGGAACCCCTTTTTTGTCAAAGCTGACAAGGGTGCCACTACCCTGGATAATTCAGGTACAAATATCTAGTAATACCTTGAGAAAGCATATGTCCCTCTCCCTTCGGGGAGGTAATCAGGGAAACATATTTTAAAAAGATGTCCCCATGCACTGTCACTCTTTTTTGGAACAAAAAACTCAAAACTCCTACCGCCACAAGGTTAAGTCTGGCCGAATCAAGAGTGATCAGCTGCACCCTCCTATGCATGAGTTTATCCTGTGATGCATGGGTTTCCTTTTTCACTGACCAAGGAAAATACCATTCCAACATTGTAGGTAAACGAAAACCCTTTTTCCCTAATATATTCTATTTGAGTATGAACTATGGATGCCCAATCCATACCCAAACTAACATCATAAGGCCTCCACGATTCCACCAAGAGGATCCAACCGAAACCCTTGCCTCAGGGGTCAGATCACATCATCGGTATAAGAGTGATTATCAATTCTCCTCCCAAAGGTATCTACATACGTGAGGGTCAAGTCAATGGTTTAACCGGAAACTCTAGATCTTGGAAAAGATTCGTGGAAGGACGGAATGATTCGTACCTATGTCGATTAATATGGTAGCTAGTAGTAGACACATACCGTTCATTGAATAATTCCTAGAGCCCTTGGGTCACACTCCTTGACGGTATAAAACAAATCCCTTTCCATGCCCTCTAGCTCCCTGAGAGAGGTGGGGACCACAAAGGGGGTGTGGTTATAACATGTCTAAATGTACACCACCTCATACTGCTCTCCTAACTCCGCTTCCACATTTTCAGCCCTACAGATTCATCTATCCCTAACACTTCTTCTTCCCGAAGCATTTTTACATGCCCAAGTATTTGTGACTGGCACCAGTTTCCTAATTTCCCACTGGTAACATTCACTGGTTATATCTGCTCAACCAAAGGAAATGTAACCACAAAGGTTCTCTCTAGCACCCTAACATAGGCAGGAATGCATAGAGGAATAGTGCTAGCTCAGATGTCCCTAAAGACACCTCGCTCAGAAGTCTGATCCCTATAGCACTGATCGTATCGTAATCATCGAGTACCGGGAATGGTTGGTAGGCCTCGATGAATACTCAGCTACTGACATGTCGTCATGATGAAGCTGTAGAAGCACTTGAGAACTCTTATCCACCTCCTCAAGAAAGTACTCATCCGCCTATGAATTGGGCTCACCTCGTAACCTGAGGGATATCTGATGCTGAAACTCGTGTAAGGCACTAAGCCTAAATGTGTCCTCTACCGGTACCACCAGTTGTAACTACTGACCAACGAGTAGTGGCATAGCTGGCACACTACCTGAAGGTACCATCTCGGGCAACGATCCAATTACCGATGCCTCGTTATCCTGGAGACCATACTCATGGTCTCGTTCTGGAAAAGACTAGAAGATAAGATCGCCATGTGCTCTACCGGTGTCTCAACATGGTGGAAATATCTACCCACTGCCTACAGTCAACCCTCACCTGCCTGGGAATCTGACTCGCCTCAAAACCTCAGAGGCCTTTATCACTGGAACTCGAGAAACATGCTCATTCAGCATGCATCCTCTACTGGTGGGGCTGGTGGAAATGCTTATCCAATGGCTAGTGGTGTTGTTGGTACACCGCCCGAAGGTGCTAACACCATAAGATGGCCCTGTACTGAGGCCTCGTCACTCGGTGGTCCATCATCGTGTACTCTCTCAGGAATCCTTGATTATTATCTATACGGTGGCATCCTGATAAGAAACAGGTGCGCCATGGTCATTAAGTTGTACCTGGTGAGCTGACTCCAAAGAAATAAAAATAAAAACTTTTCAAAGACACACGCAATCAGTGTTTTCCTGTGTTGAGTTAGAAACCAGAATTTAGGGTCTGGGTGTATGGATATGTCGGCCACCGCACCAACACTGGACTCCCCAAACTGAAAACCACACTCATAACACATAACTTTATTGCTTCATAGAAAATATTAGAGTCATAGTTCTTTGGTAGAACCAAAATCCTCTGATACCAATTTGTCACGACCCGTCCCCTGGGGCCCATGTCATGACTACCTCAAGCCCACCTTCCATAGGTCAGGGGCTGGTGACTAGCACTAGAAAGGCATATCCCTAAAACCGGGAAGGCATTTCCTTTAAACCTCTAAACTCACACAGACCAAGCATGTTGAAAGACACAAGCTCAAAGTAAACTATATAGTAAAAATGGTGTGTATAGAAAGTAAAGGGGCTAGAATACAAGCCCAACTGGAAAGTACAAGTAAAACTGAGAACATCTCTTATGAACACCCACCAAGGATCCCACCTAAAGGGTATGTACAGATCTCAAATGGTCATCCTTGTGGTACGTATGATCTAATGATCTACCTTCGAGCATCCTCCAGTTTTGGCACCCTCATCCTCGATCAATGATGTCTGTTGTCTACACATGACACAAAAAGGTGCAGGTGTAGCATGTGAAGGGGTGAGTATAAGAATACTCAGTAGGGACCCTGAGACCCTCATAGGTCTCCTAGTGTTCCAAAAAGGAAAAACCACCAAGCACGAAGCAACAGTCATCAACTTTACTTAGGTATGTTCCCATACATATACCTAAGTTAACAAGATATACTCATCTCACACAAGAGGGAAGAATACCACAAAGTTAACACCACAAAGGTAGAAGTACCACACAGGTAACACCACAAAGGTAGAAGTACCACACAGGTAACACCAAAAAGATAACACCACAAATATTAAACCAAGAAGGTAACATCATGATGGTAGAAGTACCGCACAGGTAACACCACAAAGATAGAAGTACCACAAAGGTAACACCACGAAAATAGCACCACGAAGGTAGAAGTATCACACAGGTAACACCACGAAGGTAAAAGTACCACATAGGTAACACCACAAAGATATTTTACCACCTAGGTATAGTACTGTGTAGCATAACCTCAATCAAAAGCACAAGTTAAAGACAACTCACAAAGAGTCTCAGCTCAAACTAGAATTTTAGTGAAGTATAGAAGTACAAATGATTAGTCGTGAATCTCGATCATCTTATTCTGTCACGAGGCACTGCTACTAACCATACGGAGTCTGACCCACATAGGATTGATATGTACTAAACACTACAATGACCCACACATGATCCGACCCGCTAAGAGTTGATAGTTACTAACCCCTGCAATGACCCACACAAGATCTGACCCACACATGATCGGTATGTGCTGACCCAAACAGGATCATTGAGCACTAACCCACATAGGATCTAACCTACATAGGATCGGTATGCGATGACCCACAAAA
Source organism: Viscum album (assembly GCA_963277665.1). Classification (NCBI taxonomy): domain Eukaryota; kingdom Viridiplantae; phylum Streptophyta; class Magnoliopsida; order Santalales; family Viscaceae; genus Viscum; species Viscum album. The sequence continues at coordinate 1,414,620,405 of OY728156.1, forward strand.
GATCCCTGAGCACTGACCCCCATAAGATTTGACCCACACAAGATCCGTTCAGACCCACACAGGATCACTCAGTACTAACCACCGTATGATCTGTCTCCAACCTCTACCTCACTGCCAGCCACTGGATTCCCACTAAGAGTACGTTTGGGAGAAATAATCCTCAAGACATAGTTCATACATAAACTTCCGCAATTTTCCATGAAGAATGATCCCAATGGGCTGTCACATCATAGGGGACCCAACTTAATTGACAACTCGTCAATTGGACGTCCAGTCTGTAAGTTATTAGCGTTTTCGCTCTGAGGGCTCGATTGGATTCAGAGTTTGATCCAACCCAGACATACTCAAACTTTATCCAAAACTAATGTGGAGTTTACCATAAGGATTATATCGGTACAAGGATCCCAACATCATAGACGATTTTTCAAACAGACGCCTGGTTCTCAAGTTATAGCCAAAAAGGCGTATCGGGGTTCGGATGGGCTCGGGTCTGGTTTGACCCGGTCGGACTGACCCGACCAGACCCCGTCTGAGCCGAACCGACCCGGTCTAGGTCAAGCCCGAAGGGCCCGAACCATGGTGGGCCCATCCTGCTGGGCCATGGTATGGCCTGCCCAGTGATGGGGGTGGCCCGGCCCGCTGGGTAGCGTGGTCTGCTCGATCTGGTGCTGAAGAGGAGCACCCCGCTCCCCCCTCCGCCATCTATTCAAGATAGCTAGTGGCAGTGCCTTTAGGTGTTTCCATGTCACCCGCGGGACCTGAGTGGGTTATGTTGTTCCACTATGGCAGGTCGGTGCTCCGGTCGGTCCTCTACCCAGTGGTGTGGTCATGCACCGATACTCTACTGTGGTCTGTCGAGTGTCTGCCGCCCTCTGTGATCTATCACGGCCAAGCGGATGGAGTCTCCAATTCTAGTGGTGTGGATGTGCGCCGCCACTCGCCATGTAGTCGGCCACCGTTCCGGCCACCACCCTACTCTGCTGCGGCCGACAGGCTGCAACCTCCTGCTCAACCGGTGGCGCTGACACACACCTCCCTACATCCATCGATGCCTGCTTGAAATGCGGTTGGTCAATTACCGGACGCCCTCCTCTTCCGCGGGTCGGTACAACTTTGTTGCAATCCCAAAAAACATGGAAACCATATATTCTCAATCCACAGGTCGAGGGATCTGCACCCATATATCGTGCTCAACCAAACTTTGAGTTTCCAGTGCACTTAATTATTTGGTGTTGGAGAATGTACGAAGAACGCGCGAAGAACGAAAGAAAAGGGGGAAAGGTATATGTGAAGAATGATGGCCATGTTTTTTTGGACATCATTTTTTCAAAACTAGAATATAAAGAATCAGAAAAAAGATTTAATCATAATTTAAATTAAAACCCATACCTTCTTTTCTTGTTAGAGATGACACAAGGAAGAAGATGAAGATGATGAAGGGGACGTCAGCGTTCGTCGCTCCCACAACTCACTTCTGAACCACGCTCCAACGTCAAAGTTCTTGATATGAAGGGTTGTTCTTTATTAGAGAATATTTCTCCAAAGTTTCTCCAAAGCTCTCATTTTCCAATGATTCCCAACAAAGAAGTGAGAAGCCAACTTTAATTGAGTTATGATTATTAATTCAATTAAATTTGGCATATTAAAGTTGGAACATTAAAGATGGAACATTAATGTTGGAACATTATTGTTGGCACATTAATGATGGAACATTAAAGTTGGAACATTAAATTGGTAGAATTATAATGGTTTCCTCACATTAAAGGAGAGTTCGTGTGGTCCCCATGACCATGTTTCAAAATGGTGGTTTCAAGAAAATAAAATAAAAGTTGTTTTTTTATTTTATTTTTATTATTTTAACCTCCCACAAAAATCTAGAAAACTAACTTCCACCCTTACCCTACTGAGGTCGAGGTGAAGGTACCCTTAAGAAAAAATCGGCACTACGAGTTCAACAGTGTCCTCAATTTCAATTCTGAGCACCGGTTCTAAAGTTACAAAATGATGCTCACGCGTTTACTAAATGTACCCAAAAAAAGTTCAAAATATTAATAACAATCACCCTTGACCCATGTTGGTTATGTTTAGGCTTTACCTATGAAAAACATTCTCCAAAAGACCCAACTGTACTCTCAGGTTTTTGATCTGAATAACCGTTCAAGATTTATTCCATTTTTTCAGGAATACGGCTTATGTGCACTAATTAATCCTTAAAAAAACCTCGAAGGATCATTCTGGGCACTATGATCTTCAGAATCGCATGTTGTCAGATTTTTTAGTCTTGAAATAATTCCATATATTTAATAAAATAAATGGAATATCTGAGACATTACATTCTATCACCTTACGATGTCATCACACTTCATTGTCATCAGAGAAGATTCCTCTACAAATTCTCTTTCTAGAATATACAATAAGGAAGTGGTATAGTTTCATGAAGGACCACATTAAATTGTATCTGATTGAGATTATTATTTTACCTAAAAGTGTTGGATAAGTTTTTTGGAAGTTATTGATAGAGAGTTGAGTTTCAGAACTACATATCAACCATAGACATATGGTCAATCTTAGAGAACAATTCAAAGACTTGAGGATATTCTAAGATCTTGTTTCATGGATTTCAAAGGTAGTTGATATCAAAACATACCCCTTTTTGAGTTTTATTTCAATAATATATATCACTCAATCATTTCGATGGATACTTATGAAGACATTTATGGAAATAATTATAGAACTCCAATGTACTATAATGATGTTTCGGAAATAAAACTATAGGGACCAAATAAAACTAATGTGATGGCAGAGAATTTTAGAGCCATTTAGAAACATGAAAGGATGAAAAAAAGTTGAAAGAAATGTTATTCTAATAATCATAAATGTGATCTAGAATTTGATGTTGGTGAGAAGGTATTTCTATGAATTTATTTGTTGAAGAACGAAGGGAATACTAAGCCTAAGGTATATTGGTCACTTTGAATTACTTGATCGTATTGAGATAATAACTTATCATTTGACACTAATATCAAACCTATCATAGGTTCACGATGGGTCCCATGTACCTCTACTAAGTAATTACACACCTGATCCTTCACTTGTACTTAACTTAGAGGTTACAATGCAGGATCATGATCTTTCTTGTAAGGACCAATTGGTTTAGATTTAGGATGATATAGTGAAAATGTTATGAAACAAGTCCACTAACCTTGTCAATGTTTTGTGAAAAAACCATCAACTTGAGGAAGTTAGAGGAGAATCTGAGGATGTAATGAGGCTGATGTATCATCATTTTTTGGTACCAAATTGATGAATTTTTAGGGAGAAATTCATTTTAAGGGGATTAGAATGTAACACCCTAAGATTTTAAGAAATATTTTTCTTTTTTAATAAATATAATATTTTTTATATTTTATGTTAGACAAAACACAATGTTTTTCTTTTTTACACAAGACAGTGATTTTATCTTTCATTACACGTAACACTAAGTTTCTCTTGCTTTATATAAAACACTGTGTTTAAAAGAAACATGAAAATTTATTAAAATATTATAATTAAATATGATAGCTATCACCTCACCATAGAAATGATGGGTGTGGATAAGATTAACTAAATTATGAAAGTATATGTTTTACACATGTAAATATAATTAATTAATTTTTTACCAATTAATTAGAAATGAAAATGAAAACCATTGGAAATAAAGTGAATCATTTTCTGACAAAACTATTTTTTTATGAAAACAAAAATGATTTATCTCAATAAATTAAATAAATCAGTTTTGGTGAATTATTTTAATTAAATTTATAGATTATATATTCCATATAAATTTTAATATTTGTCTTTTTTTTTTGTTTTCAAGAAAATAGATAAGAAAAAATCCAATTTTATTCGTAAAACTATATTTTCCGAAAAATAAGTTTTATCAACATTAGTGCACTTATTTAAAAATTAATTTTTCCACTTTTAGAAAAATTAATTGAAATAATGAAATTAATTTTTAAAATAATCATCTAAAAAATTTCTTATGGTGATTTTTTGATAAATTTTTAAGAAGATAATTTTTTATGAATAGTAAAAAATACTTGTTTTTATTAAGATTTTTCATTTATTTTAAAGAATTTAAAAACATGAAATTTGTTTTAAAATGGTTTCAAAGATAAATTTAGTTCAATTATATATCTATTAATCCAATTTATCTCATTTTAATCAATTTCATATTTAATTTTAAATAAATATTTTTATATTTTTGAACATTTTTTATTTGGAAAACAGCTTTCTCGTCATGTCTGGGGGATTAATTTTAAACTAACATTTTTCAATTATAAGAATGGAATTTGGAAAAATAGATTACAGTTTTGGGATTATAATAATTTATATTTTCTAAAAAATTAAACTTAATTTTGACCATAATGAATAGTAAAAGTAATAAAAATTAGTTGTCGTGGGTAAGGTAAAAACGGGTTAACTGAGGGTTAAACTGAAAATATAATGGTTACAAATGACCGAAAACTTGTCCGAAACCCATTTTATTTCTATATTTTGACATTATTTTCTCAATTTTAGATAATTTCTCAATCTATAACGTTTTGGAATGTGAAAAACATGGGTACACCTTTTTATTTTCAAAAATTACAAGTGTGCCAGTCACCTCACCTATAAAAGGCCACCCCCTCTCTTCTACTCATCACACTTCTATAACACATTTATTCAATGAATATATTAACAAGTAACTTTATTAATTCCCACCTATCATCCTAGAAACCTTATTTTTTATAAATCCAACCTAAGAATGCTTTTAGTGAAAAGAAAAAAAAAATTGATTGAAGAAGTGGTAATGTCCCTAACTGATCATTTTATTTTATTTTATCCTCCACTCACTTAAGTTTTTACAAATACATGATTATATAAAAAATTGATTATGTTAAATATGTTTATGTGTTATTATGTTAATTTAATGACCTATATACTTATATTATTCCATCAAATGGGTTATGAAATCATCATTCGTGTGTATGGTGGACTACCACCTCACAAACTGATGCTATTCATTTTCCATCACCACCCATCATGGATGAATATAATTATAAATTTATTGTTCATATATGATATTTATGATATTATTTTTCTTCATGATTCATGATATCACATGTTCTTTCATACCATGCATTCTATGGGAATACGATAATGTTGTTCATGTGTAAGGCGGACTACAGGCTCACTAAGCGATGTGATTTGTTCATGATTTACATGGATTCTAATAAGGATGGGTTTGCTGAAAATATTTTGTATATATAAAATAATAATGACTCTTTAATGATAATATATTATTTATATTTATCTATTTATTTTCATTATAAAAATAGAAAATATGTTCATGTGTTCATACGACCTACCATCTCCATAAATGATGTATTTCATTATCTATATATATCTTTTAGGGATCACTATAAATACATGTGTACTTAATATATAAAATATTTATATAATTTTTAAAATTATGTACAATTTTTAACCATGATCAATGTAAGATAAACAAAAATAAAAAATCAAAAGCTACACGAAAAACAAAGGAGTTATTGCCTGAAACATGACTTTAACATGGAATTGTTAATAAATGGGTAATAACAGGTCAAAATTATATCATATATTGTATAATATATTTATATAAGTATTTTTTTGTAATAGATTTATAATAAAATTATATTTATTATGCAGGTGGTTTTAATATGTACAAAGGATGTCGAGACTTATGGTAAGAAATTTTAATCTCAATTTTCCATCTTTGAGTCATATGTTATATTATGAACCTTTATTATTTTATGAAGTGTATATACGGTAACTTTAAAATTTTATATCATGAATATCCTTATTTTCATTTTATTTAATGTTTCTTTTTATGTTACTCTTTAATGGTACTTACGATTCAAAAGTTACCAAAGTGGTAATTATTTTATATTAAAATGTCATCTATTATCAGAATTGTTTATTATTATGATTCTCATGATGAAATATTATGATCCAAATATAACGAAACACAATGAATTATATTCCCCTATGTTTATTTCATGATAATACATTAATCCCTTAATTTTCGTTTCTTTATATACTCAAGATACCAAAAAAATATTTTAACAAAAAATCACTTCTCTTTCTCAATTCTGTTGAAAACAATTTTTCTTCTAAAACCATGTTTTTAAAAAATTATTCAATCATTTTTAACCATATGAAAATTATTTATTAAATAAATTTTTATGTACTATTGAATTTTTACAATTCTTTTTAAAGGAATCTCAATGTCATTTTCCAAAACATGGCTTGTTTGACATTTAAGAAAAATGTGAAAACAATATTTGTTTTAACGTGTAAAGTATGAAAATAATTTCTTGAAGTCATGAAAATTATTTTATTTTAATATTAATTTATAAATTTTTAATTTTATTTTCAGGGAATCGTTTTTAGGCAGTATTTTATTAATTTTTAATTTTAAAAAATTCAATTGTCAATGAAAGGATTTTTTCCTCCAGAAATAGTCCAAGGGTTTTTTCTTTTAAAATCATTTTCCTTATAAGATGAAATTCATTGATGATACTTGATTTTTAATGTGGATATGAACTAATTATAACATATTTATTATTTATTTGGATGTCTTATTTTTATGATTATAAGGTGTTTATGAATCCTATTTCTCTTTCATGGGTCATACCATGATAAAATGATTATTAAACCTATTTATTTTTTCAATGCTTATGCATTCATAAAATGATGAAATGATTATGAAACCTATTTATCTTCCACATGTGGTGTTCTGATGAATGTTTATGAAAACCATTTCCTTTCATGGGTTATGATATTATTAATGTTTTATGATCTTTTGGAACACATATATATTATTTTATTTATGTGATAGGTGTGACTATATATCCCTCCAATAAATTGGGTAAAGATTTATATATCATGATATAATAGTGGGAAACAAATCTATGATCTAGATCCACTATGGGAAATAGATGCTCCATGATCCACTATGGGAATCAGGTTCATTCTGATCCACAATGTGAAACAGGTGATAAGTCTTGATCCACTACGTTTAAGGTCTTGGTACTTAACCATGACATTTGAAAATGGTTTTCTATATTTATGATGGGAAAACACTTTTATGAAATGATATTATGTTTAATGGTTGATTTATAATGACTTATCTGTGTTACGATCCATATTTTAGAAAATGATAATGTTTTATTCCATGAATTGTATTTATGATCTATGAAAGTATGGGTATCAACATTCAATGTTATATTGATGATCACATACCCTTATATTAATCTTATGATTTTATATGATCATATATTGATATCTCATATGCTTTCCATTAATGAGAATCCATGCTCACCCATTCTTATGTTTCCTTCCCTAGGTTATGAAGAAATGTTTAGGTTGGGTATGTTTAATTGGAGTAATATCTGAGAAGATATTTGTGGGAGATGTTGAATATCATTCATTAAATAAGAATATTATTTTTATATTCTCAAAATAAACTAAACTTTTATGATCCTCAGGAACGTATTTATGAAAGTTATTGAATATTCATTTAAAAATATTTGATATATATGTATAAAATATTGGTTCTGTATAGGATGTTTCATCAACCTCTGAATAGTGGGAGAACCAATTACCCCAAGAGTGTCTACTAGAAGAGCTATAATTTTATACAAAATTTGACCCCTAGATAGACCCTTTTTTGCGACTATCATAGGGAATTTTCCTCAAATTTAAGGATCCTTTTAGATCCTTCTTTTTTAAGGGTGATCAGAAGGAAATCTCTAGAAATTTTTTTGTTCACATCCCCAATGAGGAAATTGGATCATAGGATGAGGCGAACAATGAGGATTCATTTATTGTCACTCCTCATACCTAGGAAAATAATTATTTTCATTGGGTATGAGGTTTATGTAACAATTTACCCATCCTTATGGGATGGGGATGCTCATGTTCCATTTGCACAACATTTTGGGCATGGTTTGTTGGCCTCGATGGTTGAGTTAAAAATTCCGACATATATAAATATTGGGGTTTCTCCTGTATTGTCATGGATATAGTTGTTATAGATTCTCTCTTGATTTTATGGATATTTCTATGAAAATGAGCCAGGTGCATTGTATGGTTTTTACCTAAGCCATCTCATTCCAAATATGTTAGTGTTTTCTAGAAATTATCTACACTTAATTAAGAGTCTTTCTCAATATTTTATGACACTTGATGAAAGATTATTTATATGGATCACTCTCTTCTATATTGATATATTCAAGAGTCTTTCAGGGCCATTTTTTGGTCAAATTATCTGTTGTGAGTAGATCATGTTTCTCAAAGTTGACATGATGTAATGATGTTACATGACGTCACCTTGGGTAGGCTTTGCTGACCAAGGTGTAAGTTAAAATGAAACACCACATGTTCACCCCATAACTTGATATTAATGCTGGATAAGGAATCCATGATGAGCTAATGCAACTCTTTTAACACATAAAGACATGTGTGTCGAAGGGATAGATGTTGTTTTCCCAATCTATGGTTTCAAACATCTAGAAGGGCCACCAAGTTGATTTGATGATTCCTCTATTATATTACCTTGAAGTGACTTGGATATTTTTCATAAGTAAATACTTTTATTTTCATGTGATGAAGATCAGTTCATAAATTTAAGCATATTTCATCCACACATTCTTCCAAAAATGCCTCTAGAATATTGTATTGAGGAGTTCCTAAATTCCAAAACATGACTAGTATATTATATTTAGTAAAATATATCCTCATGTAGAATATGTATTCTTCATCCTTTGCAAGAGGGTCCTCAATCCAATCTGAACAAAAAAGATGTTTCCTTGTTGCTTTATTTTAAACACCTAGGTTGTCAGAGATATCATTTATCATATTGAAAGGAAGGCGGTCCACATGTGGTTTAGATAATGACCATTTCCTTGGTTTTTATTCGGGTTGAGAAATAATATTTCATGTTAATGGTGTGGAATAAGAAATTAATGGACTCATTTTCCCAAGAACCTTAAGATATCCAGGATTTCTCATAGTTGATTCAGCAAGGGGAGGAACATTTTGAAAAAATTAAGTGTCATTAAAGGGAGGGACTTCATAGAAAATTCTATCATGTAGAAGAATACCAACAAGAAATAATGTATGATTATATGGAAATTTTTTTTAAATGTAAACCATGGGTATTACCTTTATGGTAGTTGATAAGAAGGGAAATTCCTTCATAATATTTTATCTTCTATCCATGAGGAGGGTTTTAGTGAAGTTCATCCAGAGATGGGTTCTCGTGATCAATCAGATTGTTGACATAAAGTATTAATTCTGGGTAAGATGCTCAGGGAGGTCCTATGGAACTACTAGCATCAATGTTGAAATGAGTAACTCCTCAATTTTATCTACTATATCTAAGATTTTATAATGGATGATCCGGATCCTGATCCACCATAGATAAAAATATGAGGGATTCTAGAAAATTAGAAATGAGGAGAGAGATATCATTAACTGTTGCTTTATTTTCCAATTACCTTTAGTGATTATTATTCTTGGATGATATCCTATGGTGGAATGGGGCCACTTACCATGGATAATGAATTTCATATATGGAGTCCTATTTGAGAAGAACATGTGTTGATATCATAATTTTTTACAGATTTCTAGAATTTGGCATGGATATATTCTTACCCCAGAGTGGCCACTGGGGTGAACCAATGAACTCTAGTTATAATAGAGATATCAACCTGATCTATTTGTCCATTTATCATTGGATTTTTTTCAAAAATTCACCTAGATGGGAGAAGGGAAATGTGTATACTATGATGTGACCCTCACATTATATAGATGAGTCCCCCAAATTTTAAGGGTGGGGTTATGTGACCTCTCTTTCATCACTATCACTAATATCATTATATCATGGTAGGTTTTTAGGATGTGGGCATAGACTTTCATCTTCCCTTTCATCATTGTCAAGATATGATGGGTGACATTAATAGAAGGAATTAGGATATATGCCCATTCTATGGTTGGATTAGGGATGTTGGCCCACTCTTGTCATACATTTCCTGTTAATATGTACCAAAATCATTTTTTGTGGGGGAAGAGACATGGGTATGCTCACTATTTGTTGTTATAATCTACCAGCCATTTTGTTCTGATGCTGCTAAACTATGTTGTCATGCTTGGTGTAAGCAGGTAGGTATGTGTGCTTGATCGCATTTTGTTTCCGTATTTGACTATCAATATTCTATGGATTAAAAAAATGCATGGTCTTGTTACCTATTTCTTGATCGCTATCGTCAGTAAGTTCTACTAGGTTCCTGATACTATGTGACCTGAGCCAGACTCCTAAGGGTGAAAACCTTATCATGCTAAGGGTTAAACATCTCAAGGTATTGGAAATTGAAGCTAATAGTAGGATCACTTTGGTGGGGCCCCTATGTCATTGGAATGAGGTTGTTGGTGACCTCTTGAAACACCTCCCTAAGATAAGAGGGTAACATGTTGTTTTATTCCATTGATAGACTCATGATATTGTTTTAGATGGGGATGGGCATCATATGATTCTTTTAAACCAACTAGTGTTGGGTGGAAAGTTGGAAGGGCTTCGTTAATTAGAGGCCTTCATGTGCAGCCTCTAGGCTTAGTATTGTACAATTACGGTGGTACACCCAAATTAGTGCATTTGAGACAAGAAATTGAATATGTTGTGTTGGTGACAATATACTCTGATTTGATAAATATCCTAATTGTTCGGTAGTGAATGAATAAGTCTGAGTTGGTTGGTAGGTTTCCATTTCGATTTAATATTGTTATGATGAGAGTTCTTGTGCATAAAAAAAACACAAAAAATAAAAACCCATCAAAATAGAATCTCAAAAAATTAACACATGCATTATCAATTATTTTAAATCCATGTTTAGCACTTTTTATAGAGTCATAAGGGGCTCAACCAGTGTGTGACATAGTCATTTTGGTTAATGATTCATGTTGGGTTCATCATTTTTGTTTCTTCCAAAAAGGTGGGAACAATGTGGACCGATTTGTATAAACATTAGTTCTTTTATAACTACGATGTTCACGTTAGGTTCAACATTTTTATTTTTTGTGTAAAATAAATTGTGTTTTGAATGTAATTTTGTGGGGTTGGTGACAGGATCCTTCACATTAGACACACCTTTTTTTCCAAGTTCCTTTCAGGCAGTTTCCAATGGGGTTTATTCATGGACGAAAAAAAACACCCTGTAGTTCCCTTATTCTCGATGATTCAGAAATCTACATTCTAAAGGTTGGAGGTCATTGGGAAACGATTCCAAAAATAGTCAGGGACTCACATTGGTCGATAGTATGGGTGGTCAGGATCATCTTAGATTTTTGGGGGAATTATTGCTTACTTTGGGACTCACTTATTGATTTAGTACAAATTCATGTATCCTTTATTAAATCACATATATAAGAAGTGTCACATGTATATTAACAATCAATTGTTAGAATGTATTTGATTTATAATGATCTTTATTTATATGAGGTTTTTCATCGATAGAGGTATCTGTATGTATGGTACCTTCTTCATCGACGATACCATTTTCCTAAAAATTATAGATTCTTATATAATTTATTTTCATGATGGTGGTTTTAAAACATGATATGAGGTGCTCTTTAATTTATTATCATCTGAAATAAAAAAAATTATGTCCGGATCGGACCGACGAGAGGGGCTTCCTATATATCCTTTTTAAAGGAACCGGAACCCACGTAGTTCGCTAACACTTAACAGGATATGTCATGCCTTTTGAGGTCATGATATTAGGACCATAACATGGAGTTTAATGTCATGTTGAAATGATATTTAGGTGGAAGATTCATAGCCAAGGATGGTGTGGTAATTAAACAAGAATAAACTAGGGGACTTGGAAGGGATATATCCTCATAGGTTGGATATGAACCTACATTGAATATTGCCTAACAAGGATGGTGATAGAGGGATCCAGAAAGAATATGGCCCTCCAGGTTGTATAAGAACCCAATGGGAATATGTCCTATAGAATATTAGGGTGATTTTGGGGTTATAGGTTTGAACCACAGAGAGGCTTCCTACATACCTCTTTTAGAAATGAATCAAAGACCACATAGTTTGGAAGGATTGGGGATTACACTTATAGGAGAGTCCAAAGGTTTTTTTACCAGTAAAATGGATCTTTAAAATTCTATATCTAAGGGAATATGAATATTTGAGAGGATGGTAATAAGTTTTAAGCGCTTCCACATATTAATAGTACCATTTGAGTGAGTATGGTTGGGGCTTATACTAAATAAGAGGACCATTTTGGTGGTATTTTATTTTGATGATGAAATGATCATCATTGTCCTATAAGCCTATGTGATTAATTCTTAATGTGAGAAACACGAACAAGAATAAGACATGGAAATCTACACAATCTCCTTCATCTGCTGGTGGATGAGGGTGAGGATATAGAAGGTTGGTGAATGAACTTTAATAAATACTATGGGACTACACGAGGAAGGATTCCCTTGTGTAGACCTTTCAAAAGGAGATAACCCATTTTATAGGTGGAGAGTAAGACTAGGAATTAAACCTTTTGGAAGGGAAAATAAATGTGTTCCCCCCAACTTCCTAAAATAGGGAGGATATTGGAAATTCCTCTATGATAAGAGTCTTAATTAATGAGATAATTCACAATTGTAAGCATTCCAATAAATCTAAATGATTGGTAGGTTATGTGGAGGACATCTTTTATCAAGGTAATGAACAATAAGATGGGATATATTATAGTGTATATTTATCCATGATCGTTAATACCTATAATCCCTGATGGAGGTTTTGATTTGTTCTCATTCAGATGAGTATCCCAGGGAGAGGAGTTACTTGTTATTAATGGTAAAGGAGGGGTCTTAGAAGGGGGATCACACTGGGTGGACTTGGTCGAGCTAATGGTATCTCACGCAGGGTGGTCCTAAGAGAGAGGAAGGTTTCTCGCACATAGAGTTCCAAGGAAATCTAAATGTGTCTTGTGTAGGGTGGTCCTATGCAAGCTGTGGGTGGTTCATGTATGTGAGGCCTGGGTGAACTGGATGTGGCTCATGCAGGGTGTACCTGGGTGTGATGAAGGTGCTTCACATAGGGTGTTCCTGGGTGAGATAGTGGTTTTCATGTAGGGTGGTCCTAGGTGAGTTGGATAATCCTCTTGGGTGATGAACAACTGAGGAAACAACTCTTGGGTGAGGCTTTACTTTTATCTCCAAGGGTTTCCTCATGTGTCTTTGGATGACTGTAACTCAAGTTTCAAGACAAAGAAGAGATCTTCTCCCTAGAGGTTTTGAATAGAGGGATGGTTTCTCTCAAGGTTCTTGTTATTATAGATCTTTACTGACCTCGATCCATTGACCTTTGACAATTACCTCTTCTTTAGTAGGATTATGACACTATGTGAGGGTTTGGAAGTCTTAGGCAAGAGACTTGGGTGAGCATTGCTTCAAGCAGTCTCTTTATCTTCCATTTGTGTTAAATGAGGAGCCCAAGGATCCCTTTTATAGGGAAAACTCAAGATCCTGAGTGAAAGATATCATCCACATAGGTCCATCACACATGTGTCTCACATAGTACCCTCGTACGGGTATTGGTTGCTCATGTTGGGATGCACAGGTTGGGCCTGCACGCAAGTGGGGTCTACATTATATATAATTGGTTGCATTCTTTGACTCCCCTTTCTCCTCTATTACATGAGGTATTTTACCCTAAATATTTGTAGCCCCATGTGAAAAATTCAAGTGTCAACATATACATGCATGTATATGTATACATGTATATATATGTGGATATATATGTTTGTGTGGATGTATGTATGTGTTTTATGTGTATACTTGTGTTGTGTATGTGTGTAATGTATATTTATGTGTACGTGTATTGTATATATGTGCGCGTATGTGCATATACGTGTATGTAATTTTATAAATGTTTATGTGTATACATATGTGTGTATGCATATGTGTATGTATATATGTATGTAAATATGCGTATTTATGTGTTTTTATGTATGTGTATGAATGTATGTGTATATGAATGTATATATATGCGTAAAATTATTCATATGTATGTTTATATATGTATGATTACGTGTATGTATGTGTGTATGTGTTTGTGTATGTGTTTGTGTGTGTGAACGTGTGTGTATGTGTATGTGTATGTGTATGTATACATGTATGTGTACGTGTATATATACGTGTACGTGTATGTCCATGTGTATGTGTATGTACGTGTTTATGTGTATGTGTATGTGTATATGTGTTTGTAAATTTACATGTATGTGTATGTGTATGTATGTGTATGTGTATGTGTATGTGTATGTGTATGTGTATGTGTATGTGTATGTGTATGTGTATTTGTATGTGTATGTGTATGTGTGTAACGACCTGAAATTTTGAATAAATCTTGTTTCCTAATTTTGTTTGTTATTTTATTTTATTTTTTTGTTTGATAACATGAGTATAATTAAAATGAGACCGTTGGGTTTTGACTGTTATATGACCATTGGTCAATATGACCGCTATAAACTAAACGTTTCGATTATTGTCTCTAAATACAAGTATTCTTGGTTAATTAATATAGAAAAAAGATTCGATGGCCTCACCCAGTAGTCTTGGACCGATCGAAGCCCATCTAATAGAACATGGGAAGGAGGTAGCACCACTAGGATTTTCTCTGGACCAAACCCAAGCCGAACTTCATCGTGTGAAGCTAGAACGAAATCACCTTTGCGAGAAATTCAAACTGATATAAATTACTACTCGTGCGATGTTGGCTGATCCTCCCTCCGATTCTCTCACCTTAGCACACCTTACACTTAGGTCCTATGCTGGTCTGATAAGGGGCTATGTAAGGAGACCGTAACTGCCTTGTGTAATCCTTTGTTTTAAATAAAAATTTGGATTTCTTCTTATGATGATTTTTATGACTTTTCAAATGTCCGGATAAATATATTATGCATATTTTTGGTGAATTTTAAAAAAAGGATATTTTAAAAAATGTTTATGTAAACCTTAAATAATTAAAAATGTATAATGATTTTCGAAAAATGGTCTTCTAAAATTATGTTCAGTACGAAATTTAGAGTCTAATAAGATCAACTTAATTTTTGATGAATAGTAAATTATGAATAGTGATTTTATGGTTAGTATTAGTAATGTGAACAAATGGATTAGTGATCTCACATAAAGAAAGTATTAATTTAATCTAGGCACCTGGATTAAGTAATTTGACTCAATAAAATGGTTAAATAATGGTTTCATAAATTATTATTCAAGTATTAGTTTTTTCGGGTGAATAGTGTTTTATAATTAAAAATTAGATTAAAATTATTTAGAAAATTATTTTTATAAAATGGATTTCATTTGTGAAATCAGAGCATCGATATTATGTTATGGTAAATTTTGTGGATTTTTTCTGAAAAAATGAATTTTTGGTGAATAGTGTATTTATTTAAAAATTAAATTAAAAATATATAGAAAATTATTTTTATAAAATGGAGTTCATTTTTTTAACCAGAGCATCGATATTTGGTTGAGGTGAAATTTTTGGTTTTTTCCGAGAAAGTTGAATTTTCAGTGAATAGTAAAAATACAGTTTTAGGGTTTTGGTATGTTTAATGACATCATAACTGTGTCATGATGATGTCATGAGATATTTTATGGGTTGTCCGACCAAAGGTGATGAATTATTGGATGGGAGGACCCATGTGGCCTAACTGCATGGGAAATACCATGGGAGATCCCATGCTTTTGAGAAAACCACTTGTGAGGTGTCCCTTGGCCATTAATGCCTTGTCCCCTCACTTTCCCTATAAATACCAAGCCATCCTCTCATCCATTTCGACTCCCCACTCTCCCCCAACAAAGTTATGGCCTCATTACCTCCCAAGGAGTCCTCCCAAGGTTCCCCCAAGCCCTCAAGGTCCCAACCTTTGAGTTTTAAGAGTTACGTTCTAAGGTAAGGGATCCGACCTCTATCTTTCTTTTCAAGTAATCTCCTTTATGTCATTTCATTTATGCTCCATGTTCTTATGTTAAAGGATGTCCTTTTATACTCCTATTACTTCCACTTTCATCTTCATATAATGAGAGATCCCCTTTTAATCTCATTATTTCGTTTTATAATGTTTTATGTGGTGCTGTTAGGTTGCCGAAATTTTTGTAACGGATTCTTTCTCCCTTCTCATTTTTCAAGATCTATTTTCATGTAAATTATTTCAAGTTTATTTTTATTATGTTGGGGTATGATCTATATATCAATCATACTGATCTTTTATGATCATATGATGAGAGACCCCATTTGATCTCTTCAATTCAGTATTTTGAAGTTTTAAGTGGTGCCGTTAGGCTGCCGAATTTTTAAGTGGTTCTTTCACCCTTCTCGTTTTCAAGTTTTACTTTCATGTCAAGTCTTTCAAGTTTCTTTTTATTATGTTGTGGTATTATCTCTATATCAATCATACTTATTTTTTATGATCATATCATGAGATACCCCATTGTATCTCTTCAATTCAGTATTTTGAAGTTTTAAGTGGCGCTGTTAGGCTGCCGAATTTTTAAGGGGTTTGTTCACCCTTCTCATTTTCAAGTTCTACTTTCATGTCAAGTCTTTAAAGTTCCTTTTTATTATGTTGGGGTATGATCTCTATATCTATCATACTGATCTTCTATGATCATATGATGAGAGACCCCATTTTATATCTTCAATTCAGTATTTTGATGTTTTAAGTGGTGCTATTAGACTGCGGAATTTTTAAGTGGTTCTTTCACCCTTCTCGTTTTTATGTTCTACTTTTATGTCAAGTCTTTAAAGTTTATTTTTATTATGTTGGGATGTGATCTATATATCTCTCATACTTATCTTTTATGATCATATGATGGGAGACCCCATTTGATCTCTTAAATTCAGTATTTTGAGGTTTTAAGTGGCGTCGTTAGGCTTTCGAATTTTTATGTGGTTCATTCACCTTTCTCCTTTCTCAAAGTTCTAATTCCATGTCAAGTATTGCAAGTTCCTTTTTATTAGGTTGGGGTATGATATCTATATCTATCATACATATCTTTTATGTTCATATTATGAGAGACCCTATTTGATCTCATCAATTCATTTTTGGTTGAATTTTATGTAACGCCGTTAGGCTGCTGAATTTTCATAAGAGAAATCTTATTTTTTTCTTCCTTTCATGTTCTTCATTTCATATGGTATATTTTTAAATTTCATTAAAATGTTCTTAAATACCTTATATTCTTCCCCTCTACTGTTTTATGGGTCATTTATGAATGTTTGACCCATGTCCCCTCTCTTTTCAATGTTTTCTAAAACCCTGTAACATAGCTGTTATGCTGCAGAATTTTCGTCTCAAAATGTCCCTCTCTCTTTTTCTAAAGTTATTTTATTTTATTAAGTAAAAACTCAAATCTCTCTCTTCTATATGGGTATTCACATATATACTAAAATTTTCTATTTTAAATTCTGGGATTTACATACACGAAACCCGCTTTCCCTTTCAGTGGGTTTAAAGTGACATAAAGATCATGTCTTTAAAGAGGTTTTTAAAACGTTATGATTATGAAATGAAACCCAATTATTTTATGCTATATGGGTTGTTTAAGAAATGATTTATGATGATATATATGGCTCACATGATAATAAAGACATGTCAAGGGTGCGCCTAGATAGCACTCCAATGAATTGGGTAAAGACTTAATCTCTAGAGATGACCTTTTAGACTGATACCTTGGTGAATAACCTTGGTAATTTTTAATGAAACATTGGGGATGGACCTTGGTGAAACGAAATTATTTTCAATATTCAGTGTTGTAGCCACATCTTCATGTTATGAAAAATGTTATTTTTATTATGATATATCTCATGATTTCTTTCTCATGCCTTAATGTTCTTTTCATGAACTTATTGAAGTATCTCAAGTTCACATGTAAAATGTTTCTTTTGTTTCCCTTACTGGGCCTTCTGCTCACCCTTTCTTTCAATGTATTTCCCCAGGTTGAGATGCAGTAATGAACCTAGTATGAACATGAGTAGAAGACTTTCAAGTGTTTAAGAATAATTTTTTATGTTTTCATGTTTTAAGTTCCTGGTTTCCAAGACACTAAACCATAAAGATCCTCGGTTTTGTAAAATGTAATGAAAGTTTATGTGATAAAAAGTCGGGATTCCATAGTTGGTATAAAAGGATGGTTTAGTTATTTGTGGAAATTAGGATATGAAAACTTTAGGAAGAAGTCTATAGAAAATTTTTTATATAGGAAAACTAACTGGTATTTTGGGGAGTATTGAGTAATTGGTTGCCAAGAAAATACATCCCTATCTGGATACGAGAAGGTAGAGGTGGCTTTAGCACAGATGTATATACGGGTAAAACCCGAAAACACCACTTTGAGATAGACTCAAACGGGAACTGGTACACGACAATAGGCCTTGCTGCACTCTTGGCTACGACACTCCTGGGGGATATGCTTTGGTAAATTCATATGCTTAGTATGAACCATTGTTAAAGGAACAGAGATAAAATAAAATAAAGATTCACATAAGAATATATGATCATGGATAACCTAGATGGGAACCTAGGGGATCACAAATTAGGGTATACTTTTCTTCTACAATTTATCCTTATATGCTTTAAGTTCCTTTTCATGATTATTGGATAAATATTTAAGCCCCTAATTATACTTTCTCTTCATAGTTAATGGTGGGAAACAGAAGAACATGTCCCAACATCCAATGTGATAGGAAATGTGATGATTTACGTATTAATATGATAGAGATGATTAGGGGATTATAAGATTATTATTATTTTGGAAGACGTTCACTATTTTAGGGACCCTATATGATCGAGGTAAATATATTACTACTGTATTTTCATTGAGGAGTAAGGTTGACTTATATTTTGAAGAATCGATGAATTTAAGGTGAAATTATAGTAATTTAGATTACTTATGGTAATGATTAAACTATCTTGGGTAAAATATGTTTAGGTTAGCTACTTTTGTTATAAGATGTTAGGAGTGGTTGATGTTGTTTGGAGAAAAACAATGAAGTTTATTTTGGAATACTATGTTATCAAATCCTTATTGTTTTGGGTTTCAATCTTAGTTTGGTTTATTTTGAGGAATTTTAAGGACTGTTATTTATGGAATGGTCTATGATGAACTCTGGGTAGTACTGTGGAACTTTGAAGATTTAAAAGTAGTTTCCCTTCCTATGGGATTGTTTCTTTTTGAAGAGTTGTTTTATCTTACCATTTCTGTTTTTGGGATAATGTTTAAAGATAAAAGAAATTGATAGTTAATCTTTTGTGGATTACATGACTCTCAAGAAGATGATTCTTGTGCTTTTGATGAGACTAAGTGTTTTTGAATTCTCATCATTTGGAGAAAAGATTATTTTTGGTAGAGACTTATTAAAGGATGAAACTCTACTTGAAGGTAGGTATATATTCTTATGTTTCTGTTCTATGTAGTAAATGAATTCCTCAAAATTATGAAAAGTAACGTAAAACAAAAACATTGTTAGTTTACGTTTCCTACTAGGTAATCAAAGACCATTTACACACATCATAAGTTTGGGATTTTCTTATGGTTAAATTTCACTTAATCATGCTTTCTATCACTCTCCCTCAGATCTTAACCCTTTGTTTTCTCCTCCATGTCCATGTTTCCCTATATGGAATCCTAGTATGGGTTAACTCGGGTGACCTTTGTACTTCCCTTTCTTTCTTTTAAAATAATAGTTTTACTGACTCCTTTTATGATGAGGGACTTTCAATGAAATTTCAAAACCCAATTTTAAAAATTGCGAGGACACAATTTCGTAAGGGGGGAAGATTGTAACGACCTGAAATTTTGAATAAATCTTGTTTCCTAATTTTGTGTGTTATTTTATTTTATTTTTTTTTTAATAACATGAGTATAATTAAAATGAGACCGTTGGGTTTTGACTTTTATATGACCACTATAAACTAAACGTTTCGATTATTGTCTCTAAATACAAGTAATCTTGGTTAATTAATATAGAAAGAAGATTCGATGGCCTCACCCAGTAGTATTGGACCGATCGAAGCCCATCTAACAGAACCTGGGAAGGATGTAGCACCACTGGACATTGCTCTAGACCAAACCCAAGCCGAACTTCATCGTGTGATGCTAGAACGAAATTGACTTTGCGAGAATTTCAAACTGATAGAAATTACTACTCGTGCGATGTTGGCCGAGCCTCCCTCGGATTCTCTCACTTTAGCACACCTTACACTTAGGTCCTATGCTGGTGTGATAAGGGGCTATGTAAGGAGACCGTAACTACCTTGTGTAATCCATTGTTTTAAATAAAAATTGGGATTTCTTCTTATGGTGATGTTTATGAATTTTCAAATGTCTGGATAAATATAGTATGCATATTTTTGGTGAATTTTAGAAAAAAGGATATTGTAAAAAAATTTATGTAAACCTTAAATAATTAAAAATGTGCAATGATTTTCGAAAAATGGTCTTCTACAATTATGTTCAGTATGAAATTTAGAGTCTAATAAGATCAACTTAATTTTTGATGAATAGTAAATTATGAATAGTGATTTTATGCTTAGGATTAGAAATGTGACCAAATGAATTAGTAATCTCACTTAAATAAAGTATTAATATAATCTAGGCACCTGGATTAAGTAATATGACTCAATAAAATGGTTAAATAATGGTTTCATAAATTATTATTCAAGTATTAGTTTTTTCAGGTGAATAGTGTTTTTTAATTAAAAATTAGATTAAAATTATTTAGAAAATTATTTTTTTAAAATGGATTTCATTTTTGAACTCAGAGCATCGATATTATGTTATGGTAAATTTTGGGGATTTTTTCTGACAAAATGAATTTTCAGTGAAAAGTTTATTTATTTTAAAATCAAATTAAAAATATATAGAAAATTATATTTATAAAATAGAGTTCATTTTTGTAATCAGAGCATCGATATTTGGTTAAGGTGAAATTTTGGGTTTTTTCTGAGAAAGTTGAATTTTCAGTGAATAGTAAAAATACAGTTTTAGGGTTTCAGTATGTTTAATGACATCATAATTGTGTCATGATGATGTAATGAGATATTTTATGGTTTGGCCGACCAATGGTGATGAATTATTGTATGGGGGCCCCATGTGGCCTAACTTCATGGGAAATACCATGGGAGAGCCCATGCTTTTGAGAAAACCACTTGTGAGGTGTCCCTTGGCCATTAATGTCTTCTCCCCTCACATTCCCTATAAATACCAAACCATCCTCTCATCCATTTCGACTCCCCAATCTCTCCCAATGATGTTCTGGTCTCATTACCTCCCAAGGAGTCCTCCCAAGATGCCCCCAAGCCCTCAAGGTCCCAACCTTTGAGTTTTAAGAGTTACGTTTTAAGGTAAGGGATCCGACCTCTGTCTTTCTTTTCAAGTAATCTCTTTTATGTCATTTCTTTTATGATCCATGTTCTTGTAACACCCCAAGCTTCCATGGTACGTTTCCCTTTGAATAATGCAATGGCGTTTGTTGTACGCAACATCAAATTCTAACACACACCGCAACCGATCAAACTAGCCGTTATGAATAGTAATACTTACTTTTTGAAATTTTATACATTTATTTTTTTAAAATGGACTTTATTTTTGGATCCGTAATATCGAAATTAGCTTAGGGTGAAATTTTGGTACTTTTCGGATAACTTTCTTATTTTGATGAATAGTGAAAATTACTAAATTTTAATTAAAAACAACTTTTTTAATCAAAATAATTAATAATGATAAATTAGTAATTTGAGTGGTTTTAAAGTATATTTAGAAAATATTTTTACCATTTAATACAATGTTGGTCATTGGACATAAATTCACCATTAAACCGAACATAAACTAGTATCAATCTTTTGATAGTTATTATATCTTAAAAACACGCTTTTTGTTTTGACAGCGGGAATTAATTTTAAATTAATTTCTGCCACTTTTGTGTTTTGAATATAGAAAAATGGATTCTATATTTTGAATCAGGATGTCCAAATTATGTAAATAGGTAACTTTTATTTTTAGACATTTTGAATAATTATTTCGGTAAATATTTTATTTACCATGGTTAATGGGTGAATCCGATAAATAAGGGTTAAAAAATATAATTTTAATAATACTAAATTATCCTAAAAAGTTTCCTATCCTTATTGTTGGATACATGTCTGACCATGGTCATCTTTGGGTTGATTTTGGGACCCCATGGAGCCACTTGTAGGTGATAGGGACGCTTTATTTTAATTAAGTTAAAACAAATACAAAAATGACACAAGCATATATCTTTTCAAAAAAAAAATTTAAAAAGGGTTATATATGTTGTATTTTCGACTATAAATATTCATTAGAAATCTAAAAATATTTCCTACATAATGGTATTTTATTTATAATTTTTAGACATTAAATAATATAATTTATTTATGACCCAATGATGATGCAGTAATTACTAAATTAATGAACAATTAGAATAATTGATATTATAAATACCCAAATAAATATAATTTGAGACTTTAAATGAATTAAATTAATTTTATAGGTTAATATGAAATGTTATTAATGAATTAATTAACTTTTTTCGAAGTAATCATTCTGTTATGATTTTCACAAAAATCAATTTTCCCAATAGTTTCAAAATTGACATAAAAGAGTTTTTAAAACAAATATTATATTATTAATTGATATTAAATTCCTAAAAATTTATGGTTCGGCCAAGAGACTTATATCATGATAGGTGTATTATTAATGGACCACTTGGGGGTCTCTTAGATGTATACAGTAAGTTTATTAACTATATAATATAAAAATACAAAGTGACATGGTAAGTGTCAAACTAATTAACTAAGAGTTAAAACTTAAAGATAAGGTTAATATAATGACCCAAACCTGTATAAATTCTATTGGTTGAATAGTTTTCGACCTATACCCACCTTAAGCTTTAAATAATACACTTTTGAGCCCTTAGAAACTGAATATGAATTTATTATAAAATAATATTTCTAGTTTTTCCAAAGGTGCCCCTCACCCCTCTTATAAAAGGGCACTCCTCCTTCTCATTACTTCACACGTTCAAAGGCTTTAGGTTTGGCCAAACTCAGCCCAAATACTCTCTAAACTTCCCTAAATATAACCTAGAATACTTAGTTTGATCAGAAAGAGAACCTAAGGAGCCCTTTTGATCAAATCAAAAGGAAGAACCCGAAGAAGAGGTAATGTTTTCACAACCCTTTTTCAAATTCATTTCTTCTTCATCTTCTTCTTTATTTGTTATTATCATTCTAAAATAATGAATCCAGTATCCCCTATATACTTTAATGTTATTATAAACATGGTACAACCATATTTCAGTATTCTATCCTTCTTTCGAATGACATGTCACCATACGTGCCTACATACGGCTTACCGTCTCCACGTCGTGGTGTAATTGTTATTCAAAACATTATTTTTTGGATGGGTATAATAATGATGTGAAATTCTTGTAAATAATAAATATAACATGATAATGATTCTGTATATAAGATATACCATCCAATTAAATATTATTTTAATATCAAAAGAATGATATTGGTGCTCGTGCGTACGTACGGACTACAGTCTCCACGAACGCGATGAGATTCATTCTCCATCGTATCCATTCAAGTATAATTATCATTTGATGATTTAAAAATAATTTTTAAGGACATTATATCATTATGGATATTAATAAGATACATCCTATCCATGAAAAACATGTCTTACGTAACAAAACATATCAAAGAAAACAAGTAAGATAACACCCGAAATGACTATAATACTAAGATAATATTAACAAAGCAATGTTAAAAGATTATATATGATATCATATTAATATATATGATTCTTTTATAATTTAATAACAATTATTTCACCATTATAAAGGAGTTTAACCTACCCTCGACCAAGAAAAAAGTACAAAGTAAGGGGTTTCTTATCTAACTTTTAATCCCGTGAGAATTCCACTGTTCACCACTTATTTATTACATGTGGTGTGTGTACTGCCCATGTTTGTATTCATTGTGTAACATATTTTAATTCATGTATATTTACATCATCATTTATGATACTTTTTTCATGGGTGTATGTTTTTTATGTTACCAAATCAATAAGGGAATTTGAAATTTCAATTTCCACTCATTCGGCTTTACGCATACTTCATTGATTATTTTACTCCAAGATTATGTGTGGAATCACTATTCATTTGATGATGTCATAATTTCCACTCCCCTTTTCTTTGGATATACATTTTATAAACATAATCACTCCATTTATAAATTCTCAAGTCATCTATATGAATTTGAGAAGAGTAATTTTAACTCATTCTCCATTTGTTGAGTTAAACATCCAATTAATTGGTGTTGTTTTTACAAGATTATGGGTGAATGTCCTTTGATTGTTTTACACTGAATATCCAAACTTATTTAGTGTATTTATATTTTTCACACATAACTATGTCGTTGATTTGTCCTTAACTTAAGGATACGACCTTTATGAGAGATTTCATCTCAATTTACATTCCATTGAGACTTCATTTTTGTTATACACCAAATAACTTTTATGTGGTGTATATAATGTACTTTGACATTGTATATCATGAATCCATTTATTATCATGATATTACTAAGTTTTTATTACCTCAATTATTTGTATTCAAGTGTCTCTCTTTTGGTTAGAAACTCTAACTAAAATACCATTTTTAAATGTTTTAAAGACTTATTCTTCTAAATATTTCTCATTAATGTCCATGTTTTAAAAAATGGTTTTAAGGATTTATTTATATGGACATTAATGTTTTAAAATTAAAACTCCTTTTAAAAGTTTCAAAGTGGTATGGGACACATTGATTAAAAAATTTATTTTTAAACGGCTTCTTGACAAATAGTGTGACTTATAAATGTTTTCAAGAAAAGAGGGATATTTATCTCAAATAGTTTTGATGGTTATTTTCATCTATGTCAATATCATTAATTATTATCAATTGAGGTTAATATGATACAATACAATCTTCCATATTGTATCGAATGAGTTATGTTTGACTGTGGATGTGCTATTCTTATACCATTCATGGTTTCTTGATAAAGTATTGACATTTCATATGATATTTTTAATACAAATGTTTATGTTATGTTTAAAACTTTTCATATGAGGAATGAATTTGAATTATTAAGTGATCGGTGGAGCCTGCTATAGCTCCTCGATGCATTGGTAGGTCTCATGAGACAAACTAGTGTCTTGGCAAAAGGCCTTGACAAAATCTTATTTGTATTCTTGGCACGAGGCCTTAGCATTGTGGTTATGATAGTCTGGATTATGCATTCCATCATTATGAAAGTGGTTATTGATATTGAATGTTATTATTCAATTACTATAATATCTATGTGAATAAGTAAATGGCATTATTTCATTTTATTTTTTCCATACTATATAGATGTTCAAGTTTAAAAGGCTTTTGTTTTAGTTATACATTGCCTTCAATGTTTATTCTTATTTATGAATGTTTTCGCTATATTGTTATCTTTACTGGGCATTTGAGCTCACCCCTTTTCTGTGTTTTATTTTTCCCAGGATGTAAAGAAATAATTTATGAATGACCTGCAGGGATAGTATGAGGGGATATGAAGACAAGATATTGTTGTAGTTTTTTTACCTTATGTTGTAATGTAAGACTTATTAATATATCTAGTGTTTCCAAGACTATTAAACTAATCGGTCTTTCAAGACTTGATCCTTTTCGATCATGCCAATGTTATGTAATAATACACCGACTCTGGGTAACTGGGGTCGGGGCGTTACAGTTGGTATCAGAGAAAGTTTAGTACAAACCTTGGAAGATAGATTTAGATAAACTATGATTAGAGCACGTAGAACTAAGATGAACTTTGAGGATTAGTATAGAAGAACTTCCTAGAATTTTGGTATTGTATAGATTTTTTGAGTTTTCCAAGTAATACATCCCTGTCTGGATATGAGCAGGTAGAGGCGGCTCTGGCACAGATGTACCTAGGGGTAAAACCCGAAAACACCACTTTGAGCTAGACTCGAACGGGAACTGGTGCACGACAACGGACCTTGCTGCACTCTTGGTTATGAAACTCTCGGGGGATATTCTTAGGATAATTTACATTTACTTTACAAACCGATTTGAAGTATTATATATATAAGATGAGATTAAATGACCTTGGTTAATCCTAATGTGTTTCAAATTGAGAATATGGTGACATGTTAATCTCTAAATGAATTTTTGACTACTGTTACTCACTCAATGATTTCGGGTTTTAGTCAATGGCTGGATTCCAAGGAAGTCAAAGTGCATTTGAGAATGATGTAAAAGGTGGGAACGGTGGTGGAAATGAGAAACAAAATGGAATTTTGATAGGTGTAAAAGATATCGTCTTTATGACAAATCAATTTTCCAAAAATATGATCAACAATATATATATTAACCAATTCCCGGACTCAACAAAGAAGAGAAAGGTGATGAATGATAAGAGCTCCAGCAGTGGAGACCATGGAGAAAGGAATCCTAAATTTCCATCATGTAGGCAATGTGGAAGGAGAAACCCAGGAATGTGTCTCAATGGGACAAAGAGATGCTTTACGTGCGGGAAGGAAGGACATAAAGTGAAGAATTGCCGAAGAAAAATGAACAGTACAATAGAAGAAGATAAAAATGGTCCCAAGAGTCCATTTACAGTCATTTGCCGTAAATATAGGGGACCTGGCCATTACTCGAGTGAATGCCCTATTATATAGGATATTTTCTTGGTCAAATAAGAATCTATTTAGAAATAAATGGTTGGAGAAATGTTTAAAAAGTATTAGTTCTCCTTGTTGATGGGTTTACATAGGAATAATTTTCTCTCGTATTTTTAACCCTGCTATTTTCCATGTGAGAATGATATTTGAGGAAGAATTATCTTTTCTCTTGTGAATATAGTTATAAATAACCATTTGGTTTTATATGATCGTTGGGTTTGAGGCAATTATAAGTTATTATAATTTGGGATGAAAATGCAATGTATGAGATAAGATTTGTGGTTAAATTATGTTATGGTTATTTTGAGGAATTTATCTCATTTTGTTAATGTTTTAAAATATAGTTTTTGAAAAAGGACAACACGCAGACCGTGTGACAACCCATCGCGTCAGACAAAGCTATGGGAATCGAACCCACAACCAAAGTGCGATTGGGATTTTTTGCCTACCACTGGACTACGTGAAGTCCCTAGTTAGCGTGACTATTATTTTTAGTTAAATTATTTTATTGATCAATAATAATTTTATTTGGGATATTATGTCTTATCAAATGAATACCCTTAGTATAGGAAAATGATTTGGGGATTAAGTGATAAATGTTATTTTGGAAGTTGTTCGGTTTGTTGTGAACACTATATGCCCAAGGAAAATAGAATAGTAAGAGATTTCATTTGAAGAGTAATGGTGGATTTTAATCTATTTTTTATTATGGATTTATAGTGATTTGGGTTATTTATGGAAATGATTAGGTTTATTACTTTTAAGTATGTGACTTTAAGAGTAATTAATGTCATTTGGAGATACAATTTAACATGGAAGACTACATTCTTATATGTTTTGGGTTTCAATATTAGTTTGGATTATATTGAAGGATTTTAAGGGCAATTTATTATTGAATGGTATTTATTTAACTTTGGGGTATTGATGGTTTAATTTTAGAAATTAAGATTAGTGTTTTTTTCTCTAATGGAATATCCATTTGGGGGATCATCAGATATTATACTAAACATTTTGGGTTTGATTAATCTCTAAAGACAAGGTAAATATATAGTTTATCCTACGTAGATCACATATTTCTATAGAAGTTTATTTTAGCTCTTCCATTGTGACCAAGTCTTATTGAATACACATTGTTCAAAAAATGAGTTAGTGGTAAAAATTTATTAAAGAATGAAACTCTACTTAAAAACTAAGTATATATCTTTTTTTTCTTAGTAAATATCATAAATGAATTCTTCATCCTTATGTAATGTAACTTAAAACAAAAAAAATTTGTCCGTTTACTTTTCCTATTGGGAGACTAATGATCGTTTGTCCGAACACAAGTTTGTGATTTTTTATTGTTAACTTTCTCCTGATCATGTTTTCTATCCCTCTCCATCAGCACTTAACACTTAGTTTATCGTCCATATCCATGTTTTCTTACATGGAATCCTAGTATGGGTTATCTTGGGTGACATTTATACCTCTCTTCCTTTATATTAAAGTGATAGTTTTATTGACTCTTTTTTTGATATGGGACTTTCCATTATATTCTCAAGCCCAATTTTAAAAAAAATTGTGAGGATTAAATTTATTAAAGGAGGGGAGAATGTAACACCCCAATCTTCCACGGTACGTTTCCCTTTGAATAATGTAATGGCGTGTGTTGTACGCAACATCGAGTTCTAACACACACCACAACCGATCAAACTAGTCGTTATGAATAGTAATACCTACTTTTTGAAATTTTATACATTTTATCTATTAAAATGGAATTTATTTCTGGATTCATAATATCGAAATTAGCTTAGAGTGAAATTTTGTTACTTTTCAGATAACTTTCATATTTTGATGAATAGTGAAAATTACAAAATTTTAATTAAAAACAACTTTTTTAATCAAAATAATTAATAATGATAAATTATGAATTTGAGTGGTTTTAAAGTATATTTAGAGTAAATTTTTACCATTTAATACAATGTTGGTCATTGGACATAATTTCACAACTAAACCGAACATAAACAAGTATCAATCTTTTGATAGTTATTATATCTACAAAACACGCTTTATGTTTTGACAGTGCGTATTAATTTTAAATTAATTTCTGCAACTTCTGTGTTTTGAATTTGGAAAAATGGATTCCATATTTTGAATCAGGATGTTCCAATTTTTTAAATAGGTAACTTTTATTTTTAGACATTTTGAATAATTACTTCGGTAAATATTTTATTTAACATGGTTAATGGGTAAATCCGGTAAATAAGGGTTAAAAAATAATATTATAATAATAATAAATTACCCTAAAACATATCCTAACATTATTTGTGGATACATTTCCGACCATGGGCATCTTTGGGTTGATTTTGGGACCCCATGTAGCCACTTGTAGGTGATAGGGACACTTTATTTTAATTAAGTTAAAAAAAATACAAAAATGACATAAGCATATATCTTTTAGAAAAACAATTTTTAAAAAGGGTTATATATGTTGGATTTTCGACTATAAATATTCATTAGAAAGATAAAAATATTTCCTACATAATGGTACTTTATTTAAAATTTTTAGACATTAAAAAATTTAATTTATTTGTGACCAAATGATGATGCAGTAATTACTAAATTAATGAAAATTAGAATAATTGATATTATAAATACCCAAATAAATATAATTTGAGAATTTTAATGAATTAAATTAATTTTATAGGTTAATATGACATGTTAGGAATTATTTAATTAACTTTATTCTAAGTAATAATTCTGTTATAATTTTAAAAAAAATCAATTTTCCAAATAGTGTAAAAATTTACAAAAAAGAGTTTTTAAAACAAATATTATATTATTAATTGATATTAAATTCCTAAAAATCTATGGTTCGGAGAAGAGACTTATATCATGATATTTTATCATTAATGGACAAATTGTGGGTCTCTTGGATGTATATAGTAAGTTTATTGACTATATAATATAAAAATACAAAGTGACAGGGTTAGTGTCAAACTAATTAACTAAGAGTTAAAACTTAAAGATAAGGTTAATATAATGACCCAAACCTTTCTAAATTATATTGTTTGAATAGTTTTAGACCTATACCCACCTTAAACTATAAATAATCCAATTTTGTGCCATTAGAAACTGAATATGAATTTGTTATAAAATAATATTTCTAGCTTTTCCAAAGGTGCCCCTCACCCCTCTTATAAAAGGGCACTCCTCCTTCTCATTACTTCACACCTTCAAAGCCTTTTGGTTCGTCCAAAATCTTACCAAATACTCTCTAAAATTCCCTCAATACAACCTAGAGGAATTATTTTGATCCGAAAGACAATCTAATGATCCTTTTTGATCAAATCAAAAGGAAGAACCCGAAGTAGAGGTAATGTTTTCACCACCCTTTTTCAAATTCATTTATTCTTAAACTTCTTATTTATTTGTTATTATCATCCTAAAATAATGAATCCAGTATCTTCTATATATTTTAATGTTATTATAAACATGGTACATCCATATTTCAGTATTATATCCATCCTTTGAATGACATGTCACCATACGTGCGTACGTACGGCTTACCGTCTCCATGTCGTGCTGTAATTGTTATTCAAAACATTATTTTTTGGATGGGTATAATATTGATGTGTAATTCATGTAAATAATAAATATAACATTATAATGATTCTTTATATAAGATATACCATCCAATTAAATATTATTTTAATATCAAAAGAATGATATTGTCGCTCGTGCGTACGTACGGACTACCGTCTCCATGAACGCGATGAGATTCATTCTCCATCGTATCAATTAAAATATAATTATCATTTCATGATTTAAAAATAATTTTTAAGGACTTTATATGATTATTGATATGAATAAGATACATCTCACCCATGACAAACATGGCTTTCGTAACAAAACATATCAAATAAAACGAGTAAGTTAACACCTGAAACGACGATAATACTAAGATATTATTAACAAAGAAATGTTAAAAGATCATATATGATATCATATTAACATATATGATTCTTGTATAATTTAATAAAAATTATTTCAACATTATACATGAGGTTAACCTACCCTCGACCAAGGAAAAAGTACAAAGTAATGGGTTTCATATATCACTTTTAATTCCATGAGAATTCCATTGTTCACCACTTATTTATTACATGTGGTGTATGTAATGCCCATTTTTGTATTCATTGTGTAATATACATTAATTCATGTATATTTACATCATCATTTTATAATCCTTCTTTCATGGGTGTATGTTTTTTATGTTACCAAATCAATAATAGAATTTGAAATTTCAATTTCCACTCATTCGACTTTACACATACTTCATTGATTATTTTACTTCAAGATTATGTGTGGAATCACTATTAATTTGATTATGTCATAATTTCCACTCCCCTTTTATTTGGATATACTTTTGATACACATAATCACTCCATTGATAATTTCTCAAGTCATCGATATGAATTTTATAAGAGTAATTTTAACTCATTCTCCATTTGTTGAGTTAAACATCCAATTCATTGGTATTGTTGTTACAAGATTATGTGTGAATGTTCTTTGATTGTTTTACACTTAATATCCAATCATATTTAGTGTATTTATATTTTTCACACATAACTATGTCGTTGATTTATCCTTAATTTAAGAATACGACCTTTATGAGAGATTTCATCTCAATTTACATTCCATTGAGACATCTTTGTTGTTATACACCAAAAAACTTTTATGTGGTGTATATAATGTACTTTGACATTGTATATCATGAATCCCTTTATTCTCATGATATTACTATGTTTTGATTACCTCAATTATTTGTATTCAAGTGTCTCTCTTTTGGTTAGAAACTCTAACTAAAAAACCATTTTTAAATGTTTTAAAGACTTATTCTTCTAAATATTTATCATTAATGTCCATGTTTTAAAAAATGGGTTAAAGGATTTATTTATATGGACATTAAAGTTTTAAAATTAAAACTCCTTTTAAAAGTTTCAAAGTGGTATGGGGCACTTTGATTCAAAAATCTATTTTTCAATGGCTTTTTGACAAATAGTGTGACTTATAAATGTTTTCAAGAAAAGGGGGATATTTCTCTCAAATAGTTTTGATGGTTATTTTCATCTATGTCAATATCATTTATTATTATCCATTGAGGTTAATATGATACAATAAAATCTTCTATATTGTATCGAATGAGTTATGTTTGACTGTGGATGTTCTATTCTTATACCATTCATGGTTTCTGGATAAAGTATTGACATTTCGTATGCTAGTTTTAATACGAATGATTATGTTATGTTTAAAAATTTTCATATGAGGAATGCATTGGACTTAGTAAGTGATGGGTGGAGCCCGCTATAGCTCCTCGATGCATCTGTAGGTCTCATAAGACAAACTAGTGTCTTGGCACAAGGCCCTGACAAAATCTTATTTGTAGTCTTGGCACGAGGCCTTGTCTATGTGGTTATGATAGTCTGGAATTATGCATTCCATCATTATGAAGGTGGTTATTGATATTGCATGTGATTATTCGATTAGTAGAATATCCATGTGAATAATTAAATGACATTATTTCATTTTATTTTTTCCACACTATGTTGAAGTTCAAGTTTAAATGGGTTTTGTTTTAATTATACATTGCCTTCAATGTTTATTCTTATTTATGAATGTTTCCGCTATATTGTTATCTTTGCTGGTCATTTGAGCTCACCCCTTTTCTATGTTTTATTTTTCCCAGGATGCAAAGAAATAATTTATGAATGACCTACAGGGATAGTATAAGGGGATATGAAGACAGGATGTTGTTGTAGTTTTTTTTACCTTATGATGTAATGTAAGACTTATGAATATATCTAGTGTTTCCAAGACTACTAAACTAATCGGTCATTCGAGACTTGATCCTTGGTGATCATGCCAATGTTATGTAATAATGCACCGACTCTTGGTAACTGGGGTCAGGGCGTTATAGTTCTTATGTTAAAGGATGTTCTTTTATAATCCTCTTACTTCCCTTTTCATGTTCATATAATGAGAGATGCCCTCTTACTCTCATTATTTCTTTTTATGAAGTTTTAAGTGGCGCCATTAGGCTGCTGAAATTTTTGTAGCAGATTCTTTCTCCCTTCTCATTTTTCAAGATCTATTTTCATTTAAAGTATTTCATGTTTTTTTATTATGTTGGGGTATGACCTCTATATCTATCATAATGATATTTTATGATCATATGATGAGAGAACCCATTTTATGTCTTCAATTCAGTATTTTGATGTTTTAAGTGGCACCGTTAGGCTGCTGAATTTTTAAGTGGTTCTTTCACCATTCTCTTTTCAAGTTATACTTTCATGTCAAGTCTTTCAAGTTTCTTTTTATTATTTTGGGGTATGATATCTATATCTATAATACTGATATTTTATGATCATATTATGAGAGACCCCATTTTATCTCTTCAATTATGACAACCCTGCTTTTTTATTACAACTTAAACATGCTTTATTACATAAAACTTCTCTTGATTCAACAAAGAAGATCGAGAGGTTTAGTGTATTTGGGGCTTAGGATCATTACATAAAAATTTTAAACTTGAAATACAACATCCTTATTGAAAACTTCCTTTACATGACCACTACATTCCTTCGTACTTAGCATTGCATGGGATAACCTGAGGACATGCATAAGAAAAGGGTGAGCTATAAAGCCCAGTAAGGGAGTACACAATGAATAACATGAGGAGTACAATACATGTTAGGAAATAGTCATATCAATAGAGCATAAGAGAGACATGAACATAAAGGCATGATAAAGCATGATAATCATTACATGGAAATGTGGCAACAACACTTAACATTGAATTAGCATGAGCCAAGGCTCATTGCACATGGAGCATGAGTAAACCCTCATTGCACTTGAAGCACGAGTAAACCCTCGTTGCACTTGAATTAGCATGAGTCAACACTCATTTCACATGACGTATCATGATACTATACTTTACCCAATGCATTGGAGCGCTATAAAGGGCGCACCCTTCTTAAACATTTCATTTAATGCATAAGTGTGCCGCATGGATCATAAAACATGGATTCATAAAACATAATTATTTCTTCCATGATAAAGGAAAGTTGAATTCATACATGAAACATTGTAATCAATATGTAAATGTGCATAAAGGTGAATACCCTTGATGGAGAAATGGGCATGGTATTCACTACACAAAGACATTGGCTTAGAAAATCGGTGCGATTTCGGCAGCGTAACAGCGTGACATAAGAATTCATAATAAAGGTTGATGAGAGAGAAAGGGGTTCCTAATCATATTTAAATGTAATGGACAGTAAGGAGATCATATATATACATGTCCCAACAATAGAAATGGAATTTAGATTCATGATACAAAAGTATTGCTTGAATGTAAAAGAAGAGAGAGAAGTTCCTTTCAGAATTTCGGCATAGTAACGGGTGTACATGGGAGGCATTTAATGAGAGAGAAAGGGTTCTCCCATCATTAAAACAATAAGAGGGCAGTATGGGGGAGGTGCAAAACCATACCCCAACATTCATAATTGAAATAAAAAGGGAAATACAACTTAAAGAAAATTGACAAAAAAATGAGAAAGGAAGAAAACCCCTTACTTGGAAGTGTGCTTCCAAAGGCTAGAGAGAGGCTTGTGAGAGGCTTATTGGGAGCTTGGGGCACCTTGAGAGGATTCTAGAGAGAGTAGGGCAGAGGTTGGGCGAACTTCAAGGGCTTTGAGTGAGGAGGAAGTGGGATCTTGGGTGGGTTTATATAGGAAAGGTGAGAGAATTCTTTATTATTTAGGTTTGGGACCCCTTATATTAAAATAATCCAAACCACAAACCATCCCATGGTATTTGCCCATGGTTTCTGGAAAAGGAAAGAGGAAAACAATATTTTACAAGTCCAAGGTCCGAACTTATTAAAAAATTAGGGTTGCTTATGTGGAGGTGAGTCACACTCCCATGGAAATTAATTTAAAAAGGCAAAGTGTTTAATAAGTCTTGAGGGCTCCATTAATGCTTTGAAAAGTGAGTAAAACAAACCCAAAACCTCATTATTTTAATGATAAAACATATATTGGCCGAACATAAGGATTATGGTATTTTATTACATCACCATTGGGTCATTATGATGTCATAAAACACATTATATATTTAAATGGTATTTAATTTTTACCCAAAAATTTGACTGTCTCAGAAAATTATGAAAAATTCACCGTTGGATAATTTCGACGTCCTGATTCCAAAAATAATATTTATTTTATCTAAATAATTTTTTAAATATGTGAATTTTCACTTTTAAAATAAAAACCGACATTTATAAAAAATTCACGGGTTTTGACAGAAATGGCTTTCAAGCCTTAATAAAAATTTTAATTGCAATCATAAAATTATAAGATCATTTATATTTAATAAAAATTAATTTAATATTAATAATAATATTTTATTAAAATATTATTTAATTTGAAAATCCTTTAATTTAATAAAATATAATTCTTAATTAAATAATAACTAAAACACCATTTGTACTTTAAAAACTAATTACAATGTATCAAAAATGACTAGAAATTATATTCATTATTATATACAAAAAAAATAATGTACATGAACATGGTGCTACTTATTTGTTACATAACCCCTTAAAATAGTCGCATAAGACCTAAGGGTAAGGTGTGCGATGGTGACAGACTCTTGGGGTTGCTCGGATAACATTGCTCGAGTGGTAATCTCTATAAACGTCCATTTTTCCCGTAGACGATCACGTTCGAGCTTGACTTGATGAAGCTCAGCTTGGGCTTGGTCAAGGGCAAAGCTCAAAGACGCCACCTCCTTTCCGAGCTCTGACAAATGGGCTTCGTAAGGGGCAATTCTACTGGATGAGGCCATCGCTTCCTTTGTCTGAGTAGAAAATTGGTTCGTTAAAGCCTTATATTTAAACTACCCAGATGATCACTGTTCAACGGCTATAAAAGTAACGGTCACAAATCTTAACGTTAAACTAATGAAGTTGACATCTTATAAAATTTTTTTTTTCATAAAGAAACATTTAACTGGATCAAGAGGGATTTTCCATTAATGAAATTTTGGGTTGTTACAACATTCCCCCCTTAAGAAATTTCTCCCTCGAAATTTTCCTTTTCCCACACTAAAACAAATGTGGGTAACTTAGCTTCATCATATCCTCCGACTCCCATGTTGCTTCTTCAAACTTGTGGTTTCTCCACAACACCTTGACGAGGGGCATTGTCTTATTTCGTAGAACTTTTTCTCTACGATCTATGATCTTCACTGGTTGCTCCTCATAAGAAAGATTGTCTTCTAATTGTACCACCTCGGAAGAGAGTACATGTGAAGGGTATGGTATGTACTTCCTTAAGAGGGATACATGGAAGACATCATGCACCTTGGCCATAGTAGGTGGAAGTTCTAGTCGATAGGCCACAACCCCAACACGATCAAGAATCTCGAAGGGGCCGATGTACCTTGGACTTAACTTCCCTTTCTTTCCAAAACTCATGACCTTCTTCCACGGAGATATGCGTAAAAACACCATGTCTCCGACTTTAAACTCAAGGTCTCGTCGACGATTATCTGCATAACTCTTCTGTCGACTTTGGGCTGCCTTGATATGCTGCTGAATGGTTTTCACCTTCTCCACCATTTCTTCGACCATTTCTGGTCCAAGCAGCTTACGTTCACCGACCTCATCCCAACATGCCGGTGTTCTACACCTTTTCCCATACAGGGCTTCATATGGTGCCATTTGGATGCTCGAGTGGAAACTATTATTATAAGAGAACTCAACTAGTGGAAGATGTTGATCCCATCCTCCTTTAAAGTCCATTGAGCACGCTCTCAACATATCCTCAAGTGTTTAGATAGTCTGCTCGGATTGGCCATCAGTTTGAGGATGATAGGCCGTACTGAAGTTCAGTTCAGTATTCAGAGCATGTTGAAGACTCTCCAAAAATTTAGAGGTAAATCTTGGATCTCGGTCAGACACAATAGATAGTGGTACTCCATGCAACCGTACCACTTCCCTGATATATATCCGTGCCAGTTGATCCAAAGAGAAATCCTCTCGAATAGAAA
This sequence comes from Viscum album, assembly GCA_963277665.1. Classification (NCBI taxonomy): domain Eukaryota; kingdom Viridiplantae; phylum Streptophyta; class Magnoliopsida; order Santalales; family Viscaceae; genus Viscum; species Viscum album. The sequence continues at coordinate 1,414,657,389 of OY728156.1, forward strand.
TGAAGTGTGCAGTCTTTGTAAGACGATCCACAATAACCCAGATTTCATTGTTGCTTTTGGATGTCCTTGGAAGTCTAGTGACAAAGTCCATGGTGATGTTCTCCCATTTCCATTCTGGTATGGGCAATGGTTGCATCATCCCCTTAGACTTCTGCCTCTCTGCCTTCACTTGCTGACACACCAGGAACTTTGATGTATATTCGGCGATCTCCTTCTTCATATTATCCCACCAAAAGTTTTCTCGGAGATCTCGATACATCTTTGTGCTCCCTGGGTGAATAGAGAAATTTGAACTATGTGCATCATCCAAAAGTTCCTTCTTCAGCTCCGAACTTGATGGGACACATAGTCTTTTCCCAAACCGCACAATTCCTTCTTCATTAACATTAAACTCTGAGGATTTTCCCTTTTTGATAGCTTCCACTTTTTCTTGGATTCTCGCATCATCCTTTTGAGCATCCTTTAACCTTTCCAAAAGAGATGGTTGAGCAATCATTTGTGAAAGGATTGATGGTGTTCCCTTCTTTATGATTCCCACGTCCATCTTCATCAAGTCTAAGAAGATTGGATCCTTCTCAATTCTCATCATTGATAGAATTGCTGGATCCTTTCTACTTAGGGCATCCGCCACCTTGTTCGCCTTCCCAGGGTGGTAATGTATTGAACAGTCATAATCCTTTATGATCTCTATCCATCTTCTCTGGTGCATATTAAGCTCTTTCTGTGTGAATATATATTTATGACTCTTGTGGTCAGTATATATCTCACATTTCTCTCCATAGAGATAATGCCACAAGATTTTCAAGGCAAAGATTACCGCCGCCAACTCTAGATCATGCGTTGGATAGTTTCGCTCATGGATTCTCAACTGTATTGAGGCATAGGATATCACTTTATCATTCTGCATCAGCACACATCCTAAGCCCTTCTTCGAAGCATCACTGAATACCACAAAAAGCTCCCCACTTGTGGGTAAAGTGAGCACAGGTGCAGTGATAAGCCTCCTTTTCAACTCCTTGAAGCTTTCTTCGCATTCATCACTCCAAGAAAACTTTACTCCCTTTCGAGTTAGCTTGGTAAGAGGGTTGGACAATCGTGAGAAGTTTCTCACAAATCGTCGATAATATCCAGCTAACCCCAAGAAGCTACAGATATCAGTTACCGATGTTGGCCTCGACCATCCCTCAATTGCATCTGTTTTGGAGGGGTCCACAGATATCTCATTGCTTGTGATGATATGGCCCAAGAATGAGACCTCCTTCAACTAGAACTCACACTTGCTGTACTTGGCATAGAGATTCTCCTTGCGCAAAGTCTCCAGTACAGTTCTTAAATTCTCCTCATGGTCCTCCTTGGTTTTGGAGTATATTAGAATATCATCTATAAAGACTACCACAAATTTATCTAGGTAATCTCTAAAGACTCTATTCATCAAGTCCATGAATATTTCTGGAGCATTGGTGAGTCCAAAAGGCATTACTATGAATTCATAGTGCCCGTACCTTGTACGAAAAGCAGTCTTGGGGATATCTTCCTTCTTCACCCTTACTTGATAATATCCCGACCGCAAGTCGACCTTGGAGAAGTATTGTGCTCCACGCAGCTGATCAAACAAGTCATCGATTCTTGGGAGAGGATACTTGTTCTTTATCGTGATTTTGTTATGTTCACGATAATCGATGCAAATCCGCATTGACCCATCCTTCTTCTTGACGAAGAGGACTGGTGCACCCCATGGTGATGCACTTGGGCGTATAAACCCTTTATCCAGATTCTCCTGTAGTTGTTTCTTCAGTTCTTCAAGCTCAACCACATCCATTCTATATGGAGTCTTGGATATTGGTAGCGCCCCAGGTATAAGTTCAATTGAGAACTCAACATCTCTTCTTGGAGGAAGACCAGGAAGTTCCTCGGGAAATACTTCAGCGAATTCCCTCACAATAGGCATTTCTTCAAGGGTGGTTTCTTCCTTGGACTCAATCATCTGAGCCAGATATGCGTGCTCATAAGGTAGTAATATCCATGCTTGAGATGATGGAGCTAAAGGAGATTCATCTTCCTCCTGACACTTGTAAAGAATCGGGGGTCGATTCTCCATATGGAGTGTGATTTCCCTCTCCCGACAATTTATGTTGGCTCTATATAAGGAAAGCCAATCCATGCCAAGAATTGTATCAAATTCCACCAAAGGGAGTATGACGAGGTTCGCCGGGAAATTCAATCCACAGATTATAACAGGGGAGGACTTATACTCATGGGAGGCAATGATTTCCCCATTTTCCGTACTCAACGACATCTTTACTTCCAGAATTTGTGGTGGTGCAGGGATTGTTCTACTAAACTTTTGAGATATAAAAGAATGCGTAGAACCTGAATCAAAAAGTATGTTCGCTATTCTTGAATGAATAACTAGCGTACCTGTCACCACTTCGTTGTCGGGGTTCACTTCGGCAGAAGTGATGGCAAAAGCTCTTCCTTGCTGTCTTGGAGGTTGTTGATTGCCTCCGATAACCCTTGGATTAGGGCACTGATTCGCAAAATGACCCGGTTCTTTGCATTTGAAGCATTGAACAACGTGTTGAGGTTCGAACGGAGCGTTCCTCCCCTCCGTCGCAGCCGCGGGTCCTTCTTGCTGACAGTTAACAGCTAGGCGCCCTTATCTTCCACACTTGAAGCATTTTCTTGTCCCCCTAAGGCAATTTCCAGGGTGCTTTTTTCCACACTTTTGGCAAGTGGGGTGCTGGAATTTCTTAGCGCCGTTGGATTTATCCATAGGGCCACCAGAATTGAAGTCCACCTTCCGCTTCTTGTCCCCATGATACCCCTGTGATTCTCCGATCTCCATTTCAACCTTGAGGGCACATCGGACAATTTCCTCATAGCTGTCGAAGTCACAGATCGCTAATGCTTTCCGCAAGTTAGGATTCAGCCCACCAAAGAAGCGGTCAACCTTGCATTCGGGGGTAACGACAAAGTCGGAAGCGTATCGTGCAAGCCTTGTGAAGTTTGCCTTGTACTCTCCCACAGATTCCTCATCTTTCTGCTTGAGGGAAAGGAAGTCCCTTTCCATCTTAAGACGGAGGGTGCGTGGAAAATATTTATCGAAAAACATCTTCCGGAATACCATCCATTCCAAAGCCTCGATCTCCTCCTCAGGCTTCGTATTTTTGATCAACGTCCACCATTGATCAGCGTCACCCTCCATACGATAAGACGCCAGGAGAACCTTCTCTTTTTCAGAGCATTGGAGGATGGAGAATATCTTTTCAATGGAGTTGATCCATTGTTCAGCGATCGTGGGATCGGATGATCCACTAAAAGTAGGAGGCCTTTGTCTCATGAATCTTTCAATAGCGACTTGTTCTTTCTTAGGGGGGGTTTAACGTTCCTCTTGACCAGTGTTTCTATTCAAAACTTGAGTTAGCTGAGAGGGAAGCGTGACAAAGTTTGCGATTCCCGCTCCCATTGGATTGGGCATCTCATAAGTACAATCATCACACTGATCTTCACAACGGTTGTTAGCCCGAGTTCTCCTATTACCGGCCATTGGCTGGAATAAAAGGAAAGTTAGGGGTAACACATAAAGGGTAATCCAAAGACAAAAGTTGATGACTTATAAATAAACTTTAATCTCTTTAACTCATGAGTCTCTAGGATTCAATCCAGGCTTTTCATGATCTTCCTTCTAACATATATCCTTAGGGGCATTTTTCCCTTAATAAGGGTTCATACTAAGATTGTGAATTTATCAAAACATATCCCCCGGGAGTGTCATAACCAAGAGTGCGGCAAGGCCCGTTGTCGTGCACCAGTTCCCGTTCGAGTCTAGCTCAAAGCGGTGTTTTCGGGTTTTACCCCTAGGATACATCTCTGCTAGAGCCGCCTCTACCTGCTCGTATCCAGACAGGGATGTATTTGTTTGATAAACCACTTACTTAGTATTTACCAAAACTTAAGGATGTTTTTATCATGCTTAGTCTTGTATCTAAGGCTCTACTAGGGTTTCCTAATCCCAAAAATAACTAAACCTATCCTCTGATACCAACTATGACAACCCTGCTTTTTTATTACAACTTAAACATGCTTTATTACATAAAACTTCTCTTGATACAACAAAGAAGATCGAGAGGTTTAGTGTCTTTGGGGCTTAGGATCATTACATAAAAACTTTAAACTTGAAATACAACATCCTTATTGAAAACTTCCTTTACATGACCACTACATTCCTTCGTACTTAGCATTGCATGGGATAACCTGAGGACATGCATAAGAAAAGGGTGAGCTATAAAGCCCAGTAAGGGAGTACACAATGAATAACATGAGGAGTACAATACATGTTAGGCAATAGTCATATAAATAGAGCATAAGAGAGACATGAACATAAAGGCATGATAAAGCATGATAATCATAACATGGAAATGTGGCAACAACACTTAACAATGAATTAGCATGAGCCAAGGCTCATTGCACATGGAGCATGAGTAAACCCTCATTGCACTTGAAGCACGAGTAAACCCTCGTTGCACTTGAATTAGCATGAGTCAACACTCATTTCACATGACGTATCATGATACTATACTTTACCCAATGCATTGGAGCGCTATAAAGGGCGCACCCTTCTTAAACATTTCATTTAATGCATAAGTGTGCCGCATGGATCATAAAACATGGATTCATAAAACATAATCATTTCTTCCACGATAAAGGAAAGTGGAATTCATACATGAAACTTTATAATCAATATGTAAATGTGCATAAAGGTGAATACCCTTGATGGAGAAATGGGCATGGTATTCACTACACAAAGACATTGGCTTAGAAAATCGGTGCGATTTCGGCAGCGTAACGGCGTGACATAAGAATTCATAATAAAGGTTGATGAGAGATAAAGGGGTTCCTCATCATATTTAAATGTAATGGACAGTAAGGAGATCATATATATACATGTCCCAACAATATAAATGGAATTTAGATTCATGATACAAAAGTATTTCTTGAATGTAAAAGAAGAGAGAGAAGTTCCTTTCGGAATTTCGGCATAGTAACGGGTGTACATGAGAGGCATTAATGAGAGAGAAAGGGTTCTCCCATAATTAAAAAAATAAGAGGGCAGTATGGGGGAGGTGAGAAACCATACCCCAACATTCATAATTGAAATAAAAAGGGAAATACAACTTAAAGAAAATTGACAAAAAAATGAGAAAGGAAGAAAACCCCTTACGTGGAAGTGTGCTTCCAAAGGCTAGAGAGAGGCTTGTGAGAGGATTCTTGGGAGCTTGGGGCACCTTGAGAGGATTCTATATAGAGTAGGGCAGAGGTTGGACGAACTTCAAGGGCTTTGAGTGAGGAGGAAGTGGGAGCTTGGGTGGGTTTATATAGGAAATGTGAGAGAATTCTTTATTATTTAGGTTTGGGACCCCTTATATTAAAATAATCCAAACCAAAAACCATCCCATGATATTTGCCCATGGTTTCTGGAAAAGAAAAGAGGAAAACAATATTTTACAAGTCCAAGGTCCGAAGTTATTAAAAAATTAGGGTTGCTTATGTGGAGGTGAGTCACACTCCCATGGAAATTAATTTAAAAAGGAAAAGTGTTGAATAAGTCTTGAGGGCTCCATTAATGCTTTGAAAAGTGATTCAAACAAACCCAAAACCTCATTATTTTAATGATAAAACATATATTGGCCGAACATAAGGATTATGGTATTTTATTACATCACCATTGGGTCATTATGATGTCATAAAACACATTATATATTTAAATGGTATTTAATTTTTACCCAAAAATTTGACTGTCTCAGAAAATTATGAAAAATTCACCGTTGGATAATTTCGACGTCCTGATTCCAAAAATAATATTTATTGTATCTAAATAATTTTCTAAATATGTGAATTTTCACTTTTAAAATAAAAACCGACATTTATAAAAAATTCACGGGTTTTGACAGAAATGGCTTTCAAGCCTTAATAAAAATTTTAATTGCATTCATAAAATTATAAGATAATTTATATTTAATAAAAATTAATTTAATATTAATAATAATATTTTATTAAAATATTATTTAATTTGAAAATCCTTTAATTTAATAAAATATAATTCTTAATTAAATAATAACAAAAAACACCATTTGTACTTTAAAAACTAATTACAATGTATCAAAAATGACTAGAAATTATATTCATTATTATATACAAAAACAAATAATGTACATGAACATGGTGCTACTTATTTGTTAGATAACCCCTTAAAATAGCCGCATAAGACCTAAGGGTAAGGTGTGCGATGGTGACAGACTCTTGGGGTTGCTCGGATAACAATGCTCGAGTGGTAATCTCTATCAACTTCCATTTTTCCCGTAGACGATCACGTTCGAGCTTGACTTGATAAAGCTCAGCTTGGGCTTGGTCATGGGCAAAGCCCAAAGACGCCACCTCCTTTCCGAGCTCCGACAAATGGGCTTCGTAAGGGGCAATTCTACTGGATGAGGCCATCGCTTCCTTTGTCTGAGTAGAAAATTGGTTCGTTAAAGCCTTATATTTAAACTACCCAGATGATCACTGTTCAACGGCTATAAAAGTAACGGTCACAAATCTTAACGTTAAACTAAAGAAGTTGACATCTTATAAAAACATTTTTTTTCATAAAGAAACATTTAACTGGATCAAGAGGGATTTTCCATTAATTAAATTTTGGGTTGTTACATCAATTCAGTATTTTGAAGTTTTAAGTGGCATCGTTAGGATGCCGAATTTTTAAGGGGTTTGTTCACCCTTCTCGTTTTCAAGTTCTACTTTCATGTCAAGTCTTTCAAGTTTCTTTTTATTATGTTGGGGTATGATCTCTATATCTGTCATACTGATCTTTAATGATCATATTATGAGAGACCCCATTTGATCTCTTCAATTCAGTATTTTTAAGTTTTAAGTGGCGTCGTTAGGCTACCGAATTTTTAAGTGGTTCATTCACCCTTCTCGTTTTGAAGTTCTACTTTCATGTCAAGTATTTAAAGTTTCTTTTTATTATGTTGGGGTATGATATCTATATCTATCATACTGATCTTTTATTATCATATGATGAGAGACCCCACTTTATCTCTTCAATTCAGTATTTTGAAGTTTTAAGTGGCGCCGTTAGGCTACCGAATTTTTAAGTGGTTCTTTCACCTTTCTCCTTTTTCAAAGTTCTAATTCCATGTCAAGTTTTGAAAGTTCCTTTTTATTATGTTGCGGTATGATATCTATATCTATCATACTGATATTTTATCTTCATATGATGAGAGTCCCTATTTGATCTCATCAACTCATTTTTTGTTGAAGTTTATGTAACGTCGTTAGGCTGCCGAATTTTCATAAGAGAAATCTTATTTTTTTCTTCCTTTCATTTTCTTCATTTCATATGGTATATTTTTAAATTTCATTACCATGTTCTTAAATCCCTTATATTCTTCCCCTCTATTATTTTATTGGTCATTTATGAATGTTTTACCCATGTCCCCTCTCTTTTCAAGGTTTTCTAAAACCCTGTAACATAGCCGTTATGCTGCAGAATTTTCATCTCAAAATGTCTCTCTCTCTTTTTATAAAGTTCTTTTATTTTATTAAGTGAATACTCAATGATCTATCTTATATATGGGTATTCACTTATATACCAAAATGTTCTATTTTAAATTCTTGGATTTACATACATGAAACCCTCTTTCCCTTTCCGTGGGTTTAAAGTGACATAAAGATCATGTCTTTAAAGCAGTTTTTAAAACGTTATGATTATGAAATGAAACCCATTTCTTTTATGGTATATGGGTTTTTTATGAAATTATTTATGATGATATATTTGTCTCAAATTATAATAAAGACATGTAAAGGGTGCGCCCAGATAGTGCTCCAATTCATTGGGTAAAGACCTAATCTCTAGAGATGACCTTTTAGACTAATACCTTGGTGAATAACCTTGGTATTTTTTAATGACACCTTGGGGATGGACCTTGGTGAAACGTAATTATTGTCAATATTAAGTGTTTTAGCAACATCTTCAAGTTATGAAAAATGTTATTTTTATTATGATATATCTCATGATTTCTTTCTCATCCCTTAAAGGTCTTTTCATGACCTTATTGAAGTATCCCAAGTTCACATGTAAAATGTTCCTCTTGTTTCCCTTACTGGGACTTCTGCTCACCCTTTATTTTGAGGTATTTCCCGAGGTTGAGATGCAGTAATGAACCTAGGATGAAAATGAGGAGAATCCTTTCAAGTGTTTAAGAATAATGTTTTATGTTTTCATGTTTAAATTCCTGGTTTCCAAGACACTAAACCTTAAAGATCCTCAGTTTTGTAAAATGTAATGAAAGTTTATGTGATAAAAAGGTGGGATGCTATAATGTGTATGTGTATGGGTATGTGTATGTGTATGTTTATGGGTATGTGTATGGGTATGTGTATGGTTATGTGTATGTGTATGTGTATGTGTATGTGTATGCGTATGCGTATGTGTATGTGTATGTGTATGCATATGTGTATGTGTATGTGTATTTGTATGTGTATGTGTATGTGTATGTGTATGTGTATGTGTATGTGTATGTGTATGTGTATGTGTATGTGTATGTGTATGTGTATGTGTATGTGTATGTGTATGTGTATGTGTATGTGTATGTGTATGTGTATGTGCATGTTTATGGGTATGTGTATGTATATATGTGTATGTACATGTACATGTACATGTATGTCTATGCGTATATATGTGTATGTGTATGTGTATATGTTTATGTGTATGTGCATGCATATATTAATGTAGTATGTGTATATCTATATGTATATGTATAGATGTGTATGTATGTGCGAGCACATGTAAGTGTATATATGTGTATGGGTATACATATGTGTATGTGTATGCATATTCATATTCATGTTTATGTGTATGTGTATGTGTATATGTGTATGTTTATATGTGTTCATATACTTGTACATGTATGTGCATGTACGTGAACATATGCAAGTCTCTACATATATATGTGTGTATGTGTATATGTATGTGTATTTATATATGTGTATGTGACTATTTGTATGTATGTGTACATGTATGCATATGCATACGTATGTGAGTATGTGTATGTTTGTTTATTGATATTATATTATTTATTCATTTTTAATATCTCTCAATTTTCATGATTTTCTATAATTTATTCATATTTAATATATATTCATTTAATATTTTTGTAAAATATTCAATTTTGATAGTTATTTATACATTTTAAAATATTTAGACATTTAATTAAATAATAACATTTTTAATAATAATTAAATTTTATAAAGGTAAATAATTAATTATATTTTCTATTTACAATCAATATAGTGCATACATCAATATTTAACCATGTTATTATTATTTATTTATTCATTTTATTCATTTTTTATGTGTTTGTAATTCATGTAATTAATGTTATGAATTAAATTTTTTTAGATAATTTTTCAATTTTATTTATTAATTTTTAATATTATCTCATTATTATTATTTTCATTTTTGATATTTATTATTTTTTAATATTTTTTGAATTTATTCAATTTTTAAAATTGATACAAATTTATTCACTATGTTTTAATATTTTCATTATGTTTGTAATATATATGATTAATATTTACTCATTTTTACATATTAAGTTTTAATATATTTAATATGTTTGAAATTTATATAATTGATTCTTAGAAGATCTTCTCCAACCCAGGCCATTTTGGCATGAGATTGAACCACAATGTACATCATACCCAACAAAATTTTCGTGTTTATGATGCTAATTATGTTATTAGATTAAATTATTTTTTAATATATGAAAAGTAAATATTATTTAACAGATTCTTCATATTTTTTATTTAATTAATCAAATCATTCAATCATATTTATTTTAATCTATTCATTCTTAATACATGTGTCCCTATTTAATTTAATTATTAGTATTTTTGTATAGTCAATATAATTCATTTTTAATAATTTTGATATTTATATAATTAATATTACTTATTTATTCATTTTTATTCATTTTTAAGTGCATATAACACAAATAATTAATGTTTCAAATTCACATTTTTAAATATTTTTGTAATTTACTCAATTTTATTTATTCATTCTTAATATTATTTTATTTAATATCATTTACTCATTCGTGATATTTATTGACTTTTCATATTTTTTTTATTTTTTTATTTATTCATTTCTTAATATTTATTTATAAAATATTATTTACATTGTTTTAATATTCATAATATGTTTTTTATTTACATCATTAATATTTATTCAATTTCATTTATCAAGCTGTAATATTTTTAAACTGTTTGAAATTTATATAATTAATTTACTTAAAGGCATTTTTAAATTTTCTCATCATTTTTTTGCATGTTTACAATTAATGTAATTAATATTAAAATTTATGAATAATTATTTACTAAGTTTTTGTATTCGCAATATGTTTTTAACGTATAGGATTAATATTCATTCGATTTTATCTATTATGTTGTAAAACTTTTCAATGGTTTTGAAATATATATGATTAATTAATTTAATTTAATTTTTAAATTTCTCTTCATTTTTTATGTGTTTATAATTCATGTAATTAATTTTATGAATTATTTTTTTATACGTTTTTACTATGTTATAATATTTTTAATATGTATTCATCTTTATTTTAATATATATTCAATTTTAATTTTTTTATTATTTTATATAATAAATAATAATTTATCCATTTTTTAAATATTTTTCATGTCTATTCAATTTTAATTATTCAATTTCACTCATTCTTCAAATTCATGGATTTAATATTGTATATTCAGTAATAATATTAATTTTTTTTACTTTATTTAATAAAAAATTTGTACAACCATGAGTGTGGCACACAACACTACAAGAAAATTCCCAATAAATTTCTGGCCTAGGGACTCGACCCCACTACCATTCCCTAAACCCCAATCCACCCTCACCACCCCAGCTGACCATGGGGGCTTTTTAATTTATTTAATAATTTTTCATTTTTAATACATATTTGTTTAATATTTTTGTATTTTATTTTAAATTTTTTTATGATTACTTTCTAAAAATCTCTGATAAAATGAGTTTTTCTCTGCACTAAAATAAAAATTGTGGATAAAACCAATATTTAGAAGCACTAAAATTATTACACTGATAATGATATATCTTTATCTATGTTATAATTTTTGCCTGGATAAATAAAGGTTTTATCATCACATTGTATTTTAGTACTAATAAACCCTATTTTTATCCGAGCATTTTGGAAAGCACTGAAAAAACCTTTCCCAATCTTATAAATTTAACTTGAATAGAACTCACTTTTTTGCACCATTCAAGCTCTCTCACGAAAGTGGACATTATCCGCCTCTCCCCCAAAAAATTTTCAGATGAATCGACCCTCTCAAAATCAAAGGTATGTGATTGTTTTTACTCCTCTTTTCCTGATCTTATATCACTCATTATCCTTTATCAATTTTCAAGAGATTTCGATTTAATGATTCCTCTTAGCCTCAGTTTTTATATCGATTTCCTGTGCTTGGTGATTTTTAGTCATGTGTTCAATTTCAAATTTAAATGATAATTATTACTGACTAAAAATTAGTAATTTTGGGATCCTATCAAAACATAGGTGCGGTGGGCAGTATCACTGCCCACTACCTAGGTCCCCCATAACTTTGGTTGGGTGGAAAGTGGAACTATCAACTACCCAGTCCCACTAAATGTCCGTTGGACCACCTGGTCTTCCTGTGGAAAGTCTTCTCATAGACATATTTCCACCATCTAGCCCATCTCTCTCAAAAAATTAACCTAATACTTTTTCAATCCTTTCTACAACCAAAACAGGTCAAAAATAAATATGTTTTAATTTAATTTATATAGAATTGATACATCATAATCCCATGGATTTTTATACACGGTTTCTCAAATCACCCAAAGGACTTCTTTTTTTATTTTTTATAGATAATCCCCATTTTAAGGGTGGAAGGGGAACCCATACATGACCTGTAGGCCCAAGGCACAATGCCCGACATGACCTGTAATACATGACCCGAAGGCCAAGCGGCATACCATGCCCAATATATGACCCGTAGGTCCAGCCCACTAGAACTACCCCTCCCCAGCTTCTGCAACATTGATTTCCTTTAGCTCCCCACCTGCATTTCTGATCGGTTAGCATTGCCCTGTACAAAGCTGAATGGTGCCTGGTCCCGGTGGCAGCTGTCATACCCTCTCATTCTTCAGATCCGGTTAGCTCTGCTTCTGGTGACTGCTACTGGTTCTCTGATTCTCATCTGGGGTCTTCTCTATGTGAACAGGGCTACTTCATGGTCTTCAATGGCTCGAAGGCCCTGTGGCCCGAAGGCCTTTGATGGCCCGAAGGCCCTGAGACCCATAGGCCCAAACCAGTGTCCTAAAAGCCCAAATCTGGTGAATAGTCTGGCTACTACAGTACCAGACAGTGCCTACTACAGTAACTCGGAAATTTTCCTCTACCCAGTTTTGAACCTGGGTCTCTTCGATGCCAAGTAGGATCCCTTACCACTTCGGTACGAGCTCATTGGCTTATAAACAGTTTATTCATAAATGTTACATATAAAGCAACAATCACTAACAAAAAAAATTAACGTCAGTTTGACCTATTTTTCTTAGTTTGATCACATGACCCACATTTTTAATTTTAAAAAACTAAAAATGAAAAAGTATCACTTTGAGTCATTCTGAAAAAACTACATGTAAAATTGATTCACTATTAATTCATACATTTCGCATATTAATTGATAATATTTAACAAATAATTTCAAATTAGTTAGAGAACTTTTTTCTCAACTTGATTATGTGACACATGTTTTTATCATTAAAACCAATATAAATGTAAAAAATTAATCATCATAAATTTCAACCAAACTACCATTCTTATTGACACACAATTTATTTCTATATGTCACATATTAAATATACATTATTTTCCTACCCTTTTACATCACTTTGAACTTATATTTTTAGTTTGATCATGTATCACATTTACATTAAAAACACTTTTAAATTTAAAAACCATAGTTTTTGAAATTTATACCAAACCACGTGTGGGACTGATGTACAGTCCATCCCTATATTTCACATATTATTTAAAGATAAATTTCTTATAGTTTCAAACCATATTGGGTGAATTTCTTTGAGTTATTCTCATAAAACTTTTGGTACTTGTTTTTTATTATGCATCGTGATCCAAATTCTTCTTACATGTCCATTTTAGTGTTATGAAATTCATTATTCATGATTCATACATGGTTTATTTTGGTAATTTATTATTTAACCGTTTTGTAAAATGATTTAGTCTTATAAGAGTATTGTTTAATGTTTTCATGTACATGCCTGGATGAATCACTTGTATAGAAAAACATGAGTATTTTTGAATGTTTACTTACACTATCCTAGCTAAATCACTTACAAAGAATAATAATTCCCAATCATTACCAAACTAATATTCCAAACTATATAAATTATTTCAATTAAAATAAATACAATTATAATTAAAAAAATTAGTTTTATTATAATTTTTAGAAATAAATAACTAAATTTTTTGATAACGTGTTTATTTATTAAAATCAACATAAAATATCAATATTTTTATTAAATTAATTCAACCTAAAAACATTATTTTATTAGAAATGAAATTGGAACACAATAGTTCAACATTTGAAATAATGTCTTCTTCCTATGAAATGAATGTGTACAGATGTTGTCAAGTTGAAGTAAGCATGGCAATTGTAGGACTATCATCACATAAATTCCCCGAACTTGTTGGATGGGGATAATTTTTATAGTCTACAACATTAGATAAAGCACCCCAACCACATAAATCATTTACAAGACCCTTCATAAATGGTAATCCAGTTTGGTGTCCCCACTAAGATGTGGGTTAGCCTTGATTTCTACTACCACCATCTGGAGAACCTGCAATATGAAAATTTTCAAGTTGACTTAATTCACCGATTTTTCATTCTTAGTTCCCTATTTTTGTAAATTTTCAATTTTATTAGTTTCTTCCCCAGATAAAACCATTGAGGGTTCTTTCCAATTTCACCCCAACCTCAGTTTAAGTAGTAATTGGGTATTTATTTTCAATTTGTTTTTATTCTTGGACCCACTTACATTCATTTTTATCATCATTGGATTTCATTAACTCATCATTTTTCCCTTTTTTTAAGATGAATTTATCGGTTCATCCTATTGAGATAGACCCACTACTTTTAAATCGTAATCCTAGTTATGGGGAATCCCAAAACACTCTTTAATGATCCACTCAGACTAATTTTCACTCCTTAAATTGGAATCGTTATCAGTATTAGAAACATCTATATATACTTCCATCTTGTTTATACCTATCCCCCAATTTCCACAATGAATTTTTTTAGATTTGTTTCTCTCTGTTGGTTCAACTATGGTAGATTTTTTATTGTTTTCTAGAGATCCTAAGTAGTTGGGATTACACTCCAATCATTAGTGTGAAATGATGGTATTTTATAATCCCACTAGGACTCTTATTCGACTTATGTTGAGGTTGATTGTTCCTTTAGACCACAATAAGAATTTGAATTTATTTTCTTTGAGGTTTCATCCTAGTATTTTAACTATTAAAATTTTAAGCATTCATATAAACCCAATTAAATTCAAGAGTATCTTCAAATGTTGGGTTCTCAAGACTAGGTTATCGGGCCCTATTAACATTTTCATTATCTGAAAAATGATTAACTTTTTCTCCTGAGAGTCCTATAAATAAAACACCACCTAGAATACCATTCACCATGTGAATAAATGAATAAATATCGTCCCCATCCTATTGTTATACTCCCACCTATAAATGTTATAGAAACATTCCTTGATATCTGTGTTTTTTAATAGAAGAAGATTTAATTAGATTCTTTGTAACTTTATAGATATCACACATTCCCTCCATTCAATGATTTCCACCACTAAAAAACAATCTCAGGACACATCATGTGAATATTATTTTATTTTAATAATGGATTTATGTAGAATAAATGATTCTTTATGAATGAACTTTTAGGGTTTTAAGATCACACATTCTATTTATTTATTTATTTTGTTAAATATTAATATTACTGAGTCAAATAGGATGGATATGTATCAAAAATAGATTGATACCAATCATATAATAATAGATTATGAGTGTGGGGTGAATGAGTTCATCAAATTTGAAAAATACAATGCATATAACCCTTGTAAAATATTTTCTTTGGGTTTATGATGTTGTTATTTAAGACTAATTAGTCCATAGGAGTTGGAAGAACTCCTGATCTATCACAGAATAGATCTAAGTTATAAATGTTCGAGTAAACATGGGGACAACTTATTTTAAATTGTTTTGGTATAACACTGCATTTTATGGATCACCTAATATGATTACAAGTGTTAACAATGATAAAGTCCATATCAAGGATATGATTTCAAGTCCGAATGCTGAGGAATATTATATTGAGTAAATGAAAATGATATTTGAATATGAACTTGATGATTTCCCAAAACTATTTCAGGAGTTAAAGAGTTGTTAAAAGATTCCAAGGATTGTTGGTTATACTCAATATATAGAATTTTTAGCCATACTGAAGTTATATAATGTAAAATATTGAAACAAATGGAGTGACACCAGCTTTACAGAATTGATTTATCTCTTGAATGATAAGCTCTCAGAAGGTATTGAGCTTCCTTGAAAAAAAATATAATACTAAAATAATGATACTTTAAATGGGTATGATATCTAAAAGAATACATGTATGTCCAAATGACCTTATATTGTTTCATAAGGACCATGAATCACATAAAAACGACCAAATTGGGGTGCATCTAGATAAAAGAAAGATGAATCAAACCCTTTAAATGTTGTATGGTAGTTTCTAATTATTTCAATGTTTAGGAGCCTATATGGGAGTGAGGATACTACAAGATAATTGATATCAAATGTATATACAAGAAAAAGATATAGGAAACTTATTCCCAATGACTCTCCTCTATGGAATAAAATTGATCCTGGGTATCCTAAATCTAGAAATGTGATGAGAAAGGAACATTATGAACACAATACCATGGGAAATAGTGGAGTTACACTTATGGATAAAGCAATGTACACATTTGATATGAATGAAAAAAAAATCCAATATATGCAAATATATCATAAGTTGGAATCATTGAAAAAATATTATAGTTGAATTGTAAATTATTCAAACTCTTGAGTTTTTAATATGAGTGGATTGATAATAGTAGTGCAGTTAAAATCGATGAATTAGGATTCATGAAACTGGACTTTAGTAAAGAATAGTAAAAATATGAATTTTTTATAAAGGTATCATAGTCAATAAAAGTATTTTATGTTCTAGGTATTAGAAATATAAAGTGATCAATTGTTTGGTTATTGACCAAAACCACTAAAGGGTCATATGTTAATTCAACTGAGGATAACCCATTAATTGGGACATCAAAATTATTTCATTATTGTCCCAATATAGATAGAGAATTTTGTTTCATATGAGACCATGATAAGGGGATTTGGATACATGATAGTGTGGTCAAATCTATTCAACCTTTAAGGGAAAAAGAGGGATCAATAACTAGGATATATATTTTTTTTAATATACATTGTGTTACCTCATATCATTATCTGTTCAATGTTGAATTTAGGTAATATAAATCAAATGTTCAACTATTTATATATATAATGGGTTTTCACATGATTATTCTCCCAATCATAAGAAACAATAGTTTTCTCAACAAACTGATGCTCCCAACAGAGTGAAACAACACATTCTACACATACAGATGATCTAATTCATGAGAAACAACTTGTTTCTCAACATGTTGATGATCCCAAATAAATTGGAACAGAATGTTTCTTCACATTCCAATTCTACCAATATCTACAAACAATATATTTAATATTTTGATTCCATGTAAATGGTAGAAGGTGAAAAAACTATGTACCAAAAAATAAGATCATCATAGAATGATGGTGTTAACAAAAATTATTAAGGTGAAAAGTAGAGGAATAAAATTCAAGTTGTATGGAATGGACGCGACCAATATATTAACCAAAATAAGTCCATTTTCATTAGTTTTATTAGCCTTGCTACTCAAATGGACCTGTCGACTGATGTATATTTGTTGAAAAATGTCGTTCCCATGCTTAAGGCACTAATTTGGGAACCCGTTGGGGAAAAAATTTGATATACATTATTTATTTTACTAAAAAAAAGTAATGAAATGTTGATTTACTCTTTATTGTCCCTTGAAAAGTTCATTTATACTAGATGACTACCAAATAGAGATTTTACTATTTCTCATTAGAAAGGTTCATAGAGGCTTTCAAATAATTCTTATAAAGCATCATCTCAAGGATTTTAAAGGCATGGTACAAATACACCCACCATCGATGTTTTCACATATGATATACCAAGAAACATGGAATTTATTTATTAGTCATCATGAGGAGGGATATTTTTAGATACATAGTGATTGTTAATACATTACATGAAAATACATGTATTAATAACTTTGATTAATAATTTTATATTTTTTAAATATAATTTGAGTGTGGAAAATATGTTGCATGAAACAAAACAAATGTAGCCATACCACAAAGTATGGATGGGGTGCACTTCACTTTAAAAAATAGTATTTATTTTAATTCTATAGTAATAATTTTCTGTGTCATGAAACAAAAACAAGATTCTGTTCCTATGTTTATATCAAAATTTATGAATAGAAAATCTAGATCCACATTTTCCCATTGTCATGTGCTATGGAAGGAGGCTCATGTAAATAAAGATGTGATACTAATAAATGAAAACATACAAAAAGTTTGAGAATCATGTGTAAGTGTGATATAATAAAAAATGATCTAATTTAAATTAGTAATACATGGAAATGATTACTTATTTTCCTATATTATTTATACTACTTAGACATGAAAATCATCGTCAGATATACCTGATGAAAGACCATTATTAGTGTCCTAGATGTGGTCATAAAAATATGGAAACATCAGAGGTGTGGGTTTTTGGGTGTCACCCTGAATATATTTTTATAAATGAAATGCATAAGTGGATAAATATAATAAAATAAATATGATATAATCATGAATAGATACTCTTGAAGAAAAACTATATTGGCAGTTTGAGTTATTAGAGAATATTATGTGAAGGAATCAAAGAGAATAAACAACACAACAAAAACCACTACATAAAGACCCTCACCCCCACCAGCCTTAGGGTGAGCCATTATTCTCAAGGTCTGACTTACCATAGGTAATCAAATTTTTCATAACTCATTATGTGAAATGTGAATCAGGTAGACACAAATACCTTTTCTGTACAAATATTCTATCAGCAAAAAATGATTATGTTTTATATCTATCAACACCCACCCATCACCTTGTTGTGATGGGTATAATTTATAATATCCAAGGAGATATTCTACACAACAAACCACATACAAAAGGTCATGTGAGGGTACATATTCACATATATCATGAGTCAAGTACTAAGCTACTCGTTCTCGTTAATGATCTGGTTTTTCATATAGTCGATCTTTCTATTATTACTTACATAGTATGACTGTTTAATCTTGTAAAAATACATGTCCATAAATAGGTATTCCTTTCTAATTATTTTTTTATGAAAAACCTTTAACAAATAATGAAAAGGACTGAATTGATGAATGCTATTATAAATGGAGAATGGGAAGGGGAAATAGAAAGTCGAATGGAAACCATATAAAGGGTCAACCAATCGATCAAAAGATATCCAAAATATACTATTACCCTTAAAATTAAACTTTTGTATTTACTAATACAACATGTTCTTATTGATTCAATGTTTTGAAATAGTATTTTGAAGAAAAAATGTATGGAGAGTCCATTACAGAAATTCATGGTCTTGAAAATGTAGATTAAATCCTCAAGACTAGATGACTAAATGTTTCAATTTTAAATGTATACATGATGTGTGTTTTCATAATTTTTTTCCAATAGCTGATCTACTATATTATTTATAATTAAATACTATCCATATTTTTTGAAGATGTATTTTTTTAAATATATGGGACCGATGCCTCAATTATTATTTAAAGCAAAGAAAAGACCTCTTTTATCTATATAGAGGAAGACCCATTACACAGCCTATAGGCCTAGTGGGAATTTAGCCCATTACATGGCCCGTAGGACCAAATATTTAGCCCAAGTCCCATTCTGTGAATAGTAATGCTACAATAATTTACATTCTGCAGTCCTACACTTTATCCACCACTACTACAATACCCTGCCACCGCTAAAGTGACATGTTGCCACAATAGTGCCTACCACTGCTATTGTTTCATCGCTGCTACAGTACGCTACAGTACTGCTACATTACCCTGCACCCAATGGGTTTTGAACAAAAGTTTGGACTCATTAGTCTTTATATCACTTCTATAAAAAAAATCTCATTTAAATAAGAAGATTATTCATTAATAGTGAAAAAATGTCTCTAATGTTTGAAAGAAAACTTATAGAGGAAAAAATCATAATAATACCCATGATTTTGGGGTAAAATTTACAATTTTTTCATTTCAAATATATTTTTAGTCCTTTCATTAATTATTATTTTTTGATTATTTTGGCAGTATTGGTTGGTCACTGTAATCAATCTGGATACTATAAAGATTTATTTTTAGGATTCAATTCATGGATACCCAAAACAATTGACCACACTTGTTGAAAGTTATCAATTTTTAATACACTAATTCAACATTTTACAAATAAACATAAATTTATTCATTTTACATTATGCTTTAATAAGAATTTTGATATATAGGGTGATGTTTAAATATCATAAAAATCATTGAATGAGGAAAATCCATGAGCATAATAAGCCTATTGACTTCAACAAGTGGATAAGTATTAGGGTATTTATAATAATATTTCACTATCAAAATATATATTAAAACAAATTAATTATTTTTCCCAATGTTTCTATAGTATCTGAAATAATATAAGGACAATGATTGTGGTTATTACATTTTAACATTTATAAAATATATCATATTCTATCAATAAACTAGCATCCCCAAAGATAAATTTCTGATGATAATTACAATTTCATTGATATTATTTGTTAATCCTTTGTTTATTTATATTTTCTCAGTATCACTAGAACCATTTATAGTCCTCGTATTCAAAATATAAAATAGATTTGTTTAGAAATTAATGGGAAGAATACATGGTGTTAGAATGTATATAGAAATCATGAAAATGTGACTTCATCGTAATTATTTAGTTAATTTTATCAAGATTTTATCTACTATTTTTTATTAAATTACCATTTCATTTTTATTAGAGGAACATTTATTTTATTTTCATAGAGATAATTGATAAACGAATTCTTCAATAATTTTTTTTCGTCAACCTTTTTGTACTCTATTAGGAGCACATAATTATTGAATAAAAAATATATATTGGAAAATTCTTTGACAACTGTGATGTACTCATGTACTATTTTTTATCTTTAGAGAGGTATTTCTTCTCTATTTGATCAATTTAATTAAATTAGTGGGTTTTTTGAGTTTTAAAATGACTCAAAGTGCATTTTTCAGTATTAATTTAAATATTAGTTAAAAAACACGAGACATACTCAAAATCAATAAAACTCATTAATATTACTTTGATACTTTTAGATAACGATTCCTAAGTCATTTTTGATGTGTATAAATTATCTACACCTCAATCTGATACATGGTGTGATCGATATGGCTTGAAATGTGTGTTTTTAAATTAAAATTGATATTTTTTAAAAAACACATGTCAATCAATGAAAATAAAGAAAATCAACTTCGATTATCATGAAACCTTAGTTCATTGATCCAAATGACATTTTTGATGTGTAGTAACTAGACGCTTTTCAATCTGATTCATGATGTGATAGGTATGACTCAATGTGTATATTTTAATTTTAAGATAGGCATTTCAGTTAAAAACATGTTTCACACACTAAAATCCTAGAAAAACATTGTTATTTTCTAGATACTTCAGGAAACTTATATTTAAGTCCTTTTTAATAGGTGGGAATCACTTTCATATCAAAATAATTCATGATAGAACTGATATGGCAAAATGTTTGTGTTTTTATTTAAAATCGATATTTTAGTTCAAAAGACACTTCACATACTCCAACCAATAAAAATAATTCATATTGTTTTGATACTTTAGTAAAATTATCCATGAGTCATTTTTTATGTGTAGGAATCAACCTCACCTCAATACAATATATGGTGTGACTAGTATTGCTCAAAGTGCATGATTTTAGTTTTAAAATGCCATTTTAGTTCAAAACACACATCACATACTCAAAAATTATCAAACACAGTCATATTTTTTTTGATACATTCTGATAATTATCTATGATTCATTTATGATGTGTAGGAATCATCTTCACCTCAATTTGTTATATGGTGTGACCGATATGACTTGAAATGTGTGTATTTAGTTTAAAATTGACATTTTAGTCCAAAATACAAGTCTGTCACTAAAAACTAAGCAAATATTCTTGCATTTTCTCAATAATTTAGGAAAATTATCTATAAGTCTTTTTTGACATGTAATAATCAGATTCACATGAATTCAAGACATCATGTGACCATTATGAATCAAAGTGTGTGTTTTCAGTATAAAAATGACAATTTAGATAAAAACATGTTTTTCTAATTAAAAACCTCGAAAACATGTGTGATGTAATGCCAAAACCCTAGTAAGATAGATCTAATTTCAACTACCATTACATTGGCATGATTAGAAAAATAAAATCCTAAAATATTGGAGAGTTTAGTAGTCTTGGTAAAGAAGATACATATATGAGTCTTTTATTACAAATGAATACACTAATTAATACATTTTTTTCATTTAAGGGCAACATTATTCCATTTATAATATCCTTTCGTATCTTTCTTAGTACACTACTTGGATTCTTATAGGAAGTAAACAAAATATGGGTGATCTCAAATTCACATTATGGGATAAGTGTAATAGAATCAATAATGAATCATTTATAATAATCAATATGGAAAGGTAAATAACTGAATATGCATACCATGTAATCAATAAGAGGGATTAAATAAATAATATGTATAATTAAATAATGAACACCATTTTATTTAATCAATAAAATGAGAATGAAATGAATCTATAATTTTTTTCATAGTGAAAATATCAAGGATAATAATAACTGATAAAAATAAATACAATGCTTATTTATTGGACTCCATGTTTCCTAAGAACATGATACCTTTACTTTCAATATATTTCACAAGATAGTTCAAAACATACTATGTGAAAATCCACTAAGGATATCCAACTAAATCATCTCATGAGACTACAGATGCATATAAGGGCTATCTATAAATACTCCCCACCCATTTCATACCTATCAAAAGCATTCCTCATATATATAATAATCAATTTATTTCCAAAACAATGAGCCTTATAAATTATACATATAGAGTAAATGATTCACATTGATCAATATTTCCTCATTTAATAAAATAAATTTCAAGTAAAAACCATTTATAAAAATGAAATATGTTTTAGGAAATAGACATATCCATGAAAATGATATGGATAATTATATGAAATTTAATGTCCAATGATCACAGGAAAGTGAATATTTCAAGGGGAATATAAATTTGAATCAAGGAAGTGAATGTCAATACTATACTTGGATAACAATCTATAGGAATAATATGTATGGTATCAATTCAATATATACCATGTGGAGTAAAATAAAGTGTGGTTTTCATTGATTAATTAAAATACTAATAAAATTTCTTTTAAAAAGATTATTGAGTAAAATATACTTCTCATTTTGAAAAACATTTTGAAAATATTTTTTTTTGAAAAAAAGTTTAAAAAACATTTTATTTAAAAATTAACCATTTAAAGATGTAATGTAAGCTTCAAAGAAATAATTATAGGTAAATTTTACATGTCCTACAAGGTAAAAATAATATTCCTTTTACAAGTTAAAAAGGTTAAAAAATGCCTTGTTTAAAAAACCAAGAAGAGTATTTTTAAAAAATATGTAAAAGACAAATAATGAAAACAATTATTCAATAAATTATTTTTAAAGGATAAAAACAAATTTAAAACGTTTTCATAAAACAATTTTTTTTGATGAAAATTGGTTCTTCGACTAAAGAGAGAAATGAAGTTGTGTTTTCATAAAAACATTATCTAAAATATTTTAATTATAAAATAGTAGATAAATGGTAATATTACTTTAAAATTTTCATAAATGACCAAAGGATATGAAAATTAAAAGGTTTATTGAACAATTATTGTATAAATTCATTTAATGAAATTTTAAAAATAAGCAATTTCGATTAAAATGATATTATGAAAAAAACCCTTAAAATGATCATAATGTTGAAGTGATAATAAATCAATTAATTTATTATGTTTATCAACAATAATTAAAAATATAACAGTTTTAAATAAATAAATAGATATTAAAATTCATTATACACATTATCATACAATAGTAATGACAATTTGGAAGTAATATGACCCATTGAAAAGGAATTGATTTATGAAATTTCTTTACCACTTGGTAACGTAATGTTCAAATACTATTAGATGAAATAATTCAATTTGAAATGAAAAATAACAATAATAATTAATTATTCATGATATTAAATGTCAAAGGGTCATAATTTACACCATATAAAAGAAACTAGATTCATAACATTACAATATGCCTTAATGAAATGAAATTGAGATGAAATCCATCACCTAACCTTTCCTTTCAGATGGTTATAAATTGAACTCCTATATAATTGATTTAATCTTGTTATTAACTTATAAAATAACCATTATCATATTTATAATATCATATATTATCTTATTATAATATCTTATTACACGTTTTTAACAATATTTCATTATTTTCATCATTTTGGGTGTTAATTGCCTAGTTTTTAGTGTGTTTTGATTTGTTATTTTTGTTCTTCTTATATTAATCATGATTTAATAATATACAAGATGTAACAAATGATTTATATATAATATATATATATTTATTATATATATATTTATAAAAATCCATAAATTTTGAAAATAAGAAATGAAATGCACAATTTAAGGAGACGGTAGATCATATGTACACAGAAACACAACTTTCATTTCCTTGCCATATTTGAAAGAATGAAAAGTAAATGATATATGTATTTATATAATCATATTATATTTATAGTATAATATTTATCTAATATATTTCACATAGTTTTATTAAAACCATCCTTTATATATTCTTTGTATAATGTAAAATAATCACATCTCTTTAAGGAGGTGGTAGTCCACACATCCACAAAAGATGTTACAATATTACTACAAAATTGAATGAATGAGGGTATTTATTATAAAATAATTTAAATAATATTTAAAAAATTATATATAATATATATATAATATTAATACTATAAACTCATCATTATTTCTATCTTTTAAATGTGGTAAATGGAAGAACAAGAGACATTAGTTTCCAAGGAGGTAGTCTGTCGTACACACGAATGATGATTATGAATCCCATTTGATGTATTTGTGTGAATGTGTAGGTAAAAATATTAGCATAACTACATCTATGTATGTTTAATATACCTTGTTTATTATATAATCATGATATAAAAATAATTTATGGGTGGAGAATTAAATGAAACAAAATTGATTGTTGAAGAATGTTACCTCTTATTTGGGTAACTCCTTTTGGTTTATACCAAAATACTTCCTTGGTTTTATTTAAGACCAATATGAGGCTTCTATGTTTAGGGTATGGATTTTGGGATATTATTTTTAATTTTTTCAACGATCCAAATTTCTTGATAGGTGTTAATAAGTGAGAGTGGTGAGTTCCTTTTTATAGTGGAGGAGGAGTGGCATTCTTGTAAATATAAAAAGGTAAACACCATTGAGAGGTCTAACATACATAATATGCCCAGATTAATAAATAAAATTATAGAAGAAGGATTATATGGTTTAAATGTTTCTATCCAATATATTTTGGACACTTTTTTATGTCATTTGGGCCCTAAATATTAAGGTTTAGTCCTTTATTAATCTTAATTTTACCTAAATCGCCGTAATTAATTTTAATTACCTTCACTAATATTTTTAGTAAAAAAATTAATTAACATTAATAGTAATTATAAATTATTATAATTATAAATTATGAATATATTTGTTCAAATTCTTATCACATAATTGGCATGAAATAATTTAAATTTAATCCTATAAACGGGTCAACAAAACAGGTTATTAAAGTAAAAATGTTCAAAAGCTTAAAATGTTTTTATATAAAATTTCATTATTAAATAAAATCCATTGAACTAAATTGGACTAATTTATTTATAATTTTACTAAATAAACTTTAAAACAAAATGAAAATATAATTTATCTATATAAATAAATTTTATGAAAAAAATGTTTTTAATTAAAATTCAGTATTTTTCACTATTAATTAAAAAATGAAACTTCTCAGAATTAAAAATAAAAAATTAACCCTATGATAATTTTTTTTAGTATTTAAAAAGATAAATTTTATTTTTCCATATAAAATTTATAAAATTTGAAAAATTTAATTTTAATAAAGGTTTCCTATGAAAATGCAGCAAAATTACTTTAAGAAAAATATTGTTTTCTTATGCATAAAATTGGGTTTTTCATTGTCATATGTATCAAAAATATATTGAATTAATGTGAAAAATATTTTATTTAACATATAATATATATAAATTCTATTAATATCATTCACTAATAGTAGTTAATTTAATTTATTAGGATAAAACACCTTTGTGTGCATTAAAACATTTCAGTTATATTCAATTGGTTTTTACATTCATTTCTAATTAATTTTTAACAAATGAATTCATTTTATATTTAAATAAACCTTATATTTTTATAAGTTATTTAATTATATTCATATCCATTAATTTAATAACTATGTTATATCATATTATATTAAATAATAATTTTTATTAATTTTTTGTTTCTTAGTAAAACTCAGTCTTACATGCAACACATGCTATCAAAGAAAGTATTTGTTACATGTGATGCAATATAACTCGAAATTGCATGTATTTAAAGCTATAGAATATATTATATTTATTTTAAATATAAAATATACCATAAAGTCTCGATATTTTATATTCCATTCTACGATTGGTGTTGCGTATCATACACGTTATCTAATAAAAGTTACTCTTTTAGAATTTTTAGTGTATTACACATGAATTGTCATAATGCTTTAGGAAGAAGATCTATATGTTATTTGTGACATTTAGTAATCAACTACACATCAATATAATGCATGGGGTGACCAATTTGACTCAAGCTGTGTGTTTTTTATTTTAAATCAACATTTTAGTTCAAAACCAAAACCACATACTCAAAACCAAGGAAAAAAATTCAGATTGTTTGATACTTTAGAAAAATATTCCATAATTAATTTGTGAAGTATAGGAATAAACATCACCCAAATCTAATAAATGGCGTTCCCATTATTAATTGATGTGTATTTCTTAGTTTATAATTTTCATTTCAGTTCAAAATATATGTTACATACTCAAACCTGAGAAAAGAGCATTTACGTTGTTTCAATACTTTAGAGAAATTATTACAAAGTAATTTTTGATGGGTGGGAAACATCAAAAGATCAATTTTATACTCATTCTGCTCAATATGAATCAAAGTGAATGTTTGTAGTTTAAAATGGACAATTTAGTTAAAATCACATGCCACATACTCAAAACCAACAAAATACATTAAATTTTTTTTGATACTTTAAAAGACTTATTCATAAGTCAAATTTTAAGTGTAGTAATCAATTATACCTCAATCTGATACATGATGTGACCAATATGACTCAAAATGTATGGTTTTTGTTTAAAAATAACATTTTATTAATTTATTTTTTTAATATTTATTTTTAATTTATTTCATTATAGCATCACTAAGATAATAATTATTTTCATATACAAGTGAACTCTTTTTCTCAAGATGGGGTAGCTTGTTCATTAACTAGTAGCATGATCAGGATCTTTTGAGATGGGTTCAAAGGTTAATGATAATAGAAAATTGATGGTTTTTAATGTTTGTGATAAATTTACTTACCAATGTAATTGTAAAAACCAAAGTTTGAAATGTCTATAATATAGTTTTTATTGTATATATGATGTACTTTTTTCAAATTGTTTTTCATATTTTACATATTATGTTGTAATTTTAACAGCACATTCCAACAACAGTGCTTTTATCAATGGTATTTCTAGTACTGATAGACATGCACTTTATCAGTGCTAAAAATGTGATGATAAAATAACCCTTTATTAATGATAAACTAGTGCTGATAAAGGACCCCTTTATAAATTTTTTAGTGTCGATAAAGGTTCCTTTTATCAATGATATTTTTAGTACTAATAAAATTCATTGGATATGAAAGGAAATTACAACATTAATGCCTTTTTAGTGCTAATGATGACTATTTCTACCACAATTTTGGAACATATCTGTGGTAGTGCATTCAGTTTTTTTATCTTTGTTTATGGTTACCCATTCGGTTAACCATTACGTTAAAAAAATCTCATCCTAAGTGTCTCTAGAAAAAAACTCAAAATCATATACGAATCATTAAATTTTATAAAACATATTATTGAAAAAACATAAATTTATTAAAAAAATGTATTTTTTATGGCGATAATAAATCTTAGAGATCATTTAAAATAATAAATTAACCAAAAAATATAGTTTCCTTTTCAGTTTTTAGTTATTAAAATTATTATCCAAAAACTAAACAAAATATTATAAAATCTTACCCAAATGAAATTAATTCCAATTTTTTGTTTTTAAATTCAGTATTTGGTTATCAAAATTAATACATGTTCATTTTTTTAATTTGGTTTTCAGATACCCATTTGGTAAACCACCCTTTTTACCACCCATAATTTTAGATTTATTAAATCTAAAATTGATGTTCAACTAAAAAACAAAGAATAAATAATTAAAAAATTAAAAAAACTGATCATTGTTAGAAAATAAAACAAATTTTACAAATTAATTTAGTTTAATTGGTTATTTCAGTTTAACCATCTTAATTCTAACCTATATTCACATATTTATTGTATGTAACACCTTATCTTTCATATCATTAATTTTACCAAATTTTAATTATTTTTATTCAAAAAATTTGTTTTTTATTTTATAATTGGCATTATAATTATGGTGGGATGCCACATAAAATGAAAAACTTAACTCCCATGATAGGGTCATCGATGAAACTACCAAAAATCACTAGGCGAGAGAAAAATATGAAAAGTAAAGAATTATTGTGACTCCATTTCATAGTTCTCTACCTTTAAATTCTACTTGTTAATAATAGACCAAATAAACATAGATGATGACCTTAATAAATCAAGAAGGTTTTTTTATTTTGACATTAAATATAAATGTATTTAATTTAATGATTAATCACATTTATGTGAGACATTTTATGGTAAGACACATTAAATGGGAAGAATGAATATTTTAATCAAACTGATTGGAGAGATGATTGCATGAATCCAATAAATGTAGATTCTAAGGGATTTTCAAGAGAGGTGATGTTGAGATGCAATCATTTGACAGAAGATAAGAGAATACAGGTTGGAAATATGCTTCCACTGTGAGAGAATAATAATGTGTGTCACCCTAGAGATAACCAAATTGTTGAGAAGGGCATGTTGACAATGATGAATAATATGTCTATGATTGTGTGTGAAGAGATCTATGATGATATCAAGTATTGAAAGACTTCATGATACTATGGGGATTAGGTGACATTTTCCAATTATTAAGATCCATGGTATACACGATGATGATACAAAATGTGAGAGAGAAAAATATTTTAGGTTGAGGGAATGATTCGGGTGTGGGGTATGAGAGATTCCATGTTTTTAAGGAGATGATATATCAGGGTGATTTTTTTAATATTTTATACGAAAATAAACTTAAAATTTTTTATGGAGTAGGATTTGGACAAATCATGTTATTTTTGGTGTAATGATAATGCTTTTAACTATTAAAATAGTCTCTACCCCACTTACAACACACTAAAACCAACAAAAATGACAAACCCTACCACTATTTTTACCTGCTGGAGTCTATAACAAGCCTCTCATTGAAAGGGAAAATAAAACATTTCAAGAAAGGAGAAAATGAGATGTCTGTTCTCAATCGTTAAATAAATAATCACACCATTAGAAGTGAAGGAAGACACAATGGATTGGGGGATGCTCCATGGTGATGGGAAAAATACTGATGTCGGGAACATAAAACCAATGCTAGGGTGGGTGACCAAGAACCATAGTGACATGAAAAAGTTTCAACAAAGACATGAATTCAATCACAGGGGAGACCTCCCAAAGACTATTTTCATAAGGGATATCATCTCATAAATTGTACAAAACAACACCAATAAACCATGAATCATATTAGAAAAGTCATTTGTGACCATATTAGAGACACATTATATGTAAAATAAAGTAATTTAAAGGGACTAGATCTCAAAAATGTTTGCCTGATCTAAAAGAGAATTTATTTTTTGTAATAAAGATTAAAAAATGGTGGCTTTGAGAATGATTGTGACCTAAGGATATCCCATGGGTAATCCCATAATCCCTTAGTCATGTCTAACATAACTTCATAGGGAAACATTCATATATACAACCCATTTAATTTAGAAAATCTCTCTTCTACCACATAATTTTCCCTCACATAGAAGGAATCCATTATCAATTATAAAATACCACTTTCCTCTCACAATGACCCACCTTCTCAAACTTCCTCCTTCCTCTACCCCTTTGTTTCATCCTACCTCCCTACCTCATAATATGTTGGTTTTTTCAATTTCTATGTCAAATCTCTTTGCTTCCACCCACCTGGATCATTGTTTCATTGAATCATTGTTCATACATGGCCTTTCCCTACCCCCTCTTACTCTACCTCTATCGACCTAACTACTAACATTTCCACTCCGCACCACAACATATAAAATCAACCTTCGAGTCCAAGAATAATAGACCATAGCCACTACAAAGCCCCATGGCCCTAGGAAAAAGAATCATTGGCCCAGAGATTCCACGGAAGGGAGATATTCAAACCCGAAAAGATTATGATGACTCTAAGAAACCCTTATAAAGGGAAATAGATTAGGTATCATGAGTACCAAGGGTCTATCGCATGATTATAGCCGTGATTTTTTGACCATTCTCTTAGGATGTGATTATGTGTAATAATATTTGTATTTTTCATAGTCAAACAATGTCTATAATTGCAGTATAGAGTTAAAATATGTCTATAGTTGTCTCTTGATTATATTTATATATATAATTTGCACACTATCAATGGAAAAGGAACATATTATTTCTTTCATGATATTTTAGTAATTTACATTGGTGTCCTAGCCAAAACTAACCTCTATTATATTTTTCCTTCTCCCCCTTATAACTATAAATAATCTATAAAATGTTTTATCATGATCTAATCATCAATAAAATTAATATGTACATATTTTACATTCTCATGGTGGAAAATGTCTAATAATTCTCAGGGGAAGAGCCATTTAAAATTAATTGGTAGTCATACCTCGTTATCAACCACAACATTCCTTCCAAATAAAGTAAACTTGAAAAATAAGAGAAGGAATTCAAATGTGATGAAGTATTATTTTTATACTTGGATGTTATAGACCTTTAATGGATTTTTGACACAATATAAAATGATCTATTTCAAACTATCATAAAACCATATTCAAATGAATTACAAGTGTGGTAATGTTTGAAAAATATTTTTTAAGACACCAAAAATTTAATAGGTTTATACCTAGAGAATCAATTCACTGAATATTAATTCATAATGAAACTCTAAAGTCACTAAAACAATTATAGTTAAAGAGGAACCTCGATTCCAATATAATCATAAAAACTAACATGTAACTCCCTATATGTATGACATGAAATTTATAAGAACCAATTTAGTATAGCAAACTAATGAATACATACATTCATAATATAACAGTTATATTCATGAATAACATTATAGTGGATAAACTAAAAAATAAACAATTCATAAATATAGAAATGAGATAAACATTTATAAATGTTTAAAAATTAAATAATTACAAACTCTTTATAATTTAAACATGATATTATAAAAATTCCATAGAAAAATAAACATGGAAATTTCGTATTAATTTAAAATAAACATCATTATATTATCATTTTCATGTAACTCAATATGAACTCATTCATATTAAAAAATATAAGATATTTATGAAAACAAATTACAATCAAATATACCATTTCATATTTTATGTAAATTTTCTACATAAACTAAATATCATAAAATTTATTTTACTTTAATCATTGTGGTAATCAAACAAAAGTAATTTTGGAATGCTTTAAGTAAATTTTAAAAGTAATTCTCTTAATCAGAACATTTCATATTTTCATTTTATAACACTTTATAAATAAATATAAACCTTTTTTATACTTACATTTTTTTATAATCATAAACACTTTATAAAATATTCCATATTTTAATTTACTTTAAACCTATATCAAATCCACCAAAACATGTTGTTGAGGTTTTTGACCACTTCAATAAAAAATATATTTTTATTAAAATACATAAACCATACCTGTTTCATATGTAAATACCAAAACAATTTATCCCAAATGACAAATATTTATAAGGGTAAAACCATGACAATATTCAGTGAGGAATTCATTTCAACCCAATCCTTAAAAATCTATATTTCTGAAACCATGATGTGGTTTCATGCATCAACATTGTAGTTATCCTATGGAAATAAAATATTTATATTAGCTAAAATCATTTATATGTAAAACCATGACATGGAATTATCATATATACAATTATTACTTTTCCATGAAATGTTTCCATGTTTTATTTTCACAAATCATGATAGTTTCTTATAAAATTTATAAAACCATGGTTTTTTAATATTAAAAAATGTCATGTTTTGAAAAAAAACAATTAACCAAGAGAAATTATTGAAAAAAAAAATGTTGTGGTTATTAAAAAACTCACTTTTCTAATTTATTCATCTATAAAAAATTTCAATCCGAACAATATGGAAGTTTATTTAATACCACTAAAGGGATTTATAGGGGAAAATCTTGTTCAAACACAAATTAATCAACCAAAATATTTAATTCCAAAAAATTATCCAATTCATTTGGAATGAATAAAATATATAAATAAAACACAAATTTTATTTGTTTGTCTAAATTAATCAAGAATACTAACATAATATTTATAGAGATCACTAATAATAATCTAGTTGAATATGTTCTCCTAAGGCATCAATAAGCTATGTGAATCTCCTAGAACATGGGAGGTATTTTCTTATATCCATAGTATGTTAGAACCTTTGAATTAAAGGATGAAGAGAAATGTGAGTTAAAGTGAGTTTTGGATTAAAGTGTTTTCAAGGAATTAAAATAGAAAACATCACAAAACATTAGCCTATTTAGACATCCATCTTTAGAGATTCCTTGGAATCCAAATCTTCTAAAAAATTTAATATTAAATGGAATGATTCATTGATTTTTCATAAGTTACTACCCCTATAACCTTTTTCATTTAAATATTTAACATTTATACATTTTTTAGAAATTGAAACTCTGCAAAGAATAATAAAATGATGATCAAACTGAATATGATAGCATATTTTATTAGAAAAGTTATCATATTACATGTTTAATTTCATGCACTAAACCATGACATGGTGAAATTTATCATGATATGATTTATCCCAGCACAACCAATGATGTTGTTGTGGACATCATATTATTGTTTTAGTTTTATTAGATATATTTTGTAATATCCAACACTAGTGTCATTAGAATCATTGTCCTTTTCATGAACCCCTCTATTGGTAACCCTCTTGGGCTGGTATTGAGAAGAAGGTGTGACCCCCAAGTTCCACCACTAGTAGACCTTTAGTTGTTGACTATCAAAAAGGTTGTAAAACACTCAGATGAGAGTAATTACCCTCAATAATTGGAGAGGATCACGAGAAAAGATAATAACCAATAAACAACTTCATCACATAACACAAAATAAATCAACAACTCATGTATATATAAAACAATACATATAAAATTCTCCAAGATAAAACTAAAGGGAAACCTATAATAAAAACTCAAAATATCTCTAACCTCAAAGTTAGTAATTTCAAAACCAATCTCCAAAACTCCCATATAAACCTAAAAATAGTTATATATACATAAGGGTGAGCATAACTAGTATAATTAGTAGGATTACACATAAGGTGTTCCCTAAAAATTTAAAATGATTATACTAATGCACTAGTAAACAAATCATAGAACCAAAAAGTACCTAGATAAGCCTTTTATCCATCCCAACCTTACCATTCCTCACACAGATAATAAAATAAGAATGTAGTAATATAATAATAAGAAAAAATTGATAACGGTTCCCCACACCCACTTCCCCCATCATGTTTCTACCGTCACACTGAAACATCAAACATTCTGTGCTCCCATCCTTTCTACGTCATCCCATAATCATGCATCCAACTATCTCTAATGTGGGTTGGGTCATAATGCTACTTACCCCATTCTCCCAAAGGGTGTAGTATCCAATGATGGAATGTATGTCATCATCTATATCTCTCATTCCACTATTGAATCATCACCTATCCATCCAGAACATTATATCCAGAGTAATAGGGTATCATGAATTTAATGGACATCAACCGCATTCCATCCCCTACCACGAATGACCCCCACTATATATCACATATTGCTATCATAAGGCATTTCCACTAACTATGTTATCATCAGTTAGTACCCACCACCAACTAGGTATTGTATCTACGTACTATTACTAGAGAAATAATAGGGAAGAGGGGGTAATTAGCCATCCATTTCTCACCATCCGGATGCTGGTTAAACACCTCTCAAAACATTTGGGTGTTAGTACATAGTACTCAATATGGGTGGGTGCAAATAAAAGTAACCCGAAAATACAACCATATATATATATACACACCCATAGATATTATACAATACCAACCTAAAGGTTTCACAATAATAGTTCATCATCTCTATCTTATGATCTACACCATACTAACATTACCATACACTTCCACTACTAAATAAAACTCTACTACACCAAACAACCACACACAACCCACATTTTTTTATTTTAATTATATATTTTAACCATTTACAAATTATTACATTATAAACCACAATTCATTAATTAATACTTTTTACTTCATATTTTATGAAAAAACACTATAACTAATATACACATTTAGTTTATATTTAATTCTAGTGTATTAATGATTATTCAATTTTTTAAACTAGTCAGCACATGCATCTTATAGTCCACATTTATTAAATTTAATCACAAAACATTAATCTTTCTTCATTGCCAACCTCAAATTCCATCACCACCAAGAAACAACAACAATTCACCACACAAGAACCTAGATCTCTGACCAAATCTAGCATTTCAACCCAACCATCTCACCACACCCACATGTCAACCACTATAATTATACTACCCACAAGAAACCTTGAACCTGAATTGGTCCCCAATATCATCAGAAAATCCTCACAAATGCCACACAACCACAAGTCCAACAACAAAATTATTAGCAATACACAATAATATAATTAAAACCAAATAAATTCAAAATTATTTTAAAAGGGGTTTTCTAAATAATTCATTATCTTTCACATGCGTATTCTCACACAATTTCCATATTCTCACTCAAACACATCATTCACCACATATAATTTCCTAACCTTTTATGAGTTTTTGATTTAACACATAAAAGGTTCTCAATCCACAATAATGATTCAAAATTCACAATATCCACCACATGCATATCACAATAGGTTATATGTTGAAATAGAAACCAATCAACAATAACAATGAAATGGATAAATACATGTGATTACCCTCCTTCCCTTCCAATTCAATTTAGATTGGACTATTATATATATTATTTATTTTATACCACCCTCCCAATGGAAAAAAGTAAATTTAATTGAACAAATTCACAAAATAAGAAGAGAATAAGGATCCCCCACCTAGAAAATAAGTTTCAAAACACCCTATATAGAAAACAGGGGAACAAATATGATGTCATGGCCTGGATATCATTATGGTAAGGGATTGATCATTTTTATAGTACTTTTATATAAATGA
Source organism: Viscum album (assembly GCA_963277665.1). Classification (NCBI taxonomy): domain Eukaryota; kingdom Viridiplantae; phylum Streptophyta; class Magnoliopsida; order Santalales; family Viscaceae; genus Viscum; species Viscum album. Next base: position 1,414,692,743 of record OY728156.1, read on the forward strand.
TGAATAATAAATAGAAAAACTAATACATAAAACATTAAATGCTTCTAATGAAAATATAGAGGTAACCAAGCTATTAAACTTGACTGGAATTATGAGAAAAAAGGCTTTATGTCAAAGGTAGATGACTCCAATACTGAATAGAGAGGTTTTTTTCATCCAAACATGAAATAAATAAGTATAAACTTGAATTTAAGAAATACTATTTTTTAATATTATAGATAAAAATGTTAGAATAACTCTAAATATTAACATCATCAACCTTCCTTTTAAATATTCATTTAATTTCATTTCATTTTAAACACTCAAAAGGAAACATTTAAAACCTCAAGATTTAATGAATTAAAATAATATATTTAATCACTAAAAATCGTATTTTAAAAACATATATTTAGGCCCTAGATTTCTTATTTTATATTAAAATTATTTTTCATTCCATTTTAGAAAATATGAGTTTTTTGAAAAACTGGAAATTTTAAAACTATTTGACCAACCACATGACCAAACTAAGCTACTACAAAAAGAACCAAACTACCAAATGATGTAAATAACCAATTGTATAAAGGAAAAAACCGATCAAAATATGGAAGTAACCTACCACAAAAAGGAACCAACTTACCACATGAAGAAACCATCCAACCATATGAAGGAAGCAACCAACCACATGATAGGAGAAACTGACTACATGAAGGATCCAATTAACCGCATGAAGGAAAAAAATATCCACAAAAATAAACAAAAATACTATAAGAATAAACCAAGAATCTAAAATACCAATCCAATATAAAACACTAACAAACCAACCCACCGAATGAATAAACTAACAGACCACACAGTCAGTCATCTAATTATGGGTACATTCTAGAAAATTTCAGAGGGTTGAAGACCCCAAACACCACCTTGATACCTCTTTCCCATAAATAAACACCAAGGTAAAGGTTTTGGAAACCCAAAAAATTTTATTAGATACCAATAAAACAATTCTCATACTTGAAAATAAATACATAACCAACAAATAAAATAGAATAGGGATCTGTAAAATAAACCTTATGATACCTCTCAAGGGTCTCACTATGATAAGAACACAAGATCTCATTAGAGGAAAAAACACACAGTCATACGACATCATCAACCGAGTGATGGAGTTAAACTCATATAAAGTATTTGATTAAACATATCCTATTAGTAGATAAGAAAAAACAAGAATCAAAACAACTCAGTGTATTATGTATGGAGTGACTCTCACTCCTAAATTCAATCTTTAAAGAAATTATGCCTCCACAACACATGAAGAAAGGGGATAAATCTCCCTTGAAACATCTTCTCCCAATAATCTTAGATCTCAATCGGATGCTCCAAAAATTCATAACATCCTTAACATCCAAATCTCTTTAATAAATGACATGATATTCATATTGAAAATACTGATGAAGTTGGGACACATGGAATACATCGTGAAACCTATCAAGTCATGGTTGTATATCCAACTAATGATCCACCTTACTAATGTGATAAATACCACAAAAGGCCTAAAAACCTAGGGAAAACCATAATCCATCAGTCAAACATATTCTTCCATTGATTAGGTTAAACCCTCAAAAACAAATTTTCTCTAACCTAAAACTTTAAGGACTTCCACCATTAATCCTCATAGGCCTTCTTATGGTCTTATTCTACCTTTATCCACTCTCAATCCTCATAAATCGTATCTGTTGTGACTTTTAATACATCATAAAAAAGGAAATATGACTCTCCCACTTTAGTCTAGCATAATAAAGAATATAATATATTCCACTAAAATTACATAAATATATCTATACTGATGTGTGAGTAAAATTTGTTGTTATAGGAAAACTCAGCCAACAGTAGGTGTTTCCACCATAGTACACGACACAAGCTCTTATCATATCCTCTAGTGTCTATATGGTCCTCTATATCTACCCATTTATCTGAGGATAGAAAAAATTACTAAGGAATGGATATAGTAAAAAGAATTATGTAATATTATCCAAACACATGAGAAAAAATGAGCATGAAATATACATTAGATTTTTTTGTCTCACTAGAGCATCCACAAAACTCAATTCCCTGGTTTCCAGAAAATAGGAAAACATCATTAGTTGGTCCATGATCACAAAAATTGCATTGAAACATCCCTGGGTTAGGGGTAATACTATGAAGAAATAAATTTGTATAACCTCCCCCTTATAATCATGGGAATTTAAGTGCTAAACAAAACCCACAAGAATACGATTCTCAGACATCACCTGATGACAAACCAAACACCTCACCATGAACTCTTCCACCTATTTCTTCATCCTATGAGACTAAAGCTACATCCCATGATACATCATGAACACGCTTGGATGTATTACCAAGGGTGATCTATGAACGTCATTGAGAAATCCATCACACATCATCAACTTAATAAATATCCTTCCCTAAAACAACATCCGATTCTGAACATCCTCTGACCACCCCTTGGGAGGATCACTAGGACCCACACAGTCATGCATCACAACTAACCCTATGTATCCCAACTAATATTCCTCCATTGTCTACATTATATATAATAATATTATCATTTGATAAATATAATATATATCTCTAACCATTAGACTCCCAAATGGAACCCCCATGGATACTAGGTCAATGCGTCAATAACCACATTTACCTTTCTTAGGGTGAAGGAGATATCAAAATCAAAATCATGTAGAAACTCCAACCACCTCTACTAACATAGGTTTTTATCACACAATGAGAAGACATAACTCAGACTCTTGTTGTTAGTGATGACCAATAATTACTCATTGATGAGACAATGTATCCACATCTTTAGGGAAAACACCACTCATTCGAACACTAGGTAATGTATGAAATAGTTATGCTCATGCGGATGTAAATTCTATAATCATAAGTGATCACTACCATTTTATGAATCATAAAACATCCAAAGACTTTATTTAATTCACACAAAGTACCCTGAACATAAACCCTTCATATCGAAACTAAAGCATAAGGGTACTCATCAATCTCTTTATCAGGTAGTCACAATTTGTCTGATGCTAATCAATATTGATAAAATCCTAGTATTTACTAGTCAAATATACCGATAAAGATACATTATGAGAAAGTCCAGACACAAAACTCCAATAATAGTACACAATTCCAAATAATTTGTAAAAATATGCTGCATTCTTAAGTGCCTTCAATGAAATAACTACCTCAATATTTGATGGGTCTATGATCACACCCTGTAGAAACACAACATGTCCATGGAAATGAACCTCCCATTTGTAAAAACTATTCTTAGAAAACATTCAATAGTTTTGATGATATTAATGAAACTATAATATATTTCGAAGATACACATCATAATCCTCCTATGACCTTATGTATATAAGCCTATCATTGATGAAAATGACTCTAAAGCTATTTAGGACATCATGTAATACAAAGTTCATGAGACCTATGAACACAACTAGTTTGTTCATGAAACAACATGATATAACCAAAAAAAATTAAGTTCCCATACCTCCAACAAAAATTAGTATTTGCAATATCCTCCTCCCTTATCCTCATCTGGTGATATTCAGACTGTAGATTGATCTTTGAAAAACAAATATCCCACATTATCTAGTCAAACAGATCATTTATTCTCAGAAAGGGGTAACAATTCTCGATGATCACTTAGTTCAAACATTGGTAGTCTACACACAAAGTCAGACTACCATATGCCTTTTAGGAGAACTACACTAGAGCACCCCAAAGGGATACACTGTCCCTTATGAATAACTTATAATAAAAATCATAAATTTAAATTACTAACTCAGATAATCTCAATGGGTTCCATACAATAAGGATCTATTAAAAACATAGATTCTCCCAGTTTTAACTCTATCTCAAACTCGACATCATATTGAGGGGGCAGTGTCACAACCTCATTTAAGAAGACATAAAGGAACTCCTCAATAGATCTAGAGGTCTCTTTCACCTAGTTATCTACTTAAAACACTACCAAGTGCGATATAATAGGCTCTTCATTCCTTCTTATAATATGATTTCTCAACTCTCCAATGAACACCACTCACTAGACCTCCATATCATAAAAACCAACATTATTATGAAAATAGTTAACAACCAAACATACAACATAAAAACCACCTATAAAGAGGATTAAATCATATGGAACGATTTTTAATAAGAATATATTAACAACTAATTGATGATTCAACATTATCCGTCCACATCCTGACCTTTAACAGGCGTGGATAAAATTAGGGCCACCAGAAAACTCTCCAACTCTAGTCCAAACATGAAATAGACTGGTGATGTTAGCTCCCTAGCTGCTAATCAGAACCTCATATACCCTATAATTCATAATCGTACACCTGAAGAACTACTCATCATGAATCCATGTTGACCTACTTTTCATGGTAATATTTCTTATGAGTGTATCTACTCAATCACATCCATATTTTTTTCACTTACATATATATAGAAAGCATATATGATGTGATTGAATATCTAATTTCTGGATTCAAATCTTCATCGAGACATCATGCTCTGGACTACATTTTTCGAAAGAGATTAAGACCAAATTATAGAGGTCCTTAAACATGATCCTAAGCCCAAGAACACTCAAGATCCCTTACCTAAGGGAGAAAAGGTAATTTATATTTTCTATTTTCATCATTGATGATAAGAACTCGAGATGAAACTCCTTCTAGAATTCAGCCCAAGAAACATCCTCCTCCTTCTTCTCTTTAAGATAAAATTTCCACCATTGATACCCCTCCCCTCACATTTAACAGACCACCAATAGTACCTAGTACTCAACTTAGGTTTGAATCAAACTAAAGAGAATCCCAATCTCTTCCAGCCAATGATACATCTCTAAATAATAGATTCTACCCTCTTATTATTCCAAACCATGTTGATATAAAGCATGCAATTATTTTTTCCACATATCATCCTCCTCAAGAAGATCGACCCACTAATGATTAACTAGATCAACCTATTGAACCTATATATCTTGAACTATATGTGGATGATGATTAGGAGCCATCTCTAGAAAAGTATGAGGGAAGGAATCCTAAATCCAGTAGCATGTAAGGGAGAATTGGACCTTGGCCTGGTGGATCACTTAGTGTGTGATATTATTGGTTCTGATATGTGACCCTTGACTCGGTGCGGTAAGGGAGAATTAGACCTTGGTCCGATATGGAAAGGTGTGATTACTTTGTTTTTTGATAGGCACATTGTTAGTGTATTTCAATTTCATAACTGCACATATTCTTTTTGAAGTGATAATACTATGTGAATAATATCAAATGCCATGCTTTCAATGCTTTTGAAATATGATAGGTGAAATTCCAGAGAGAATTTATAGTTTATTGCAATGTACTATGATATGATTTATATGTTTTGAGTTGCATGTGGTAGGATATTTGGGCCTCTCTCATGTATGAGAAGGAAGGTACTATGGTTGAGGTTATTTCACTCACCATGATTGGGAGACTAGGTCATCAGTTTGAGGCAACATTGGTTGTCAGGACATACATGGACCGAGGTACTTTTGATACTTGGCTCTGTTGATGGTGGTTAAGGAGGTCATGAGTTCGGGATGTCATGGGTATGGTTGTGGTGGGGTAGAGTAATAGTAATTGTTATGTGATACATTTTAATTCTTTCCTTATCTGTGTTATGTATATATTGTAATATATGTAGGATGTATGACCATTTATGGTATTCTGCGGTTTCCTCCAAGATGGCTCGATGGAGCATCAGGCGAGTGACGATAGAGTGTTGCAGAAGCACGATCAGGTTTAGAACCCTGAGGGGCAGGTAGAGCATGATCCAAAGGTATATGCTCCGGTATAAGAGTAGATTCAGGATCCAATGCATACATCATAGCTAGATTTGGTAGCATTTGGGTCGTGGCTCAATGATTAGCTTTGATCTAGCCTGGTATTTATTTTACAGGGGATCGATAGAGGTGCATAAGATATAGAGCCCTCTATGAAATATCTTACAAGGGTGTTCCAGTTGTATCACCTAATACTTTTTTATAGTGAGGGAGGTCCACAGGCGGCTGAGAACTAGATAGAGAGCATGCATATGATCTTTGAGTAGTTTGGGATACCTCCTGGGTAGAAGGTCAAGCTGGCGACATACATGCTGTGAGGGCCAAAAAACCACTGGTGGGATGTGAAGATAAAGTCTCATAGAAATGAGGTACTAGCTTAGAAGGACTTCAAGGATATATTATTAAAGAACTTTTTCTAAGAGATGCTGATGGAAGAGAGAGCTTGGAAGTTCTTAAGCCTTTAGTAGGGTGACATGTCCATTATGGACAATGCATATACCTTCACTGGTAGGTGATGAAACCATGATGGTGAGGCATTTCAAAGATGGATTAAGGAACACCATACAATTGCCGGTAAACATCTTTAGGATTTCCTCATTCTCATAGGTGGTGAATCATGCTCTTATACCTGAGGGAAACATGATGGACAGGTCTCTCGTGGGCCAGTTGGTGGCTTCAGGTGATGGTGAAGATAGTAGGAAGCGAGGCAGAGATGAGTTTCATCAGACCAGTTAGGCCACAAAATGAGCTAGACCACCTCGTGGTAGTTCATCATTGGTTTTATATAATTGTGGGAACCCAGTGAATGTACGGACATAGTGCAATAGGCCTCCAAAGAAGTGCTGAGTATGTGGATAGGTTGGGAATCTCAAGAAGTTTTTTAGGAAAACTTCTCTGATGGCCGGAAATCAGGGACCAGGATAGACTATGGCATCTGGATTTGGTCCATGTTCGTTACTGTAAGAGAGGGTAGCCCAGATTCAGCTGCATGTGGAGGACACGACAGAGATAGTGGGACCCAACTAAGGGGTCAATGGTCGATGACACGTGCAGTACAGTAGGGAGGTCAGGATTCAAGAAGTTGTGTGTCAGGCCAGGTATATACTGTTGAACTACTAGGGGCAGTGAAGGCTGGTGAGAAGATGATGGTTAGAGGTACATCATGGGTGTGGCCATGATCTATTTTTTTACTTGTTTCTGGGATCTCCTATTAGAGAATTTCCATTTTGAGTGCACGGGGTTCACAAGTTATATTTGGACTGACTATATATTGGTCAGTGTGATTGGAACAATATTAGGTTCATGATATAAATATATATATATATATGTGTGTGTGTGTGTGTGTGTGTGTGTGAGGTGCTTGGCATCAGAAGCATCATTATAGGTGGGTTATTTGAGGTGCCATGGGCATCGGGGCATCCATGGGTTGCAGGTTTCTTGATGTTCCATAGGCATCAGGCCATCAAGGATGTGGGTTACCTGAGGTTCAAGGCACCAGGTTTTGTTTTGAGCATCCATGGGATGCAGGACATCATTGATGTGGACATAAATGCTATGAAGATACATTTGGTTGTTGGAAGTGACATGGGGGGCACCTAATGTGGTGCAGGGGTGACGATGCAACATGTGAGGACCATGTGTCCAGAAACAGGTTATTGAACCTTTTATTTATTTGAGTTTTGGACAGTTATTGTCTTAAAATGTTTTCTTCTCTCCCTTTCAAGGGAAATTCAGGGTTGAATTTTTTTAATGGAGAAGTTTGTAAGAATCTGGTTCTCCATTGAGGTATGAGTGACTTTTTATTTTTATTTTTGAGTTTTTTTGAGAAAACTATAAAAAAATGGGCAATTATAGAAATTTTAGGTTTATACACTATGTACTCATAAGTACACATCGTGTAACCTTTATCGTGTGTGAAGTCCATACATGGCGTGTAGGCATGTTGTATGGGTTGAATGATTTTAGCAAGTACACATCGTTTACTATTTATACAAATTGTGTAGAGGGGCTGTGTCTGGGTATATACATGGCATGTTGGGGATGTTGGCCATGTAGAGAAGTACACACTGTGTACCCCTAGGTACACGCCGCATAGTCATGTCGGTAGTCCCTTAGTGAAATTCGAGTCGTCTTAAGAAGATAAAAATGATATACACAACATTTAATCCTATATACACACTGTGTATTTATGTTTTCTGTTCTAAAACATGCAGTTGCATTGTTTTGAGGTAGAAACCCAAACCCTCAAAGGGTTTGAGTGAGTAGAGCTGATCAAAGCTTATTTTGATCTCAAATCTTAATATGAATTCCATTTTGAACGTCTTCTAATCTATTAGAACCCCAAAATTAAGGCCTTGATTCCCCTCAAGACATTTTCTTTGATTCCCCTTCTCTACCAAGTTATCTAGGTTGGAGCCTTTTTGACTATTTTGTAGGTCTACCTTGTTTTAGGCCGACATAGAGGTTGATACCGGTGGAGGTTCATCATATATGTATAAGGTAGGTGGGGCATAAATTTGTTTCATGTTTTTATAAAAATTTGGGTGGTGCGACCTTTAGGGAATGTTTGGGTATTTTGAGGGGGACCCTATTTTATCTGTAGTTCCATGTTAAATTGATTATTAGACCCGTGGGATGCCTTTGGGTATGAATTTTACCTATTTTTCTTGAGTGAGTCTGGGAGAGTTCTCATTGCTCAATTGGGGAATTTTGGTCAGGTATTCCAAATGGATTTAAGTCAATTGTGATGATTAAACTACCGAGTTAATTTTTTTTATGCATGATTAAATATATTAGAGGCTTTCAAGACCTCAGTGCTAGTATAGGACAACACGAGGCTAGTGAAATTTAACTTTATAGTTTTTCATTATTGTTTAAAGTATTTTCATTGTGATTATATATGTAATTGATTAATTGAATATAATGGAAACATTGGGTTGTGTTGGGAATGGACCAAATATTTCTTTAGTGATTTTGATCACAAGTTGTTCTTTTTCTGAATTACTTTGGGTGGTTTTGACCACAGGATTGGGCGTCATGGATGTCGGGATTTAGGCAGTGAGATTTTCATGATGGGCTTGGCCTAGGTTAATTGGATGGAAATTCCATCAGATACTATGTGAAATGGTCTTAGGGACACGAGGTGATAGAGATGTTGTGGCTTGGGTACTATTTTGGTGATTACCTCTCACTCATGATTTGAGTAGTGTGAACGCATAGAGACTCTGTGTTGAGGGGGTTTTGGACACTTGTTTGGGTAGAGGCCCCCAATAGTTGTAGTTTAGGTACTATTGGATTGGGGGTTCTTGTTGTAGGAAGCCGCATAGAAGGCGAGGATCCTTCTGAAGATAGCAATGAGGCTGTCATTTTGGGGGCTAAGGCACATCATGATTGAGGTCAGGGGTCATGACACTTTATTTGAGGGTAGACATCACCGTCCCTCTGGTTACATTATTTTATCATAGATATCATTGTCCCTATGATTACATTATTGGAGGGTAGACATTTTTGTCCCTTCGGTTACGTATATGAGGATAGGTACCATTGTTCCTCTGAGTTAAATTTGTTTGGGTATGCCTTTAGGATATTGGTACCTTGAGAAACAAGGTGTCAGGAGTAACATGGTGCCTGGTTATGTGATTTAGGTGGAACTAGAGGGTTCACCAGATATTTTTTATGACAGGGGTACTTGGGTCCATGGGCTAAACACTCTATTTATTTTAGATATTTCGCCATTGGCTAAAGCAGGTGAAACCCCATGGTGGCTATTGATCACCAGTGGATGTTGTGTTTATTCATTGCACTGCACAACTTACTTTATATAGAGATTCATGCTTCCTTAAAAACTTATACTAGGTATGCACCATCCGTGTGGTAGCCTACAAAGATTCTTCTCACACCTTACACATGCCCATTAGGGCGCAAGTAGAGTTTGTGGATTAACATGCTGGTAAGGGATCAGCCTAGGAGCTGGATCATAGTACCATTTGGCATGGAGACTAGTATGGACCATGAGGCCATACGTAGCTGGAGTTTACTTTTTTTAGTTTCCATTTCTTTTATCATCATGATTATGTGTCTTGTAGCTACTGTTGGTTAGCTATTGGCGCCATTTTTATATTGGCATGTATGTATTGTTTTTTCAATAGTAGTTGCAAGTGGTTTTTTCATACTGTTATGTTTACATAAAAATGTGATTGTTTGAAATATATTACATTTATTGTTTATTGATATTGAATGTGATTTCCTCTACAGGTTTGGTTCGAGTCTACTGAGTCATTTATTTATGCTGCATATTTATTATTATACTTATACAAGTCCCATTTTATTATCTGAAAGGGTATATTCTCCCCAATATACTTTTTTACACCCTCACTTCTAGTTGACAGCCTTTGGAGTTCAGGGAGGTGTGCCTAAGGTAGTTACAGCAGACCTGTTTAGCACTATTCTGGTGGCTATTCAGGTTAGGACATTTCAAAGTGGTATCAAAGGAGTTCTTTATTGGGATTTAGTAGTAGTGGTTTGATGGATATTAATGAGATTGAGACTTCTCTTTTTATTTATGTTGGTTTACTATTTTTGGATACGATAGACTAGAGATAGTTTGTTATTGGAACTGGGTTTCTAGCTTGTGCATGGGTGACTACAGCCCTAGGTATAGGGGATGGACTTTGTTTCCTTGGCTATTATTTTCTATTTTTATTTTTCTTAGAATACATTTTATATGATTTCAACCTCGGTGGATCACTTGGTGTGAGATATTATTTATTGTGATATGTGACACTTGACCTCATGCGATAAGGGAGAATTGGACTTTGACCTGGTATGGAAAGGCATGTTTACATGGTTTTTGATAGGTACATTGGTAGGGTATTTCAATTTCATAACTACATGTATCCTTTGTGTAGTGGTAATACCATGTCAATAATACCATATTCCATGCTTCTAATGCTTTTGAAATGTGATATGTGAAATTTAGGATAGAACTTCTAGTTTATTGTAATGTAGTATGCCGTGATTTATATGTTCTGAATTGATTGTGGTAGGAGATTTGGGCATGGATCATGTATGAGTAGGCAAGTACTATGGTTAAGGTGATTTTGGTCACCAGGATTGGGATACTACCTCGTCGATTTTAAGCAATGTAGGTTGTCAGAACGGACATAGCCTATGGTACTTTTGATAATTGGATCTATTGAGGGTAGGTAAGGAGACCATGAGGCTGGGATTCCATGGGCATGGTTACGGTGGAGGAGAGTAATGGAGGTAGTTATGCCCTACCATTTAAAGGTTTCCTTATATGTATTATATATATATATTGTTATATATGTGGGTTGTTTGACCATTTATGGTATTTAGTGAGTACCACCAAGATGGATTGATAGAGCATCAGGCAGGTGATGGTACAATGCCATAAAAGCACGATCAGGTTTAGAACACTAAGTGGCAGGAAGAGCATGATGCATAGGTACATCCTTCAGGATAGAAGCAGGTTCAGGATCTAGTGCAGATAGGTAATCTATGTTTGGAAGCATTCGAGCCATGGCTCAATGAGTAGCTTCAATCTATATTGGTACGTGATTTACAGGGGATCGATAGAGGTGAATAGGGTACAAATCCCTCTACGGAATATCTGACACAGGAGTTCCAGTCACATCACCCACTTCTTTTTCAGGGTGAGAACAGTCCACATGTTGTTGAGAACTAGATAGAGAGCGTGTTGATGATCTTCGAGTTGCTCAAGACACCTCCAGGGTGGAGGGTCAAGCTGGCGATGTTCATGCTGTGAAGACCGGCAAAGTGCTGGTGGGATGTTTAGATACTGTATTGAAGAAATGAGGGACTCCCTTGGAAGGACATCGAGGATAGATTCTTTGAGAACTTTTTCCCAGATACGAAGTGGTAAGGGAGATCTTAGGAGTTCTTGAGGCTTCAAAAGGGTGACATGTCCATCATGGAATATGTAGCTACATTCATTGAGTTGTCTTACTTCCCACCTGGTATGGTAAGCGATGATACCTCGAGTGTGAGTCTCTTTGAATATAGATTACGACACACCATACGGGTCTAGGTAAACATCTTTGGGAATGCCTAGTTATCAGAGGCAGTGAATCAGGTGATCATAGATGAGGGGAACTTGACTGATAGGTCTCTTTTGGTCCGGTCGGTGGATTCAGGTGATGGTTCAGATAGAAATAAGCGAGTTCGAGATGAGTTCCATCATGGAATTCTAGCCAAAGAATCAACTAGACCACCTCGAGGTAGTTCATAAGTTGTTTTATTTCAGTTTGAAAAGCTAGGTCATGTATGAACATAGTGAGATAGGCCTAAAAATGAGTGTCGAGCATGTGGATAGGTTGGGAATCTCAAAAGGTTATACAAGAAACCTTCTCAAATGACTAGTAATAAGGGACCAAGACAGACTACAGAATCTGCAGTTGTTCTAGGTTTGGTACTAGGAGAGGGTTTCCAAGTTCTAGCTATACGTGGCTGACACAAAAGTGAAAATGGGACCCAGTTGAGGGGTCAGTGGTCGGTGACATGAGCATTTCAGTAGGGAGGTCAGGCTTCAGGTAGTCTTGTGTCAGGCCAGGTGCATGTTGTGGAGTTTCTAGGGGATGAGCATGCTAGTGAGTCCATGACGGTTAAAGGTAGACCATAGGTATGTCCGTGATCTATTTTTTTACTTTTTTTGTCATGTCTTATATAGGAATGTCTGTTTTGAGGGCATGAGGTGCACAATGTATACGGGGACTGACAAGATGTTCATCAGTGGGATTGGCACCTAATCGGGTGCGTGATATATATATATATATATATATATATATATATATGAGGTTCTTGAAATGAGAAGCATCATTAGATGTGGGTTACTTGAGGTGTCATGGGCATCGGGGAATCCATGGGATATATGTTTCTTGAGGTGTTATGGGCCTCAGGGCATTGAGGATGCGGGTTACATGAGGTGCACGACACTAGGTTTTGTTTTGAGCATCTATGGGATGCATGATCTCATTGAGGCAGACACCGATGTGGTGCTGATATGTTTGGATGTTTGAAGAAACACAAGAGCACCAAATGGGGTGCTAGGGGGGATGATGCATCACAAGAGGACCATGAGTCCAGAAACAGGTTAGTGACCATTTTCTTGAATTGAGTTTTGGATAGCTATTTTCCTAAAATGTTTTCTTCACCACCCTTGAACGGGAAATTCGAGGACAAAATTATTTTAGGGGGGATGTTTGAAAGAACTCAAGTCTTCCTTTGAGGTATGGGATACCATTTTCTTTTAATTTTTGAGCTGTTTTTAAAAAACTAGGAAAAATGGGCAGTTTATGAAATTTTAGGGTTATACGTCGTGTACTCATAATTACACGTCATGTACCCTTGGTCATGTGTGAAGTTCATACATAGAGTGTATGCCTGTTATCCAGGTAGAATGATTTTATCAAGTACACACCATGTACTATTTGTATAGTCCATGTAGAGGGTCCATGTCTGGGGATATACATGGAATGTTGGGGATGTCGGCTGGGTACATAAGTACACACCATGTACCCCTAGGTACACACCATGTAGTCATGTCGGCAGGCCTTCGGCAAAATACCATCCATCTTAGGAATAGTAAAATGATACCACGACATGTACTATTATATACACACCGTGTATTTGTTTTGATAAAATAGGTAGTAGCCTCATTTTGAGGTAGAAACACAAACCCTCAATGGGTTTGAGCAAGGAGAGCTGACTAAGGCTCATTTTGCTCCTGGATCTTCATCTGAAGTCTATTTTGAATGTTGTCTGATCCATTAGAACACCAACTGTAAGGGACTGATTCTCATGGAGATGTTTTCTTTGATTTATTTTCTCCAACAAGTTATCGAAGATTTAGAGTTTTTGACCATTTTGTAGATCTATTGCATTTTAGGCCGAATTGGAGACCGATACTAGAGGAGGTTAATCATATGTGTATAGGGTAGCAGGTGTATACTTCTTTTCATGTTTTTATAGAATTTTGAGTGACGTGACCTTTAGTTCATATTTGGTTATTTTGAGTGGCGCACTATTATATCTGTTGTTTCATGTTAAATTGATTATTAGACTTGTGGGATTCCTTTGGGTTTTCCTTTTACCTATTTTTCTTGAGCGAGGCCAATCGAGTGCTTGTTTCTCAATTGGGGAATTTTGGATGGGTATGAAAAAATGGTTTTAAATGAATTTTGATGATTAGAATTCTATTTTTTGTTTGTTTAAGTATGATTAAATTTATCAAAATCCTCCATGACCTCAGTGATGGTATGGGACACCACCTGCCTAGTGTAATTCAACTATTTAGTTTGTCTTTCCTATTTAAATTATTTTCATTGAGATTATATATGTAATTATTGAATTGCATATGACGGAACCTTTGGGTTGTGTTGGGAATGGCCCAAATATTTCTTGAGTGATGTTGATCATAGGTGGGGCTTGGCCCAGATTACTTTTGGTGGTTTTGATCATAAGATTGGGCATCATGGATGTCAGCATTGAGGTCGTGAGACTATCAGGATTGGAATGACCCATGTTACTTGGATGGAAAATCCATTAGATACTGAGTGACATGGTTTCAAGGGAACGAGGTTCCAAAGATGTTGTGGCTTGGGTACTATTTTGGTGATTAATGCTCACCCGTGATTTGAGTAGTGTGCACACAGAGAGACTCTGTGATGATATAGTTTTGACCCCCTGTGTGGGTAGAGGACCATGATAGTTGTAGTTTAGGTACTATTGGTTTGGGGGTGCTTTCCATAGGAAGCCATGTATAAGGGGAGGATCCTTCTGGATATAGTGGTGAAGCTATCAGGTTGGGGGCTAAGGCTTGTCGTGATTGAGGTCGTGGGCCGTGACCCTTTATTTGGGGTCAAACATCAATGTCCCTCCATTACATAATTTGATGGAAGACATTGATGTCTCTCTGGTTACATTATTTGAAGGAAGAAATCATTGTCCCTCCAGTTACATATCTGAGGATAGGCATCACGGTTCCTTTGAGTTACTTTTGTTTGGGCATGCCTTCAGGATGTTGGTACCTTGAGACATGAGGTGTCAGGAGGCACATGGTACTGGGTTATGTGATTGAGGCGGAACAAGAGGGTTCTCCATGGATTTTTGATGACAGAGGTACTTGGGTCCATGGTCCAAACACTCTATTTACATCATATATTCTGGCATTGGCCGAAGTAGGTGACACTCCATGGTGACTATTGAGTACCAGTGGAAGTTGTGTTTGTTTATTTCATTGCACTACTTACTTTACATAGAGATGCATTCCTGCTTAAACACTTATACTTGGTACGCACCATCTGGGTGGTATCCTACTAAGATTCATCTCACACCCGACACAGGACCTTCAGGACATGTATAGACTTTATGGATTTACGAGCATGTAAGGGATCAGACTCAGAAACAGGATCATAGTACCATTTGGCATGGATACAAGTATGGACCTTGAGGCCATACCTAACAGGAGATTACTTTTTTTAGTTTCCATTTTCTATATCAACATGCTTACGTGGTTTTTTATTATTGGTTATCCATTGGTGCCCTTCTTATACTGACATGTATGACATGTTTGTTCAGTAGTATTTGCAAGTTGTTTTAGCATGCTAGTATATTTACCTTCCAATGAAATTGTTTTATTTATATTGCTTCCCCTGTTTATTGATATTAAATATGCTTCCTCTCGGTAGGTGTAGTTCAAGTCTGCTGAGTCCTTTATTTATGCTATACAGTAATTATTATACATGGAAAAGTACAATTTTATTCCTATGAGAGGGTATAGCCACCCCAATATACCTATTTACACCCTCACTACTAGTTGGCATCCTTTGGCGTTCACGTAGGTGCACCTAAGATAGTAACATTGGGTGCGTTTAGAACTATTTGGGTGGCTGATCAGGTCGGGACGTTACAGATCCTAACATTTCCACTATCTCTTAAGATATAAATAATGAGTATAACTTATATCAAAATAGTCTAGCACCATAAACAAAGAAATAAACATCGTACCTCTAACCATAGTTGGACCTTCTTCATATTCCTCTGATGCATACTCCGCTGCATAAATATGTCTTGTCTCAGCTCCTCATTATGATTTCTTATCCAAATAAACAAACCTATTAGCCTGAGGATAAGACTGACCACCTTTGGAAACAATGGTACAAACTTGTGAACCCTTAGTGAGAATGTATCTGGGCTTATTTACTTGGGAAATCATTTCATAAAAACACTTTATAGGTAATGAATGTCCAATTATATAAAATTTTTTGGAATCCTCTGTACAATTAGTATTGGTATGATCAGTCATTCAACACTAAAAGAAAGCAACATGTTACTTTTCATATGAAACCCCTAAAACAAATCTTGAATAAAATTGGCTACCGATGTGATTCCATTTATAGATAGAAGATACACCCCAGTTAATGATTGTACCAACTAAAGTACCCACCAAAACTATTGTTCCAAATATATAATTCTCTTCCATAGTTACCTTAATGGATACCTCCACAAAGTTTATAAGAAAAAGGATAATTATTTTCTACCAAATATTAGCCCTTAATTCTATATTAAACCTCTAATCCTTTAGGTAATAATTGGTGACTAGATCTAGTAACATGTACACCCACTCAGAGAAATCGGCGGAACACTCAAGAATGGTACACTCTCTTTAATCTATGGTAAAAAGCTCCTGGGTATTTTCCCCTTATAATGTCTTAGGATAAAACTACTGTTTTAAGATTTTCATAAAAGATACTTAGGTTATATCCTTGAGCAACATAGCATTTTCACAATAGAGTCCCACAATCTCCTTACCGGTCACTCAAGAATATATTTGAAAAAACTCACCTTAGAGTCCTCATAAGTCTCTAGAAATTTGAATATCCTATCAATATGGTCATGTAATTCTTCAAATTCCTAGAGTCCGTTGTTACAATTGGAAGATATGTAAATTATGCTTAGTAAATTTTGTGATGTGGTCCAATACTCTTCTTGGGTTTCTGATATCTAATTGACCAAGAGACTGAATAGTGAAAATTAAAGATTCTACCAAATAGGGGTCCAGTGTAGGATTCCCCTATGGAACGTGTCTTGTAGATTCATCACCAGTATTTGTAAGAGATCTTCTAGGAGGAATTATGTAATAATTAAAAGAAAAAACCAATCATTCATGTGTAGACTCCAAAATAATTGGACCAAATTTAGGTACCCATATCAATGCTTTAAAATCACATGAATTTAAACTAATTATTATTTCATTGAACAATGACTAAAAAAATATGTACAATGTATGTTTAAATAAACCCATATCTAGTTCATTCAAACAACGTCAACCACCAAATATCAATATTGTATAAACTCTCTCACCACTCATGGTAACACATATTTAGAAATGAAGGCAAGCAAGCCAGACCCCTTTTCTACACTTACAACACAAATTCTAATTGTCCTAACTACAATAAATAAAAATACCAAACCACACTGAGACAATGTCAAAAACACATCAGTATGGGTTTTCCTTTGATAACAATTTGTAATAAACTATCCCAAGTTAACTAGACAAGTCACCTAAGATGGTCAACCACATGGTGTGATATATAAAAAACCACAAGTATCATGTATAACTAAAGAAAAATAAAATTACAACACATAAGAAATGAATAAATATCCATGATACAAAAAAAGTAAATCCAAATAGGAAGAACCATAAAGATAAAGGAAAATATACTATACAAGTCTCCATGTAACCATTAATTACCACCAAACCATCCCACTGATAAGGTGATGAACAAAAAGAAGGCTCAGTATGATACATGATGTCCTTCCCTTTACCCAAGTCCTACAAAAAATACCTACAACCAGAAAAAAGAAAACAGTATGGTGTGAGAATAGAGTCCAATAGGATATCACAAAATAATCTATACAAGCTCTATTATCAAGAATGTTTAAGTTACATATTTTAAAAAAATCCAGTTTATAAAGAATTAAAAAAAACATTTTTAAACATTCATTTTTTCCCATAAATACATAACCACATTCACTAAATCCATCAATATATTAAATTTAAATGAAAACATATAATCATAGGAAAAACCAATAATGGATGCACCATAAGATAATAATGTGAGAAAATATCCATGAACTAATACATCATGTGACAAACAAGGTATAAATAAAAAAGCACACCATTTTGTCTCTAGTATATGAGAATAATATCTATACATAAAAGAATCCTAAACTAGGAATATTTTGGTTCTAATTGATATCAATTACTACCACTACTTGTATATATTACAAAACCTTTAGTGGCATCATGAACACTGAAGTGATATATCCATTTCTCAATGCACCCAAGGCTAACAGTGTGCCATGTTTTTTAAAACAATTTGAAAATTCATTCTCAAATTTAATAAAACATTACGTATCAAATAAAATAATTTTTTAATGATAAATATAATTAGAAACAAAAGTCTTTTCGAAAATAGACTTTAAAAGGTTAAAACATGCATTTTTAACCAATAACCCAATGGAATTGATAAGAACATATAGAAATTCAATAATTAGAACCACTTTAATAGATACACCTACCTCAATAATAATGGAATCCTATTATACTATGACAATGGATATTGGAAGCCAAAAAATTTATTTTTCATGACAAGTTATGAAAGAAAATGGGTATATGTGACTGAAACACCATGAGATTAAAATTCCAAATATAGGAATATAAAATTAGGGAGATCACACAAAATTACCTAAAATAACCCTAAATATTAAGAGGGAGGTCCCCGCACTAGATAAAAAAATTGTATGCATGTAGTGTGTTTAAAACCATTGATCCCAAATAATTCACATCATGAACTCCATTCACGGTGTAAATTTCATGAATCTCATGTACATTGGAAAAGTTATTTCGTTTGGTTAAATTAAATCCCAATAAATCTATTCATGATGTTTAAAAGTTTCAAAACTTATAAATTTTTATGCTCTAAACTAGACTCATGAAATCTACCATGTAAAAGGTTCACATTGTGTAGCCCATTCAAGATGTGAATATGTCCATCAGGAAATGAACGGTCTAATTTATATAGAAAATCCCCTAGCCAATTCATGAGGCTCATAAAACCCAAGTAGATCTATTTAAATACATTTACACATTTTTACCCAGAGTCCTTTTTTTAATAGTTTTGAGATATAAGATAAAAATTATATAGGATGTAAAAATATAATATATATATGTTCTATTCTAAATAAATATCTTAGATATGAAAACATTAACACATAAGGTTAAAATATAAAATTATATTCTATTAATGATGTTTTTATTATAAATGTAATGATCTTAGGTAAATTACATATTTTTAAATTTAAAAGGGATGGAGTATTAAGAAATATTATTATGATATTTCAAGATGAATCCAATATTTTATAATCTTTAGATGATATTATTATACTAAATTTATACTTTCTATATTTCATTTCAATATACAACAAACTCTTTTAAAAAATTGATTAATATAGGGTGTTTTCAATTATAACTAGAAAAATAACTTTATTATTTTCAATATCAACTAAATTTTATTATTATATAATGATTTTTATATCTTCTTTAGCATTAAATTCAAATGAAAATTTATGTTTCAGTATATACATTCATTCATCATTTCTTATATATTATCATGGGACAAATGAAATTTTTTTCTAAATGATAAAATTATTATTCTTACCTAATTATGAAGATAACATAAAAGGTTCTGTCAATTTTTCATAATTTCATATTCATGTGATAGTCTTAAAATCATTACATAGTCATAGAGTAGGGTGACCATTAATCACTTGATATATATATATATATATATTCAAATAACTATTATTATAAGTACAACATATTGTTTGAGTTAATAATGTCTTAAACTATTCTATTTTCATTTTAATTAGGCTATTATTGAAATAATTGTTGTGATATTTAAAAATACATAAAAAATCATTAGAAATTTATTTTTAAAAATTATTCTATTCAAAGAGTATTTTAAATAAAAAGTAAAGTAATTTGAAAATATTTTGTATTTTTTCATTAATATCTCGATATATTTAGATATACCATGAAGTAATAAGTTTCAGTGATAGTATTGTAAAAACATGTAATTTCTATATCTAAAGGTACAAAACATTATATTTTTACCAATTTAACAAATATTTAAAATCTATGAGGATAGAATTTATTTATGTATGGTGAATTTTGTAACACCTTGAGATTTTCATATACATTTCTATTTAAATAAATGTTATATTGAATAGATTGTTCCATATGAAATAATGAAGTAAATTGAACTGTGATATATTTTCTTAATCTTAAATAATAAATGAAATATAAAAACTAATACAGTATTAAATTACAATATCAAACATCATTATGAAAATTACAATAGAAATAAATCTACAAGTAAATAAAAAGACCATGAAGATTAAATATTTATTATCATGGTTTACCATGAAGACCAACACCCCAATTACTACCATATAAATAAGGAAAAACATAATAAATATAATAAACATTTTTTGAGAGAAGAAAATAGGATTAATGATTTTAGTGATATTTTCAACACAACATATAAGAATAAAATATGACTATTGGATATATGGATAATAAAAATATGGTTACCAGAAATATAGTAAATGGAAATATAGTTTTTGGGTATTCATGTATCCCATATGTATGTTAGATATGTGAAATTTTTAGAAAAAAATTGAAAATAATATAATTCACATATTATAAATAAGAAAAAAAGATAAACATTAATTAGAATATTTTATTATAAAAATATATTTTTATGCCTTACATATTATTATTATTATTATTAATTAATGATTTCAATAAAACGTATTGATAAAAAATAATGATTTTTAAAGTAAAAAGATATCATCCCTAAAATAATTATGGAAATATAAATAATACTAACATAATTTTTGGTAAATAATTAAATATGATTTATTATTTTATAATATATTATATGTTTTTATTTAGAATTTAAATTTATATTATTTTAGAAAGTTAATTAAATTAATTTATTATATATATATATAAATTAATTATGATTCATGGAATGAGTTTCAATTGGATATAACTAATAATAAAATCTTTTAATGTTAAAAAGAGATATTTTCCAAATATTTTTTTAACTATTGCTTTTTATCTTTAAAAATTATATTGACCAATTTTCAATGATAAATTTAATTTAATTTGAAATTTTTAATCAAATATATTAACACTAATTTAATTATTAATTGATATAAAGTAGGATTAAGAACACATAATGTTTTAAATGATATTTTTCAATAAAAAAAGTTTCTTTTAATATATTTTATTCTGGCATTAAAAAGATAAAATTTTCATGTTTAGAAATTAAATTATCTTAAATAGAATCCAAATTTGTAATCATAAAATTCAAATTAGACAAGGATATCAATTTTAATTTTAGGCATATAAATAAGTCACTGAGGTAAAAATTGAGTTACCACAGTAAATGTAAAATGAGGTAAAATGAGTTAAACTAAGTGTAAAAGAGTTAAAATATCATAAAATCATATATCTTAATATGTGGATGATTGATTTATCAACCAAACCTTATTCCACCTCTATTATTTTTCCACATTTTATCCATTTTCTTTTGAACATGACATTCATTTCACATCAAGGAATGAGTATTTACAAAATTTCCACACCTCCTCATATATAAA
The DNA here is from genome assembly GCA_963277665.1 of Viscum album. Classification (NCBI taxonomy): domain Eukaryota; kingdom Viridiplantae; phylum Streptophyta; class Magnoliopsida; order Santalales; family Viscaceae; genus Viscum; species Viscum album. The sequence continues at coordinate 1,414,714,383 of OY728156.1, forward strand.
AGGATCCCACATTTACACAATATAAAACAATATTTAAATTTATTTATATATTTATTATCTAAACATTTCATTATCTATAATCCTTCTTAGATTTTTAGAAGATTTTGGTTCCAAGAAGGAAGCCTAAATCCTTTATTCTGAAGAATCCAGTTTCAAGGTGTGAATTCATCAACATTAGTATATAATACGTCACCATATTTTTCAATTACCTTATAATATATACTATTATGAATATAAATATCCCCTATACTGATGTTATATTTACACAAATATTATTTTTTAATGATTATTTTATAATAAAATCATTTCATAATCATACTCATTGATTGGTTATATCATATTCTTGTTTGGGTTGGTTTAACCATCAACATGAATGTGGATTTAAATTTCCATCAAGTATGATTTTGAAAACTAAATTAATATTAATATATGATATCAATGTTTAAATAATTTTACATTTATGGTTATGTATTGTTTATATAAATATTTAACTCACTATGAATATACCTCCTCATGTTTGTTAAAAATCATTGAAACAAGTCCATTATGGATTTCATCTTGGATAAATGTATCCTAAAATTTCATGAAATTGAACTAGAACATAATAAATAATTATGTAAATTCAATTAATGTAACATTAATATTATTTATATGATTAACTCAAGAACATATAATGATGATGGAAACTATTATTCTGAAACAGACATTGAACTATTTGAACTCTGAACAACTTATGATCGATATTAACTAAAAATGAGTAATATCTATATAATAGATTAATATAAAAAATTAATAAAAAATTCAGTGAATATAAATAATTTTCTTAAATAAATTATTAATGAGCCTTATTTTATTATATAAGAAGTTATAATGTTTCTATCCAAGAAGGAATCCATGGGATGATTTTTCTCATATCAATTTCCCTTCACTGTGATATGATACCATTAATAAATTATTTTTTATATGATATATATAAATTCCTTGGATGTTTTTTTTCATAATTATTATTAAAATAAATTTATTTTAAGTCCATATCATGTTTTACCTTTCAAGGTATCTTGATTTAAAAGTAACCAAATTCATAAGGGTTTTTTCATTTCAATTTTATTTTTATTGAGATGTTTTCTATATTCACCACCTATATTTTTTTATAGTTTATATATATCATATATATGTGTTTAGTCATAATTTTAATGAAATTAACTGGATTTAAAAATCCATGTAAATTTCTATTTCAAGTTCTTTTTATTCAAAAATTACCAAAGGCGTAAGGTTTTTTTGTATGGCCTAAGGACTAGTTTGGTACCATTGACATGGGACAAGTGAATTAGTGGTATTTCCTTTTTATAAATTATCATCCTCATGATTATAAAATATTGAAATTGTTAGGATTTTTTATCCAATAAATAGTATATCCTAGTCTCACCTCACCTTCAATAGTAATGAGATAGATATCTGTACAAAATAGTTACAAGGTTCGACATAAAAACCTACTCATTTCCATGTTGGTTAGACACCCAACATGGATTATATACTATAATAATATTATCAATTAGAATAGGCCTATAAGTAACTTATTATAAACCCTAATGGTCAATACATAATTTATCCCTAGTTCTACACCCCATCCACTAACTCTTCTTCCTCGGTTGGTTAGACACCCCAACCATTCATCTTCTTCTCAATAGGTTAGACACCCCATCCATAAGAAACTTTAGAAACTAGTTCGACACTATAGCCTCAATATCCTAATATTCATGTCAATAAATTATTATAATGATATCCTTATTGATTATATGATCATCTTCTAAGAGAATGCATGATCATAATTTCTAATTTACACCTTCAATATCTTAAAAAGTTTATTAGAAAAAATCTTCTTCTCTTGAAACACTTTCCAGTTTTTTTGAGATTAGTATTCTCCACCAATTCTTTGAATTCATAGGACTATCTCTTTCAGGGAAACCCGGATTTATCTTACCTTATTTTCTCCTCGATACTAAATGTATCAGGCTCTTAGTAAAATATCATTGTACGATATATGTGAATTCAAAATTACTTTTCACTCACACACATTCTTCATTTACAACATACATATATTTAGAATCACTGATGAATACTTATTTTCCATATATATTTTGACACTAATCATTATTTAGAATCAATGGTATTCTTACTTTTATATCGTTCAGTGGATTTCCCGATTTATTCTTTATTTTAAATTTCATTTGGATGTTCTTTTACACCTCTTGAAGTTCAAATATTCATTCTTTCACATGATATATAAATATCCATGTCTTTAGAAACTAAAAAAATATTATTTTTTTAAATTCCCAATGAAATTAGGCTCTCATATGTTTTCTACACATAGTATTTTATTTATGAAAAATTATTCTCCCAAAATAACTCTTTTAAAAATCATTAGAGATCACTGCGTGCATGGATTCATTCATATTTTCCAGATACACCATCCATTTTCTAGAATTTAATATTCTAAAATTCTAATTTGTTATGTTATGATAAAATATATTACATCATTCTCAAATGGCTCTATGAATTCCATACATGTATTATTTTATCCTATGTGATTCAATTTAGCTATATCTTATCATTCTCTTATGTCAACCCAAACACCTATGTGAATATAAATTCAAATACGTAAATGTATTGAGATATATAGATATGTATATATTCTAGAATTTCAAAAATGTTATAGAATCAACTAATTTGGAAAATTAGTTATGTTATCGAATTGGCTATGCCAGAAATTTGGATATATTTTAGAATTAGCTATGTAGATCTGTATATTTCCAGACATCATTCAAATATACTAATCTTTTATTCAGTTGATTTTCAGGCCTTATCAGTCATATTAAAACATCACAAAATTTATTTAGATAGTTCTCCTTGATTCATCAATACTTTTATTTTATTATTTTGGATATCGTCACAACAATAACTATAATAAAATTGATTCCATTGTGTCTTAATCTTCTATACTCGAGTTATTCTAGATGTTTCCTCTTGATTCATTTTCACTATATAATGTTTTTTCCTAAATCATCTTATGGACTTACATGTATAATATATCAATCATGACATCTAATGTATTTTCATGAATCCATAACAATCTTCCAAGAATCATCACCACCTCACTAAATTTATGTTGAACTATTAAAAACAAATTAAATACTCACTTTGACACTTTAATCTCCCCATTTTAATTTATTGTCAGTAAAATAACTCCTCAATGTAAATATGTGTTCTTGGATGGATTATTTATTCTACCAATTATTTGTAAAATAATTTAATGAAATAATGTATTGTTGTCTTTATATCATCTTTTTTCTTTACAAGGCACTCATACTCTTCTCATATTTTTCAGTTGAGAGAAGGATGATACCACATGGTTGTCTTAGAAAAGAGCCTTTGATTATTATTATCTAATTCTATGTGGTCTATACTAGTGTAGAAAATAAAATTGATACAACCAAGGTTTTCTGTGTTGTCCATACAATACAATACATGTTATATGATGCTCAGAAAACTTAAAAAATATCATTTTAGGAGTTGCATAAAATTGATTCTTTTAACAGAAATGTTTTAACTACATATGGATAAAAAACTATAAAAATAGTTCATTTATTTTTCATGTAACTACCCCTTTTATCATGATTTTATCAACCAACACACCCCCAAAATAAATAAATAAAATAAAATAATGATCAAAGGATGTAAGTGTGATTTTCATATCACAACCTTTATGTTTTCAAATCATTCCTTAAATTAGTGATTTACTAGAAAAAATTGAATATTAATTCTCATTTATCTATGCCTATAAATATGTAATAATGTTTTTCCATCAAGGATAATTTTTTTCAGAAGACTTTCATGAGGGATATCATCTTCTTTTCTTTCCAGAGGTGAAGATACTAAACTTTCTTTTTTATTGTATAGTATGTATAACACTAATTCAACTCCATCAATTTTATACTTTTCATATCCCAAATAAACAATAATAGGAGGTAATAAAGAGTATCCACTTTATTTATTTGAAGTAACTCTATGGATTAGGTCTTCCTCTCAATGTATGTCACTCTTTCCTTCATATCGCAACCATTCCTTTTCCTAACAACTCCTTTTCTATAATAGCCATTTGATAATATGAAGTCTTAGGTGATTTCAATTTTTTTCTTATTAACTTCTAGTTGTCTAGTTAGCCATGTCATATAGTTGATGGATAAATGGACTAAAATATTTCACATTACACATAAGGCCTCAACATTTAACTTTCCCTACTTGGGTAGCTTCATGACTTCTTCTTGGAGAGTGTAAACGACTATACCAATCCCACTGTCTATCTCTTGGATTGATGACCATTTTTTATTTTATATTGAATTTATTTAATTTATCATTCATACACTAAATATATAGGTCTGTGATGTGGCCACTATTTCCATAATAGAAGCTTCACCATATTTCTATAGTGACCTCCTTCATATTAGTTTCCTTTTATGAGTACAAGGTAATAACTTATTTATTTTTGTCCTAATAGAATATTTTACCTCTTTATTTACCTATATAACATTTTGATGTGGTATTCTCATCTCATAAGTACAAGAATTTTATTCCATAAGTACATACATATATTTATCACAAAAATATCCATAGAGGTTACAGTAGTCACAACATTTCATCAAATGTTCAAATCTATTTCAAAAGATATTCTTCTATTTCTATAAAACATGTGTCTTATTGCTTTTAGATATCCTTCCAATTAATTACATCCATATAAATTTTTTTATGAGTTTCAATATTATTCCAAAAATTAATGTCCATATTCCCAAACCTTACACAATACAAAAAATATCATAAATACTTTCTTTTACATGGAGGTGTATTCTATTAAGATTTAGAAGCTCGCTATTTTTGGAAAATTTCACTAAAAAATTGTGGGCCTCTAAAAATAAATATCTCTATGAGATATATCATAATCATATCTTAAAAAAGACTTATCAGAATAATCATATTTAAAAGAATTATTATTACTTATACCACTCTGATTACCTTCAGTTAGTGTTGTCTCTCCCTTTCCTATTAGATTTTTATTTAGATTCATTTTATCTATTTTCTTCCTCATTTCTAAGTCCATGAAGAAATCTATAAATTTATATCATCAAGAGAAAATCCATTTTCTCCATATGAGGTAGATCAATCATTTACACAAATATAAACTTAATAAAATATATTAAAAATAATCAATGAAAAAAATTGAGATCTTTAAAGGTAACCTGGATGGTCTGTTACCAATTATAGGGCCCTAGGACTAGATAGGTTCCATTGAGATATGAGGATTTAATTATTATTCATCTCTTTTTAGGAATTCTTCTCCTCCTAATTTTCAACTCTTATAATTTTTAGACTACAAGATCTAATCAATAGTATCTCATTGACTAACTTAGTGTGAAACAAAAATGATATATATATATATATAATGATATTAACACATAGTATTTAAATGGTTCAGTATAAATTTCAGTCATTTACATATTTTTCAGACACCCAACGTGCATTATCTAGTATAATCTTATTAAAAATTACATCAGTTCTAGCATTAACTAGTTAGATACCCCTATAGTTAACCCTCCTATTATCATTAGTTCTACATCTCAACCATAAAATCTTATACCTTGGATTGTTAGAAACCCTAAATATTCATCTTATTTTCAATTACATAGACACCCTATCCACAAACCTATTCCACAATAGGTTATACACCCCATTAACAAAATCCTCTTCTTCATATTGATCCAGTAAAAGAAATAATTCATTCTTGTTCTGATAATTCACCTCTATGATCCAATATGATCATAATTTATCATTTTCACCTTCATGATCATAAATTGATTCTTGGAATAAATTTTTTTCCCATGAAAATCCTTCTAGAGCTAGTGTGATTTTGATTATCCACATATTCTTCAAATTAACAACTCTATATTCTTCATAGGATCTTTTTTTGGTTCACCTTCTTCTCTCCTTGATACTAGATGTATCAGAATGTTATAAATCACTTCACACAATATATATGTGTTCTAAACTCTTTTTTTAATCACATAATTCCTTATTTTAAAACCTTCATATATTTATAATCATAGGTGAATATTTATTTTTTATTTTTTTAAACTCCTTCATCTTAAGTAGGTGTGATATTCTAATATTTAAATCGGTCAATAGATTTTATAATTTTTCTACATTTTAATTCTCTTTCAAATATTATTTTAAACATATTAAAGACCCATTATTCATTATTTAACCTAATGTATAAATATTTGTATCTTCATAAACACTAAAAATATATCTATTTTTAAATACTCTATGAACTCAAGATCTTATATATATTTCTTCATAAAATATTTGATTTACCATGGATTCCTCTCCTTAAATCTCACTTCTAAAAAATTATCTAACATTTACACATGCATACCCACATTTATATCTACAAAATGGAACTTCAATTTTATTTAATTTATCATTATGAAAATCTCATCCAATACATAGAGATATAATCCCTTATTTTGTTCTCAAATTCCTACATGAACTCCATATGTGGCTTGAATTCTAAAATGTGATTCAGTTCAGATACATTGCAACATTTTCATAGCCCAAACTTCTATATTAATCTTGAGTAGAACACATAACATCAATATAATACATAGATATGCATAAATTATATAATTATACTACATCATATAAATGGATACACTATAAATTTATTTATGTTTCATAAGAAGATATTCTAGAAATTTGGTTATGGTGCAGAATCAGCTACATGGATCTGAAAAATTCCAAACTTCATCCAAACACCCTTATCTCCACTTAAACTGAATTTTAGGCCTTTTGATCATCTAAACACTTCTAATTTTTTTATATTTTTATACTTCACCCATAAACACTTACCTTTTATTATTTTAGTTATCAGCACAATAATCATCACAATAATATTAATTCCACTATGTCTTGAACTAGTCTACTCGAGTTCTTCATGTTGTACCCTCATTATTACTTCTGAATATATCATGTGTGTAGATCAATCATCTTATTTAGTTATATAGATTATATATCAGTCACTATATCCAATTCCATATCATTAATACATGAAAATCTTCTAAGAATCGCCACCACCACACAAATCACATATTGAACCATTAACTATAAATTAAATACCCACTTGGGATCTTCATCTTTTTTAATATGAATCTAAAATTGAGATTTAAAATATTTGATATAAATATATAACCATAAACATTACATAATATTTAGTTTTATTTGAATAATTAATTCCCTTACATTTTAGGATCTTTTTAGATTTAGATTTTTAGATAACTAATCCATAACTCTTATATATCAAAACTATATAATATAATGTGAAATATTTATGTTAGTATACATTATTCCATAATATAAAACTTTTAAAATTAAGGATGATTTATTTTCATATAAAACCATCACAACATTCAACTTTAATTATACCATTCTCTTACCCAACATTAAACACTGTGAAAAACTTTTTAAAATGTGGGATGAGCACAAAATGGCCAGTAAGGGACATAAAAGAAAGAAACACATTACTATAATAAAAAATAAGAAAAGTCATATAAATTATATGTCTACCTTTAGTATTCTTTTAGTGTATGATATAAAACATTCTCTCAAGAAAAACATATATTCATTTTTTCTCAAAGAAGACCTTTAAAACCCATAACAGTCAATTTAAAACCAATTTTTAGTGGCTTAAATAATCATATTAATAAAACCCATTAAGAACACATTTAATAAGTATAAACATATGGTTACCTACAATATAATAATTAACCAATTCATTGGAGAGCTATAATGGGTCTCACCATTTGTATAAGCTATATTGGGCCCACCCATTTTTCATGAGCAACAATGGGTCTCAACCCTTCTTATAACCTATATTGGGATCACCTATGAGCCATAATGGTGATAAAAAATATATATAAGATATATTGGGCCCACTCATTTCATATAATTATCAATTATCATATCATTAATAGAACTCTTTCACCATAAAACCCTTTGAAAAACTCTTTTAAACCCATATGAAAACACTTTCAGATAAAAAAAACCTTTTTTCAAAAAACCAATTTACAATAACAAAATACCTAAAAAATATAAAGAGGGGTTTAAATTGAATAATACTTGAAATATTTCAAATTAATATATAAAGAAAATAATTTCAATAGTGGTATAAAATTTTTTGTCATCGTCTATGTTAATAATATAACATTCTTCTTGTCATTTGTAAAAATATTCGATATAAAAAATCTAAAAAAATTCTTTTTGAAAATCTTTGAAAATAATGTAAAAATATAAAGAAAATTTACATTGTATTCTTTTATTTCCATATAATTGTTTTCCTAAAATAATTTTAAAATCATTTACATGGAAAAGAATGAGTTAGAATGGAAATACTAAAAGAGAATTACTTTTATGAAAAGTCCTTTATCACTTTGAAAATATTTAAATCCTAAGCTCCATGAGATAGTAACACTAAAAAAATATAAATACCATAATAATATGGAAATAAATGATATAAAATCTCAAATATAATGTATATACAGTACATAAAATATTATATGTGTATAACATCAAAATATAACTCAATGAATGGAAATTGAGATGAAGTCCCTTACCTTGAGTCCAACATGCCCCATGTTTCTTTGTATTCCTAAATAATAAATTTATATTAATTAATAAATTTATTGATCAAGTTTTTTATATTTATTATTAATTTTATTTTTGTTATTATAACTATTTATTCAATTACTTAATCAATTATGTTTTAGTTGGATGTTTTGAATATATTTAGAATATGTATCAAAAATGAATTTGGTGGGTTGACTAATGTCCAAGATATCATTATTTAAACATATCTAGAATAATAATAATGGCATAATTATCTCATTTATACATAAATTTTACTTTTAAGACCAATATTTAATGTTTTTTTATAAATCATTTATGTTACAATCATAGAGACAGTAGGTTTTACGTACGCTTGAGTAACATTTTTATTTTTCAAGAATCATTATGAAAAAGAGGTAAGTAATATGTTACCTTTATGGAATTTTCATAAAATCACATATTTTTTTAATATACTTATATATATATAATCCATGTGGTGTGAGGATGAAAAGAGAGTTGCATCGCTTCGTGAAGCCAGTAGCCCACACATACAAGAATGGAATTATCAGCTTTTCAGTGAGTGAAAGGTAAGAAAGAAAAGGATATATTATATTATAAGAATAATAAATATGTAATTAATATCATTAATATTCCATTTATATACAAAATATTCATTATATTTACCCTTTTAACCTTCCATGTGAATCCTTAGTGAAAATTAATCACGACGCTTTGCGAGTCGGTAGTCCTCCATACACATAAAATAACCTTATTATACCCCCTGCATAATGGAATATAAAATGAATTTATTATATAATGAATATACTAGTACAATTATTTTCTAAATATAACATATATACTTTAGATATATCATCATTCCCAACCATGAGAGGTGGTATGGAAAAAATGAATGACATCAGTTCACAAGGTGGTAGTATGTCGTACACAGAATGATGATTTCACAACCCATTTGATAGAAGTGGAGATGGTTTTAGGTAATGAAATTATTATAACAAAATAATAGTATATTTCAGATAATATTTCTATTATATTATACTGGTTTAATAGGAATTAAAGGATGTAGATAAAGAAATAAAATAAAAATGCATGTTGAATAACATTACATATTCTTTGTGTATCCTCCATAGGCTTGCACCAAATCCTTCCAAGGTTAGATTTTTTAACAAAATATGGCTTCTAATATGATAGAAGGAAATTTTAGAATAGATTTGGGAATTTAATTTCTAAACCAAATAATTTTTAAGGTGTGAATAAGAGATGAGAGGGGTGGCCTTTTATAAGTGAGGTGAGTATCATACTTGTAATTTTTTGAAAAGATTCTGTTATACCCATGTATTTAACCTGAAAAAATCCATAAACTAGTCTATTATAGAATCTAGAAGTGTTGATGTTGAATTATGATCAAAAACTTTGTTTTGCATAAGTGTTTTGGAAATTTATAACCCTTGTCTTTTCATTTAACCCCTAGTAAATAAATTTTTACCTTAATTGCGAAAACCAATTTTTACTTTTTTTATAATAATTTTGGTCAAAAATGAAGTTGAAATTATTAGAAAATATAAATTATTCAGATTAAAAATATAATATTCACTTTCCTATATTAAATTCTCATAACTTTTAAATTTTAATTTAATATTAATATTGTAGATATGATGAGAAAGTGGGGTTTTAAATAGAAAATATTCAAAAGTTTACAAAGATTTTACATCAAAATTCTATATAAAATGAATAATTTAGACTAATTGATATAAAATTGAACTAATTTTACATTAAAAATAATACAAAATATAATTTTACATTATAAATAATTTAAACAAAAAGACAGTTTTCAATTAAAATTACATATTTTTCACTATTAATCAAAAAATGAAACCCTTTAGATAAATAAAAAAAATTCACACAAGGATAATATTGATATTATGATTTCAAAAATGAATTTTATTTTTTCATATAATTTTTATAAAATTGGTAAAAATTAATTTTAAATTATGTGTGCAAAGAATGACTAAATATTCTTTTAGAACAAATATAGCTTTTCAAGGGAAATTTTTTTTTATTTCGAATGATTATTATTTAATATATAATAAATATATATCCATTTTTTATGTCTAAAACAAATAATTTTCATAATTTAGTTATTAATATTCATACCCTCCATTTTTTAGAATAGGTTATAATTTTAATTTTTAAATAATAATAATGTACTAGAGTATCATGTTTCATTCATACTTGGTATTGAATGCTTCGAAAGCTGTCAAAAAGAGAAAATTTATTTAAAGAGAAGAATATCATAAATTATTTGGGTGTTACGTTGTCATCTAATATCAATTTTTTTGTCATCCATGCTATTGAACATAATTTTTTTCTTTTAAAATGTTAGGGTGTTACATCCTCCCCCTATAATAAATTGTTCCTTCACAATTTGAACATTATCTCAGTAATTAAAGGTTGGAAATTTGAAAATACTTTTTTTGTAAGACCATATCATATAATGGGTTATTAAAATATCCTCTTAATAAGAGGGAAATGGAACAAAAAAGGTCATATGTAAAAATACATAACTAGGTTTCTAATTTGGAGAAAATTAGTGTAAAGTGAAGATATATAATGGAATAAAAGTGTAAATAATTATTGAGAGTGATGACTTCATTTATCACAAGAAATTGAATTATAAATGGAAATATAATAGCCTGAAACTAATAAATATGTTATTATTTAAAAATACCATTTTATTCATTAGATATGAATGTAATAGTGTAAAATTTTTGTTTCAATATCCATTTCCCAAATTTGAGGAATTAGTTTTCTATCGAGGAATATATGGAAATATATTTAATTGATACATTTATATTTGATAATCACAATTCCATCCTTTAGTTTTTCTTCGATAAGTTTCCAATTTATCCCTTACTCTAAGAAATGAATATCCAAAAATGAATTCTTTATGCTCAAATCACTAAAATTCACTTTTAATGGATTTTAAGATCCATAAAAGTGTTAAAAGTATTTATTTCTGTCTCTAACCATTTTCCCAAACCAATATGGTTTTCACATGTTTTACCATATAATGAATTAATATATAAACCAAAAAGGTAAATTCACAGGTTCATCATTAATATTTATTTTTGAAATCATTTAACAAAAAACAGTGTAATATTAACCATAAAATTACATAGGCTAGTGATATGTGATAAAACCTTATAATCATTCGATCATGGGTTCAATCCTCGCAACATTTCCAGATAAAATGGGGTGTCCCCCATCATGTAGGTTTTCCATTTTCGAAAATATGTTAATATTATTCCAATAACATCCCTAAAAAATAAGATAGACATCCTTGAAATAAAATTAATAATTTAATAACCATTTTACTAAGGTTTTCAATACATTTTTTTTAAAATGTATAATAATATTATTTGAATATTATTTAAATTAAATTAATGATCATATTAAACATAAAGGGTATCAATACATTTAAAATTATATCTATAAAATGTAAAGTCATTATTACTTAAAAAAACATTTCCACTAAAAATATTCTTCAGATATTTATAAACACTCAATAAATTTATCCCATGGTATTTATATTACTTAAAAATTAAAAATAGCGGTTCATTATACATTGATATTATTACCAACCTTTAAAAAATATAAAGTTCCTTGGAGCTGTCACCACTTCACCAGATGGCCCAAGATCAACTGTAGAAGTAGAAAATGATTTTTCCACAACTTGTTTCTTCTAATATTAATGATTTCCACCTAATTAAGTAACCTCAGACACACATTACCATAATGTCGTTACTCATTATTTCTACAATATATCACCATTTACTAGTTTTCTATTATCTAATTCTTGGGTTTTTTGGGGAATATTTTTTTCACAGTCACGAACCTTGTGACGAAACTTACCATACTGATAAAACTTTCTAGATCTTGACATATATTCTCTAAAATTTATTTTACCACACTTTCAACATTTTTGGGTCTTACCTTAAGGCTTCCTAGTTGTTTGATTATCTATTTCCTACCACATTGATCATTTATTACTATTTTCATCTCATGGCATTTCTCAACACAATGAATATATTTCTCATATATTTTAAATCCTTGTGAGATAAAACCTCTTCTTAAGCTTGTTTTTAGTCCTTAGTAAAATCTATTAATTTTAATATCAATGTCTCGAACTAAATTCAATATGTACCTGACCATCCTTATAAAATTTTCTTCATATATGGACATAAAATCTTCATCATTCATCCTCAATTCTAAGAATTTTTTCTACATCCTAAGCTAAACAACCTTATAAGAATATTTCTCAATGAAAATATTTTTAAATTTGTCCCATTCCATAGCATCAATATCATCTTGGTCCTTAGTATTCTCTACTGGAAAACTAACCTATACCAACGGTTTGGAACCATTGGTATAGGCCTCCAAACCATTGGTATAGCCTATAACAATAGTTTGGAGAACCGTTTCCAAGTAAGCCATTGGGATAGGTCTATACCAGCGGTTTTGGGAAAACCGTTGGTATAGACCTATACCAACAGTTTTGGAAACCGTTGGTATAAGTAATATGAAAATCTATACCAATGGTTATGTAACCGTTGGTATATGTATTTCAAAAAAAACATTCGATGGGACATGATCCCAGGACCCAAATTTTATCACTGAACAACTTAACCACTAACCTAACATGACTTTTGTGAACATAATTACATAAATATATTTATTTATTCTCATAATTATTTTAAATTTTGATTTATATAAAGTTCTTGGTAAGAATATCTGATAGAAAATCAAAGGATCTATACCAACGGTTGTCAAAACCCTTGGTATAGATCCTTGATTCTGGGTGGAATTCTGGGTTGAAGGTTGATATATGGGGGACCTTTCCCAACGGTTTGGCCAAACCGTTGAGAAATCCATACCCTTTCCCAATTGTTTGCCAAAACCGTTGGCAAAGGTGGCCTCAAAGTGGGAAAGGGGACCTATACCAACGGTTTGTAAAAACCATTGGTATAGAAGCATTGGGAAAGGTCAGATTTCTAGTAGTTATTCTTAACCAAATACTACCATCAATCAGCTTCACCTTCAAAATGATAAAAGGAAATATTTACCTTTTGATGTTACGAACATCTAATGACATAAAATATCTTCTCTCGAGAATTGATCCTTACTTCAGCTACCATGGGGTTAGATGATCCACTTAATGATGGAGGATGTTTCCTCAAAAAATTATCCACTATAGAAATTTTCCTTCGTAGTAGATTAGGTTCCTCTCTTGCATAAATATCACCACCATTTATATCTTGTGTCAATGAAACCATCACTATAACAAACTAATCTATTCCAATTCCAACTTTCTCAAGATGTTGATTTGGAAGGATATTTTACCCTAATTTACTTCCCACAATAACTTCTCTATTTTCTATGTGTAAAACCACTCTAAATAGATATATTTTAGATAAAGAAACATGGTAATCTTAAAATTCTATATCATTTCAACTTATCAATAAGGTAAAATGATTATAGGGAATGATAAAAACATTATCCTAGCCTCTAAAATAATCTAAAAAATCCATTCATACCAAATATATGGACCTGAACATAAAAATTAAATAATCTTGAGTTTTAAATAAATAATTCATTCCGTTATATTTTAGGGTCTTTTCAGGTTTAGAGTTTTAGATAATAAGTCCATAACTCATACATAAGAAAACCATATTATAAAAATTTGATAGTTTTGATTATTATAATTTTTTCCCATAATATAAACCTTTTAAATTAAATAATTATTTATTTTCATGGAAAATATTCCTTACTTTTAACACGACTTCTTCCTTTCCCTTACCCGTCCTTATACCCTATGTAAAACATTTTAAAACATTGGATGAGCACAAAAAGCTCGGTAAGGGGATTAAAAAAAATTAAAACCACTATTCCAATGAAAAATAAGAAAAATTATAATAATATTACCTTTACCTTCAATATTATTTGATTTTATTAAATAAAACATTCTCAACTAAAAAAAAGGCAAATGTTTTACTCAAAAAAAGAATTTAAAACCCGTAGAATGCAATTAAAACCCTAATTTTTGTTATACAGAGAATCATATTCATAAAAACCCTTAAAACATTTTAATTGGAATAACCATATGGTTTACTTCAAATATAATCATTACCCAATTAATTTTAGATCTATAATGGGGAACATCCTTCGTATAAGTAATATCGGGCTCACCCATTTTTCATGAGCTATAATGGGGATCTACCCTTCATATAATCAATATAGTGATCAGCCATGACCTATAATGGGGATAAAACCTTTGTATAATATGTATATAACTCACCCATTTCATATAATTCTCATGTATGAAATCATGAATAAAAAAATAACATTATAAAAACAATTAAAAAACTCTTTTAAACCAGTATTAAAAACACTTTCTGATAAAAATACCCTTTTCTATTAAAAACCCATTTTCAATACCAAAATACTGATCCAAATACAAAGATAGTTTTTCTTGGAAGAAAACATTAAATATTTCAAAGTAATCTAGAAATAAAATAATTTCCTTGGTGGTGGAAAAAAAAATTTCGTTGTGTATGTTAATATTAGAACATTCTTTTTATCATTTTTCAATACATTTTATATAAAACATGTAAAAAGATTAATTTTTAAAACCATTTAAAATAAAGTTAAAAGAGACATAAATGTACATTAGAAATCTGTTATGTCCATATAATGTTTTTTATAAAAACATTTTAAAAATATGGTCATGGAAAAAAATATTTATTGGAAAACATTAAAAGATATTTTTTTATGAAAAGTCTTTTATCACTTTAGATATATTTGAATCATAAGCCCCATGAAATAATAAAATTTAAAAAACTATAAATAAAATTATAATATATAAATAAATGATATAACATGTCAAAGGGGATGTATATACACCTCTTAAAATAGTATAGGTGTATAACATCAAAATATGCCTCAATGAAAGTAAATTGAGATGAAGTACCTTACCTTGACCATAATTTGTCAAGAATGTATTTATATTACTAAATAATAAACCTATGTTAATTAATTAATTTATTGAATTTATTTTTTAAACATTATTATTAATTTGATTTCACTTATTTTAATTCTATATATAATTACTTAATAAATTAAGTTTACGTTAGTTGTTTTGAGTACATTCAACTTATGTGTCCAAAATGATAATGGTGGGTAGACTATTATAAAAGAGGAAATTGTTTAAACATTTAAATAATCATAATTATTATATTATTATCTTATTTATACATTAATTATACTTCTATTATCAACATTTAAATTTATTTTGATAAATGAAGTACGTTGCGATTATGGAGACGGTAGGTCGTATATACGTATGAGCAACGTTTTCATTTTTTGACAATCATTATGGAAAATCATAAAGTAAAAAATTTACATTTATAAAATAATAAAATCATATATATCATATTTGTTCATTAATTATACTTATATATATCATACATGTTCTGTGGTGATGAAAAAGGAGTCACATCACTTCATGAAGGCGGTAATCCACCTATACACGAACAACGTTATATGTTTTTCAGTGAGTGAAAGGAAACAAAATAAAATGATATAGTATATTTTTATAATGATGAATATTTCATGAATATAATTAATATTCAATGTATATCACAAATATTAATTATATTTACCCTTATTACCTTTCATGTGAAGAGTTAGTGAAAATGAATCACACTATTCGTGAGATGGTAGTCCGTCGTACACATGTATGACGTTATCATATCCCATACTGAATAGAAATTATATTTATATATATATATATGATATAATTAATCCATAGGTATAATTATGTTATAAACATCACATACATACTTTAGATACATCATCATGTCCAACTATAAGTTGTGTTAATGGATAAACAAATGAAATCAGTTCGCGAGGTGATAGTCCATCGTACACGTGAATGGTGATTTTATAACCTACTTGATGCATTTAGAGTTATTTTTAGGTCATGAAAATATTATAAAAATATCCCAATATATTTAATATACATTTGTTTTTATATCATCATGGTCAATAATGTATTTTAGGAGGTGGAGAAAGAAATAAAATTAAAATTCTCATTGAAGAATGTTACGACTTATTCAGGTATCCTCCTTAGGTTTGCACCAAAATCCTTATTAGGTTGGATTTATTCCAAAATTAATTCTTATAGTATGATAGGATATAATTTTTAAGTTATTTTGGATGGTATTTTCCAAATTAAATAGGTTTTATGGTGTTAATAAATGAGAAGAAGGGGGGTATTTTATAAGTGAGGTGAGGGGCATACTATTTATTCTTTAAAAGGATTCAATCATACACATGTTTTTAACATGAGAAAAGACTAAATATGAACCATTATTTAACATAGAATAGTTTTGTTTTAAATATGGCTATAAATTTGGTTTTGAAAAAATATAGGTCATTTTTAACACTTATCTTTTTAGTTTAACCACATTGTAAATACATTTTTACCTAAACCACAGAAATTAATTTTTACTATTTTTACTGTTAATTTTCGTCAAAAAATAAATTAAATTTATTAGAAAAAACAAATTATTAATATTATAAATGCAAAACCCATTTTTTTAAATTCAATTCATAGAAGTGAAAAAATTTAATTTAAAATAATCCCACGATCGTGATGAGAAAGCAGGGCTTTAAAAAAAATGTTCCAAATTTTATAATATTTTTATATAAAAATTAAACATTTAGATGATTAAAATGTCCTAAATTGGGTTAATTTATATAAATATTTTTAATTTTACTTTTAAGAAATACAAATATAATTTAATATTATAAATAATTTTTAAAAAATAAGTTTTCAATTAAAATTCAGTATTTTTTACTATTCATGAAAAAATAAATTTTTTTCGAAAAAAATCAAATTTAACCCTAGGATAATTTTGGTATTATGATATAAAAATTAAAAATTATTTAGCAATATACTTTTTTAAAATTTGATAAAAATTAATTTTAAATTATCTGCGCAAAGCACGACTGAACCATATTTTAGAAAAAATACACCTTTTTAGAAACAATTTCATTTTCATTAAAATGATTCTTATTTTATTTATAATAAATAGATACCCATATTATTTATTTTTAAACCGTATAATTTTCATAATTTAGCTATTGCTATTCATACTCACCAGTTTAACGACTACTTTATAATGGTAATGTATAAATAATAATATTTTAATAGAGTATCACATTTTATTCAAACTCGGTGTTGCATTCATTAAAATATATAAAAGTGATTGAATTTATTTAAAATTTAATGTATCATAATTTCATGGGGTATCAAATTCTTGTCTAAGATGAGTGTTGTGTGTTGTTTACTCTGTTGAACATAAATGAATTCTTTTAAAATATCAGGGTGTTACATTTAAACTTATATTTAGGAAAAAATGTTAGTTATTTCTTTCTTAAACCCCATTTATTTTCATCTAATAAATTTATTTCTAGGGCTTATATGTCAATTTTACATTTTATATCCCTTTGGTTAATAATTCAACCAAAAGGGTGTTTGTAAGTGGAATAGATCATATCTCTTATTTTTGGTTAGGAATATTTCTCCTCAATGTCCATATTTTATATATTACATTATGGATATTCTTATATATAACTTAATAATTTAATAAGGTCATTTTATATTAACATTGAATTTATGTACAAAGGTTTTTAAGGAGTATTTTTAAACATTTTTTTTTCATAAGAGTCTTTTTTTTTACTTTAATTTCAATACCAAAAGTTTAAAATTTGTATTCTTTTTTAACACTTTACGTATGGAAAATTTTTCTGAATTTTATAAAAGTTTTCATAACGTAGATTCCTATCAAAGAATTCATGGTCTTCCAAAGTAATATCTATTCACACTATTTTTTAAAATTTTCATTTTAAATTAAATGTCTTCAAATAAGATAATATTTGTTCTTATTTTACAAAGTAATTTTTAATGTTCTTATAAATAAGTTTTTCATATTTTACAAAATATTTTAAAATTTATTATGATTTACTATATATATTCTCTAATGATATCGTCCACTTTCTTTATTTGGATGACTTATGATCATATCATGTGTAAATTTTCTAGAAACCCATTTGTTTCTCAAGGGAAAATAAGCTCTGGTGGGTTTATGTAAAAATATGTATGTTTTATCATTATGAGATGGTTGGGTCATTTATAACCCTCTAATACATTAGGTAAAGTTTTATATCACATGATATAAGGTTATGAAACACTGGTGGTTTCCCCGAACCTAATAGGTTGTGGTACACAGGTGGTTATCCCCAACATAAAATGGGACATGGGTGGTTAACCTAAGACAAAAAATGTACATAGGTTGTTATCCCAATCCTAAAAGGGTACATGGATTGTTATCCCAAGCCTAAAAAATAACATAGGTGGTTGGACCATGCTTAAAAAGGTAGACAGGTGGTTAGACCAAGAATACTATTTTATGCAAAGGTAGTTATCCTAGTCCAAGATGTGATGAAATCCATGGTAGTTAACCTTGATCCAAATTTTATACTCATATTCATTCTATATTCTTATGTTATTCAGCATACCTATGTCTTGTTCACATATTATTTAATCATTATTCCAAACTTTTTTTACTCATGTCTCATGTTATGCAAAAATATTTTTTCCATGATTGATGAATTATGATATATGTTTTTTTGGACGTGATTCACCATTGTTATGAACATTGATTATGTTCTCATACTAACATTATCATATTATTCTTTTTTATTATCATTTCATGTTATTTTTTATTTTTACCCTTACTAATGATTTGATATCACCTCTTTCTTATGTTTCTATTCCCCTGGATATGAATAAGTGGATTATGTATAAAATGTATAGAAGCATATCATGTGTGAAGAAGAATATAGGATTTATCAAAGACTTATAATAAAATAATGATACCAAATATCTAATATCTAAAGACACTAAATATTTAGTTTCTGGGATTGTGTATAATTTTTTGAGAGGTAATGTTTGATGATGTAAAATATATGAGTGATTTTCTCTAGTATTCTCACTTGGTATTGAAGCATAAGTTTAAAGTATTTATTTTATAATTGGATTCAGGAGTATAGGATTGGTTCTATTTTGTTTCTATCAAAACATATGTGTAATTTTTGTATTTTATCACCATATTTGAGAGTACCAGTTTGGGGAACCTCAATTGACATAAGGGTAGGGTTTAGTTATTTTAAGAATTATATTACAAAGAATAAGGCGATACAAACATAAATCTACCTATGATGAATAAAAATTGATATTAGATAAACCTAAAATGTCATTAAAATGAAGGTTCCATAATTTAGGATATATTAGGATTGATTTATATTCTCATATTATTACATAAATTAATTATTGTTTCATGATACACACAGTAAACAATTTGGTTATAGTCAATGGGTAGAACCAAGAGTAATAAACATAATAATATGTGTGATTTTAGAAATGAGATGTAAAATGGAATGAGAGGAGTGAAAACCTTTATGGAAATTCTATCCCAGGTTCTAAATAATAACCTAAACTATGGCAGTCTTCTAAACACTCTAAATAAGGTGAAAGATGATATTGAGTCTTTCAGGATATAATGAACAAAATTATTAAGTGGATATTTTGATACACTTATTTATGAGAAATGGATCAACACAATAGAAAATATATTCTCCATCTTCCAATGTTTGGATCTTGAAATTTTTATTTTAGTAATTTATCATTTATAAGGTGAATCTGATCAATGATGGACCCAAATAAACAACACAATGAAAGAGAATGAAATAGACTATATAGAATCAGTGGAGTTTAAGAAGTTATCTTTCAATAAACATTTTCCACAAACTCTTTACACTAAAATGTGGAGAGAACTCCTTAATATTAAATAAAATGATGATAAATTCATTATTACATATGAAGTAAACTTCAAAGTACATGTAAGTTATTATTATAGTTTTATCATTGACCTTGAAAGAAAAATATACTATTTATTTAGTGTCTTGAAACAAAACACATTGGCTATAAGGGACTATAGTAGTTTTGAAGAAGTTTTCAAATGTTATCTGAAGGTAGAAATATATATTCGAGACTCTTTCCATTCTAAAAATTTAGTGGATATGAAGATAAAAATGGTATTTCAAGTAAAAAAAAATGATAAGACCCGTAGATAAAATAAAAATAGTCTTTTTATAAAATAATATTTTGGGAATAAGCATGGTGAATTTACTAAACGGGGCATATAAATGCGTCATGTGTATAAGAGAGGTCATTGATCACATAAAGGACTAAAAAATATGAAGATGATAACTGACAAAATAGATATAGGTAAATATTATCCTAATTCACCACCCACCATCCACTTATTCAACATTAATGAGTTTTTTGCATTATGCTTACAATTTCACCAAATGAAGGGTTAATGGTGATAATCGATGTTAATAATATCCTAATATAAGTTTCAAAAAGAACTTTTTTTCAATCAAAACTGCTGAATTGGGTCACAAAAATTAAGTGGTGTAAGGTACCCTCATCATCCACTCTGTAAATACAAATTTATTATTTTATTTTGGTTCTAACCACTCTTTCATATCTGTGAAGATTTATAACAACATCAAATCATAACATTGATGATTAGATATTTAACTATTTTTTAAAACTAATATTGGTGCCATGATTTCATCCCAAATCTATAACTTGTATCCAATTAAAGATTCATTGAATTTTATTCTTAAAAATATTATTTTTCTACCTTTAGTTAAATTTTATGTGATTTTTTTCATTGATTGGATCTCCCTATATAGATCCCACGTCAATTGTTGAGATAAGAAAATCATATTTCATAGTAAAAATCAACTTGTAATCATATAATAGTGTAAAGACAAATATGAACACCCTATGAGAATTTTTTCCTTCATATGTGTCTTAATACCCAATCATGAGGGGTAATTTTCTCAAATTATTGAGGAGGAACACAATTTTTGGGATATTCCTACTATAAGGGGAAAATGAGTTTCCATGTCTTACCTAAGATAGTGAGGTTGATATGTCATTATAAATTATATCATTTTTCTTGTAAATCTTATGGATACACTAAACTATTTTCATCAATAATAGATAATTAAAATCATAAGGATGAAATTTAATTGAGGGGGTAGAATGCAACCCCATGGTATTTTCATATGAATTATAATTTAACCAAATACTATTTTGGATAGATTTTTTCACATGAAACACTAAACTAAAATTTCATACAATAAATTTATTGATATTAAATATTGAACCACATGTTAAACATTAATACATTATGAAAATATATTATTAAACATAATTTAGATGATAATAAGATGAATAAATGCACAAGTAAATAAAAACACCATAAACATTAAATAACCATGGTTTTACATAAATATAATAACCTTCAATACAACTTTGGAAAGAATGAAAAGAATTATAAATACAATAGACATGCTAAGAGAGAAGAAAATGGGACAAAATATTTTAGTGATATTTTTAAGGCTATATATAGGAATTGATTATGAACATTAGATAAATCACCATTAGAAATATGGTTACTAAAAATAGGGTCATTGTAAATTTTGTTGTTTATATGAAAAAATGTAATAGGTATATTGAATATATGCAATTGTTAGTAAAAGATTGAAAATAATATAAGTCACAAATGATGAATAATGAATCAATAAAGATTTATTATAAAAATATACTTTTATTTATGTGATATTGGAAGATCGAGAAACCATATTATTTCAAAAGATAATCATTTTTTGTATTTAGGTTCATTTATGCAATGTTATAGAGATATTAATGTGAATTTAACTCATAGGATTCAAACTAGATGGATAAAATATATAAATATTTACATGGTATTTTGTTATGGTAAATTTTTTTTGAAATTTAAGGGAATATTTTATAAAACAATTATTAGACTAACTATTCTATATGGTGGTGAGTGTTGGCCTTTTATGAGACATCTTGAATAAAAACTAATGGAAGTAGAAATGAACATTTTAAGATGGTAATGTAATAATTATAAGTTGGTTAGGATTATAAATTAATGTATTTAAGATAAAATTATAGTGTCTCTGATCGATGAGAAGATGACTGACACCAGATTAAGATTTTTTGACATATTAAAATAAGACATAAGGATTCACCTACAAATTGGGTAAACATAATGATTAATTCATTTATTAAAATTGGTAGGTCTATAACTAAAAGGAATATTAAACAAAAAATTAAATATGATCTTATTCTAAATGGTTTCAATGAATTTATAATTGTTAATAGAGATAATTAGCGATGTTTGATCCATGCATCCAACCCCATTTAATTGTTTTTAAGACATGTTTTTTGTTGTTGTAAAAATATGTTTTAGGAATTATATGTTATTATTATTATTATTAAAAAATTATTTCCATTAAATGGATTGATAAGAATGAATGACTTGTAAAATATATAAATATCATCCATCAAATAATTAATGAACTCTAAATAATACTAATTTAATTTTTCATGGTTGATTAAATATGATTTATTTATTTATTATATATTATATGTTTTATTTAAATGTTAAATTTATCTAATTATAATAAATTTAATGAAATTAATTGATTATATATATATAAATTAATTAACAATAATTTAATGATTTTAAATTGGTTATAAGTAATAAAAAAATATTTTAATATTAAAAAGAGATGTTTTTTCAAAGGATTTTAAGTGTTATTCATTATTATCTCAATAAATTAATGTATAATATTTCAATTGATAAATTTTATGAAGTATTTCAATTTATAATCAAATATATTGACACTCATTTAATTTTTAATTTATATGAAATATTATTAAGTACAGATAATTCTTAGAAAGTTATTTTTCTATAATTTTTTTTCAATATATTTTATGATTTGATTAAAATTATAAATTTCTAAAATTTATAAATTTAATTGGATTAAATAGAGTCAAAATTTTTAATAATAACATGAAAATTACATAAGGTGGTCAATTTCATTCATATTCATAAAAATAAGTTACTTAGGTAAAAATTGGGTTTCTATTGTAAAGGTAGAATGATATAAAAAGGGGTTAAACTATGTGGTAAATGCTTAAAATAACATAAAATACTATCTATAAATGTATGTATGATGAATTTATTAAAAAATATTATTCAAAATGCATTATTTTTTTCACTTTTTATCAATTTTCTTAAAATGATTTTTCTTTCACATTATGGAATGAGTATTTATAAAGTTTCCACCCCTCTCACATATAAAATGACACCTTTCCCAGACCTTCTAATCTATTAATATTTTTATTTATCTAATATATGAAAAAATTTCCTCTTTAAAATCCTTATTCGACTTTTTAAATATTTAATTTTCAATAATGAATCCTAAATCCTTCTTTTTAAAGCAACTCGTGTCGGGAAAGAGAAAATTCATCAACATAAGAACACAGTTCCTTATCAAAATTTTCAATTAACTTATCACATAAAAATTATAAATATAATTTTACACTATGATTTTTTAATATTAACACCATGTTTATTATTAAATCATAATATTATAACAAATTCATTTATTAATCATACACATATAATGATTATAACATGTTCTTTTTTGGTCTGGTTTAACCACTTACATTAATGGTTCTAGAAATTTCCATCATGGATTAATATGGAAAAATAATTACTATTATTATATGATATTAATATGAAAATAATGTCTCCTTAATTTTTTTGGGGTTTTGGTATCAATATTTAACTAATTATTATTATATGACCTTATGTTTGTTAAAAATCACTCAAACAAGCACATTATGGATTTCATCTTTGAGAAATGTACCGTAAAATACCATGTAATGAACATGGAGAATCATAAAAAAATTATTAATGTATATTGATGTGACTTTAATATTTTATAGATTATGAACTCATGAATATTTAATGATGACTGACACCATTATACCAAAACAGACAAGGAATGGATGAAACTACTAGAAAATGATGATAAATATTGAATACAAATAAGTATTAAATATACACTATATAGATATAAAATATTAATAAAAATTTTACAAAAATTAATAATGTCATTAAATAAAATTTTAATGATTCTTATTTTATTATATTGTATGTTAGAGTGCATTTGAACGAACATGAATTGAAGGTATGGGTTTTCTCTTCTCAATTTACATTTATTAAGTAAACTCTATATAGATCACTTATTTTATTTTATGATGTATATATAAATACCATGCATTTTTTTGATCATAAGTTTCATTAAATTCATGGTACTTATTAGTCCATATCATGTTTTCTCTTTCAAGCTATTTTGATTCAAAAGTTACCATAGTCGTAAGGGTTTTCTAATCAGAATTTTATTTTTCATAGATATAAGTTCTATATTCACCACCTAACTTATTTTTGTTGTTGTATATAATAGACATGAATTTTTTTATCATAATTTTAATTAAAATAATTGTATTTAGAATCCATCTCAGGTTCTCTCTCTCAAGGGATTTTGATTCAAAAGTTACTAAAGTCATAAGAGTTTCATTTCCAATCTAACTTTCAAATCAAGATTATGTAAGTATGAACTCATATTTGGGGGAAAATTTATTATTTATCTATTAAACCCCATATAATTTCTTCACTACTAGTTATTTCATTAGATTTTATGTATCTTTACAATTTAATCTCCCTTGGCTTCATAATTTTACTGAAATGTTTTTTGTTAGTGAAGAAGGCCTTATCTTTTCTTTTTGGCCTGGAATATTCCTCTTCCATATCCATATTCTCTATATTATTTTATAGATATACTTACCCACGATTAAATGACTGACTAATTCTATTTTTTAATTAAATATCAATCACATTATAAGGGTATTTAAGAAATCTTCTTAATTTTTTTTTCTTACTAGTCATTTTCTGTCAATCTGAATTTCTTTACAAAAGTGTGAGAGAATTATTCCTTTTTAGAAATTCCCACAAGATTTAATTTTAATTATTTTATAACCATTTTAAGAAATTAAAATTCTTATACATATTTTAATGGGTTTTTAACATAATATATGTTCCCAATTTTTGGTGAATTGTTTTTTTAATAAACATTATCAAAAGACAAGGATATTTCTTCTTATTTTTTCATAGATATTTTCTAATTAACTTATAAAATGGTTTTTTCATATATGACGAAATAATTTAATATTTATTATTATTCACTAGTGATATGATTTAATGATACCATCCAACTTATATCTTGGGATGGATTATGATCATGTCTTGTGTCAATTTTCATGAACCCTTTTTTTTCTAGGGGTTAAAATTTCAATAGTGGATTCATGAAGGTTTTTATGTTCAAGTGGCACATAGATATATGGTTTATAATTATGATATGGGTGGTTATATTATTTCCATAAAATTTATTTGGTAATGTTTTATATCTCATGAGATAAGGTTGTGGTATACTGGTGGTTAGCCCAATCCCTAAAAGTTATGGCACAAAAGTGGTTAGAGTAACCCTCAAATGGTATTTCAGTGGTTATCTTAAGCCTAAAAAGGTACATAGATGGTTAAAAAATCCTAGAAATGTACAAGGGTGGTAATATAAATCATAAAAAAGGTGCAAGACTAGTTATCCCTAGCCTAGAAAGGTACATTAGTGGTTCTACCAAGCTTGTTATTTTATGTCTAGGTAGATATCTTAGTATAATATGTGAGGGAATTAATGGTGGTTAAAATTGGTACATTTTCTATATATTGAAACATTGGGTTCCCTATACCCAAAATGAAAGTAATTTTTTATTAATAAATCATGTATAATGATATTTATTCATAATCTATACTTTCTATAATAATTTTAACACTTTCGCATCCACTATTTTATAGTAATACCTTTATACTATTTATTATATCAACATGTTATAGAAATTCACAAATATAATGATAAACTTTATATAATATGAAAATAATATTAAGCATATATCCTATGGTCTCAATACATCATATTGACCGGACCCAAATGATGTCTTACCATTAGGTGTTAATGTAGAGACCCGAAGCCTGACGTACTTGGACATTACATTACTTTTGCGGAATACTTAGTACATAACAAAAACACACACACAGGGATCATAATAGTTTAGTGTCTTTGGAAACACGGAATATAATCTTCTAATCCTGGTGAAAGATCTTCAACATCTCCCATAAAGATCTTCTTTTTTTATACCTAAAACCTTTCTTTATATCCTGGGGAAAAGAAAACATAAAAGGGTGAGCTCAAATGCTCAGTAAGGGTAAACAAAAGAAATATCAATCCCATCATATACATAAGAATATAGCTTTTGGAAACCTTAACCTGCAAAAGAGATCATAATATCATAACATGGGATAAATCATAGAAGTGAAATTTAATCCCAATAATCACAAATTAAAACATGAAACTTTGTGGCATACACACATAATCATCATTTCTTGTTAGTCAAGACTCATTTCCAAGACTATCTTAGTGGACAAAGTCCCTTTCTGAACTGAGTCACCCTCGTTTCAGTCCTGTTTCACTGAACCGGTATAACCTACCATTCCATCCATGTCTATCACATGAGATATAAAATCTTTACCCAATGCATTGGAGGGAGATATAGGTCCCACCCATATCATAATGATACCATTCTTATGTGTGCCACAAAATCATAAATCATACATCATTGCATAACCCATGTAATACAAATGGGAATCTTAAACATCATGACATCATAAATCAATTCATATAAGATAAAGAAATTCATAAAAATAATTCCATCACAACATGATCAAATCAATGTAATAATAGGGATAAAAACAGAACCCTTTATTATCTTAGATGGAAAATAATTTTGATAAAACACTTGAACTCCATTCTTGAGGAAAATATCCTTTCTTCTTCAAAAACATTTTTCCTTTCTTAACATGTCATACGACTTTAAACTAAAAGAGGTTGATTAAAAATAAAATTTAAAACTTTTAAAGGAAGATTCTTGGAAATAATGTTTTAAAAATCCATTCATGCCGTATAAGTTAAAAAACATTCTTCATACTTTTGTTAGAAAAGTCAAAAAGTACCTCGTATGAAAAACGACAAAAGATTCCTTTCATATATTTTACTAAAAACTCACCAAAGGGTAAAATAGGTTTTAAACAATTGTAGGTGGATGGAAATAATATTACATATTGAGGGAACATGTATGTGGATGATAAAATACACCCCAGTAAATACCAAAGTATAAACAGTCTCAGATAAAAATGAGATTGTGATATTTCCCTTACCTTAGGTCCGACTTGCTTTGTAAGTGTCCTAACCTCCTGTATAATGATTTAAATCATGTTATTGACTTATTCCAGAATCATATTCATTGTTATTATATCATATATGGTCCACTTATGACTTTATATTACCCGTTCTTTTGTAAATTCATGTTAAAGTAGCGTTTTGGGTAAAATCGTCTCATTTGTCGTTCATGTTTTTAACTTGTAATTATTCATATGATTACTTAATTACAGAATATAAAAAATGATTTATATATATATATTCAGAATATACATATATAATAAATCAGTAAATGGAAAGAAATACACCATTCATGGAGACGGTAGTCCGTACATACGCATGAACGCTGCTTTCCTTTCCTTATTGCCTTGAATGGAAGTAAGTAGATGACATATATATATATATATATATACATAAATCCAGTAGATTTACCATGTCATATATTACATTATTATTCATTATATATAATTTATAATCATTCTGGAATGGTTAACATGGATAATGAATCTCATCGCATCGTGGAGACGGTAGTCCGTACGTACGCACGAGCGATGATATCGTTCCCATGGTCGTGGAATTGTGTTGAAGTGTATGTATACTATTTCAGTATCAATATCACTTTATAATAATCATATATAGTTAATCATTACACCATTATACCCATCCTATTAAGGGGGTGGCGGAAAATAGATTACACCACGACGTTGAGACGGTATTCCGTACGTACGCACGCGCGGTGATTTCATTTTCCGTAGGATGGATAGATGGGTAAATAGGGTTGTTTAATACTTATAATAACATATCAGTATATGAGTGATACTGATGTTATTACTTCATAATGAAACAACTAAAGAAGAAGTTGAAGAAGAAAGAAATTGGAAAGGATCGGTAATGGATATTACCACTTCTTTGAAGTGCTTCTTTGAGACCTCCTTTTAGGGCACTAAAAATGGTCTTTTAAGAAGACCAGTACCTCTAGGATGATACTAGTGAAGTGTAGAAGAGATTTTGGCAGGTTTTGGCCGAGCTTTAATGCTCAAATTGGTGTGAGGAGGAGAGGGAGGAGGTTCCCTTTTATAAGGGAGGAGAGGGGCACCTTTGGAATAACTAAAAATATTATTTTATTATAAAGCCAAATTCGGTTTTAAATAGCTCCAAATTGATTTATTTCGAAGATAAGGTGGGTATGGGTATAAATCCTCTCATCCAATAGGATTTAGACAAGTTTAGGTTATTATTTTAACCTTATCAATTAGATTTAACTCTAAGTTAAATTATTTAACTTTTACCGTGTCTTTTTGTTTTCTTACACTATATGGTTAATAAACTTACTATATCAAGCCAAACGAACCCCAAGTTGTTTATTATTAATATATCTATCCTTATCTAAGTCATTTGTCCGATCCTTAGATTTTTAGGAATTAAATAACAATTAATAATATAATATTTGTTTTAAAAACTAATTTATGTCAATTTTGACAATATTTGGTACATGATTTTTATTAAATTTCTAACAGAATGATAAGTTCGAACCAAGTTACTTATATCAACAATAACATGTCATATTAACCTATAAAATTAGTTTATGTCATAAAAAGGCTCAAATTACATTTTTTTGGGCATTTATAACATCAATTATGTTAATATTTTCTTAAAAAGGTAATTACTGCATCATCATTGTGTCATAAATAAATTAAATTATTTAAAGTATAAAAATTACAAATAAAATATCATTATGTAGGAAATCGTCTTATCTTTCTAATGAATATTTATAGTCGAAATTATATTATGTATAACCATATATTAAAAATGTTTTAGTAAATAAACTTTGATTTTAACTCTTTTAACTCTTCTTTGAATTAAATAATAATAAATGTCCTAATCTAATCCAAGTGGGCCTAAATGATAATATTTTACACTTAAGGTTGTTTTTTGGTCGATATACACTTGTCCAATAGGATTAGGACATGTTTTAGGGTAATATTAATATCATTTGTACCCTTAATTACCCTATTTACCTTTAACCATGGTAAATAAAAGTAAAAAGTTACTATCCACCCAAAAATATTTTCATCTCATTGAACCACATTTTACTTACTGACATCAACCGTGTCTCTCGGATTTTTTAAATTCCATTCACAGAAGCGGTAAAATTAAGATTTATGAAAAAATTAATTTTTTTAACACTCACTTAGTAGTTTCACTATTCATCAAAAATTGAAGTTTTTCAGAAAAATGCCAAAATTTCACCCTAAGCTATAATTGATATTCTGAATTCAAAAATGAATTCTATTTTACAAAATTACCAACATATAGGTTTCATTAATTAATTTTATAATTAATTTCTGCTGTCACAACAAATAGTGTGTTTTTAAGAGATAATAACTATCAAAAGATTAACACTTGTTTATGTCTGGTGTAAATGTGAAATTACATCCAATGACCAACATTGTATTGAATTGTAAAAATATATTCTAAATATTCTTTAAAACCACTCAAATTAATAATTTATCACTATTAATTATTTCGATTAAAAAAGTTGTTTTTAATTATAATTTAGTAATTTTCACTATTCATTAGAAAATGCAAGTTATTCGAAAAGTACCAAAATTTCACCCTATGCTAATTTTGATATTACGAATCCAAAAATGAATTCCATTTTGGAAAATAAAATATACAAAATTTCAAAAAGTGGTTATTACTATTCATAACGGCTAGTTTTAATAATATTTTAATAGCATATTGTTGTTTAGTGAAACTCAGTATTACGTACTACACACGCTATCGAGGAAGGTCGTGATTGCGTGTAATGCAAGGAAAGTCAAGGATGTGTGTTGTGCAAGCTCCTTTTGGTGTAGCGTACAACAAAAGACATTAATAAAATTAAAAAGAATATTTTTCATAAAATCTCGGGCTGTTACATTCTACCCCCCTTAAAATGAATTTCGCCCTCGAAATTCGTCTGGGTTATAAATGGTTTACTACTAGAAAGTTTGTTTAATAGAAACCCACATCGTAAAAAGGGAATACCAAAACTAATATTTAAAAACAAAGGTATGAAATGTAACGTTTACCCAAATAAACTAATCATTGGGTTTCCACATAGGTGAAAATATGGATATGGAAGAGAAATCTAACCATCATGTTCTGATGGAGAGTTGTAGAGAACATGGCTATGGAAAAGCCAGTAATCACAAATCCATAGATTTGTGATGATATAAGGTACCATCTAATTTACCGGATATAAGGGCACTAGGAAAACATTTTTTTGGTTTTCAAGATCATTTCCCTAAAGTTGAAGAATTTGAATTAGAATAAATACTTACTTTATTTTGGTACAATCTCACTGTTGTTTGTACTTTGAACAATTTCCACTTCATCTCTTAAAGAAATGAAGTTGAATTTGTTATTCATGAAGTGTTAATTGATCATGTGATAGAATGATGGGTCATTCCATCTGTCTCAAACAAAAGGTTAGAAAAGTTATCAAAAAATACATAAGTCCATATATAGTGAGATTAATCATATATGGTTCCTAAAATGGGCTTATACTTCATATATCGTACTGGTTAATAAAAAAAACTAGTTTCTACTAAACAGGGACTTCTTGTAGGCCAGTGGTAGGCGATAAAGGCCAGTCGCACTTCAGTTGTGGGTTCGATTCCCACAGCCTTGTCCGACGCGATGGGCTGTCGCCCATCCTGCAGGTTGTCCTTTTTATAAAACTATATTACTATAACATCCCATCAATAATTTCAAAAAAACTTCTATCCTTAAACAATACTAACTTATATCCAACATAATCCATTCCAATCTTTAGGCTTATCCATAATACTGCAGTCCACTCTCATAACATAGTGAAAACGATTACCAGAGATTTAATACCATCGTTGATTCCAATATAACATAAGATATGTTTTGTTGGTCACATTCCAATCATTCAAAGTCCTTAATCATGTATTCTCTTGAATAACCATTGAAACTTAGTGAAAACATGAATGCAGTTAAAAGTTAACACTTTCCACATATCAAAATCCTCAAAATTCTATATACTCAAACCATGATATCACTTAGTCTTTATATCAATCATGATCTCATGAATATTGTTAAACATTTCATTTTCTCGTTTTCCCTTCATTATGTGCATATCATATTATTTCCAAAAAATATCTCAATCACTTTGAATACCACATTATACCAACACATAAATATTCCAATACTTTATGATACCACATTATTTTGGAATCCAATTACATAAACACTTAATCATTCCACCACATCGTTGTCATATTCGACATCGCCAATAGTGATCGCATGTGACTTCCCTTTGTCCTTTGCCTTCAGTGGTTGCTCATGTTGATCATCACTAACCCTTGGATTAGGGCATTTATTAGCATAATGCCCCATTTCCTTGCACATGAAGCATTGAAGTGTTGGTGGTGCGTTCTCTGTAGTGTTTGATTTATTCACATCATTAGAATCCCTTTTTCCATTACTTCGACACTCAGCTGCTCGATGACCTTCTTTTCCACACTTAAAACATTTTCTAGTCCCTTTAAGACAATCTCCACCATGCTTCTTTCCACACTTTGTTCATAAGGAAACATTCATCTTCTTTTCACCCTTATTATGAGATTTCTCCTTGAACTCCATATTTCGTTTCTTGTCAAAACCATGAGATGGATATGTAACACCAACTTACATTTCTACCTTGATAGCACAACGCACAATTTCTTCATAGATACTGAAGTCTCTTATAGCTAATTCCCTTCGAAGACTTGGTTTTAAGCCACTGAAAAATTGATCAACTTTACATTCAGGTTGGATGATAATGCCAGATGCATACCTCACAAGTCTTGTAAAATTTGCTTCGTATATACCAACAGATTCATCATCCTTCTGCTTCAGCTCAAGAAACTCCTTTTCCATCTTTGTTCGAAGAATATGAGGGAAGTACTTACTGAAAAACAAGTTCTTGAACTCATCCCATTCCATGGACTCAATTTCATCTCTTGGCCTCATATTCTTGATAAGATTCCACCATTTATCAGATTCACCTTCCAAACAATATACTGCTAAGATGACTTTATCATGTTCAGAACATTGAAGAACTGAAAATATCTTTTTAGTAGCACTGATCCATTGTTCAGCAACAAGTGGATTAGAAGACCCACTGAAAGAAGGTGGACGTTGCCTCATGAAGGACTCAATAGAATATTGTTCCCTTCTCTGCTCATTTGGAAGTCCAGAATGATTCACAGCTTGTGTAAGTATAGAAATAAGATTCTTCCCTCCATCTCCAATAACATTTGTTTGTTTAGGTGGACAATCATTGCATTTTCCATTGCATTGATCAACACGGTTCCTTCGGGTTCCATCCATCGTCTAAAACCCAAAAAGAATAGTGTGGGAGGTAAAAATCATGCTAGGGAAAACAACATAATAAAGGGGGAGTACCTTCAATATCTAACATCTTAGGTTTAATTCTATGATCGTTAGCGTAGTTCTAGTACTGTAACCTATACGTATACTTAACCTTAGGGACATCCCTAGACATACCTTCGAAATATCTCTAGGTATCCCACTAATATTTTCGCATCCTAGTTTCCAAAAGTTGACTAAACCTTTCCTCTAATACCAACTGTAGAGACCCGAAGCCTGACGTACATGGACATTACATTACTTTTGTGGAATACTTAGTACATAACAAAAACACACACATAAGGATCGTAACAGTTTAGTGTCTTTGGAAACTCAGAATATAATCTTCTATTCCTGGTGAAAGATCTTCAATATCTCCTATAAAGATCTTATTTTTTTTATACCTAAAACCTTTCTTTATATCCTGGGGAAAAGAAAACATAAAAGGGTGAGATCAAATGCTCAGTAAGGGTAAACAAAAGAAATATCAATCACATCATATACATAAGAATATAGCTTTTGGAAACCTTAACCTGCAAAAGAGCTCATAATATCATAACATGGGATAAATCATATAAGTGAAATGTAATCCCAATAATCACAACTTAAAACATGAAACTTTGTGGCATACACACATAATCATCATTTCTTGTTAGTCAAGACTCATTTCCAAGACTATCATAGTGGACAAAGTCCCTTTCTGAACCGAGTCACCCTCGTTTCAGTCCTGTTTCACTGAACCAGTATAACCTACCATTCCAGCCATGTCTATCTCATGAGATATAAAATCTTTACCCAATGCATTGGAGGGAAATATAGGTCCCACCCATCTCATAATGATACCATTCTTATGTGTGCCACAAAATCATAAATCATACATCATTGCATAACCCATGTAATACAAATGGGAATCTTAAACATCATGACATCATAAATAAATTCATATAAGATAAAGAAATTCATAAAAATAATTCCATCACAACATGATCAAATCAATGTAATAATAGGGATAAAAACAGAACCCTTTATTATCTTAGATGGAAAATAATTTTGATAAAACACTTGAACTCCATTCTTGAGGAAAATATCCTTTCTTCTTCAAAAACATTTTTCCTTTCTTAACATGTCATACGACTTTAAACTAAAAGAGGTTGATTAAAAATAAACTTGAAAACTTGTAAAGGAAGCTTCTTGGAAATAATGTTTTAAAAATCCATTCATGCCGTATAAGTTAAAAAAACATTCTTCATACTTTTGTCGGAAAAGTCAAAAAGTACCTCGTACGAAAAACGACAAAAGATTCCTTTCATATCTTTTACTAAAAACTCACCAAAGGGTAAAATAGGTTTTAAACAATTGTAGGTGGATGGAAATAATATTACATATTGAGGGAACATGGAAGTGGATGATAAAATACACCCCATTAAATACCAAAGTATAAACAGTCTCGGATAAAAATGAGATTGTGATATTTCCCTTACCTTAGGTCCGACTTGCTTTGTAAGTGTCCGAACCTCTTGTATAATGATTTAAATCATGTTATTGACTTATTACAGAATCATATTCATTGTTATTATATCATATATGGTCCACTTATGACTTTATATTACCTGTTCTTTTGTAAATTCATGTTAAAGTAGCGTTTTGGGTAAAATCGTCTCATTTGTCGTTCGTGTTTTTAACTTGTAATTATTCATCTGATTACTTAGATCATGATTACTTAATTCCAGAATATAAAACATGATATATATATATATATATATATATATTCAGAATATACATATATAATAAATCAGTAAATGGAAAGAAATACACTGTTCATGGAGACGGTAGTCCGTACGTACGCATGAACGCTGCTTTCCATTCCTTATTGTCTTGAATGGAAGTAAGTAGATGACATATATATATATACATAAATCCAGTAGATTTACCATGTCATATATTACATTATTATTCATTATATATACTTTATAATCATTCTGGAATGGTTAACATGGATAATGAATCTCATCGCGTCGTGGAGACGGTAGTCCGTACGTACGCACGAGCGATGATATCGTTCCCATGGTCGTGGAATTGTGTTGAAGTGTATGTATACTATTTCAGTATCAATATAACTTTATAATAATCATATATAGTTACTCATTACACCATTATACCCATCCTATTAAGGGCGTGGTGGAAAACAGATTACACCACGGCGTGGAGACGGTATTCCGTACGTACGCACGCGCGGTGATTTCATTTTCCGTAGGATGGATAGATGGTTAAATAGGTTTGTTTCATACTTATAATAAGATATCAGTATATGAGTGATACTGATGTTATTACTTCATAATGAAATAACTAAAGAAGAAGAAGTTGAAGAAGAAAGAAATTGTAAAGGATCGGTAATGGATATTACCTCTTCTTTGAAGTGCTTCTTTGAGACCTCCTTTTAGGGCACTAAAAATGGTCTTTTAAGAAGACCAGGACCTCTAGGATGATACTAGGGAAGTGGAAAAGAGATTTTGGCAGGGTTTGGCCGTGCTTGAATGCTCAAATTGGTGTGAGGAGGAGAGGGAGGAGGTTCCCTTTTATAAGGGAGGAGAGGGGCACCTTTGGAATAACAAAAAATATTATTTTATTATAAATCCAAATTCGGTTTTAAATAGCTCCAAATTAATTTATTTAGAAGCTAAGGTGGGGATGGGTCTAACCCCTCTCATAAAATAGTATTTAGACAAGTTTAGGTTATTATTTTAACCTTATCAATTAGATTTAACTCTAAGTTAAATAATATACCTTTTACCGTGTCTTTTTGTTTTCTTACACTATATGGTTAATAAACTTACTATATCAAGTCAAACGAACCCCAAGTTGTTTATTATTAATATATCTATCCTTATCTAAGTCATTTTTCCGAACCTTAGATTTTGAGGAATTAAATAACAATTAATAATATAATATTTGTCTTAAAAACTAATTTATGTCAATTTTGACACTATTTGGTACATGATTTTTATGAAATTTTTAACAGAATGATAAGTTCTAAAAAAAGTTACTTAAATCAACAATAACATGTCATATTAACCTATCAAATTAGTCTAAGTCATAAAAATTCTCAAATTACATTTATTTGGGCATTTATAACATCAATTATGTTAATATTTTCTTAAAAAGGTAATTACTGCATCATCGTTGTGTCATAAATAAATTAGATTATTTAAAGTATAAAAATTATAAATAAAATACCATTATGTAGGAAATATTTTTATATTTCTGATGAATATTTATAGTCGAAATTATATTATGTATAACCCTATATTAAAAATGTTTTAGTAAATAAACTTTGATTTTAACTCTTTTAACTCTTCTTTGAATTAAATAATAATAATGTCCTAATCTAATCCATGTGGGCTTACAAGATAATATTTTACACTTAAGGTTGTTTGTGGTCTAGATACACTTGTCCAATAGGATTATGACACGTGTTAGGGTAATATTAATATCATTTGTACCCTTAACTACCCTATTTACCTTTAACCATGGTAAATAAAAGTAAAAAGTTACTATTCACCAAATATTATTTTCATCTCATTGAACCACATTTTACTTACTGAAATAAACCATGTCTCTTGGATTTTTGAAATTCCATTCACAGAAGTGGTAAAATTAAAATTTATGAAAAAATTAATTTTTTTAACTACCACTTAGTAGTTTCACTATTCATCAAAAATTGAAGTTTTTCAGAAAAATGCCAAAATTTCACCCTAAGCTATAATTGATATTCCGAATAAAAAAATGATTTCTATTTTACAAAATTCCCAACATATAAGTTGCATTAATTAATTTTATAATTAATTTCTACTGTCACAACAAATAGCGTGTTTTTAAGAGATAATAACTATCAAAAGATTAACACTTGTTTATGTCTGGTGTAACTGTGAAAATACATCCAATGACCAAAATTGTATTGAATTGTAAAAATATATTCTAAATATACTTTAAAACCACTCAAATTAATAATTTATCACTATTAATTATTTCGATTAAAAAAGTTGTTTTTAATTATAATTTAGTAGTTTTCACTATTCATCAGAAAATGCAAGTTATCCGAAAAGTACCAAAATTTCACCCTAAGCTAATTTTGATATTACGAATCCAAAAATGAATTCCATTTTGAAAAATAAAATATAAAAAATTTCAAAAAGGGGTTATTACTATTCATAACAGCTAGTTTTAATAATATTTTAATAACATATCGTTGTTTAGTGAAACTCATTATTACGTACTACACACGCTATCGAGGAAGGTCACGATTGCGTGTAATGCAAGGTAAGTCAAGGATGTGTGTTGTGCAAGATCCTTTTGGTGTAGCGTACAACACAAGACATCAATATAATTAAAAATAATATTTTTCATAAAATCTCGGGCTGTTACAGTTAAGGTCTCACTGGCATTGAGACTTCTTATTATGAAGTTCCCTTTTGGTAATCTCGGGTAGAGGATATCATGAGGACTGCCTAGCTAATAAGAACACAACGTGTTTTAGGTGCCATTTATTACTATAATTTACAATAATGTGTATTGTTATCTTGAATTGATATAATTATTAATATGTATCATTTGATCAGGTACCCTAATTCAAGAGAAAAACCTTGACATTTATGTTGTTGTAAGGAAACTTGTGTGGGGTTGATTATAGGTGATATGGTATTGGATGAATGTTGAAGAAATATTTTTTCACTTCCAAAAGGATGAGATGTCTCAGGCCTAGTTAAATGGGATGGTAGTATATTTATTAAATCTATGTTCATGGTGGTTAAAGGTAAATCTATCTTGTAAGGCCATGAATAAATAATGCAATAAAGAATGATGATAAGAAGTGTGTGGCCTTATTTATGATATACCACAAGAAAAAGTGATTTTATTATATGATTTGTGTTTGTAAGAGGTTGTATTTTCTATTATTAAACCTCATCTCCTTAGGGGACTTGATGGGTTACTAGGATCTACTATTGGTTTAGGAGTATCACTCGCTACTATTGAGATAAGGGCCTAGAGGGTCACACACATTGTGTATTCAGATGCTTGACCAATTCTAGTGTATTAGAGTTTAGGATATGGTAGACCCCAAAACATTGGCTAGGGAAATGTCTACATCTATATAATCACAAATTAAATAGTTGAATTTAATATTATTTTAGTTTTGAATAAATACCATTTAATTTGTTTACTTATTATTTTCACAAGTTATTTAGTTAATATAATGAAAAATTATTTTTTCGAAATAATATTTAAATTTTAGCATTCAAGGTTTATTTAATATTTATGGGAGAGGCAAGTTAAGTTAATGACACATATTTTATCTTTTAATAATGTTTTGGTGTTACTAGTAGTTGATAAAATATCCAAAAAATTTGCAACAATTTTTAAGTGATGTTTGTGATGTTTTTTTGGTACGTTTAAAGGGTTAAATTACATAAAGGCTTAAATTAAATTTATGAAATTTTTAAATAAATTTTTTATTAATTTTTAATAATCAAAATTATAGTTAGAATGATTTTTTAAAAAAAAATCTCCATTCCACCTCTCTCTCTAATCTTGGAGATAGAAAGTGAAGGGAATATCAATAATTATTCAATCCAAGTTAAGGAATAATTAGTTTTATTTCCCACGATCATGAAGGCATCAAAGCAGCTTCTATTATCTTAGTTAGAACCATGATTTGTTAAGCATATGATTGATCATGCTTCTAGAGTGTATGTGGATGGTCAATAGGGTTCTAGGTTCGGATCCATCGAATGATTATCACTAATGAAAAACAAAATATTTTTTTTTATTAAAAATGTATGTGGCATGATTTTGATTTATTCTTTTTTTATTCTTCATGATTAATTAATTTTTACATGATTTTTTGTTGTATATGATATGGGGTATTCGATGTTTTATGTTTCTATAAAAATATGGAATTGAAAATTTTAAAATAACATTTTTCATACTTTATCAAAGCCTTCGGTTCATTAAATTATTATCAAATATACTATGAATTTAATTAAGTTGAATTTAAATTTAAATTTTCATTTATTAAATGAGATGACATAATTATGGTCCAACTACCTTAAATGGTGCTTTTATTAGAGTTTGTATGACTTATTTATAACCATCCAAAGATTAAAATTATAATTATCTAGGCTTAAATCAAAGAAAAAATATATATTTATATTTTTTTACTGGTTTAGGATAATTTCACAAAGGAAGAGTGTAATCAGGTTAGAGGTGATGGTCGAAACATTTTTCATAAATAATCTCCCAATCCAGGGTACCATATCTAGGATATCTGAGTTAATGTGTACTTTATTAAAAATACATTGAAAGATAGACACACACATAAAAACACACACATAAAAACACACACATATTATATATTATAGTATATATATATGTTCCTAAAAGGGGATGTTTTCCAAATATAATATATATTATAATATATAATATATATATATATATATGCACCTATATCATAGGCTTTAGAAAAGGGGGGGAGACTTTCGGGTAGCACAATCACCCCCTATGTGGAAAGAAGCTCTCCCTTTTGAGGGGGGAGAAAGGTAGCACCTTTAGGCATTATGTATTACAAAAAAAATTAAAAGTGCCACCCCATTAAGGGAACCATCCCCCTTTCTAGTGCATTGGGACCGACCCAACACCATGATCTAGTCAGCTTGACACTAGTTGGACCAATTCATGTTATATCTAACCTTCTCAGCCCTTCTAGGTATTTCCCCATAATCTGAAACCCCATCATGGGGATAGGGTTTAAATATTCCAAAGATCTCAGATAAATGTATAAAAAAATTATAAACATATATTAAAATATTTTGAATTTAAATTGAACTTTTCTTGTGACCATACACAAATTGTTTTGTGAATTAAAATTATTTTAATTTATTTTAATTCATAAAAAACAACTTTTATGTTGAATTCATCACAAATTAAATTTATTTACATGATTTTAAAGCATACTGACTGATAAAATTCAATATATCATCCAATGTTTTACTGGTTTTATTTATTTCAACTTTTTATTTTTAATAGTTATTTAATAAATATAGATATGTGAATCACCTCTTACATCATAATTTATATAAGTGCCTATATATCCACAATATATATAAATTATATTTATCCCACATACCCAAGATACCCTCTCTTATGTGTGAGTATTATTGTAAATTAATGAATATTAAAGGTGAATCATTTCACATCCAGACTAAACGAGGCACCAAATGCGACATTAAAACATTGGATGGGTTGAGTACTGTAACTTGAGTTTCAAATGTTGAATCAAGAAGTTACCCCTAGGGTATAGGTTAAACCATTATTTTATCAATGGATAAACCATTATAATTTTTTCATGATCACTTCATTTAATTTTATTTGTTCATGGTTTAATATTTTATGTATGTGTAGTTTTTATGTGCAATCACATAAAATAATAAGTGATCAATATTGATAAAATGAACATTAATGGTGGATGTTTTTAAATTTATAACATTGTAAATATGAGAGGGTTATTTTATAGAACAATAAATTATAAATATAAATGGATTAAAATATCCTAAACTGGGTGTATGAGGTGCTCATCAGCCCTAGATGAGGGTGCCTCATATTTCTGGGGAATTCATAAGAGAGTAGTGGGTCAACATAATTTTTTTAAAGTAAATAAATATCCATAATTATATTTTTTATACTTAGATGTAAATAATTGAGAAATGAAAAATTATCATTTATTGTTGATGGGATTATACTCAATAGTCCAAGGGGACATAAGTTAATATGAAGGGAAAAATCATACCGTGAGACTCTTTGAGTAGTAGAAAACCCACAACATCGACCATGAGGATATGTTTATTGGATCCTTGTAACTTGAATAAATAAGTGGATGATTATTATGAATCTTGTAGTTTAAGGATAATATAATTCGATAATATTGTGGGTGACATTAAAAGATAAAAAATAATTAATGTCTGTAATAATCAGCAATCAGGATAAAAGTACTTACATAATTATGTTAAATTTTATAGAAAATGGAAGGTAATACCACAGATACACTATAATAAATATTAGATAACTAAAATTTTACCAATGGAATATATTTCCATGATAGGTACATACACTTGTGTATAATACTACAATATGAAAGGAAATTATATGTGTTGGATTACCCAATTCTTGATCATCTTCCTCATGAAGAAAGTGAGGATGAAAGGATTCTTATAGAAGATTCATGAATGAAATATTTGATGTACAAATCATAATTCTATTATCAATTTATAAAGAGTTTCAAAAGTAATATGAAGACATGGATGGTTATATTTATGGTATCATATATGAGAATTATGTACTGAAAAAGTGAAGTGAGAGATCAATGTGATTATGATCACACTGATCAAGTGTGTATTTAAATATGGAACTAAATCTATTCCTCATATACTTTGGATGATAGAGTGCATTGTTCAACTATAATAATTGTGATTCAAGTCTAATCAAGAACTTTAAGTTCATCCTATTCTCCCTTCCTTACCACATGTTTTATCTAGTTTCATTGAAAGTTATCAAAATAATAGTATAGATAAACCACATCAATGTATTTTTGGATAGA
Organism: Viscum album; assembly: GCA_963277665.1. Classification (NCBI taxonomy): domain Eukaryota; kingdom Viridiplantae; phylum Streptophyta; class Magnoliopsida; order Santalales; family Viscaceae; genus Viscum; species Viscum album. The sequence goes on from OY728156.1 coordinate 1,414,756,588, forward strand.
TTCAACAAGAAGATGAGAATTTAAATAAAGTTAAACCTATAGTTATTAAGGTTAACAATAATAAATACAATTAAAAAATACCATTGAATGTACATCACCAAAGAATCTTTTATAGAGTTTTTATAAGAAAACAAATATAAAGAGGTAGAGCATTTAACATGAGGTGATTTTCTTCACAAGTGGAATGATAGGTTACTAGAAGAGAAATTTCAATGAATTAGAGAAGAAGTAAGCATATACTTAATATTTATTCATCATTAAATTTAACATTTCAGTTATATTCATTTTGGATTAGATTTAATATGTCACATATATATTTATGTGTAAATATATTAACGATGAAACATGTGAATCATTTTTATAAGTAAAGTTGCATTCTCCAAGTGGTTGAGAAAAGACAATACCTACATCAATGGAGTGGAGTACATTTTTTCCAAAAGAATGGTCCTTTTGATAAAATAATTGTGAGATTAAATCTTATAAAACATTTTTGAATGAATGTTGTTTATATTATTTTATACACAATTAATGGTTCTATAATACACAAATTATCGATAATAAATGATGAATATAGAATGTAATATTCACACTCAATTATGAAAAGATGATTCTTAGTTAAATAAAACTATAAGTAGTTTTTAATGATATACCCCATATGGTATTTATACTCTTTGTATCTAAGAACCCTAGGTATTTTCATCACACCTACTTATCAAGATATAGATAAATAAACATTTTTATATAAAGAATTGCAACAAAAATTCCTAAATTAGTTTTGCTAGATTGTGTGAACTATTTTCAATAGAATCTAGAGATAAATTAATATAGCTCACATGATTCCATAAAGAGTTTTATAGTATGTAAGAATGTAGAAATAAATATACATGGGAAAGATATTAGATCATCTATGTAGGCTTGTAAAAAAATATCTTAACTAAGTATTCATTTATCATTATATATTTATAGTGGATTTATTTAAAAACTAATATTTACTTATACACATCCAAACTATGATGTAAGTATAAGGAGGATCAATGGTGTGTCTTACATATAGTATTTGATTAAAAAAATTACGGTGGATTTATTCCCAAAATCGTGTTTCCTTATACACATTAGAGCGATGGTGTTAGAATAATGAGGATCAATGATGTGTTTTATAAGTCAGGAAAAATATTAAAAATATATTTTTGATACATTATTCATAAATAGACACATTAACCCATAATTATATTATAACTATAATGAAAAATAAATATCATATGAGTTATAGTATGGAATTAATACATTATTTCATAAATCATGTGTTCTTATTGCAATAATTTTGTTAAGGATAAGTACATAAAAAACTTACAATGAGAAATAGACAAATTACATCTCAAATAATAATCCAATATTAGTTTAGAATATTACATAAATCCTTATGATAAAAAAGTAATATATAAAATATTGACTATATTTTTATAAAAGGTACACATATCTATTTGAGTAAGTGGGATCTAAAATAAATTGGTTAAATTCAAAGCTCATGATGTATAAATAGTTAGCATAGGGAAATTTGATATCTCATAACCATATTCCACTGAAGGTTCCCCAATCCCAGTTAACCACATGGTATCAAGTGCATCTCCCCAAATTCTAGAGGCTGGAAACTAATAGTGGGGGCCTGAGGTGTGTCTATGGGGAGACTATGACCTCATTTATAGAGTATAGAATAATGGATTAATATAATATAACAATAGATAATTAAAGGAAGAAATATAAGTAAAAAATCCACAACAGAAGTAGGATGAAGTAATAAATAATTGAAACAACCAGTACACATATATAAAAGCTGATAATGATTTTTAATGTATCTATAAAGCTAGAAACATTGATACAAATAAGTAGATAATACAAGATATAATAAAGTAGAAAAAAGTAATCTAAAAACTATCCAATCATCCCGCACTCCATCTCTGTCATCTCCTACTATCTCCATCCTAAGTAATCAAGAAATCTTGTGTTTGAAGTGATACATTTCCCTTTGTTAACACCTACAAACATATAGTCTATCTAGGTGGAAATGGAATCCCAGATAGTGTCAAATAAATCTCATTAGTCCAACACCAATGACATCTATAAAATACAGTCTGTGTAATATAAACTGAAATAGTGTTCAAGAAATCATATATAATAGTAAATAAGTACAATAACGTAAATACAAAAGTACCTTCTTCCACCATTGGTTAGTGTCAGAACATGTAACCAATTCATTTATTAATTAAGTTCTGGTTTATATAAATAAGTCACATGAGGTTATACCAGCACTGACATGATAATAATAAAGGATCCAAGGTGAACAAGTAATCCTTGATCATAATTATAATAAAGAGGTTCCAAAGTGACGGCCAAGGAAACCTAAAACTCATGGGTCATCAAAATAGTATTAAATAAATCCAAGATCATGGGTAAGAGTGTAATATAAGGGGAATAATCCCTAGAATTCCACAATATTATGATCTAACTAAGTTCAAGGTATACATCCAAGGTAAAATGGGATAAGAAACTGCCATACCCAAGGATTTAACCAAGGTATATAATGTTTGTAGAAGCCACTTCAGATATATGGAGTGTATCCAAGGCATCCTCTAATAGTAATGTTGGGATATTATAGTTTCATATGAATCATCCACTGATAGAATAGTGTTGGGTTCCAACGGGGGTCCCAACCAAGGAAACTGACATCCTTGAATCAGAATGACATCCACAAGTGCTCAAGGCATTCCCTCATGAATCAAAAAGATAAATCGAGTCTAACCAGTCCTATAAATATTTCAACCTCTATATATAATTTGGAATCATATAATTATTCATGTAATTTTTTGGGATATGTAATTATACATACCTTTCATTGAGTTCACTTGGTTTAAGCCTTCCAATTCATTAGTGTGATAAGGTCAGGGGGTATGAAACCATTTTTAAATTGATTAAGGTCATAAAAATTTCACTTGGTTCATTCCTCTACCTTCCTTAATAAGTGGAACTGGGGTGCTACGACATGAAACCAACCATTAATTTTCATTCAATTAGGAAAATTCATATATATACTACATACATTCTAATTCCATTTACAATTGATTTATCATATTTAAGTACATACCTTAGGTGGGTCAACTGATACTTGATGCTAACCATTATAGTTCAATAGTTATTTAATTATAGAAGGCTTACCATTAGATGGGTCAAGATAAATCACAACCTTACAATGGCTTAGAAAAACACACCAAACCACTAAAAACACAAATATGTAAATCACCCTACATGGGGTGGTCCGTGTTGTGGGCATAACTACCAATGATGAATTACATATATTATGAAGCCTCGAACCCACACTTTAGAATTTATTACATAATTTTTTTTAAAGGAAACTAAAAAAAATACGTAAAACGTTTTACATGCCACGACCTTTTTCAGTCAAGGTTTTGGAAGATTAGAAAAATATATTACATTTTATCATAACTGTAAGAAAATAAAATCAAATAAATAAATTTCTTTGTGTGCGCTATCTTTATAATAAAAGAGAACACCTTTGGAAAATTCTACTAAACTTGTGAAAAACTAATTTAAAACATAGAGTGAACATTAAATTATCTAGTAAGGGATTTTAAAATTAGGGATAAAAATATTTTGTAAATAATTTAAAAATAATTTAGAAAAACATTTTATGTCAAAAAATTGATATAATTTATTAAATCAAGTTTTCATAACAATTCATAAGAAAAAAATTTTAAAACCACTAAAATAATTATAAATTTGAAAACCCTTTTTAAAATCTTATTTATGAAAAATTGGGATTTCTCCTTAATAATAAATTGAAAATAATAACTCTTTTGTGGACTAAAATGATACTTGACTGATATTACAAAAACTGTAAAACCTTGGGACTTTTTGATTTTTTGAATGAGTTTATTCTTTTTTATTTTTTCCCTTTTCATGAAACCCTAAATTTATTTTGAATTGCCTTTTATGTAACTACATGTGAAACTTGTGCTATATGCAACACTTAGATTAGCATGTGGTACACACATGACTGAGTTTTACCACCGTTTAAAGGAACACCTATTTAAAACTAAATTCTGACACTTTTATGATTTATTTTTGTAAAAATAAAATCATTTTTGAATTAATAATTTATAAATTATCTTAGAGTGAATTGTTTAGTATTTTTCTTGGAAAGTTCATTTTTTGATAAATAGCAAAAAATACTATATTATAGTTAAAAACCTCCTCTTTGTTTCTATAATTATTAATGTTAAATTATATTTAATGTTTGTTTATAAAGTAAAAAATAGATCAATTATACATATATTAATCCAATTAAATCATAAAAATAATTTTTTATATTAAAATTAGATATAAACACTTATTTAATTGTTGAACATATTTACTTTAAAAGACTACTTTATTTCTAGGTGTTTGAGATTAGCGTTAAACTTAATTTTTCAACTTATGTGATTTGAATTTTGAAAAACAAACATACATGGTTATAATAAATATAATATTATTTTTTATAATAATATCAATATAATTTTTTAGAAAAAAATATTTGTAAAAGTGATTAAAATTAATTACGAAATTAAGGTAAAATTGAGCTTAATAAGGGAATGAAACATAATCTTAATAATCAAAATGACCTATAAACATGTTCAAAGGAAATTTTCTTGAAATAATTAGAGCATATCGCATATTTTTTTCTAAAATTTATGTGTTTTTTTTATATTATTAAATTGAAGTTCCCTATATAAAATGTTAAGTATGGAAAAATTCAAAAAGGGAACTTTCCTTACCTTTGAAATTTATAAAACTTTGAGAGATGTAAAAAACATCATATTTTCGATTATACATATCCTTTTGAAATATAATTGGGTTATTTTTATTATAATGATTTATTATTAATTTTTTAATATGATTTAGTTACATACAATTCTTAAAAAACGCCAACGTAGTGATTATTTAGTTAATAATTAACTAAAATAAAAGCTACTATAAATAATAAAAGTGAGGTAAATTAATTTAATTAATTTTTATAATTATTATTTTTAGATGAATATATCATTTTCTATAACTTTAAACTTAAAATATTCAAATTACAATATTTTTTTTGACATTTTAAAATTATAATTAAATAAATAGTGTAAAAATTGACATTAATGTTATTTTATAATAAATGGTATTTTACGAAATGATTTAAAATTAAAAAAACATATCATTCCAAGTGTCTTTTAAGTGATAATAAATATTAAATATGTTCTATTAATGGAATAATTATTCTTCTATAATTATTAACATATTTACCCATAAATTGTAAAATCATTTTTAGTACAATTTGGGTTCAAGTAGTGTTTTTGTGCGTTACATGCGCTTGTTTTATAATTAATTTAAAAAAATCTGAGATTTTTATTTTTTAAATATTTTATCATATTTATAATTATGTTTATATATATTTTCAAAAAAATATCACTTTAAATTAGTCTAAATGATTAAACTACATTGGTTAGAAAACTAGTATCTTTAATAAAAACTAAAATGGTAAAATTGAGGAAACATAGAAGTTAAGGAACCAAATTATTAAAAGAACACATATTTTTGTGTGTTGGATGTTTTTATAGACCATTATTCCCTTAAATACATTATTTATCCATTTTGGAGGCACATTAGGTAAGTTATACCTTTCATCAATTAATACCATTTAGTATTTACAAGAGTGTCACTCCCCTTCCACTATAAAAAGGAAAGAACCCTCCCACTTCCTTACACATCTCAAACCACATAGGTTATATGAATATATATATAATATACTTACTTAACTCTATCCCTTCCTCCTGGAATAATACTTTTGGTCATAAAGCAATCCATGGAATCCCTTTAGAGAATACTAAAAAAAGTTACCCAAAGAAGAGGTAACATCCTCTCTCAAGCTCCTTTATTTCATTTTCATTTTCCATCCCCTCCACTACCCTTATTTCATGATTATGAAAACACCAGTATAATAAATATATTGAGTAGTTTTTATGATTATATTTTGACCTAAAATTACACACACTTCCATCTAATGGGTAACGAACATACTGTTTATGTGTATGATGAACTACTGCCCCATGAAATGATGATTCGGTCACACTTTACAAGGAATGGGTTAATGTTGGGTTTAGTAAAATTATATGATATATATGATATAATAATTCTACTATAATAATGATATATATATATGTCATTTACTCTCTTTCTTTCAATATGACAATAAAACTAAAACGAGATCATTGCGTACGTACGACCTACCGTATCCATAAACAGTGTATTACATTTCATAATTATATATTATATAGACTATAATAATAAAAATTTAATGAATATAAATTATATTTATATTTTTTTAACATTATAGAAATTAATATATAATTATTAGCACTAATGATACAACAAATTAAGACACATGTGAAAAAAATTGAATATAACCCGGAGTGAAACCTTAACGTAGAATTGCTAAAAAGAAGGTAATATAAAGTCATAATAAATCCATATATGGTATTGGATATAAAAATATCGTTATTTTATATATTTATAATAAACATGTATTTATTATACATGATATTTGAATAGGTATTAATAGAGTCAAAACACATGGTAAGGGAATTTCATCTCACTTTTTATTTTAATGAGATTCTTCCCTTATTCATTGATTATTTCATTTGTGTGGTGTGTATACAACCCATGAATGTATTATATGAATATTTTTATTAAATATATTGTTATTTACATATCCATTCTATGATATTTATTTCAAGGGGTTAATGTTTCAAAATTTACCAAATCGGTATGATAATTTTGTCTCAATTTTCATTCATTGAGACACATGTTTTGTTACGAACCAACATTATTTTTCGATGTGTATATACTTAAATTTGACATGTTATATCATGAATATACTTATTTTAAGTATATTTAAATATTAATATAATTTCATTTTCTTACATGGGGATTATGATTCAAAGTTACCAATGGTAAGAGTTTATTGAAACAATATCAATGTTTACGGAGATTGTTTCTGATTATGCATTAATTAATGAAATATTATGATCCATATATCAATAAATATAACGAAATATCTTAACATATGGTTATTAATGTTATATCCAAGTAATGTTACCTTTTTCCCACTCTTTTTTATATAATATGGTCAAGAATGTGTTTCTAATAATGTTTAACTTTACCTCTCTCTTGGTTTATAAATCTATGTTCCTTCAAACAATGTTTTCTAAATAAGTTTCAAAAAATATTATAATATTATTATATGATCATCAAAATAAATTTTTACCCTTGTTTTACCTTTTTAAAACAAATGGGTTCTTAAAAAATAATATTTTTTTATTTTATGGTCGAGGAACTTTTCTATACATTTTACGATACAAAATGAATGTTCAATATACGTGGATGTAACAACCATCATGGCCATAATTCCCTTGAAGATTATTTTACCAGATTACAAAGTTTTTTTTAAAAAGAACGTTCTTCCTAATATTCTGGAAATTATTTTTTTAATGTTATTTTTAATTAAATGGTCTTTTAAAAAAGTTATATTGTTTTAAATGACTTTCAAAGATTATTTTATAAGTTTTCAAAAATATTTTCAAAGAGATAGTTTTAAGAATGTTTTAATGCTTTATTTATAAGTTTTAAATGCATTTTTAAAGAAATTTTTTTCAAAATGTTTTTAACATTTATTTATAATTTTTCAATTTTTTATAGAAAAATTTTTTTTACATGTTTTGATGATTATTTTATAAATTTTCAAGGAAAATTAATTTTAAGAATATTTTCAAGACATATTTCCTAGTTTTAAAAGTTTTTTCAATGAAAATGGTTTTCAAAAAGATTTATGATTTAAAAATAATATCTAAAAGAATAAATTATATTTCACTCAAGAAATTTCTCAAATGAAATGGTAAAGATTTCATTATAAAAATGGATTTGTAACGCGGTTTTATGAAAAATATTTTCAAAGAAAGGATATATTTTTTAATAAATGTTCCATGTGATATTTCAAAATCCTTCTCAATAAAAGATGGAATACTTTTTGAAATTTTATTATTTAATAGTATATAATCTAGGAATACCATTCATATTCATTATTCAATGGTTTATGTCTTGCAATTTGTGACACTAATTCTTCTTTACTGGTTATATTCTTTTGAAACCCATTTCTTTTCATGAGTTATGCTTTGATGAAATGAAACCTCTCTATTTTCCATAGGAAATGTTTTGTTAGAATGTTGTGATACCCATTTCATATCATGGGTTATGGTATGATGTTTATGAAACCCAAATATTTTTATGGGTTAGGATATAATGCATGTTTTATTATCTTATGGTATATGTATGCATGATATTATTATGTGATTAGTGGGACCTATATCTCCCTCTAACACATTGTTTAATGATAAATATTTTTTAAGCTCAAGAAGGAACACGGGAGGGAATCTCAAGACTGAAATAATTGGGTACATGGGAGGTAATCCCATGCTTGAAAGAAGATGGCATCTTATGCCCGAAATAAGAGGGTACACAGGTCGACATCCCATGCCCAAAACAAGAGGGAATCTTAAGCTTAAAACAAGAGGGTACATTGGTGGGCATACCAAGCTCAAAATAAGAGGGTACATGGGTGGACATCCAAAGAACCAAACAAGAGGGTACATGTTAGAGAATCCCAAGACTGATTTTTTTACATAGGTTATTATCACAAGTCTAAATTTTTTTGAAGGTCTTGGTAGGTAGTCTTGACATATGATTTTCTATGTTTATGGGCATGACACAAAATTTCAAGTCTTATTCCTATGATATGATTATGTTCTTTTTTCCCTTATGATTCATGTCTTATAGACTGCGAAGTTTATGGCATGGTCCATATTTATAATATTATGATATTAAGAGTATGATCTTCTAATGTCGTGATATTGTTCTCATAACCCTATGATCATGTTTATGCTTACATGTCTTCCTTGTTTAACTTTACTGAACTTCTGAGCTCACCCATTTTTATGTGTCATTCTCCAAGATATGAAGATATTTATTATATTTGATTTGTCTATGAAGGGTACTAGTAAAAAATAACCAAGTGGGAGATAGTGTAGCTCACTCATGTACTTGAGTTTATGTTTCCATATTTCCAAAGGGACTAAACTAATACAGTCTTTAGGCCTTTGTTTCTGCATTGTATTATGTATTTTGTAAAAGTGATGTAATTCCTATATGTGATAAGGAAATGTCATTATAAAAACCATGTGTCCACTAGGATTATAACTTATAGGACATCATCTCCTTAAGGTCAGGGGTTAAATCCTCATACCTTATCATCTCATATGATACCCTAGTGCTGAATTTTAAGAAAACATTTTAGAAGACCTACCTTTGTCATTCATAACCCACTAAAAACATATCATAATCTTACATATATTATTATCATCGAAGAAAATAATTTTAATACTTCCCAGCATGAATGTATATGAATTTTTTTAATACCTAATATATTTTGGAGATATCCACCTTTCAAGATGAAATACTTACGTTTAAGAATACATAAAGATAAATGCTTTGAAGTTAAAGCAGATGATCGATTTAATGTTCATGATACGACAATAAAATTTAAAGATGATGGAAATATCTATAATCCTGAATGAAAATACAATATTTTCCTTGAAGATATATAATTATATTATAAAAAACACTTTAAAAACAATTCCATTACCCTGAGTCTAAATCGTCACATTTGTTTCTTTGTCTTCCTCTTCTTTGGAAAACCCCTTTGCTAAACACCATATGACCATTAATGGTGTTGTTATACCTAAACTATGATATAAAAAATGTGTATAGAGATGAGAAGAAGAGAATTTAAAAGAGGATGGTTGAGAATAATGGCCCAAGGTGATCGAATTAATTTAAGGAACAACACCCATTATATAATTAAGATGAGGGTAAATTTAGGAATTACTTAAAATATTAAAATATAATAAATCAAATATAGGGTAAAAGGATTTTAAAATGTCTAAAAATTAAATGATATCGCATTTTAGACAGAATATTATAATATCTTTCTTTATTCCATATTTTTTTGATTTTTATATAATTTAATAAAATATTTTATTCATAAAATATAATTTTTTTTCAAATTTAACATTATTCCAAATTTTAATGTTAAAAACATGAAAAAAACTATAAAATTAGAAAAAAAATTATTATATACTCTATATATCATATAAAGATATATAATTTTTTAATTACCTTATAATTCTCAAATTATATTTGTTTTAATAATTTTAATATCATTTATTTAATTTTTTTGTTAAATTAGTAATTATGGCATCTTTATTGTGAAAGACATTAAGGTATTTATTTATTGCCTAAAAAATAAAAATAAATTTTCATGAAGACGATGAATTTATTATATTTTAAAAGAATATTTATGGTTGACTAATTCTTTTGGAAAACCATGTATTAAAATATTGTACTAATTAAATTCTATACTGTGAACAATGTTACATTCTTTTAAATAAAATGTTATTAGTGTCTTAGTCATATCAATGTGGCTCTAAATGGACATTAATTTGACTCTTGGAAAATCATGGTTGATATATAATCAACTAATAATATTTAACTATATTTTTAGGTTATTTAATGGTTCATCTAATTTTAATTAAAGTCGTTTTATTGATTTTTATTCTGCTTGCACTGGCACAACATCGGCATTGCATAAGAATTAATGTTTATTATTTCATATATAAAAATTTAAAATAAATTACTATCATAAAAGTAAATTAATTTGGTTTAATATAATCAATTATATTTTTTCATTATGTATATTTAATCATATTAATGTGAGTAAAATTTCTTTAATTTGTTAATTTGGCTTTTCTTTCTTTGAACATACATTACACAAGATTTTGGATACGATTCATGTTATATAACTCTAAAATAAGAAATTATCCATCAAAAATATTAATTATACATATTAATTAATAAATAAGACATGAAAATAATTTTATCACTCAATTATTATCTATAAGAAGCCAAATTTTACTTTTTCAAAGTTGCGTAGGTGCTGCTTCAGCACTGACAATGATTTTTTTTATATTTTTCATGAAAAAAATATTATTTACATGTTTTAAATTATTTTTTATAAAATATTTATATTACAATTTAATAAATAAGTAATTCCATAATTATAATAAATTATTTATCATAACTATATCTTGGTGATCTCACAAAATATTTTATTTTCAAATTAAACTATATTTTTTACTATTCACTATAAATTTAACATTTTTATAAAATTTTCAAAATATCACCATAGACTAATTTTGATATGATGATTTCAAAAATTAATTTAATTTTTCCAAATACATTTTATAGAACTTCCAGAAATTAATTATTATATTTATTTATAAAAATAAATAAAAAACATTTTTGATGAAAATGTGTCTTTCATTAATAAAATGACTTAACTGGAAATTATGTTATTATTATCAAATAATTTACCAATAAATTTATATTAAGTTATGGTATAACATTTATTTCAAAAATCTATTCTTCCTATTCTTACATCTGAATTTAATGGATAATTTATGATGATCATATTTAAATTATAATATTTACTTGTTCGTTGAAGCTCGATGTGACATAGTGTTTCATTTTAAAATCTAGCGATGTTACATTATACCCCCTTAAATTAGTTTTTCCCTCAAAATTTTTTCAACATACATAAAATTCAGAATTTATATATTTTTAATTAGTAAAATATATATCTTTTAAGTGAACTTCATTACCTAGAAGTTCAAAATAAAATTCTATCTCTTAGATTTTTTTAGAAAATGACCATGCATAATCTCCAAAGTTTTCTAAATCACTTTTATGATATGAAGTGGGAAGCCCCAAACCCACACTTGTAAATTCAGTACATAAAAATTTAGTGAATTATAAATAAAACATAAAAAATACACATAGCATTTTATATACTATGACCTTTTTCGGTTTAAATTTTTAAGGATTAGAAAAATACAATAGGATTTGTCCAAAATGTGAAAAAACTAAATAAAATAACTAAATTGTTTTGTCATATCTAACTATGTAATTGAAGAAAAAGCCTTTGGATATTTCTAATAAACCTGTTAAAAATTAATTTAAAACATAGGGTGTACATTTAATTTCCTAGTAAGGGTTTTTGGAAAAAAAGATAAAATCGATTTTAAATAATTTGAAAATATTTTAGAAGAACATTTTATATTACATAAAAAACAATTATATATTTAAAAAAAATCCTAAAAATTCATATGAAAAAAAATTTCAAAATATTCAAAATAATTATCATTTTGAAAACCTATTTTAAAATCATCTTTGAAAAACACATAGATTTCACCTTAAAAATCATTTCAAAATAAAAACTCTTTTATGGGTTAAAGTGATAGTTTATAGATATTATGAAAAAAATGTGGCCACTAGAAGTATAAATTATATTAAATAATTCCCTTGAGGCCATGGGTTTACTCCCATTACCTAATCATCTCATATTATACCCTACTTCTGAATTTTAAGAAAACATTTTAGAATATATTCCTTTCTCATTCATAACATACTAAAAACTGTTCATATTCTTACATAAATTATTTTCATAAAAGAAAATTATTTTAATACATATCAGCATGAATAAATCTCAATTTCCTTAAAACTCAGTATATTTGGGATAAATTTTCCTTTCAAGATGAAATATTTACATTTAACAAGACATAAACATAAACAATTTAAAATTTAAACAAATTATTAAAAAAAAGTTCATGATAAGCCACTAACAATTATAGATTATTTACATATCTAAAATAATTAATGAAAATAAAATCTTTTCCTTGAAAATATACACTTATATTGTATAAATAACACTTCAAGAAACCTCTTACCTTGAGTCTGACTCATCACATACGTTCATTTATCTTCCTCTTCTTTGAAAAATCATTTTTCTTAACACCTTATAACTACTAAGTTTGTTGTTATACCTAAACTATGACCTCTATAATGTGTATAGGGATGATGAGAAAGGAATTTTATAGAGTATGGTTGATAATGAAGGCTCCAGGAAATGTAATTAAGTGAAGGAAGGACACCCATTTTATAATTGAAATGAGAGGAAATTTAGGAATTATAAAAAATATTATTATATAATAAGTATAATATATGGTTGAAGAAATTAAAATGTATAAAAATTACATGATATAACATTTTAGACATAATATTATCATATATGGCCTTATAACATATTTTTTTTATTTTATATAATTTAATAAAATATTTTATTCATAAAATATATTTTTTTGTCTAATTTAACACTATTTATAACTATGCCTTTAAAAATATAAAAAATGTGTCAAATTCAAAAAAAAAAATTTATTATATTCTATAAATATTATATACATCTTTCTAATTCTTTTCTTATCTTGAAAAAATAAAACTATAATTATTTTAATATTTTTAATATCATGTATTTATTTATTCTGTTAAATTAATAATTACAACATCATCATTGTGCAAGTCAATACAATATTTATTTTTTTACCAAAAATTAAACAATAATTTTTTTGTAATAATATAAATTTATTATATTTAAAATTAAAATGTATGGTCTAATAAATTTTTTGGAAAATCATATATAAAAATATTTTACTAATTAAAATCTCTTGTGTATATAACTTGACTTTATTTTAAATAAAATATTATAAGGGTCTTAATCATATCCATGTGGATATAAATGGATATTAATTAAAAATATTGGATGAAATGGTCGATATATCATCACAAAAAAATATTTATCCATGTTTTTGGGTAATTTAATGGTTCTTATAATTTTAATTAAAATCATTTTATTGGTTTTTCTTCTACTTACAAAAGCACTCCATCAACTTTGCATCAACATTAAAGTTAAATATTTCATATATAAAATTAAAAATAAAATACTATCATAAATATAAATTAATTTTATTATAGATAATTATTTATATTCCTTCATTATGTATATTTAATAATATCCATAACAAGACAATTTCTTTAATTTGTTAATTTAACTTTTCTTTCCTTGCGTAAGCATTGCACAAATATTTGGATATGATTCATGATATATAACTTTAAAATTACAAAATATCAATAAAAAATATCAATTATATATAATAGTTAATAAATAAGTCATGAAAATAATTTTTATCACTTAATTATTATCTATAAAGAGGAAAATTTGACATTGCCAACTCCATGCAGGCACTGCTTCAACACTGATAAATATTTTTTTATACTTATCATGAAAAAATATAATTTACATGTTATAAATTATTTATTAAAAAATATTTATATTATAATTTTATAATTAAATCATTTTGTAAGTATAACAATTATTTTATCATAACTATTTCTTAGTGATATCCCAAATACTATATTTTTTTAATAAAATTGTATTTTTTAATATTCACTAAAAATTTAACATTTCTAGAAATTTTTAAAAATTTCACCATAGAATAAATTTGATATTATTATTTCAAAAATGAATTTAATTTTTTACAATACATCTTCAAAAACTTCCATAATTAATTATAATATTTATTCATAAAAATCAATAAAAATCTTTTTTTGAAGAAAACGTATTTCTAATGAATAAAATGACTTTACTAGAAATTATGTTATTATTATATAATAATTTTCTAATACATTTATATTGAGTTTTTCTATTATATTTATTTCATAAATTATTTCTTCTTTATTCATACCTGCAAATTTGACGGCTATGTTTTAATGGTCATATTTGAATAATAATATTTAGTTTTTCGTTTAAGATTAATATGACATCATGTTTCCTATTAAAATATAATTATGTTAAATATATGGAATGGGTCTTAGAACATGGTTTTAACACCTAAAAACATGGAATATTAATTAAATAGATTATTCCCAATGAAATCATCACACACGTGCGACAATTTATAAAATGATGAAACTTGAGGGATGAGTTATAGACCACCTACCTCATACCCATATGACTATCCATATCTTGTATCAACCCATAATTTTTCATGGATTAGAATAGATCTGAAGAATAGATCAATTCCTTGAAATTGGGGCATATGAGCCTATATCAAAATAGCATCTTTAATAGGAAGAATAATGAAAAAAATATTAAAAATGAATTAAGATATTACCAGCACAGATCCAACGAGTCGAATAGAGATCGAATTAGAATTCAGACGAAAAAATGAGATCAAATCCTAGATTATGCATTAAAGGGAGATCAAAAAAGAAGATAAATAGGTGGTTATATGCTAGAGATACAAAAAAAATAATGGTGTTTTTAAATCTTACCTTAAAGGGAAAATGGTAAAATCACACAAAAATATCATTTTCAAGGTTTGGATTCACGTATTTCCAAACCGTGCACCAACTGTGCAAAATAAAGTATAGGAAGTGGAATAAGTATAGTTAGGACGAATGATTTAGAAAACCATGTGTCAATAGTTTGGAACTCCTCTATAATTTTATCTATAGTTTTTGCATAGCCATGAATCCCCTATCACATAGTTAGGGAAAACTGTTCACCCTACTCCATCCAACTGTCTAGCCTCACAAGATTAAAACCAACCATGTGGCATACCCCACAGGTTTATTATAACCATGTGACATGCCTTTTTCTCCCAAATATTCAGGTATTGGGCTTTTAATAATCCTTAGACACCCTTGATACCTTCATGCACTCATTATACATCCATATTAGGTCCAAAAAAAAGAAAATTGGACAAAAATTAAAAGGATCCATACCTGTGTCCAAAACCAGGTTCTTACAAAAAAAATTCTAAAAAGAGGTTATGGGAAAGTATTATTTAAAAGTCACATATTAGCTAGGAAAGATAAAATCAAAGTGATATGAATTATTATAAACAAGTTAAGGTGATATATTATTTAACTATAATAATTATTTTTCATCCAATAAGGAAGTAGTAAACAAAAATAATCTAGGTTTGACAAGATTATATAAAGTCAAAAAATAGATTCAATGTGGAAAAATCCATTTAAATTTTTTGTGATTTATCTAATTGATATAAATCTATTGTTGGGTATTTAATAGAAACTATACATGGGTGGTACATGTGTCATACAGATAAGGTTTTTTTAGTTATACCAATTCTTAAATATTAAATTCATTAGAATTAATATTATCATAAAACCTTTACATGGTCATATTATTGGGAATTGGAAATTAGGAAAACCTTTATTAGATGGTTTCTATATTAAACAACCATAAAGGATTAGTGAAATCATAAAATTATAATATATTATGAAAGTTTTATGATTACATTAATGTTTTAATTCAAGAATAATCATCATAGAATGTTTTTTTGGAATAAAAACATGTCATGTGTTTAAAGAGTTCAGTAGTAGAACCATTGACTTACAAGTGAAATATATTAAAAAAATATGGAAAATAACCATTATTATTATAGTTAATTAAGACTTGGTTGAAATTAGCTCTCTAAATATTGACATAAAAAAGAAATGCAAGTTCTATGGAAGAACATATATTAATATAAATCTAGGGGTATCTTATTCCAAGTCAAAGCGAATATAATGATAATGTTTTAAAATACCAGTTGAAAAAAATTTATATAGAATTGTTACCAACGTAAGATGGAATGAATCTCTCTAGGAAGACATGTATAAAACATTTGATTTGTTTAAAATGGTGTGTTGAAATCCAAAAGATTCAACAAAAGATTTATCAAATGTTGGATCGAATAGTCGATATAAAAGTCTATTAGATGGAACAATACAAGAGGGGGGGTGAATTGTAGGTTTAAAAACCTTGAGTTTTAGTAACAAAGAGATTAGTTTAAATGAACTTAAACTAATACAAACACAAACACCCACAATTGTATTGAATGTAAAAGGTATGATGTATTGTAATACTATTGTTATGTAAAACAATTGTATTCAAGATGAACACAATAATCAGAGTAATACAAATGTAAATGATTCTACCTTAAAGCGTATAGAACCAATCAATACAATAAGTAATGGAATGATTGTAATTGAAACAATTACAATTGAATAAGTAAAGGAAACAATACAAATCCCTTTCTAATACAACAGCGGAAATGTAAAAGTAATACAATTATTTTAACCCAAAGAGAAGGGTTATCCTTTCACCTAGGATAAGAGGTCTGTCTCACCAACACCTTGGTGAGCCCTCGATACGATGATCGGCACGTCTGTCTGCCTATCCCCAGCAGCCCTCGATACGATGATCGGCTCGTCTGTCTGCCTATCCCCGGCAGCCCTCGATTTTGCAGGTAATCGGCACCTCTGTCTTTCAATTACTTGAAAGCCCTCGATACAATGATCGGACGCACAAGGCTGATGAGAGAAGTCACAGTGTCTCTCTCTAGAATCTTCGTAGTTCACAGAGTCTCTTCGTTCATCAGTATCTTCTCAGCTTCAAATGACCTCCTATTTATAGGCCTCGGGTTCCAACGGTCATATTGCCTCCAACGGTCATATTGAAACAGAAAGCACGACATCGTTTTGATTAGTATATAACTAACTCAACGACATCGTTTCGTTAGGATAAGAGATATATAGAAATGTAAAACATGAGTACGATTCATATGCAGAGAGAGTTTTTGACAAAGTACCAAAACAAATAATGATTATCTGAATAACAAAGTCAGTACGATACGATTGACAGAGTCAGTACGATACGATTGACAGAGTCAGTACGATATGTTTGACAGAGTCAGTACGATACGTTTTGGTCGGTACGATCAACATCGTACGATACGATAAACATGATAAAAGACAATTTGTTATTTACAAACATATGATAGAATACTTTTGAGATTTCCAAAACATGACATAGAATATATTTGTGATTTCCAAAACATGATGTAAAAGCCAAAAGAAGACTTTTGACTTAACAATCTCCCCCTTTTTGGAAAGCACAAACACACAAAGTAAATGAAACAAGAAATACTTATCTCCCCCTGAGTTATTGAAAACTCTTCTGAATAAGAAAATTGAATACAACTAACTCCCCCTTAGGTATTGACTTTCCTAAGGATTGTATTCAGATTTTCCTTAAGAGCATTGTAATGCATTCTCCCCCTTTGTAAAACAACCTTTGCTTTGTAAATATTCTCCCCCTTTGTGATTTACAAAAAGAAAGGAGGAATCTCGAATTGTCTGGAAGAGTTAGTGAAGTAATACAAGACAATGGACAAAAGAGAAAGGATTATAAGAGTTATTACAAAACAAACAAGTCCCAAAAGAAACAAATACAACAATCATTTGTTTTCTCTTTCCTTCTCCTTCTTTATAAGCTCATGAAGCACAGCTTTCATCTTCTTGATCTCCTTCTTGTCTTCAGAAATTGATTCACCCTGAGTTTTGAGAAGCTCCTGTTGATCCGCAAAAATCTGATCTTGATTTCTGATGGTCTCCTCCTGTACTCTGATTACTTCTTCAAGGGTATCAATTCTGTTTTGCAGAGTCTTGTTATCCTTGGACAACTCGGAATTTTGATTCTTCAGTAAAACCATTTCATCTTTGAAAGATGAAACCTTCGAGAATTCAGATTGGAAAGCATTCATCCTATCTTGCAAGTCTTTCACTAAAGGAACATCGGCTCTTTGAGACGACAAAAGGTTCAGCCTTTCAATTGTTTCTTTATCAAGCTTGTTGAAAGCAATTGCAAGCTCATTTGACAACCTTCTTATATCTTCAATAGCAATCTCATGATCATTGATTGAGCTCTCTGTTTTGTATGACCACTTGGTCATCTTATTACAAGCTTTCTTATGAGCAACTGAGCTTTCCGAAAGAACTTTCAGATCGGCTTCAATAGACAAGACTTTCTTTCTCAATTCTTTTACAGATCCAAACTTCTTTCTCTGATTTTCAGTGATAAAATCAATCTTTCCTTCCAGCCTCGGGAAATAAGGAATGGTTTTCTCCATCCTTCTCAAAACTTGAACAATGTAATCACTCTTCTTGAGAGAGATTGTATGCTCTGAATCAGTATCATCATCGTACGATGCTAGTTCATACGATCTGCTTGAATCAACAACTGGCTGTTTCCCTTTCACTTTTTCTTTCTGTTTTCTTTCATCTTCCACTCTGTCACTAATGACAACTACTTTATCAGATTGAGAAGATTGAGCATCTTGCTTTTCTCGAGATGACATCCTGTCCGAAGATTTTTCCTGATCGGCATGAGGAGTTTGTTGAACACCTTCGCTCAGCTTTTGAAGCGATTCCTCTCTACTTTTCTTTGAACTTTGAAGAAATTCTAACAGAAAATCTCCTTCTTCTACTTCCACTTCTTCTATCACTTGTTTTCCTTTTTCTTTCTCAGGAAAACTCTGTACGATGGGTTCTTGATGTACTTCCACAGTTAGTTGAGCACTAGCATCTTCAACTGCTTTCAAGACTTTAGAAATATCAAAGTCCTGAGCCTTTCTTTTCAAAAGAGTCTTCTTTTTCTTTTCAGCTTGAAGGGTTTCTTCTACCCTTATTCTTTCTGCAAAGGCCTCAGCAGGGTCAAGCCCAAACTTTGGATCACCCTCTTTTCTCTGTTCCTTGTCCTTTCTCCACTTTGCAACAACTTCTTTACTGTACCTCGGCTTCTTCTTCTTCGGCTTTGAACTAGTCTGCGGATCAGACTTTCGAGTAACACCGGCGGATTGATTGTCTTTGGCTGGCATAGGTGCCGATTGATTTTCAGGCAATTCAGCTTCTACATCTCTGACAAAAAGTTTTGAATTTGAATCAAAACAAACATTCAGCTTTTTCATCGTACTCTTATTAATGAATGACGGCCACAAATCCATAGGTTTTCCTTTCAAAGGAATATTACAAAACTTCATACTCTCAAGAATGAATTTTGTAAGGATAGCTGGATACATTATTATCTGGGATTTAATCTCTCCTTTCTTGACATTCTTGACGGTTTCAAAAATATATCCCATGAGATTCACTTTCCTCATATTCACAAGATAATCGAGCATAAAGACATCAGAAACTTTAAGAGTTTCTCTATCCCCTTTCCTTGGGACAAGAAAACCTTTCATCCATAAAGTGACAAACCGATTGTCCGGTGAAAGATGATAAACTTTCCTCTTTCCCTCATTAACAACAAACAAATATTTTTCAGCACTCTCTCTATTAAACGTACCAACTTCCTCTGGTAGTTTGTGAGATGGACAGAATGAATCCCCTTCTATAGAAACGTTCAGAAAGTGTGCCGCTTGTTTCACAGACATGGATAATTTTCGATCGTACACAGCGAAGTTTATAGTCATATCTTTGTCGAAAGACACGGTTTTGTAAAATTGACAAACTTCATCAAAAAGAACTGGATCTTGAGTATCAGGCTTTTCCACACAGAGATGTTCCCATCCTTGAAACAAAATAATCCTCTTGATTGTAGAATCGTACATATCGAAGAATTCTCGGGATACTAACCTTTCTTTGTGAAAGTCTTTCTCTGTAAAAGTCTTTGAAGACATTTCAGCGGGAGTGTTGGCAGAGGATTGAGACATAAAGATGATGCCGATTGAGAAGATCGTACGATTGTTTATAGCTGGGGGAGCAGAGCTTCGCCTCAATTCCTGAACAATCAATGTGGGTTTGGGGAGGGGAGGGGGGTATTTATAGGCAAAAAAAGAGATGACCGTTGAACTTCTACGGTCGAGATTAGATAATACCAGATCAATGGTTAGGATTAAAACAAAGAAATAAAATAAAATAAAAATTGAAAAAGATACCTGTCGGAGAACAAAAGGTGATTGCTGGATTTGGTAAGTATCAAAGAAACAATCGTAAGGAAAAAAAACATGATGCCGGTGGAAAACAAAGTCATTACTATGGTCGGACCGTACGATGGAAAATAGTTGTTACCATTAACCGACATTACGATGGAAAACAATCTCAATACTATCATCGGTCGATACAAAAAAAATATTGAATGGTACGATGGAAAAGAATTTGAATACTATCATCGGTCGATTCAAAAATTATTGAATGGTACGATGGAAAAGAATTTCAATACCATCATCGGTCGATTCAAAAAATTATTGAATGGTACGATGGAAAAGAATTTCAATACTATCATCGGTCGATTCAAAAATTATTGAATGGTATGATGGAAAAGAATTTCAATACGATAAACAGAAAAACTGAAATGGTCAATACGATAAACAGGAAAACTTAAAAAGAAACAATAAAACTGTCAGTACTATAAACAGAAAGAAACATATATAAAGAGAGTAAATATTTAAAGATCAGAAACATAAAGACATAAAGAAATGGCCTCCCCCTTTCTACGAGGAGTTTCTTACTATTAGGAGAGATGTAAAACAGGAAGTAGATATGAATGATTATTCTATTGTAATCATTCCTAGCTTCTGTTTTATAAATTCAAATCTATCGGAAGGTAAAGGTTTTGTAAAAATATCAGCAAGTTGTTCTTCCGTTCCGATGAATTGTAAAACAATATCTCCTTTTTGTGTGTGATCCCTAAGAAAGTGATTCCTAACATCTATGTGTTTTGCACGAGAGTGATGTGCTGGGTTTTTACTAAGAGCTATGGAACTTGTATTATCACACAGAATTTGAGTTTTGGAGAAACTCAAACCATAGTCAGTGAGTGTGTGCTGCATCCACAATACTTGAGCACAGCAACTTCCAGCTGCTACATATTCAGCTTCAGCAGTGGAGAGTGCTACTGAGTGTTGTTTCTTGCAAGACCAAGAAACCAAAGAATCTCCTAAGAAATGACAAGTTCCAGATGTACTTTTTCTATCCATTCTACAACCACCAAAGTCAGCATCTGAAAAACTTTTTAAAACAAAATCATTTCCAGAAGAGTAGAAAAGTCCTAAATCCATAGTGTCTTTTAAATACCGAAAGATTATCTTTACGGCTTTTAAGTGAGACTCTTTTGGATTAGATTGATATCTTGCACATAAGCATACAGAAAACATCAAGTCGGGTCGACTAGCTGTCAAGTATAGCAAACTCCCTATCATACCTCTAAAAATTGTTTGATCTACTGGTTTCCCAGTTTCATCAAGATCAAGAGTATTTGAGGTACCAATTGGGGTGCTAATACTTTTAGTTTTGTCAAATCCAGACTTTTTGAGTAAGTCTTTAATATACTTATGTTGAGATATATAAGTTCCTTCTGGTTTTTGAGATATTTGAAAACCTAGAAAGAATGTTAACTCACCCATCATACTCATTTCAAACTCAGATTTCATTAAATTTGCAAAAGAATCGGTTAAAGATTTCTGAGTTGATCCAAATATGATGTCATCAACATAGATTTGGACAACCAAAACATTTTTGTTTTCCATTTTGATAAAAATAGTTGGATCAGCTGTACCTTTTCTATAATTGTTTTGTAAAAGAAATCCTGTAAGTCTATCATACCATGCTCTAGGGGCTTGTTTAAGACCATATAGAGCCTTGGTAAGTTTAAAGACATGATCAGGATGTTTTGGGTCTTGAAAACCAGGAGGTTGTTCGACAAAAACTTCTTCTTGAACAAAACCATTTAAAAAAGAACATTTGACATCCATTTGAAATAGTTTGAAATTGAAATATGCTGCGAAGGCTAATAGAATGCGAATAGATTCAAGTATAGCTACAGGAGCATATGTTTCTTCATAGTCTATTCCCTCTTGTTGATTATAGCCTTTAGCAACAAGTCTTTCTTTATTTCTTACAATGATTCCATTTTCATCACACTTGTTTCTGAAAACCCATTTTACACCAATTACAGTTGTTTCTTTAGGTCTTTCAACTAAAGTCCAGACTTGATTCCTTTCAAATTCATTTAGTTCATCCTGCATTGCTTTGATCCAATCATCATCACCTAAAGCCTCACTTGGACTTTTAGGTTCAAATTGGGAAAGAAAAGCAAGATGTTCTATTTCATTTATTAAGGAATTTCTGGTCCTTACAGGTTGATTTATATCACCAATGATATTATCACTGGGATGATTCCTAAGAAACAATTGATTTTGGTTTTGTAAAACCTGTTCATCAACATATGGTAGAAAATCTTCTGTGGTAAATGTTTCAGGAACACTTTCTTGAACATTTTCCTTATCAGAATGTTCTTCTAACAAAGGTTGATAAACATCTTTAGAAAACACATCCGAGGATGTAGGATTGGGTTGGTTGAAAACAAAAGGGTTAGTTTCATCAAATTTTACATGTACTGTTTCTTCAACAGTACAAGTGTTTTTATTGAAAACTCTATAAGCCTTAGAGGTTGTGGAATAGCCTAGAAAGATTCCTTCATCATATTTTGGTGCAAATTTGTGTAAATTTTCTTTTGTATTCAGAATGAATACTTTGCATCCAAAAACTTTGAAGTAAGAAACTTTAGGTTTTCGGCCAGTCCATAACTCGTAAGGAGTTTTATTAAGAAATGGTCTAGTTAAAACACGATTTATAGTATAACAGGCAGTACTTACAGCTTCAGCCCAAAAATGCTTAGCAATTGAGTATTCACTCAACATGGTTCGAGTCATTTCCTGAAGAATACGATTTCTTCTTTCAACAACACCATTTTGCTGAGGAGTTCTTGGTGCTGAGAAATTGTGAGTAATACCTTTCTTACTACAAAAAGTTTCAAAATCTGAGTTTTGAAATTCACCACCATGATCACTATGAATAGTTATCAATGGTAGGTTTTTCTCATTTTTAACTTGGGCTCTAAAAGTTTTGAAATACGAAAAGGCTTCAGATTTCTTTGTGAGAAAGTAGACCCATGTAAATCTAGTAAAGTCATCAACTAAAACAAATACATAGTATTTGCCTCCAATGCTTCCAGATTGTGAAGGACCAAACAGATCCATATGCACAAGCTGTAATGCATTAGAAGTTGAAACTTCATTAATTGGTTTAAAGCTAGTTTTATGTTGCTTGCCAAATTGACAAGGATCACAGACTTTTGAAGAATCATATCTAAGATCCGGTAGCCCTTTTACAAGTCCTTTCTTTGAGAGTTTTCTTAGGTTTCTCAAATTACAGTGTCCTAATCTCCTATTCCATAGCCACGAATGGTCTTCTATTACACTTAGACAAGGTAAGTTTTGGTTCCTAAGGTCTTCTAAGTTAATAGTGTAAACATTCTCTTGCCTATGGGCAGATAGAATGAATTCATCCTTGGAATTGTGAACTAGACACTTATCATTTCTAAAATTCACAAGGTAACCTTCATCACATAATTGACTTATGCTGATGAGATTGTGCTTAAGACCTTTAACAAACAAAACATTTGAAATAAGAACTTTTCCAAGAAAAACGATATTACCTATACCAACAATCTTTCCTTGAGCATTATCTCCGAAGGTAACTTTTCCACCTTTTGTTTTGATAACCTTTTCAAAGAAAACTTTGTTTCCAGTCATATTTCGAGAGCAACCACTATCCATGTACCAAATGTTCTTATTGATACACTTCTCGTTTTCCTGAAAAAGAAACAATTAGATTTTCGGAATCCAAACTTGTTTGGATCCAGAAGGATTAGATAAAAGAATTTTAGGAATCCACATTTGTTTTGCAAAATGAGCTTTATGAAATCCTAAGGATTGAGTTTTGTTAAGAGAACAATCTCTTCTCCAATGTCCACCACATTGACACTTGGAACAGAAAATGGTTTTTTGAGGAACAAAATAGTTATTACTAAAAACAGGTTTGGAATAAGTAAAACCAAGACCAGAACGATTTCTCAAAGGTCTTATTTGAGAGTACATCCTATCAAAGTTTTCTTTTCCATGAGTAAAGTTTGACAAACACTTTTTCAAGGATAAAATCTCTGACTTTAGTTTTAAAACCAAATTCTTGTTTTCTAAAACATTTGAATTAGAACTAGAGTTAGACTCTAAAATGTTTTTCTTTGAAATAGCAGTTTCAAGATCCTTAGAAAGTTTATCTTTTTCAGATTTGACTTTCTCAAGGGTTTTCAAAATACTTTCAAAATCAGAAGTTTTCCCATCAAGATTTTTAGAAAGATCTGATACTTATTTAGTCAAAATAGAAATTCTGGAATTTGCTTTTTCAAATATCTTTTTGAGTTTAGAATTTTCATTTTCAAGTAATTTAGCAAATCTAGAGACTTCTTCAAAAGAAGGTAAAGTATCATCTTCTGATGATGAGGGTTCATCATTTGAAGATTCATAATATCTATTATCAACATAATTTGCATTTAAAGAGACATTTGTAACAGCTTCAGCATTATGTACCTTAGCCATGAGACAATGATCTTCAATTGGTAGTTTGGCTAGAAGTCCAATATTCCTTTGTCCTGACGTCTCATATTCTGAAGAATCATCTGAGGAATCACTACCACTTGCACTCCATGTATCATTTGCTTTCAAGACTTTCTTTGTCTTATAAAACCTTTTCTTGTTTCTTTCAGAGTGTTTCTCTTTTCTATCTTTCCTCTTCAGTAAAGGACAATCAGGCCTTATATGTCCTGCTTTCTTGCATTCATAACAAGTTACCTCTGAATCTTTCCTATCTTTCCTGTCTTTCTTTTTGAATCTATATTGAAAATCTTTCTTTCCCACAATCTTGTTCATCCTCCGAGCAAGATTAGCTAACTCATTGTCTGAAAGATTACAATCACTTGAATCAGAAACAACAACTTTCTTGGATTTAGACCTTGTAACCCTTTCAGGTGTTTTAGCTTTAGATGCAAAAGCTACACTTCCATTCCCATTCTTCTTCTTATTGAAATCAGCATCTCTTTTCATTCTTGTCTCGTGCTGTAGAAGAGTTCCAAAGAGTTCATCAAGAGTAATCTGGAAAACTTTTCTATTTTCATCAATAGCTGTTCTTTTTGACTCCCATTCATTTGGCATAATATCTATAATCTTATCAACAAGAGCTTCATCATCAAGACCTTTTTCTCCCATAGATTGTAAGCTGTTGACAATTGTCATAAACCTTTGTTGCACTTTACATACTTGCTCTCCATAAGGAAAAACAAATCCATGATACTCTGCTCGAAGCATTGCTCTCCTTGTTTCTATAACTTTGGATGTACCAAAATGAGTGACTTCTAATTTCTTCCAAATACAGTTGGCTACTTCACATGAAGATATCTGGCTATATATATTCCTGGTCATAGAACATAATAAAGTATTGCGTACCTTGTAATTCAGTTGATATTCTTGCTTCTCTTGATTGGTAAAAGTACTAACTTCTTTGTCAGGAATTTTGTAACCCCCAGTAAGCACAATAAAATTGTCTACACCAGTATTGATGACGAAAGTCTTCATATGATCTCTCCAATACTCATAATCATTCCCATCAAAGATTGGTGGTCTAGAAGGATTCAGATTATCTATTGATCCGATATTCATTCCTGCCATCTAATATAACAAAAACAACTTTTCCACTCCACACGTTAGTGTAGTAAGTATTTAAGAAAGTAATAAGAAATAAAGCTAGTAATACAAATCAGTGGAAAACCCCCTCTGATACCAATTGTTGGATCGAATAGTCGATATAAAAGTCTATTAGATGGAACAATACAAGAGGGGGGGGGGTGAATTGTAGGTTTAAAAACCTTGAGTTTTAGTAACAAAGAGATTAGTTTAAATGAACTTAAACTAATACAAACACAAACACCCACAATTGTATTGAATGTAAAAGGTATGATGTATTGTAATACTATTGTTATGTAAAACAATTGTATTCAAGATGAACACAATAATCAGAGTAATACAAATGTAAATGATTCTACCTTAAAGCGTATAGAACCAATCAATACAATAAGTAATGGAATGATTGTAATTGAAACAATTACAATTGAATAAGTAAAGGAAACAATACAAATCCCTTTCTAATACAACAGCGGAAATGTAAAAGTAATACAATTCTTTTAACCCAAAGAGAAGGGTTATCCTTTCACCTAGGATAAGAGGTCTGTCTCACCAACACCTTGGTGAGCCCTCGATACGATGATCGGCACGTCTGTCTGCCTATCCCCGGCAGCCCTCGATACGATGATCGGCTCGTCTGTCTGCCAATCCCCGGCAGCCCTCGATACGATGATCGGCTCGTCTGTCTGCCTATCCCCGGCAGCCCTCGATTTTGCAGGTAATCGGCACCTCTGTCTTTCAATTACTTGAAAGCCCTCGATACGATGATCGGACGCACAAGGCTGATGAGAGAAGTCACAGTGTCTCTCTCTAGAATCTTCGTAGTTCACAGAGTCTCTTCGTTCATCAGTATCTTCTCAGCTTCAAATGACCTCCTATTTATAGGCCTCGGGTTCCAACGGTCATATTGCCTCCAACGGTCATATTGAAACAGAAAGCACGACATCGTTTTGATTAGTATATAACTAACTCAACGACATCGTTTCGTTAGGATAAGAGATATATAGAAATGTAAAACATGAGTACGATTCATATGCAGAGAGAGTTTTTGACAAAGTACCAAAACAAATAATGATTATCTGAATAACAAAGTCAGTACGATACGATTGACAGAGTCAGTACGATACGATTGACGGAGTCAGTACGATACGTTTGACAGAGTCAGTACGATACGTTTTGGTCGGTACGATCAACATCGTACGATACGATAAACATGATAAAAGACAATTTGTTATTTACAAACATATGATAGAATACTTTTGAGATTTCCAAAACATGACATAGAATATATATGTGATTTCCAAAACATGATGTAAAATCCAAAAGAAGACTTTTGACTTAACATCAAATATATCATGTTGTGTAATATATGAGATTTCTAATAATTACTTAAGAAATTACTACGGATATCTACCGAGTAATTGAAGAGAATATAACACTCGTTTTTTGGAGACAAAACTAATCTTTTGAAAGATCAATATGGTATAGTATCATAGTTTGTCTAAGGAAGTGATCAAGATTAGATCATTCAAATTAGTGTTATCCATATATATAAATAACGATTACGTTGTGAATTCTAATAAAGAAAAATAAGTAAATTTTTTTTAATGATTTATTCCATTTCATTGAATAAAACCAAAGTTACTAACCAAAATTTAAAGATTATGACAGAGTAAAAAAAATTTAAACACATGTATATCATCGCTTGGGATGTTGTACTCAAGGAGGTGAATTCATTGAAAATAGAATTTCGTTGTAAAAATGTGTAAGGCCCTATGACTTAATCTATAACTATATTAATTTATGATCTTATCATGTTATAGATAATTGGTTGATTTCTATAAAGTTAGAATTAGTTTAATTTGTAGTGTTGTAAAATTGGGTGCCCTGGACCCAACATGAAAAATAATTTTTGGTTAATAGATCAGGTATATATAGATTCATGAATGATGTATACTTTCCATAATAATGTATAAACTTCTTCATACACTATTTACATGGTAATTCATTTATATTATTTGTTTTATCAATAGGTTTTTCAATTCCAATCAATAAAGAAAACATCAATATACTATGACAGTAATTTTATGCATATGGCATATGGTCTAGACACATTATATTGATTGGATATACATGATGTATAATTATTAGGTACTGGGGAATCATAAACTTTAAGGATTCTTCTCATTAGGTACATAGTTGGTGATATTTGATATTAGAGATCACGAGGATTGAACCTCTAATAGAAACACACATGTTTCAGGTGTCATTGGTTATTTCTATTTATGAGTATGTGTATTAGTCTCTCGACTTGAGATCATTATCAATGTGTAACATTTGATCCCATACATTGATTAATGAAAAAAACTCATCATTTATGTTGTGGTGAGGTAGATTTTATTGGTTGCTTCACTGATGGTATGAAATTAGTTAAATGCTCATGAAATATTTGGTTTCTTTTGAAAGGATGTGATGTCTCAGTCCTTATTTACCCGGCTGGTGGTACCATTATTAAATCAATAGATATGGTGATTAAAGTTGAAAAAAAACCATGAAACATTAAAATAAATAATTATTATAACAAATTAGTATCCATTAATTATATTTTATAGTTATAATTTTTATAAGAATATCAGGTAATCTTTTAGTAAAAAGGAAATACTTTATTTCTAAACAAATTGTGATATCATTCATTATACGATTATATTTAAAAAATGATTTCTAAATTAATTAATTTTAATTTGAAAAAAAAATTACATAATATTTGAAATTATAATGTAAAAATTATCTTAGGATGATTTTTTTTAAAAAAATATTTTTTTGTCATTGAATAGTAAAAAATACTGATTTTTTTTTAAACAGTTTTCTCTTATAAAGTATGTATATTATCACATTATATTTTGGATCAGTTTTAAAATTTAATTAGTTACTTATAATAAAAAAAGATATAACAAATGTTATTATAATCAATATTATACTTTATTTTTTTATAAAAAAATTACTTTGAAGAAATTTTTATGGAAAAAACGATTTTTCATCACATTTTTCTTGTTTTATTTTTAATTAAATTATGCCACTTTAGTGAATTTAAATTGATAAAATGGTTCCCATCTATGGAATCCGGGGTTTAATTTTTTTAAATAATTCACCTTTATTTTTTTGGTTATTATAAATTGTATCTTTAGTAAATATTTATCGCCTTGAAAAGGTTAAATCAAATAATTAAGGTTAAAAATGATATGATGAGGACTAAAAAAATCCCAAAATGTACCTTTCTTATATTTTATGAGTTTTTTTCACCCATACTCATCAAATATTTGATGTTATGGCCATTTTTTCCCATTTTCTTTGAAAACTACATATATATTTTTGTAAATAAAAAAAATAAAAAATTTCGCTCTCTTGCTTTTATATTTCTTTTATATGTTCATGTGAGGATAAAAATACATTGTTTATAAATATTAAATTTAATTTTGAAAAAAAACTAAATAATTTTTATTATTTAATTTTTTTTTAATTTTTAGTGTTGAAATAATTACTTTAAATGTTTACACAATGGTGATGCATTGCCTATGCAAGTAGTAGAAATTTAAATTAAATGTTATAAAAGAACCTAAAAATATATTTTTTATGAATAATGGTTTTACATGAATTTAATAGTTAATAATAATTCATTATTTATTTTTTAAAGGGTCATATTCAAATTATATTATTGTCATGTAATTTTCAAAGTCAAATTTCATGAATACTTCTTGAATTGATATTAATATTATTTTTGCTAAATATAATTTATTAAATTATTTAAAAATTATAAAAATATTTCAAGAGAAAAATAATAATTCTAAATAGACTAAAATTTCTTATCTTTTAATTTTATGATTAAATTGTTAACTTATAAGTGATTTTATATCCCTTTTTATATTGTAAAAGATATTACCATGGCTAAGGGTAATAATGGTCAATAAAAGGTTTAATCTGAAATATAAGGTTTAAAATGATATATAAACAAATAAAAATTTTATTAGATGATTATAGATATACATTCTTCAAATTATATTCAAATAAATTTAACTTTAAAATCATTTTACATGATTTAGACACATATTATATTATAATTCTTCATATATTTCCAAAAGGCCCCTCCCCCCACTTATAAAAAAACACACCCTCTCTTCTCCACTACACACTTTAATATCCTTCTTGAGAAAATACCTTCCCAAATACCTTCCTAAAATCCATACAAATTTCCTATATTCCATTATTTGATCATAAAATCAAAGTTTGTAGGCTTTAGGTATAAATCTAAAGAGGTTGTCTGATGAAGAAGTATAGTTCTTAAACAAGTTATTTCATTTTATTTATTCTTCTACCTCCATAATATATTATTCAAAAATATTGAAATAATAAAATAATTATCTTACATATACTAATATGACTTATATTAATGTAATAACCTATATCCATCTCCTTATTCCATCAAATGGTAAATGAAAACATCGTTCATGTGTAAGGAAGACTACCACCTCACAAACAAATATAATTCATTTTCCATCACATTCTATGACAAATTATTATAATTATTTACTTAATGTATATGAATATATTATATTAATGAAATATTTATCATTCTATAAAAATATTATATAATGTATTTTATTACCTTCCCATCTTTTGAAAAATGATAACGTTGTTCATGTGTACGTGTGGATCACCACCTCTACGTAGCAATGTGATTCAGTTTTCATCATCGCATCATATGTATTTTATATATAATTTTATTTCAAGATATAATATTATATATATAATATAATCATAAATATTTAAATATAAAATGATTCTTACCTTCTTTCCCTCGTGCTATTCAAAAAATGAAAATGTTACTCATGTGTATGCCTGACTTACCATCTCCATGATTGTAACATAATTCATTTTTTCATAACCATATTCATGGTTTGTTTAAAAAGTATAATTATTGTATGAAAATTATAATTATGTAATTATTATTATTCTGCATATGATGTAATAATGGCCTATTTAACCATTGTCAACATACTGAAACTGTTTTGAAATTATGAATGGAATGTCTTCAAAACACCCAATATATACATAACCAATAATGTATTTAAATATATCATTATAATAATTGAACAAAATGGTTTTATGATAAATTATTAAATATGTAAAAGGATCTTAAATACCTAAATAACTAATATATTTTTATTATACATGAGTTAAATGACATACATGGAAAGACTGTACTTGAGGTAAGAGTTTTCATCTCAATTTACTTTTATTGAATCGTGTTTTAATGTTACACACATAATTTATTTTATATGGGTAATATAATACACTTTTAAATGTTATATAATTAATCCTTCAGGATTAATGGTATTTTATTTTTCAATTCAAAAAATTTCATCCACCTGGATTTGACTTGAAAGTTAGCAATTGGTAATGGGTTTCTTAACTCGGCTTCCTTTTATTAGGTTATAACACTTTTCGTTAAATTAGATATGCCTTTATTATGTGAGAAATAATATTTAAATTTTTTATGTTATATTTATACATTATTTATGTGTATTTAAATATCTTTACATGATCACTTCATATATTAATTATCACTTCAAATTTATGGTCTTTTCAAGGGTTTTCATTGTTTTAATCTCATTTTCTGGAGACATGTTTCACATGCACAAGATTTCCTTCTATAGTGTACTCAATACCTCATGAATAAATTTTTGAATATTACTTCATAAAATAAATGGTATTTATAGATCCATATTATACTTATTTTTTCTAATGACTATTGATTTGAAAGTTACCATAGTGGTAAAGTATTTATGTTAAAATCCACTTTATTTTATAATATTTTTATTATTCAAGGATCATTTGGGGAAATTATATGGTCATAATTTATTAAACCAAATATATTTTGTTATATTTTATTTATTAGTGTTTTTATACATGTTTAGTTTCTATTTACTCTTTATTTATTAGTAAAATATCAACATAGTTGTTTATATGTGATACGAATCTTGTATCTTATTTTAGATTTGGAATCTTCCTATTCCATATCTTTATTCTATTAAATTATTATAAGAAAGTTATTTTATAAACATAAATTATTTCTTAAATTTATTTTACATGATCCTTGAAATTATTTTAATATTTTTTAAAATTAAATTTCATGACATTTTCTATATGGGTCACTTTTGTCTATCTTTAAAAAAGTTTTAAAAGAATATTTATTTTTAACATTTATGGCTTGAATGGAATTTTATACCATCAAAAACATTACTCTATTTAAAGAATACTTCATTATTTTACAAGGTTTTTGTATGTAAAATGTTGTTCAAAATATGTTGTTTTTTTTGTTTTTAAAATTTATTTTCAATGTGGAATGATTATTTTTTTCAGGAATGCATTTAATGATATTTATATGGTATTTTTATTAATCAATAATAACAACCCTTGATATTACTTATAAACTACTAGAGTTATTTTTTAATGATACAATATTTATTCTTTCTCTTAATGGATTATGGATGTTTTAAAGTGTTTTTCATTGAAAATTTTTCTTTTCCTTGGGTAAATCAATCTATGAAAAAAATGATTTTTGTTATATTGATAATTTTAAGCTTTAATGTGTAATATATATATATATATACATACATATATTATGGTTCTTTGAAAATGTTTTTTGTTATGTATGTGCTCGATATAGATTATGATGATAGCTGATCTAGATATATTTATCTAATATTTTGGGTAAATGGATGGAGTTAACTGATTATAGTTTTCTCCTAATAGAATATTGGAATTTACTGTGTAGGTAATTCTATTTGTAAGAGTGATATAAAAATGTTGTTCTAGGTTACCAACATGTTTTCTATATGCTTGCATCATGTTCTAATAAATCCTCTATTCAAGGATTTTTTTCACATGGATCATGATTTCTGACTTATGTGACTCATGTCTTATGTTAAACATTAATACCACGTTACATGTTTATTGATCCACATGTTATTAGCTATTAACTGTATATTTTTTTTCCAATGAACTTTAATTTTTTCATCATACCATTATTCATATATTATGATCATTTATGACATTAAATTTTTAGTTCTTATGATTACCATAACTGATCATTTTTATCACCCTTATTAAGTTTCTTTTTCCTCATTTTCAAAGAATGGTTTTAAATATGTTATACCTAATAAGGATACTAGATAAAAATATCTTAGTTTTATTTGAGGTAAAATTTTAGGATCCAGTTGTTTATGTATCCAATATATTTTATAATATTTTATATAAATTATTTAAAATTCTAAACCTATAAGGTACTTGGGCATGTAAGTGATCCAATATTTCTTTATTTTTTTAATTTTTTGATGGATAAAATTGGGATACTTTTATCATTATAAATCAAAAAATATAATGATTGTGTTTTTAGAACCATATCCAAGAGTGTGGCTTCTGAATATTATAGTTTGTATCAGAGTAAAGTTTTAGATAACTTTAAAGATTAGGATATTTTTATGTGAGATTTAATTATGTTTTACAGATACTGACATTGGTTTATTGGTTTAATTTTGATCATAATTTCAATGTAATGGACACCCTTTTTTTAGGTTTTAAGTGATGGGGTTGTAAAGTGATTAATGATATATTGGGAGATGTTTAATTGTGTTAAGGTAAAATTAACCCTTATGTGTATAATGCTTTTAATTTGAAGGATTATTTAGGAATAATTCTATTAAATTTTTGGATATGTAAAATGAATAGTATGAGATAACCCTTGAGGTTACAATTTTCTTTAATTTTGAGGTTATTTAGGTTATTTAGGATATGGGGTTATTTATTTATGGAATGATCTTCATAATATTTTAGAGATTAATGTATTATTTCTTAACATGAAGGTTTATTCATTTTATATATTATCTTACCTTGTGATAATGATTTCAATTTTGGTTAATATATAAGGATATGAGGAATAAATTTTTATCCTTTTATGGATTATGTGATCCATTGGTATTTTATTTTAGTGATTCATGCATGAAATATTTGTCTTGAATACTAATTGTTTGGAAAAAAATATGATATTATAGAATAAATTTATTAAATGATGAAATTAGACTTTTCAAGTAAGTATATTTCCTTAATTTATTAGTCTATATGTAGGATGAATTCTATAAATATAGGAAATGGCTCTTGAAAAAAAAAGCATATTACCTTAAACTCTAATCAAACAATTATATTTCTCATAACTCATTGATGTATGGTTTTGGTATCATTAATGTTATAATTAACATTAACATTAATGTTATAAATTCAATTTGTCACTCTCCATATTTATTTGTAATTTTTTCCCTTCAGGTTTATATTTTCACTTCCTACTAATGTTATCATATTTGAAAACATAGTTATGTGTTATTCTAGATTACATTCATATTTACCTTTCCTATTATAATAAGGAAGTTTTATTATCTGTTTTTATGATGTGAGTTTTAAATAAATTTATTTTTAGATATTAAAAAGGGTTTTCTTTCATGTTTTTATGTTTTATCTTCCAATCCTTGGAATTGATTTAGAAAATGTTTTAAAACCCTTTCTTTCAGTCATGAGATAAAATTATGAGTTTAAAATATCTAAAAAGAGTAATAATGTAAAAACCCATGTAACATTAATATAAATAATTTTCATATATTATTAATACAAATTTATTTTATTTTATTGATTTATATTCAACGTAAAAATATTATGCAATTTTTCCATAAAGAAGAAAATGCTCTATTTCGAACCAAATTGGATTGTCACGCATTATATGGTTTTATATAAAGAATGATTTCTAAATTATAAAATTTTAAATTTAAAAATGATTTTTTTTAATTAATAAGGTAAAATTTATATTGGGATTAATTTTTGGAAATTTTATGAAATTTGTTTTTCAATGAATAAAAAATACCGATTTTAATTGAAAACTATTATTTCTTTTCAAGTATTTACAAAGTCACATTCTATTTTAGATTAGTTTTAAAATTTAATAAGTTCACTTTGATTAAAAATAATCCCATAAATGTTATTGTAATCAACATTATTGTTGAATTTGGTACAAAAACATTTTTTTACTTAAAAGTCCTTTCTTCTGGAGAACCATTTTCATCACATTTTGGATGTTTAATTTTAATTAAATTGTGAAATTTTTTGAATTTAATTTAATAAAATGGATCCTATATTTATAACCAATAAGTTCAAAAATCTTAAGTAATTCCCTTTTAATTTTGGTCATTATGAATAGTATTTATAGTGAATATTTCTCTCCTCAGTAAGGGTAAATCGAGTAATTAAGGTTAAAAATAATATGATCAAAACTAAAAATGATGATAAAAAAATTTTCATTGATCTATTTTATAATTTTAGTTCTAGAATCCTCATACAATATTCTATTTTATGTTAATTTTGTGGCATAATTCTTTGAAAATGACTTATATGATATTTTTAAGTAAAACAAATACAAAATGTCACTCTCTTGCTTCTAAATTTCTATTATATTTTCACATAGGGATAGAAAATATTGTTAATTAATATTAAATTTTATTCTTAGGATGATAAAATTATTTATATTATGGGATTTTTTTTATTTTAAGTGATGAAATAATTATTTTAAATATTTACGCAACATCGACATAACACTTGTGCAAGCAGTATAAAACTAAAGTCAATGATTTTAAAAACATAAAAAGTAATATTATTTTGTTTTAATTATGGTATAAAAATAATTTTATAGTTAATAGTAATATATTATTAATTTTTTAACAAATTATATTCTAATTTCATTGATTTCATGTTATTTTCAAAGTCAAATTGTGTTATTAGTTATTAAAATAACATTAATAGTATTTTTTATTAAATACATTTTATTAAATTATTTAAAAATCATAAAAATATTTCAAGAGAAAAATTAGGATGATAAATGATATTAAATTTCATATCTTTTATATTTATTATCCTGTTTTTAATTTAGAATGATATTTATAACCCTATTTCAATGCTGGGAGAGAAAAATGCTGCTACTGACGGTTGATTTTAAGAAGGCTGAGTTCTGTTTAATCACTCATGTCAGGTGCATCATTTTTACATTGAAACTCCCAATGGTTCCATATCATACAATACGTGGACCTGCTTTCCAAAGGTAGGTGTTCGCTGGGTGATTTTGCCAGCGACACTTAAGAACTCACATTGGTCGATAGTATGGGAAGTTGGGCTCATCACACCCTCTTGGACGGGGGAATTATTGCATGTTTCAGGACTCTCCTATATATTTAAGACGTATTCATATGTTTTTGAATCTTTAGTTTGTCCCCAAGCATAGTATCCACGGATTATCTCTGGTTGCAAATGATCAATTGAGTGTAGGGATTCGGAATCATTTAGGCCCAAGGTTTACTATCCCTCATTGGATTACTGAATCCACGGAATTTGGACTAATTGAGATAGTACATGTTTAAAGCCTCCTAACTAGTTACTCTAGAGTTTAATGTCATCCAGGGGGGATAGATAATGACTTAAGCATTTGGATCAAACCAGTGATACAGGATTCCTACGTATCCTCGTGAGAGGAATCAGAATCCACATAGCTTGATGCCACTTAACGGGACACACCACCATTAAAGGTTGGGTGACAAGGACCCAACCGTACAGTTTAATGTCATGTGGCAAGGACACCCGGGCGAGAGATTCCTGGTAAAAGCTGGTGCGGGGCTTATGCTACAACTGCCCAGAAGACCCAAGGTAAGTGATTTACTGGGCCTAGAGATGGTCTTGCTGGGGTATAAGGACATGGTCTGACAGAGGCAGAGGTGTATGTCAGACTAAAAGATCGAGATTGCACCTCGGAAACGTTTCCTACATTTCCTAGTTTGACAGGAATCAATTTTCATGTAGTTCTGGAAGATCAGGGATTACACGTGAGAGTTTCCTGTTATTGGGATTGAACCTCGGTGAGGCGTCCTGCATACCCTGTTTTGGATACAGGGATCAAAACCCACGTAGTTCATTTAACTGTGGCTATTGTGCGAACACCACGACCACCACAAATATCTAAGCCCACGTGAGTCATGCTCGGTGTGAGAAACAAGAGAATGCAACAAACTTGGCAAGCTTCAAACTTTTTCCTCCTCAAGAAAAGGTGGCCAGAACCACAAGACTCTCCTTATCCCTGATGTCAGAGTGGGGTGAAGGTAGTAGTTTCATGGTAGAGACAATGGCTATGGCGGCGGAGAGAAAGGGTCGGTGCCGCTGGACTCTCCCTCTTCCCGAAGTTGGAGGGAGGTAGAAGTCACACCGGCTGGGGCCGGGGATACGGCAGCGTAGTAGTTAACCTTACCAGAAGGGAGGGGAAGTCCATTGACTTCTGGCGATGATGGTGTGGG
The DNA here is from genome assembly GCA_963277665.1 of Viscum album. Taxonomy (NCBI): domain Eukaryota; kingdom Viridiplantae; phylum Streptophyta; class Magnoliopsida; order Santalales; family Viscaceae; genus Viscum; species Viscum album. The sequence goes on from OY728156.1 coordinate 1,414,794,533, forward strand.
GCTTACTCTAGAATAGATTCCCAGTCACTCCTAAGAGAGGGGAGAAGTTCTCACCACTAGTCCTCATCAAAAGGAAAGGCCATCAGGATCCCTCAATCCTGGCAAGGGGAGACGCACAAAGGGGACTCCCAGGCTTGGACCCTGCACTATCGTGAGAATGTGAACCCATGAATGCTACAAGAATCCACTCAAGGGTCGGGGTAACCCCTTTTTCCTTGCTAACCATGGGTATGTTAACTCACGGTGGCGTGCTGACGTGCCTGAAGGTTTCATCATACGGGTCCAGTGGATTCAGTAGATGCCTTGGCTCGGGGCCGATGAATAGGCCAATGAAGGGATTTTAGAGGATCGGACTAGATTGGAAGGTTTTTATCTGGCTCGGGTAATGGAATCACCAAAGGAGATGGTGGGCCATATGGGTGCATGAAGAGTGGCGCCCTTCGCGTAGGGGAGTGTTACGTGGTTGGAGAGGCCATCCATGTACCAGGGTGGTACGTGGACTGATGGACCTTCCATGTACCAGGGCGGTATGTGGCTTTGTCTTTGGACCGCGTACCAAGTTGGTACACGGCACTAGAGTATGCGCGAGTAGCGGTGGCCAGGGGCATTGTCGGTCAGGGCTCCGTCCGCGTAGGAGGGTGCTACACGGCGCATTGGATCGAAAAAGGGTCATAAAATCCCTGGTCCATAGGGAGTACATCCATGGAGGGTCCATGTCTCATGAATTTAATTTTAGTTCGTTGTTCACCAATTTGTTATGCATTTTTCTGTTCTGTATCAATTCGTTTCCAGTTCTATACATGTACTGGTTCGGGAATTAAAACTTTGTGGTTCGTGAAATCCTAAACTCCTTCCTTCGAAAAGCCTCTCCTTCAATCTCCTCCAACCACTGAATATCCAAGAAACCCAATCTCCATCCTCTCCCCCTTGATGTCCTTTTATAGAGGGGGTGGGGGAAGGGTTGTATTGTGGTCATGCAGCATCTTTTTCGGAGGCCCATGACCGAAAACCCAACCTACTAGTGACTTGGTCAATCTAAGGTTTGTGGGGGTTCATTAAATGAACCTCACCGGCAAACCAAGTCTGTTTGAGGGGTGATTCATGGCCACACAAGGCTCTGCCTCTGTTCCATGAACGACAGAATGCTCGGCATGAGCCAGTCTGGCGCGGTTCGCGGCTGGGGCGGTTTGCGGCGGTGGACCGGCATGGCGTTCGTCCTGGTCCGCACCCACATAGGGGCTCCCGCCTCCATTTTGCAGATGACGTTGGTCTCCGGGGGGGCTCATTGAACCAACCACGTTCCATTGATTTTGAACCAGTACGCGTACTAGTCGGTCCCTTGTCAATTTTGAGTATTCTTCATGTTTTTTCCAAATCATCTAATAGAAATTGGGTATAATCCTTTCTCAAATTAAGGGGGGGATTCCCATTCCCCTTTGCATATTTTTTAGGACCCTACAAATGCCCCCCATCGAAATGGGGTCTGATTTGAACGAAGAGGAGGCTATACCGATGTAGATTGGTCCTGAAACTTGTGTAGTTTGTAGTATAGGGGTGGACCTAGTAGGGGACCATTCCTATAACAAGGGGGTCTATTCCTTTGTCATTTATCGGATTCCTCGGGAAAATGGATCTCTCGCTTTTTATCTCCATGCCTGCCTCCTTTGCAAAAAGCCTTGTCCGTAGGCCAGATTATACTTCCGGAAACAACTCCTCATTTTTGCTTTTCATCACCCATGGAACAATCTCTCCAACTGTGAACTAAAACTTTTAATTAATTAAAAAGTAAGTCATGAAGATCCGCATAGGAAATCGCTACAGGGTTTCGGATGGTCCACGGACTAGAAATACTCCAAACTTTGAAAACATTTTAGGTTTTCCAAACATAAACATTTATTCCAGAATTCAGATTCCGCAGAGCAGCTTGGTTCACGGCAATCTAGACAATGCTCTTTGAGCCAGAGTGCCACGAGCTTCTTCCGCATAGGGCTAGTTCGCGGGATGTAGCCGTCGCGAACTAACTTTTGAGGCCAGCCCGTAGATCTCGTCATTAGGGCTCCTTGATGGGGTCCTTTTCAAAATACTTGGTATTTTGTCCAAATTTTATTATTTTGGACTAACCATTTGTATGGTTTTCATAATACAGGGAGAAAATATGGTTCCTCCTCGACCCTCATCTAGGCTTTCCACTAAGACTCTTCCAATTAGTGATCAATGCCTAAAGTATGTGGCCAGCTCTATCCAGGATAGAGTCTGCATCGCTCCGTTGTACCAACCCCTTAAAAAATTGATTTCATAGTTGAAATGGGAGTATCCATTTTCCAACAACCTACCTGCTTATGGGTTCAGCTTATTGTCTGATACACTGATCCCAGCGCCATTTTGCGACAATCAACCCATAGCGTGGATATTCTCCAGTACTATCCCATGTGTCGTGATATCATCTAGGGGTGGCTTATCCCAAAGGACATGGCTTCTGGGTATGTGTTGAATCACCTACATGTGTCCTCGACAGGTGGACAACGTCGGCAGGATGGGGCAATTCATTTTTACCGGATTATTTCCCAGAACGCTATGGTTAACAACCAACAAGGTTGGTCAGCAGACCAAGATCTCTGGCCTGGAGGGGTATTTAAGTTGTTGGATTGGGGGTGTCCCTTTTGGGTTCTCCAGACCTGCAAGGAATTTGAAACGGAACTACGAGCCATGGGTTTTTATGAGGTTGCCTGGGTTTCCCAGACCTATACCCATTGGCCTAGCGCCCTTGCCAAACAGCTTATGAGCTATTGGATTTTGGATACCAACACATTCCACTTAGTCCACGGGGAAGTGGGTATCAGTCTTTGGTATGTCTTCCAGGTCCCAGGAGTTCCAATCGTCAGAGGTATGTATGAAGAATTCTTGCCTCCCCCTTCTTTATGGGATGAAGAGGAGAGGACTCCCCCCTTGTTGAGACGAGTCATTGATCAAGCCCAGAAATGTTGGCTGGAGGTATCTCCAAAACAGCTCATCCCATATAACTAATGGATAAAAGATTTTTCTAAAGAGGGCAGATCCATGGATCTTCTGCGTAGGCCCACGACCTATCCTTTGATGGACTCCCGAAGGCAGAGAGACAGTTATTGGCTGATTCTGGAGGAATGCCAATTCAACAGCTTTGGCTAGGAAATTATGTCGGGCATTGATCAACTGATCTGACTGGAAGCGTTTCTAGCCATGGTCTTGAGTGGATGGTTGTTGCTCGTACGCGAGTCTGGCGGCATGTGAGTCTCTACATTTTTAATGATGGCACAACTAGCCACTAGGAATGTTATCAATCTGGCCATTCCAGTCTTGTCCAGGATTTACCAGCTACTGGGAAACTTAACCAAGGGGAACAGGCCAAACTAGGTGGCCAACCCTTTTCAGATCCTCTGGGGCTGGCTTGGAGCGCATGTAAAGAATTTCTATACCTTCATCAATCCTTCACAGATTCTAGGTACCGTGTTTCGACCGTATCTTCAATTGATCAATGGGGTTATGCCTGAGGTATGGGCAACCCAAGAGAAGGATGGAAACCAGACGGTTCAAAATAAGCATTTGTTGTCGAGCTGAATCTCGAGCTATGATCATTTCAATTTCCAGCCATACCTTCCCCATTTGGCGCAATCACTAATTCCATATCAGAGGATTTTAAAAATCGAGGCTACCTATTTTCTCTTCGGGAGGGTATCCTGGTGGCTCATATTGGTGGGGAACAAATCTGCGAGGGGTATGTTCCCTTCCGATTCGGACGTCATTTTGGTTGTGTCCAGATGTCATGTCCCCCTTTTCTTAATGGTGTCTGCGGGAACCACCATCTGATGGTGGATAGGCAAATATGGCTGATGTTTACCTGGGAGGACACCAGTTGTGATGTTATGACCCCCGTGTTTGTAGACCCTATGCCATTATTATCTAAAAAATATGCCCACTCCTGGGTGAAATCATACCAGGGTGGTCATTTAGAGCTGTGGGTTCCCACTATCCTGAGTTCTAATCCATCGAAGATCAAGAGGAAGTGGAAGGGGGATAGTTCTCTAATCGGGCCAGGAAAGGTTTTTTATAACCCTACTGGTCTCGTGCTTCCAGAGAAGGTTTTAACAGACAGAGGTGTCTCCTCACATGCCCTTGAAGCTGCCCGGGGACCGTTTGTCATACCCGCTGATGATGCCTTCCCAACAACCCGGGGCCAATGGGAAGAATTCAAAATCAAGTCACCCTTCCATAGCTAGTACCCCCGTTCTTGGCAGAAGCATCTCCAGGAAGCAGAAACAGCGTTTAATGGGCTGGTTTACATATCTGCACCTTCTGAAATCTTTTATGATGTGGACCCATAGATGGTCGATCAGTATCTCTGAGACCTTGAGACATACATTCATGCCTGTCAAGGTTATGCTTTTTTAACTCAACATGTCCAAGTCGTGCTACGGCTCATGACTGACGAGGAGGAGGATATGAGCAATCACTCTTCAAGGGGTGATGATTTCACTAGTTCCCCTACTATGGCTAAGGCAAGGGGATTTACCTCTCTGCCTTTGAGGTCCCTCCCACAGGTATCTCCTGAGAGTTCTACGGTGGCTGCGAGACCTAGAAAACAACCGCAGATAATGGTGCCCCCACCATCCCCCGTCGCTGCCCGACCATCTCAAGTCGATCCTCCCCGACAATCTGTTCCTCTTATAGCTGCGTTTCCAGATGCATGGAGGTTGTGGAATGACCTAAGGGACAGTGTCTCAAATGAAGAGGTTTTGATGCTACTTCAAATGGCCCATATCGAGCTTCTGGGTGTCGGGACTATCTTTGATCCTCTTTATTTGTCGTTGTAAGAATATCTGGATGAAATAGTTTCTTCTTTGAAGGACATGGAAGCATATGTGCATTCACTCCAAAACTGACATTATGGGTCTAATCGGGTGTCCATGATGATAATTCATCCTAAATCATCTGATTTCGGGGAATAGGTTTCCCTACTCATCCGTCCTGGTCTTCTCCCTTCTTCATTGTGAAGGTTCTAATGTTTATTTTCCTTACTCAGGGTGCCAAAGAATCCCAAGGGGAAATTCCTTCCCCAGAGTATACTCCCCAGGGTACCTCAGTAGGAAAACATGCACCTTTGACTATGGGGGTCATTGAGGAAGTGTCTTCGGGTACAGTGGAGCACATGGAAGCAACTATTGCGGATCCGACCACGATATTTCCTCCTTCGAATTCTCCTAACGCTCCAAGCGAGGAATTGTCCCTTCGGCAGATCCATAAACGTCAGAAGGCATCCCAATTATTGGAACAGTTCAGACAAGGAATAATGGGTAATTATGATTCTTGTTTCCCTGATTATCAACTCAGATGTTTTGACTCCACTAGTTATTAACTATTTTTGGTGCTGTGGTGCAGAGCTGATTAGTGACTTGTCCATGGCTGCCCAAGTGGTCGTACCTCCCGCCCCTTTACAATTCGAGGGACCACCCATGACCACATCTAAGCATGATGAGGTGGCGGGCCCTACCGAAGGATTTAGTGGTACAGAAGCCTCCATTCGGTCTTCAATGGTCGAGAATATGATAGAGGAGGAGCAGCTGGAAGATGAGACTCCCACTGATCACACAGCCTCCATAGGTGTGAGGGAGGATGGAATGCTTTTGATTACTAAGTAGGCCCTCGATATGACGAGGTTAGCTGTCTCGAACCCCATGGATCCCATTTTGACGGAGGACGATCCTTCTATCATTCCAGTTTTTGAGAACCTAGAGCGGGCCATTGTTCTATTTATCGGGGGAGTAATTTCGCCGAGCTTGATCTCCGTAGATGAATACTTGGGGGCTGCTTTGGGAGTTCCTAGCCTTAGGCATGGACTTAGGTTATGGGCACCTCTGGGTGTTTCTAGGACCACATTTCCCATTGAAAATGTAGCGTCTTCTTCGAGCGGTAGAAGTGCTGTAGAGATTGAGGGCATCGATGCCTTGATTATTGGGGGTGAGCTTCTTGATCTCCTTCCACTAAATCCCCTCTCTTACCTTTTATGATTAGGGATACTTATCCGCCTTATTGTCTTTTGGGCTTTAGTACCACAACCGTTGGCGCTGGAGATTGTGCCATTGGATCCAATCATGCCCTTGACCACAACCGTCGTGGGTGAAGTTGTTGCGGTGTCAGAGCTTGTTGTTAAAGTCGTACTAGGTCCCTCCCTGGTTACGTTCATCCCCGAATATACCTCTTCATCCGGGAGTGAATCCGAGCTTGATCAACGGTCCCTCTCCAGTCTTCGACTTGCTCGCCAGACGTCATGAGAGAAGATCTGGAAGCTGATTTATCAAACGCCCTTAGCCGAGATGCCAACCAAATTGACGAAGATGTTTGATCTGTTTATGCTGCTGAGATTTGATGGCATTGACTATCGTGGTATTTATGAAATATTCAAATAGGTGGTCGCTGACTAGGAGAGGCTTGGTGGTTTTGAGTCTCGCCTTTCCACTGCTAAGTCTGAAGCCTACCTTGCTGTAACCAGACAACTTCAATGACAGAAGCTCATGACCATGTGGGGGTTGGTTATGAGACTTCAGGGGGATGTTCTTAAACCGTAGTCTCGAATGGAGGTGTTGAATAGTGATATGCAGTGATTACGGCAAGAGCAGGCTAATTCTATGGTCATAATTGAAGAAGGGGAGTGGCAGATAGAGGATAGGATGAGGGCAAGCATAAAGAAAACACAGGAGGCGGAAGGACTACGGTTTGATGTAGAGGCTAAGACGGCCCTGCTACAAAATCTTCGTAAAGTGATCGAGGATTCTCAACAGCACCTGATACAACTTTGTGAATCCACAGAGAGTCTCCTGTAATAACCTTTCACTACCAGAAGAGGATCAAGATTGTGGAAGCCCTTCTCATCAATCTCATAATAGAGCAAAAGATTTTTCTTTTTGTTCTCTTTAAGCACTCTTTGTTTCCTTCTCCTGTGATGGAAATTTTCAACAATGATTATTGTATAAATAATAATTCACCGAACTTAGAATAATCAGGGTTTAGTAAAATGATAAAATAGAAACAAGCTCTAATTTTTTTCTGGACCAAGGGATCTAGTGAGCATAGTTTGACTATTGCTGGGATTTTATAGAAAAAAACCCCAAATTTTTATTATTTACCGATGATACCCTTACTTTTTCTCATGCCATTTTATTGTGGACCTAGTGGGTATAGTTTGGCTTTTTCTTAGGTCACCCTTTTCGAGTTTTCGGCCTAACGGGCATTGTGCCTCTTTTTGTGAGCAATTTAAAGTCCCACTGATAAGACTATCATCACTGATGTTTTAGGTTGAACAGCTTTGACCAGATATGGTGGGGCGAGGGTCCCTATTAAACTTGGTTTATTAAAAGATTTCTTAATACCTTTCAGATGCACGAGAGGGGACATGTTTAAATTTTAGCAACATGGAGGGCATGTCTCGAGGCATAGGAGTTGTGTCGGTGTACAGAGGTAGGAAAATCATTTCCTAAGGAATAATTACCATTGGTAGACAGGCTAGGGGCAATCAATATGCAGAGACATTGAGGGAATGTTATGAATACTCATTAAAAGGAGTCCTTAGGTCAATGATTGTATTCTCCTGATTGCCGGGAAACTTCAAGGAAGTTGAGATTCAGGACCACCAGGGGTGGCTTACAAGAGTTCGGATATTTCTAAGTATAGAGTGTGATTTGAGAAGAGAGGTTTCTTGTATAGGAGAGAAACATCTAGGCTAAATTTCTTGGGAATGGGTGAAGTCATCCCTTCTCACACTGGTGTGAGAAGGTGGTTTGTGTAGGTATGGCCCATGCACTGAGGAACAGAGGAAAGCCTCCATTTTTGACTGATCTCGAGAAGGGTCTAATCGTGAAATTTAACACCATGTGGTGAGGACAAGGGAATTTTAAATTCCGTGCAGTTTAACTTCATGCGGTGAGGATGGAGGGCATTATTTTTTTTAGATACTGTGCAGTTTATTGTCATGCAATAAAGACGTGGGAGTATTTTAAATTCTGTGTTGTTTAATGTTGTGCAATGAGGATGGTGGGAATTTTTAAATCTGTAAAAATTCTTGTAGTTGGAGGAATTTCCCTAGATGTTTAATACTTGGTCTTTGTAGTACCATTCCAAGTAGCAAAGACACGCTCCGTGTAGTTTTAACGTCATGCGGTGAGGACGTTGTTGAAAAGACCACTCTTGATTATAATTTAACTCGGCTCGAATATCTTGGCATGTCCAAGACATGGAGAGGTGTTGATGGTGTAAAAATTGGTTATGGGGCTTCTTGGATCAGGAGAGATGATATGGGGGCACTGGGGTCATTGAGAATACAAAGGTAGGAAGAGTGTCGCATGGGTAAATCTTGCTTTTGGTAGAGGGTCCAGTGGCGATCAATATGTAGAGCTGCTAAGGGCATGGTATTCATAGTCATGAAAAAGTTTCCACCGTTCAATGAATTTCCATGTATGATGGCCTTTGAGGTTTATGGGGATCTGTGATTGTCCGTGCCACGATGACTATCATTTGGTAAGGAAATATCTGGACATGTCGGGGATGCTTTCCCCTGGTTTCTATTAAAACTCGAAGGGTTCCCTGTGCTGATTTATCTCATACATAGGGTGTACCTTTACTCTGTGCAGTTTAACGTCATGCGTTAAGGACGAAATACTTTTAGTTTAACGGTCATAGAGTTAAGACCGCTGGGTGACTATTTCTAAAATCACCTGAAGGATAATTGAGTTAAGATGCTCGGGTATAATCTGAACAAGGTGGGGGATTTAGGGTGTAAACTATATATCTGGGGTTTCTCAGATCAGGATATGTGGTGTGGGGTCTATGACACCGATAAGAGTACGGAGTTAGGAAGAGTATCACCTAAGTAAATCTTTCCTTTGGTAGACAGGCTAGGGGTGATCAATATGTAGAGCTGTTGATGGCATGGTATGCATATTCATGCAAAGGTGTCCATGGGTCGATGACTTTCCACTTCCAACGGCCATGGATGGTTATGAAGATCCGGGATTGCTCATAGCACATAGTCTGGCATATGGGGATAATTGTGTCCGACCATACAAGAAACATATTCATTGTAATTGTCCGTTGAGTCAACGTAGCCTAGCCCTACCTTGGTGTTCGCATATGTAGATCGTCATATGAACCACGAGCAGATACATAGGCTAACCAGGTAGGGGTACCCTAGCAACGCTTGGATGTGAGGGGGGGAACGAACCTGTAAACCACTTCTCTAACAATTTTTGGATCAGGATATATTATATTGGGGCTCTGAGGCTGGTAAGCGTACAGAGCTAGGAAGAGTGTCGCTTGAGGAAATCTTGCCTTTGGTAGATGGTCCAGGGGATATCAATATGTAATGTTGTTGAGGTCATGGTATGCATATTCATGCAAAGGTTTCAACAGGTCAACGACTTTCCACTTCCGATGGCCATGGGTGTTTATGAAGATCCACAATTATCCGGGTCACGGAGTCTGATGTATTGAAAGGATACATCCAAACGCACAAGAAGTATTCATGTCTCATTTTTTTGTATATCTTGGGTGGGTCACGATGATTTCTGTGCAGTTTATCGTCATGTGGTGAGGATGATTTTCATGCAGTTGAACGTCGTTTGGTGAGGACAATGATGATCCGACCTGCAAGGGGGATTCCATGCAGTTTAACGTCATGCGGTAAGGACACTTGACTGTGCAGTTTAACATCCTATAGTAAGGATGAAGGGTATTTTTTACTCAATGTAGTTTATCATCATGCAGTAAGGATGAGAAAAGATTGGTGGTTGGGCCAGGAGATTGGACTCTGGCATCGCTACGTATCATGTGAGAGCATGAATCAAGCCACATGTAGTTCTTTCAAGGAATACACCCCATGTAGGTCTGGTCCGTGCATGGGAGAAAAGGGGCATTCTCTTTTTTTAGGGCGGCTGGGAAAAGATATAGAATCTAGTCATCACTATGTATTCTGCAAGGGAAGGAATCAAGCCACATGTAGTTCCTTCGAGGAATACACCCCATGCAGTTCTGGTCTATGCACGGGGTGAAATGGGCATTTTGAGCTTCATTTTGGGGTGGTTGTGCCAGGATGTGGAACCCTGGTGTCGCTATGTATCCTGCGAGGGAAAAAATCAAGTCGTACCTAGTTCTTTAGATTCCATTCAGCCTGTGTTCACACGAAGGAACCCAGCCATAATTCCTAGGCACATGTGAGTAATACTCATTGTGAGAAACAATGAATGGCGGAGGTCCAGGTTGCGTGACGTGAGAATATGAATGATGAGAGGGTGGTGATTAAGGTGGCGTCCGGACCAAGTCATGGGGTCCGGGTGTCACTACGTATCCCATGAGAACAGGAATCAATCCATACATAGTTCATTGAATGGGATATGCCCCATGTAGGGTTGGTCTATACACGAGAGAAAAGGGCATTTTTAACTTCATTTGGGGGTGGCTAGGCCATGATGTGGGATCCTGGCATTGCTACATATCCTACAAAGGTAGAAATCAAGCCATACGTAGTTCTCTGGAATCCGTAAAGTTTAACATCATGCGGTAAGGATGAAATACTCTTATTTTAGGGTCATAGAGTTTGGACCAACACCGTACTTGACAATTTAATGTCCTACAGCTCAGACGAATGATGCTTGGTAGTTTAATGTCCTGTAGCTCAGACGAATGGGGATTGGAAATTTAACCTCTTGTAGCTCAGACCAATGAGGCTTGGTAGTTTAACGTCCTGCAGCTCGAATGAATAGGGCTTGGTAGTTTAACATCCTGTAACTCGGACAAACGGGGCTTGGTAGTTTAACATCCTGTAGCTCGGACGAACAGGGCTTGGTTATGCGAAATATTTCATCAGGAATCTCGCAGTTGTAGGACCGGTAGTAAACTGCCCATCCATGGAGATTATAAAATATTCCTTATCGGGGTAGACCTTGTGTATAACATGTGGTCCCTCCCACTTGGGCTCCAACATTGGAGGCTTCATTCCATGTATCATTGGGGTCCAGAGGACCAACACCAATTCTCCTTCCAAGAATGACTGAAGATGAACCTTTTTATTGAAGGCTCATGTGATTCAGTTATGACATACTTCCAGATAGTGAAAAGTGTGAAACCTTTTTTCATCCATCTTTTCCAATTCACCTATCCATTTTCTGATTTCTCATTGTTGGATAACTGATCACAAATGGAAACACGGAGTGAAGGCAATTGGAGCACAATGGGTAGGACCACTTTTTTTCCATATACTAATGATTATGGTGTATCCCGGGTAGTGGTGTGGATTGTGGTTTGATAAGCCCACAATGCATGCAGGAGGTTTTCCAACCATGGATTCTTGTCTTTGTCCACCATTTTCTAGAGTATATTGGATAGGGTATTATTGAAATCCTCTATTTGTCTGTTGGCTGCTACATGGTAGCGGGATGAGTGGTTAGTTTTGATACCATATTCTTGGTACAACTTCTCCAATTCAGCAGAGCATAAGTTGGTGCCATTATCCGATAGTGTGGTATGAGGGATTCCAAATCTAGTGATGATATTAGCTTTCACAAATCTGACAATGTTTATTTCCCCGACTTCCTTAAGGGGTACAAATTCTGCCCATTTGGAAAATAAATCGGTTTCTGTGAGGATAAACTTCAATTGTTTTGCCATGGAGGGAGGGTATGGTCCCACGAAATCCATTCCCCATTTGGTAAATGGCTAGGAGTACTAGCATGATGAAGTAACTCTGGTGGATGATGAATGAAGTTGGTGTGAGTTTGGAAAGAGTGTAATTTGCGGTAAAATGCACACAATCCCATGCCATGGTGGGCCAATAGTATCCAAGCCATCAAACCTGATGGGAAAGCTTAGACCCTGACTGATGTGCTCCACATACACCAGCATGTAATTCGTTCATGATGCAGCGGTTTCTTTTCCATCAATGCATCTGAGGAGAACATCATCGAGACCTCGCTTGTAGAGGACCTCTTGAAGACATGTGCCGCCATATAGTACAATGTTGATTTCCCTTCTTCATATTTTCTCTCATTCATCCCTATCTTATGGAAGTTCTCTGTTTTAAAGGTAGTTTTCAATGGGGGGTCATCCAACCGATAGTAGGAGAATATCTCTCAGGGAAAGGACTAACTTCGTTGATTTCTTCTATCTTATTCTAAACAAATGGAAAGACCATCCTATGATGAGTAATACTGATAATTGTTTCATCCCGGTCTGGGTCATCTAGGGATATGGCTGTATTGGCTAATGCATTGGCCTGGGCATTCTAAGACTGAGGAATATAGGTAAATGTTGGTTCTGTGGAGAATTTCACCATTAACCCTCAAACATGGTCAAAAGGGGGGATCAACTCCTCCTTTTTAATAGCATAGTCACAATTGACTTTTTTGATGACTAGTTCTGAGTCTCCTTTTACCTAAAGGTGTTGCACTCGTGCCTGGAGTGCGAGCTCCAGGCCTGCAATGAGGGTTTGATATTCCGCCTCATTTTTCATACATCCTTCTAACAAGTGGAAGGAATATGGCCAAAATGCCTTTTTTGGGGATGTTAGTATGATCCCCAACCCCACTTTATTAAATTCGGGATCCTCCATCCTCTTCCCTATCGGGCTTTGGAATGCGACGTTGAAGTACATTTCCCATGTTGGGGGATCCTCTTGAACCGAGAAGATGTCTTCATCGGGTAGCTTGATATCCAGTGCGGTGGTACTTGTTAAGGGATTTTCTGCTAGAAAATCTACTAATGTTTGTACTTTGAAGGCTTTCTAAGGCACAAACCGGATGTCAAACTATTGTAGGATGAATGCCTATCGGGATAGGTGCCCAGTCAACATCGGATGGTTGAGGATGTATTTAATCGGGTTACTACACGAGACCAAATGGACTTCATGATGCTGCAGATAATGTTACAATTTTTGAACTATGAAGACCAAGGCCAAACAACCTTTCTTGATATTTTAGTATCGATTCTCAGCGTCAATCATGGTTCGGCTGAGGTAATAGAGGTTGTTTTCACTACCGGTGTCATTTTTCTGCATGAGGAACGCTCCTAGTGACCACTCTAGGGCCGTCACGTATAGGATTAAAGTTCTTCCTTCAACTGGTGGCATGAGTACTAGTGGGCTTGAGAGGTACTTTTTCAGGCTGTCAAATGCCTCTTGGCAATCGTCTGTCCATTGGTACATAACCCCTTTTTTCATTAACCGGGTGAAGGTCAAACATTTACCCACCAGGTTGGCTATGAAACGCCTAATGTAGTCCATGTGTCCTTAGATTCCTCTCAGCTTTGTAAGATTATGGGGAGTTGGTAAACCAAGGGTAGCCTTTGTCTTTTCAAGGTTGTCTTCGATGCCACAATGGCGTACAACGAAGCCAAGGAATTTTCTTGAGGTAACCCCGAAGGCACACTTCAAGGGGTCCATCTTCAGGCTATGTTGTCGAAGTTTGCTAAGGAAGGTTTCAAGGTCTAAGAGGTGATCTGATCACTGTCTTGACTTGACCACCAAGTCATCTACGTAACATTCAACAAATCTGCCCAGGAATGGTTTAATGATACGATGAATGACGCATTGATAAGTGGCATCAGCGTTCTTGAGACCAAAGGGCATGAACCTATAGCAGAATATTCCTTTGGGGGGGGGAGTAAAAGTAGTGGATTCTTCATCTTCTTGGCCCATCCTGATTTGATTATACCTTGAATAACCATCCATGAAGGAGAGAGCCCTATATCCAGCCGTTGCGTCGATTAATAATTCGGTGATCGGGACCGGGAAATCATCTTTCGGGAAATGCCGATTGATATCCCTAAAATCGATATAGACGCAGATTTGTCCATTATTTTTCTTCATGGGGACAATGTTGGCCATCCAGATGGGGTATTGGACCTCCCGAATGAAGCCTGCTTTGATAAGCATATCAACTTCAGCCTCTATTCTGGAAGCATGAATGGGGTGCGTCCTTCTGGTGGCTTTTTTATAGCCCCAGTGGTCTTCTAGAAGACCTAAGTGATGCATCGCCACTTCAAGATCAAGTCCCGAAATTTCTGTGTAATTCTAGGAAAAACATCTTGGTTTTTCCTCAAGAAGGATGTGTATACCTCGTGCTCCTCGGAAAACATGGTTGTACTAATGAGAGTGGGCCTTGGGTCTTCCTTAGTACCCAGGTTTTTTTCCCTGAGCTCATCCACAGTGGTGGAGATGCCTTCCTCGAATGTGGGAGGTCCATCCCTAATATCTTCCTCCTATTCTTCTCCCACATCCTCATCTTCTTGATCTGACGGGGGGAGAGCTCTTGACACGGGCTCTTGAGAGTCTGGAGGCGAGGCATTATGGGCATCCACGCTCAATTGTTCACCCTAAAATTGAGGGTTAGCAGTCGGTTCTACACTGCTATGCTCGGGCGTCATGGCCGAAGTCATGAGGAAAACTGAGTACGTGTCTGGGCATAAAACCCTACTCCCAAAATGGTTGATGGGCAGTACGTAGTCTTCGCCGAGCTGCTTGAGGGGGTCATCAGGAACCATTTACAGACTATTTGGAGTGGGGACCCAGTCGATACCATCAATCAAATGTTTCTTTTTCTTTTGTTCATAAAACCCAGCGTCTATGTAGTGTGACTCAGTGAGCTCAAAAGAGGCCTTGTCAGTGTGCAATGTCCCACCTTTTCCATTGACGCAAAAATTGATGCACTGGTGGTAGGATGAAGGAATAGTCATGTGCTTATGGAGCCACGACCTTCCCAACAGGGCATTGAATGCTGTGTTCTGCCAAACCACCTGGAATTCTGAGTAGGACATAAGGTTACCAAAATGGTTTTTGAGCTTGATTTTTCCCATTGGTTTATGTTTGCTCTTGTCGTAACCCAATAGAGTTGTATCTGAGGGTATTAAACCATCCTCACTATAGACCAACTTATGGAGTGTCCGTAACGGAATGAGGTTAACTCCAAAGCCATTGTCAAAAAAGACTTTCCGGATCTCAACATCATTTAGTGTTCCAGACAAATATAGTGGCTTGATGTGTCCTTTCATTATGGAATCTTCATCCTGATCGGTGAAGGAAATCACTGCATTGCATTCAGTCGGGCTAGTCTTCGTCTGGTAAATCTCGGTTGTGGCTACATCATCTTGAAACTCATGGGGGCTAAGAAAGGCTTCTATAAGAGCCTCCCTGAGGTCTGCTGACAAACTCATGGCATCCAGGATTGAAAACATGGATGGGACCGATGCCAGCTGCTTAAGGATGTCGTATTTCTTCTCCAGTGCCCAACACTCATCCATTGGTGGGATATTTTTAACATGAACTTTGGGAACTGGAATATGCAACTAGGAGGGACCGGCCATAGAGCCGTATTTTGATGGTGTTCCCACATTTTGGGGACATGGCCTGGCCAGTCTGTTTGTGCACACTAGGCAGCTATACACTTGTTCCTCCTCTGATGTGTATCGCTGAATGACAGGGCTAGAGTGGCTTCTTGTGGAGGTGTAGGGATATTCTTTCTCCTGCTGAGTCCGTTGAAGGGCTCTCTCATGGGTTTCCACGATATAAACGGTTTGGGCCATGGTAAAACTATAGGGTTAGTTTCATATGTGACTACGCCTCCCCTAGTATGCCCTACTTCTGAGATTCCTCCTCCCAGTCCCTTATGTTAGGAATTCGGGTTCAGAACCATACACTACTTCAGGGAACGGTTCAATTAGATGGACAACATTGATGGAACTAAATATTAGCTCCTATTTGTGTGATAGGTTAGCCTGGTTGGTTGACCCTGATTGTGCCGTTTGGTGGGTCGGTTCCCATGGCGCAATGTTTGAGGGCATAAAATCATACAACGTTAGGACTATCTTTTGCCTTTTTTCGGACTGATCCTCTTGTGCTTGGTTCCTCCATTATTGATTATGCCTGGATGACTAGATTTTGGAGGATTTTGAAGCCGATATTGTCAGCTGTGTGGCATTAGGGGTTGTTGGCGACACCACCAGCTGCTGTAGTTGAGCTCAAAGTATGCCATGATCTTGGTTGATAGTATTCTGAGTCATCCAATCATTAAATTTCTTCCCCTTTTTTCTAGTGACTTCTTTCCACCCCTCTCCTTCATCGAGTTTGGTGGTCGTAACATATGCTATATAAGCCGGGGGTGGTCCCAGCTCAACCTGCCCAGAGTCTACCATCCTTTGCAGGAGGTCTTTGAAGACGAAGCATTCCTAGATAATATGTCCCAATATTCAGTGGTAGGGATAGTAATCTGGCCTATCGTCATGGACAACTTCATTGGGTTTCTTTGGCTCTGGGAGGTGGAGAAAGTTTCAATTCATGGAGGGGATAAAGTAGTTGCAGACTTGGTCTTCTTGGAATGAGTATACTCTATGTCTTCATTTCTCAAACCGGTTCCTCTTAGGTCCTCTTTGATAGTCTCATCAGGGCGGGGGCGGCCGCTGATATGTAGGGGACCCTTGACGATTCGGTGGAGGCCTAGGTGGTGGAGTTAGAGCACGGGCTAGCTTGAGCATGACAGAGGACGCTTCAGCCCTAACTGCTCTCTTTGCAGGAGTCTGTGAGGCTATTCAGGACTTTAGATTAGTCTGTTACATGGATTCTTCAATTCTTTGGGTGATGGTAGAGAGATTGTGGAAACCAGTGGTGCACTCCACTGGTATGAGTGGTGTTCGCAGCTCGTCTCGAAGGTTATCGATGCAAATAGAAAGAATATCATCCTGGGGCAGTGGCATGTTCAGAGAGTAGGTCAGTCCCTTTCATGGGGCGATGAAGTCTGAGACCCTCTAGTTCTCCCTTTGTTTTCAAATCATGAGGTTTCTGACTATTGTTTTAGGCAACGTTGAGATGAATTGGAATAGGAACTGATGCTGAAGGTCTTCCTAGCTCTTTATTGACTGAGCTGGAAGTCTCATATACCAGACGAAGGAAAATCCTTGCAAGGTTCATGCGAAGAATTTGAGTTTCACTGATTCTTGTTTTTTCGAAGTTCCCATCATAGGGTCACAATAAGACATGTAGTGCATCAAATGATATTCCAGATCACCTGATCCATTGAATATAGGAAATACAGTGCTTCCAAAGTTGGGCGGAGGAGACGTGTTTCTCACCCAATCTGGATAGGGCTTTCACTCTGGCTATATCGGAGCGCGTCGACCTTCCATCACTTATAGTCAAGCTTTCAGTTCCTTGATAGTATTGGAGAGACCCTGATTTACATCCTTATGAGCCCGGTCTTGGGTGGGTATAGCCCGAGGCATTGCTTGAGGATCCATCTCATCCAGCACCAAGGGTGAATATGCCGTTTGTGTCACCTTCATAGGGTTCAAATGTACTCGCTCCGGTTGCTTCCTGAGTTTAAGGAAGTCTTGGTATTCATCTAAATCCATGTTTAGATATTTGGACGGGTCGGGTGCCATATTGGGCGGGGGCCCTAACCTTGCTTCATTTGTCAGGGAAAACCTTGGTCTTTGAGGTGTACTTGATGGGAGTTCAAGGTGTATCTCTTCTTGGGAAAAACATTCAATAAGACGATTCCTCTGGAGTAGCTCAGTGTTGAGCTGTCTCAATTATTTCATATCCTCTTATTGTCGAGTGAATCTCTCCTCGAGTGTAAGTGGATTGTTTTTACTTAGAGGAGGCGGGTTAAGGGTAACCGTTCCTTTGTTCTTATCCTTTTTGGGGAATCGCAGGGTAAGAAGAGGAGGGTTGGCTAGAGGGGCATCCATATTTAGGGAGGCCTTTTGGTTCCAGGTGTGTAGGCCTAATGTTTCGTTGTGGTTCACAATCTAAATTGAACCATCTTCTCCTGATCCATCTGGATTTGCATCATCTTCGGTGTCACCAGTGGGGTTAACCTCTATGGTGTTGAAGGATGCATACCGCAGGGTGGAGGAGATGTCATCTTCTAAATAGGAAGAGGATCTTTCATGCCTTTTACTTGTCTTCCCCTTCTTTGTCCTGGGATTTCTTTTGGGTTTCATGATGAAGGGTGATGTGGAGAGTTATTTTATGTGACCTTACGGTACGCCTCCCTCTCAGAGGGGATGGTGATTCAAAGGAAAGGATAAGGCATGAAACCCCTCTTCTGATTTTCCTCCCCAGACGAGAGAATACTGATTCTTGTGGTTGAGGTTTTTGTTGAGGTAATAAAAATTCCCCCATCCCTGGGGGATGGGGTCTGCTCAATTCATTGGATGTTGCATCTCTTCCCACTTTTATTGGTCTTATGGGGTCATTTTTTGTTAAAAATTCCACCAGCCCTACTGGATGGGGTTGGACCCAGATTATGGAAGTGTCTACTGTTATCGCTACCTATCGGATCTTGCATTCCCCCATTCTAGGTTGAACTGGATATGGTTCCGATTTCACCTCTGAATAGATTCCCTATGGGGAGGTAAGCAATGATTTTTTATTGGCTTCTCTTAGGAGAGAGGCCTGCTGTATACTTTTGGTGGCCTGATTTTGGAGTTCATGAATGGATTGTTCTCGTTGGGACTGATTCTTCTGAGACTTACTCAAGGCCTATCTCTGTCGGGTGGGTTGTCATTCCTAAATTGGGACCCACTCGATTGCTGTCTTGATGTGATGACGTTGGAAGTCATTATGTTGAACGGGTTCTGGGTGGGGAGTAGAGTGAAATTCATAGCTCCATGTTCTCCCCATCCCCTGATATAGACTCCCGTTAGGGTGTCACCAATGAGGTGGCGCAACTATTTCAGTGTACAGAAGTAGGCTAACTCAAGGTTTCCTTTATGCCTCTCTGATCGTGGTTTTTGCGCCGAAGGAAAAGATTCCAGGTCGATGTGATGCAGGAGGTCTCATATCGTCTTGAAATGATCTACGTACCCATCATAGGGTAGGAAACTTGATTTCAACCGGTGGAGGGTTTTCCATATAATGTAGCAGATATCGTGCACACATTCTTCTGAAAACATTCTTGGTATATCGAATTGAGAGGTGGTCGTGGGCCAAAACATAACCGGTACATCATCCCTGAAAAGTCATTTCCTCAGTTGCAATATGTCGGCATGCTCCTGAGGTAGTGATTCCTCTACCTGGTCTGCCAAACTGAGATGCTCACTAATAGTGTGGTCGGAGTTAGTGGGGCTGGTAGGTATCGAACTATCATGTGGGTGGTTCTGGGGTGGCTCAAAAGATGATCGTGGTCCCTGACTGCCCCCAGAATGAAGAAGGATGGCATTGGTGACTGGCAGAGAATCGGACATGCTGGATCCCATCCTTCTGAGTGCCTCAACATAGGAGGACTTTTTTGTGCTTGATTCGGCAGGGGGATGAACTTCCCGTTGATATGATATGTCACTGTGGGGAGGACATCTTCTATCCGAGTGGCGAGGACTACCACCATGATCTGATGCCTGGCTTCATGGAGTATCGTTACAATGTAACCCCTGGGGAGGACCGTCAGGGCAAGCCACGACAAGGGTAGGGCCTTATTGTTGTTATTAGATGTCACTGTGGGGAGGGCCTCTGTAGTTACAACTATGATAGTGAGGGCTACTAACATATTCAATGGTCCCATTGAATGAAGAGTCTTTCCAGTGTTTACCACGGGGAGGACCTTCAGGGTGGACCACAGTAAGTGGAGGGCCTTCTTACTTCTCAATAATCTAGTCACCCTGAGGGCTTCCGTGACTCGCGTCAAAAGATTAGCTCTCGTGATCGATCACTATATGCCTGTGGGGAAGGCCCCCGTGGGTGCTCTGAGGAGGACCTTCAGAGCTACTAGTAGCGACATTGAGGGGAGGACCTCCAAAACTTCTACTGCCTCTCCCATAATATGTTAATGGGCAAGTAGGGTTCTGAGCCTTCGACATGTTCTTAGCGGCATTAGGAACCCCAACTTCCAGCAGAGCATAGTAATGAACCCGCTCTATATTTTCTAGCTACCTTCGGTGCGTTCGGGGCGCTCTCTTGCGGGCTTTAGAGACGATCTGTTGTTGATAAAGACCTTTACCATTGCATCCCTATCTAATTTGGTCACGTGATGCTGTTGAGATATTCCAATGAACATCTTGAGTTTTATTAGGGATTTATGCCTTCTCTAGAGCATCCACCATGATGGATGGGTGTCCCCCAGTTGGAATGAGTGAAGCTGCTCGATCGGGTTGCCCTTGTATCATGGGATATGGACAATGACCCTCTTATGCGGAAGCAGGGATGTTGATCTACTTCAAGGTGGCTATCTCGTCTCTTAGATGATTCACCTCAATTGGGGAGATGGGATCACAGGCCTGAGTCCTTTCTGTTTCTACTAATGCAATTACATTCTGGAAAGTCTACAAGATATGATGTGGGATCGATACCTGCTCCTCCATCATTACCAGGATATGCAGAGAGACACCTTTGGTTGGAACATGTATGAAGGTCCATTCCAGTATCGTAGTAGGAACATCCTACTCCGGTCCTCTATTGTTAAGTGGGTACTGACAATTCTCTTGTGTCGGGGAGCTGAACGAGTCTGCCCCTGTGCCGGGATATGCCAGATTACTTCTCCATTTTCCGCCACATCGAGGTGGGGGATTTTACTTGAATATGCAGGTAGTTCGCTCTGAATATGTTGGTTCCCCACCGTATTGAGTCAGTTGCCTTTGTTGGAAGGGAGACTTCCCCGCCTATTAATTGTAGCTACATCTGGATGATTGGCTTTGTTGATTTCCACCATATCGGGATGGTAGGCATCAGGAGAATCTTCTAGGAGATGGCCCTGTAGGCGCTGGGTTCCCACCACGTCTAGTTGGTGGGATTCATGACCCCAAGTAGGGAGAAGTTTTTACTAGGTAGGTGTCGTCCAGTGTGGGTGAAGGGCTTGACGAAGCTCATTGGGAATGCTCACCTTCTCGTATGATGCTGCCATTTTGGGATGGCGGGCTTTGGAGGAGCAGACAGGTGTCTGTGCCTGCTCATGATATGTCTTTGTGACTATGCATTAGAGCACCTCCTCAAGGATAAGGGTGATGACTAGTCCCTGATTACACGTTTTCCACCCTCGTTGGGCGGTCCAAGGGGCCGGAGCTCGGGGAACGTGGGCCTAGATTCTCAGGGTGATATCCTCCCTAGTGTGAAGATATTGAGTCATGACATTATCGTGATGACGTCTTTCAGTGGGGGCTTTATATCGGGACCCCCGTTCAGCAGGGATAAAGTCCTCATTTTCGGACTCATCTGCCTCCCAAAGATAATGGATGTATGCATTGTCCCGTTCTGAGGATAGACTCCTGAAAAGTTTTGAGATGGAAAGAGGAGCCATTTGGATCTGCTTTTGCAGCCGCTGCTGGGCAGGCGGCTGGTGGGTCTTGGCCGACTGGAGGGTGTGCATGGCCGCCTCCACTATCGGGAGAGTACTGTTCAAGTGGTACTCTCAGATCAATGCATCTGAGACCCACCGTTGAAGATGTTAAGTAGGTGACGGGGTCCTTCGTTGGTGGGAATACCCGGTCATTACATTGGTTGAAGAACGCATCTGCGAGTTCCTTTATGACCCCATTGGATCGAAGGGAGTTCTAATTGGTACCTGTAAAATATTTTAACAAATACAAACAGAAAACCCATCAAAGAAGAATCTCATAATCCCATGCATAATTAATGACCTTTCTTGGCCCTCCTCATGAGTATGAGGGGGGAACAAAGTTGGATTAGGATAAATCTGTCATGCTGGATAAAGATTCACGTCAGGTTCACCATTTTTGTTTCAATGTGGGGGGAGAAAAATGCTACTACCGAATGTTGATTTTAAGAAGGCTGATTTCTGTTTAATCACTCATATCGGGTGAATCATTTTTACTTCAAAATTCCCAACAGTTCCATATCCAACGAAATGTGGACCTGATTTCCAAAGGCATGCGTTCGCTGGGCAATTTGGCTAGCGACACTTAAGAACTCGCATTGGTCGAGAGGATAGGAAGTCGGGCTCATCGCCCCCTCTTGGCCGGGGGGGTGGGAATTATTACCTATTTCATGACTCTCTTATAGATTTAATATGTATTCATATGTTCGTGAATTTTTGGTTTATCCCCAAGCATAGTATCCATGTATTATCCTTGGTTAGAAATGATCAACTGAACGTAGGGAGTTGGAATCATTTAGGCCTGAGGTTTACCATCCCTCATTGTGTTAATGAATCTAAGGAATTTGGACTCATTAAGATAGTACAGGTTTAACTCCTCATAACTGGGCACTCTAGAGTTTATTGTCATCCAGGGAGGACATATAATGACTTGAGTGTTTGGATCGAACCCGTGATACGGGCTTCCTACGTATCCTCATTAGAGGAATCCGAATCCACATAGCTTGATGCCACTCAATGGAACACATCACCTTTTAAGGTCATGTGACAAGGACCCAACCATACAGTTTAATTTCATGTGGCAAGGACACCCAGGTGAGAGATGCCTGGTCAAAGCTGGCGCGGGGCTTACGCCGAAGCTGCCCAGAAGACCCAAGGGAAGTGATTTATTGGGCTTAGAGATGGTCATGTGGGGGTATAAGTACATGGTATGACATGGAAAAAGGTGTATATCAGTCATAAATATTGGGCTTGCACCTTGGGGAAGTTTCCTACGTATCCTAGTCGGCCGGGAATCAAATTCCACATAGTTATGGAAGATTAGGGCTTACACGTGAGAGTTTCCTGTTAGTGGGATTGAACCCTAGGGAGGCATCCTATGTACCCCGTTTGGGAGACAGGGATCACGTAGTTCATTTAACAGTTGTCGTTGGGAAGATGTCGCGGCCACCACAAATCTCTAATCCCACGTGAGTCATGCTCAGTGTGAGAAACAAGAGAATTCAATAGACTAATCAAGCTTTACACTTTTTTCTTCTCAAGGGAAGCTGGCCAGAACCGGAAGACTCTCCTTCTCCCTGAAGTCAGAGTGGGGCGAAGGTAGTAGTCACACGGTATAGACAATGGCTATGGTGGTGGATAGAAAGGGTCTGTGCCACTGGATTCTCCATCTTCCCAATGTTGGAGGGAGATAGAATTTGTGCCAGCAAGGGACAGGGATACAACGAGGTAGTAATGAACCTTCCTGGAAAAGAGGGGAAGGCCATTGAATTCCAGCGAGGATGGTGTGGGGCTTACTCTAGAAAGGATTCCAAGCCACTCCCAGGAGATGGGAGAAGTTCTCACCACTGGTCCTCGTCAAAAGGAAAGCCCAACGGGGTCCCTCAATCCTGGAAAGTGGAGAGGCACAAAGGAGACTCCCAGGCTTGGAACCTACACTACCATGGGAATGTGAACCCAGGAATACTTTGATAATCTGCTCAAGGGTCGGTGAAACCCATTTGTCCTCGCCTACCATGGGTATGTGAACTCACAGTGGCACGCTGACGCGCTTAAATATTTCATCATATGAGTTTGGTGGCTTCGGTAGAGGCCTTGTCTTGGGGCCGGTGAATAGGCCAATGAAGGGATTGCGGAGGATCAGGCCGGATTGGAAGGGTTTTATCTGTCTTGGGGAATGGAAACACCGAAGGAGTTGGAGGGCCGCAAGGGTGCATGAAGAGTGGCACCCTTCGCGTAAGGGATTTCTACGTGGTTGGAGAGGTTATCCACATAACAGGGTTGTACGTGGACTGATGGGTCTTCCACGTACCAGGGCGGTACACGACTTTGGGTTTGGATCGCGTACCAAGTTGGTACACAACATTGGAGCCCGTGCGAGCAGCGGCAGCTCGGGGCATCGCCAGTCAGGGATGCGTCCTTGTAAGAGGGTACTACGGCAGCGCATTGGATCAAAAAATGGGAATAAACTCCTTGGTCTATGGGGAGTACATCCATGGAGGGTCCATGGCTCGCGGATATAATTTTAGTTCACGGTTCACCAATTTGTTATGTATTTTTCGGTTCTTTATCAATTCATTTCCAGTTCTATACCTATACTGGTTTGTGAATTGGAACTTCGCGGTTCACGAAATCCTAATATCCTTCCTTCAAAAAACTGATCCTTCAATCTCCTACAGCCTTCGAATATCCAAGCATCCCAATCCCCATCCTCTCCCCCTCGATGTCCTTTTATATAGTGGGGTGGATGGGTTGTATTGTGGTCTTGCAGAACCCTTTTTCGGAGGCCAATCACTAAAAACCCAGCCTACAGATGACTTGGTCAATCTGAGGTTCGTGGGGGTTCATTGAATGCCCCTCACCCACGAACCAAGACAATTCGAGGGGTGTTTCACGACCGTGCTGGGCTCCACCTCTATTCCACAAATGACAGTGCGCTCTGCATGGGCTGGTCTGGCGCGGTTCGTGACTGGGGCGGTTTGCGGTGGTGGACCATCCTTGCATTCGTCCGGGTCTGTGCCCACATAGGGGCTCCCGCCTCCATTTCGCGGACGACGCTGGTCCACGAGGGGCTCGCTAAACCGGTCATGTGCCACTGATGTTGAACCAGTATGCGGACCGATCAGTCCTTTTTCAATTTTGAGTATTCTTCATGTTTTTTCCCAATCTTATAAGGGAAATTGGGTAGAATCATTTCTCAAATTAAGGGGCGGGGGGGATTCCCATTCCCCTTTGAAAATTTTTCAGGACCCTACAAACCCTTATATATTGACGTTTTTTACCATAGTTAATGTTAAAAATGGTCAACAAAATGGATAATGAAAAGGATACAGTATAAATTGATATCTAAACCTGTAAAAAAATATTTTATGATTATATTAATACCATATCCTACTTATATTATAATCCATTACATTTTGTAACCATTTTTCATGAGTTAGACACATATTATATTATAATATTTTATGTATTTTTAAAAGTGACGCTCCCCTCACTTATAAAAGGACACCCCATCTTCTCCTTTACACAATCCAAGAGCCTTTTGGTTTGGAATATATTTGAAAATCCCCTTCCTAAAATCCATAACCATATCCAATATTAACTTATTTTAATATAAAACCAACCTAATAAGATAGGTATAAACCCAAAGAGGGTTTTCGAAAAAGATGCATAGTTCTTAATCTAGAATTTTTGTTTTATTTCCCCAACTACCTCCATAAAATAAACTTAAAAAAAATTAAATAATAAAAAAATTATCTTTAATACACTAATTTTTTTTATTTTAATGAAATAACCAACATCCATCTTATTCTTTCATCAATAGGGAAATGGAAACATCATTTATGTGTATGATGATCTACAATCTCATGAACCGATGTAATTCATTTACAATCACCACCATAATGATTTATTTAATGTATATATTTATATTATATTCATGAATTATTTTTCATTATATAATGATAATATATCATTTATTTTCTAACCTTTCCATCCATTGAAAAATTATAACGTCATTCGTGCGTACATGTGGATTACCACCTCCATGAAGTGATGTGATTCATTTTTCATCAACAAATCATATTGATTATATATATATATTTAACTAAGGATATAATATTATATTTATGATATAATCATAATTATTTAATAATAAAATTGTTCTTTCTTTCTTTTAGCCTTGCTCTTTAAAAAATGAAAATGTTACACATGCATACGTTCAACTTACCATCTCCCTCATTGGGACATAAATAATTTTTAATAACCATATGACAAGGTTTGTTTTAAAAGTATAATACTTGTATAAATATTATAATTATGTTATGGTAATTATTCTTGAGATTTTGTAATAATTACCACTTTGAACATGGTCAACATACTGAAGTTGTTTTGTTATTATGGAATGAATGCCCTCAAAACACCTGATGAATATATAATCGATTATGTAATTAAATATTTCATTATAATAAATTAATAAAATGGTGTACTGATAAATTAATAAAAATTTAAAATGTTATTAAATAGTTAAATAATTTATATAATTTTATTATATATGATTTAAATTACATACATGGAAAGTCTGGACTCGACATAAGAGTTTTCATCTCAATTTCCCTTTATTGAGGAATGTATCAATGTTATAGACCTAATTTAAGATATATGGTGTATATAAATCCCTTTTACATGTTATATATTGAATCATTAATAATTAATGGTGTTTTACATTTCAATGAAAATTATTTAAACCATGTATATTTGACATGAAAATTATTATGTGGAAAGGGGTTTCTTAAGTCAATTTCCTTTCATTGGGTTACAACTCTTCTTCATTGACATTGTTATTCCATGATTTTGTGTGAATGATATCTAATTTTTTTCATTTTTTTATGTCCAATTGTTTTATGTTTATTTATATATATTAACATAATCAATTCATAGATTAATTATCAGTTTAAAAATTATAAGCTTTTCAATGGTTTTCATTGTATCAATATCATTTTCTTGAGACATGTTTCTTGTCATGCACCATGACTTATTTGTATATAATACTTACCGACTCATGAATTAATTTTGAAATATTACATAATTAAATTCATAGAATTTATTGATCTATATTATAATTTTGTTTTCAATAAATTTTGATTTAAAAGTTACCAAAGCGGTAAAGGATTTATATTACAATATCATTTCTTCACTAAGAATGTTTATATTCCATGATCCTTTGGGTAAATTGTAATATCTTAATTAATTGAACCAAATAAATTTTCATATCCTATGGTTATGATGGAATTTTACATGATTAGTTTCCATTACCTTCCTTATTTATTAAATAAACAATAAAACATTTCTTTACAAGTGATACAAATATTGTATCTTATTTTAGATCACAAATATTCCTCTTTAATATCCCTATTTTATAAAATGTTTTCTATAATTTTATTTTATAAAAATAAATTAATTCATAAAATTATTTTAAATTATCTTTTACCTTCATCTAAAAATTTTTAAAATGATTTTTCCTAACATTTTCCACATGGATCACTTTTGACTCTCTTTACAAAAGTTTGAAAAGAATTTTTATTTTTAACATTTATGATATAAATAGATTTTTCTACCATCACGACCATAATTTCCTTTAAATATTAATTTATTATTTTCCATGTTTATTTTCAATGAAATGTATTTTCACAATATTTTCTGAATTTTTAGTTTTTAAAAATTCTTTTCAATGTGGAAAGGGTATTTTCATCAAGAATGTGTTTAATGATCTTTATATGGAATTTATATTTATCATTTATAATAAAACTTTATTCTATATGTGATACACTAAATATATGTTGTAATGATACCATATTTATTATTTCTTTGGATATATTATGATTGTTTTAAAGATATTTTTATAGAACCCATTTATTTTCCACAGGTAAATCATTCTATGAATGAACAATAGTAATTATTATATTGAAAAATGAGAGATTTCATGTGTTATGTTAACATTATGGTTATTTATAAAAATTTATAATGAAAGGTGAGGTTGATCTAACTCATGCTGATAGGTGATCCATATATTTCTCTCTAATGCAATAGGTATAGGGATAGAGTTAACTGATTATATGTTTATCCTAATAGATTATTTGAATTTTCTGGGTAGGTTATTCCATTGGTAATATTGATTGAAAGAGTGATATGAAAATGACACTTCATATTAACAACTTGTATTCATTATGCTTTCATCAAGTTATAATGAATCCTTAATGATTATTTTCACATGGATCATTATTATTTATGAATTTTACTCTGATCTTATGTTAAATATTTATACAATGTCACATGTTTAAGGATCTACATTTCATTGGGTATGAATTATTTTATTCTATTCTCATTAAATTTTATCATGTCATCATACCATTCTGGTCATTGATGGAATTGAATTGTTAATGATTATGTTTACCATTACTGAGAATTTTAGAAGACCCTTCTTCTGTTTCCCTTTCCCTAGGTTGTGAAGAATGGTTTTAAGTATGTTATTCCAAAGAAGGTTACTAGATAAAAATAACTTAGTTAGAAATGATGTATATTTTTATGATCAAATTGTTTATCATACAAGTGGTTATATAAGAGGTTATCTAAATTCTATAAAACTATAAACCTCAAAGTTAATTGGGTAAGTAAGTGATAAAATATTTCTTTTTGATGATGTAAGTGTTGTATGGATAAAATTAGATTATGTTTACCAGTATCAAGATATAATCATAAAGATTATGGTTTTGACACAAGATATGGGAGTGTGGGTTCATGGTTTTTATAGTAGGTATTAGAGGAAATGATTAGTTATCATTGGAGATTAGGATGCTTTCATGTGAGGTTTATTTAAGTGTTATAAATAATATCATGGGTTTATAAGTTTAAGGATGATTATTTCTTCAAAGTAATTAACCCTTTTTTATGTTCCAAGTGATATGATTCTAAAATGATTAATGATATTTTGGGAGACATTTTATTGGGTTAAGGTTAAAGTAACCCTTAAGTGTATCATGTGGTTTGATGTGAAAGATTATTTGGGAATAATGAAATTACATTTTTAGAGATATAAGATAAAGTCTATGAGATAACCTTTGAGGTTAAAACATTATTTAATATTGATGTTATTGAGGTTATTTTGGTTTTAAGATTACTTATTTATGGAATGATCTAAATTGAATTTTTGATATTGATGTATTATTTCTTCATATAAAGGTTTATACATTTTTTATATTATCCTAAATTTATCTAACAATTTCAATTTTGGTTAATATCTGAATATAGGATGAATATATTGTTATCTTTATGTGGATTATGTGATCCATAAAAAGATGATTTTATTTCTTTACGCAAGAAATATTCATCTAGAAAACTCATCGTTTGGAGAAAAAGATATGATTATAGTGGAAATTTATTGAAGGATGAAATTATACTTTTAATGTAAGTATATTTCCTTATTTTATTATTATATAAGCTAAAATATTTCCTCAGTTTTGGGGAATGGATCTTGATAAAAAAATACTATCCTATTACCTTCATTTCTGAAGAATTGAAGGCCTTTTTCACAACTCATTGCTTTTTTTGTGGCCATTAACATTCTATTGATCATTAAATTTCTTGTGATCAATTTTCTTTTACACTCTCCAAAATTATTTTGATCTTAAAATTTTCCTCCATGTTTATATTTTCACCACCTATTAATTTTATACTATTTCAATACATAGTTATATATTATTCTAGAATTACATCATATTTAACTTTCCCTATTTTCAATAAGAAGTTTTATTTTCCATTTTTGTGTTATAGATTTTCAACAACGGTATTTTTAATTATTAAAAAGGTATTCCTTCTATGTCTTTATGTTTTATCTCCCACTCTATGGAAAAGATTATGAAAATGCTTTAAACCCTTTATTTTGGGTATGAGATAATATTGAAAGGTCGCAATTCCAAAAAGGGGGAATAAAGTAAAAAACATGTAATTTTATGATAAAACCTTTTAATATATTATTAATATTAATTAATTTTATTTTATATAGTTATATTAATTATAATAATATTCGGTAATTTTTTAGTAAAGAAGAAAATTATTTATTTCTATCCAAATTGAGTTTTCATGCATCATATGGTTTTACTTACAAATTTATTTCTAAATTACAAAATTTTTATTTTAAAAAAAATGAACTTAATTATTGAATTAATAATTTAAAAATTATCTTGGGATTATTTTTTTATAATATTCTGAAAAGATTTATTATTCAATGAATAGTAAAAAATAATATTTTTAATTAAAATTTCCTTTTCTTTTAAATTATTTACAAAGTCACGTTCGATTTTGAATTAAATTTAAAATTTAATTATTTAATTTTGATAAAAAATAATCCAATAAATGTTATTATAATCTACATTATACAGGAATTTTGTATAAAAACATTTTTATACTTAAAATACATTTTTAGGGAAAACCCTTTTTCATCACGTTTTGCAGGTTTGATTTTTTATTAAATTATTAAATTATTTGAATTGAAATTTATAAAATGGATACCATTTTTAGAACTAATAGGTTCAAATTTTTAAAATATGTCCCTTTTATTCTTGGTCATTATGAACAATAACTGTAGTAAATATCTATCACAATGGTATGTGTAAATCGGGTAATTAATGTTAAAAATAATACGACAATGACTAAAAATAACCCTATAATTTCATTTAATATATTGGATGAGTGAATTTATACTATAATCATACAATATTATAGGTTATGGTTATTTCGTGACATTTATCTTTGAAACTATTATATATTATTTTATGTAAAGAAAAATACAAAATGTCACTCTCTTGCTTTTAAATTTATATAATATGTTAACATAGGGATAAATTAAGTTTTAAATCAATATAAAATCTTATTTTGAGAATAAGAAAATTATTTTTATTATGATTTTTTTTAATTTTAATTGATGAAATAATTACCTTAAATACTTACGCAATGCTAACATAGTGTTTTTGAAAGAAATAGAAAATTATAGTAAATGATTTTAAAAACAAAAAAGTATTATTTTATTTATTTTAATTATGGTTTAACTTGAATTTTATAGATAATAATAATTTATTATTGGTTTTTAAATGTAATATATTCTAATTAAATTACTGTCATTTTGTTTTCAAATCCAAATTAAGTAAATAGTTCTTAAAATGACATTTATTGTATATTATTGTAAATATATATTATTAAAATATTTAAAATTATTAAAATATTTATATAGGGAAATTATGATGATTAATGGTCTTAAATGTCACCCCATTTCAATTTATAATCAATTTTTAGCTTATAATTAAATTTATTATCCCTTTAAAATTGAATATTTTGTTACTATGATTAAGGTTAAAATGGTTAACAGAAGTGTTAATCCAAAATATATGGTAGATAATGATATATAGACCTATAAAATTTTATTTCACTGTTATATTAATACCATATACTCTTTATATTATAATAAATGTCATTTTGAAACCATTTTTCATGAGTTATACTCACATTATATTATAATATTTCAGGTATTTCCAAAAGTGTCCCTCCCTCCACTTATGAAAGGATACCCCCTATACTCCCCTAAAAATATTAAAGATCCTTTTTGGATAATACATACCCAAATATCTTCCTAAAATCTCTCCCCATTTTCTAGATTTTATGTTTTATCAAAAAAATACTAAGAAGGCTTCATGTATAAACCTGATGTGGTTGTCTGAAGAAGAGGTATAATTATTTACCCAATGTTTTCCATATATTTATTCTTATAACTATTTTAAATATTATTTTAAAATTATTAAATAATAAAAAATTTATATTACATATAATAATATATTTTATGTTAATTTGATAACCAATATATATAACGTTCTTCCATCAAATAGGGAATGAAACCACTGTCCATGTGTACAACAGAGAACAACATTGTGAACCGATGAAACCTATTTTTCATCACTGTTTATCAAGGACATTCATAATAATGGATTTAAAGAATATATATGATATTAATGAAATAATTATCATTCTTTAAATAAAATAAATCATCTATTTTCTTACCTTTCCGTCCATTGAAAAATGATAATGTTGTTTGCTCGTACGTATGGATTAACACTTCCACAAAACAATGGGATTCATTTTTCAACATGGTATAAAATTGATGGTATATAGATGTTTATTGAAATATAAAATATTATATTTATGATATAATAATCACTTTGGAAATATAAAATGATACTTCATTTTTTTCCCATCATTCCCTTTGAAATATGAAAACATTACTCATATGTACGTACGACTTTCCGTCTCCATGAATGTAATGTAATAATTTTTTTTATAAACATATTTCATGGATGGTTTTAGAAGTAAATTTAATTTATAAAATTTATAATTAAATAATTATTATAATTCTTGAGATTATGGGATAATCACCACTTTAATAATGGTCAACATACCAAAGAAGTTTTGAAATTATGAAATGAAAATCCTCAAAACACCCAACATTGACATAACTGATTATGTAATTAAATATTAAACTATAATCAATGAATAAAATTATTTAATGATAAATTTATAAACCCATAAAAGGTTATTAAACAATTAAATAATTATTATATGTTTATTTTATAGGAGTTAAAGGGAATACATGGCAAGTCTGGACTCGAGGTAAGAGATGTCATCTCAATTTTACTTCATTGAGGCATGTTTTAATGTTATACATATAATTTATTCAATATGGTTTATATAATTCCCTATTGCATGTTATATCATGAATACTTTCTAATTTTTGGTATTTTCATTTTCAATTCAAATTATTTCATTAAAGGGGATTTTAATTGAATATTATAAAGTGGTAAAACGTTTATTAACTAAATTTCCTTTCATTGGGTTATAAATATTATTCATTGATTTAGTTATTACATTATTATATGTGAATTTATCTCCAAATAATTTTATGTTTTATTTTAAAAAATTTATTTTCATTTACTTATATGAATATAATCACTTCATGGACTAATTATCACTTCAAAAGTTTTGATCTTTACAATGGTTTTCTTTGTATCAATCTCATTTTATTGAGACATGTTTCATGTCATGCAATATGATTTAATTGTATGTTATACTTAACACCTGGTGAATTAATTTTGAAATATTAATTAATTAAATTAATGTAATTTATATATCCATATCATACTTTTTTTTCAATGACTTTTGATTCGAAAGTTACCAAAGCGGTAAAGGCTTAATGTTACAATCCCTTTTCTTTTCTGAGTCTGTTTATATTCATGGTTAATTTGGGGAAATGGTATGATATTAATTTATTAAAAAAATATTTTCTTATACACTTCTTGTAATTTTTTTCATGTTTAGTTTAAATTTCCTTCCTTATATATCAAATAAACATCAAGAAAGTTTCTTGTAAGTGATTCAAATCTTGTATCTTCTTTTAGATTGAAAATATTTCCCTTCCATATCCTTATTTTCTAAAATTCATTAATAAATGTTCTTTTATAAACATTACTTACTTATTAAATTTATTTTAAATGATATTTTATCTTCTTTTAAAAAATTTAAATGAAGACTTCTTGACAATTTATGCATGGGCCTCCATTAAATCTCTTTACAAAAGTTTGCAAAGAATATTTATTTTTAACGTTTATGGCATGAATGGATTTTTACACCATCATGAACATAATTTTATTTAAATATTACAATATTAGTTTCCATATTTTTTTCAAAGAAAATAATATTCATAATATTTTTGTGAATTTTTAGTTTTTAAATGTCTCTATGTAAAAATGGTATATTACTGAATAATTTTTTTAATGATATTTATATTGTGTTTTTATTCGTTAAGGATAAAATAAAAATTGATTTTACTTATGATACATTGGCGGATATGTTGAAATAATTCAATATTTATTATTTCATTGGATGGATTTGGATTGTTTCAAAGCGATTTTCATGGAACCTGTTTCTTTTCCATGGTTAAATCATGCTATAAAAGATCAATGGTTATTATTATATTGAAAAATGAAACCTTTCATCTGTTGTGTTTATTTTATGGTTATAGGAAAATGTTTATGATGAATGGTATGCATGATATGGCTCATGATGATGGGTGAACCTAATATATCTCTCCAACTCATTGGGTATAGGGATGGAGTAAACCAGTTATAAGTTAATCCTAAGATATTATTAGAATTTAACTAATATGTTATTCAGTTTATAAGAGGTATAATAATACTAATGTGAAAATGATATTTTGATTTAAAAATAAGTTATATTTGTTCCTTTATCATATTTGAATGGATCCTTTATTCCAGGATTATTTTCACATGGATTAGAATTTTTGAATTATATGACTCTTGTATTATGTTAAATCCTTATTCCATGTCACATGTATAATGATCCACATTTTAATTTGTATGAATTCTCTTATTTTGTACTCATGAAAATTTATTACATTATCATAACCTTATTTTCATCTTGTTCTCACTGATGACATTAAATTGTTAATTCCTCTGTTTACCTTTATTGATCATTTTGTATTAGACTTATTATGTTTCCTTTTTCTCTAGTTAGTGAAGTTAGGTTTTATTTTTTCCATTCATAATAAGGTTACTACATTTTGAGAACATTGTTGAAGATGAAATACATTTATATGAAATAATTGTTTATATATCTGAAATATTTTTTAAGAATTTTTCCTAATTATTTAAAAAATTAAACCTAATAGTCCTTTGGTATATAAGTGATATAATATCTCTTTTTGATGTTGTATGTTTTGAATGGAAAAAAATTATGTAACATTTATTAGTATCAAGAAATAAATATAAATATTGTGTTTTTAGAACTATATTTTGGGATTTTAGGTTTGGGATATGATAAACGGTATGTATATATAGTAAGGTAATTGATAAATAAATCAAGAAAGGATGGTGACATGAATTGTTTGTCCTACATTATGAGATATATTGAGATAGAGATATTATATTACATGTATTATGTTCATAGTTGGTTTTTATTTCTACAACTAAACCTTATATCCATATGGTCCTTGATGAGTTATTAGACTCCACTCATGGTGGCCCTATGGTGGTGGTTGAGTAATTTTCGAGTATATATGATCGAAAAGGAAATAAATAAATTCAAAATTATTCATGTTTAGAATAATAACCATTGGATTTGTTTACTTATTATATTCAAAATTTATTCAGTGAATATAATGAAAGAATATTTTTTGAATAAATATTAAACATTTAATATTTGATATTTTTTTAATATTTATGAGCGTGGATAATTGAGTTAATGAATCGAATTTTATCACATAATATCGTTTAGGGGTTACAATTATGTGTTAAAATATTCAAGATATTTGTGAAAGGTTTTTAGTTCAGTTTAGTTTTTTGTACATTTATAGAGTAATGCTCTTTAAGGACCTATGTATAATTTATAAAAGTTATAACCTAAGTATTTATGTATTTTCAAGACCCAAAATGAGGATGGTAAGGTTTTAATCAAATTATCTATCCTCTACACCTCACTCTAAAAACCTATAGAGATAATGTGAAGGGTGGGTCGGTATGAGTGAACCACCAATAGGCACAACACACATTTTAGGTGTATTTAGTTATTTCTATTTAGAAGCATATGTATTGGTGTAATGGCCCGAACTTCTATGGTATATTACTTTGTAAAAATCCATTATTTGGGTTTTTGTGAGAATCATCAGTGACTTAGGGAATTAGTGGATGAGGGCTTCTGTAGGTCAAGGCATCGGTAGGTCGGCAATCAGTGAGTGGAATCGGTGAGTGGCATCAGTGAGTGCCATCGGCGAGTCGTATCAGTGATTCAGGTGTCGGTGAGTCATGTTAGTGACACACCCATCGGTGATTCATTCCATATATTTCAATATTCACCCCTTTAATGTATTCTTTATTGTTAAATGAGTTAAATTTAGTATTTAATGAGCTTTTGGACAGTTTCAAATTCTACTTATCTTCTAAATACATGAATCTTCTTTTGACTCCCTAATTAAGTGGTCTTTATCATGATCTGACATTAATGGCCTTTAAAAAAGTTTCCCCATAGATTTAGTATCTAGCATTTCTAAAGCAGAAATACCCTCTTCCTTTGAACCCTTCCACCTTCTCCTTATGTGCACTGAACCATTAATCCCTGAGGAGTTATGTTTCTATGCTATATAAGTCTTTTCCATTTTCCCCTAGAGTCTTCCCTACTACTCATGAAACCACCCTTTTCTAGTGCAAAGTGGGATTGTTGATCATCTATTTTTCCAAGTAGGGATTTCCTTCATCTCTCTTTTAATTGTGTATCATGTGGGGTGGGTGTGATCATGTACCCTTGTGAATACAGTTGGACCCAGATTTAAGGATGATAATAATAAGTAATAAATAAGGGGTTGGGAGTACGATGATGATCATCAGTTTGTTTTATATTTTATCTTTTATCCCTATCATGTTATATAAGGGTTGTATGCCTTTTAAAAATCATGGTTGTTGGTGGTCTCTCTTTGTACACCTGTATTCTTTGTGAATCACTACTGTATGAATTGGAATATGATTAATTGCGTATATTCAGTTAATTATATGGATGCACCTAGGTCAAACTTATTCTGGGATCATCCCTATTTTATCATGTGGAATTAAAGCACAAGTGCAGCGAAATCTGAATAAATATTTCCTTGTTGGTGTGTATGTGTATTGTGTGGGATTTTGTTCAGCTTGGGTCTGTGTTGTTCATGTGGTGTTGTGGTTGTGAGTGTGGTTTTGACTATGGGGTAGTATGGGTGGTGTAATGATATCTTAGGATTATAGGATGGTTGATTGTGGAATGGATGAACTTGTTATTCTATGAGATTCTATCTAGGAATTGGTTGGGCAGTGAGGCTACATATCTTGGTTGTGTCATGTTCATGTTTGTGGGTGTGATGGGTGTGGTGTTTTGGTGTAGCAGGGTCATTGATTGTGGTAGTAACAAGGTGTTTTGGGGTATTTATTGTTGATAGGAAGGACATGGTGTCATGAATTTGAATAATGATGGTTGGGGTGTCCAATAAAGGAGAGTGTGTAGTGGAACTTCAAGCCAATTGATTTCTATTTATTTTTCTAAATGTGGTGTATTTCGTGCAACAGGTATACTAGGGATTGTTTAGGAGGGTTGATTTTGAATAAGAATGGTGTTACCTTGTGTGGTTATTTTTCTAGAAGTTTCTAAGGACTGTTATTTTTTTAATGGGTGTTATAATGGATTATTTTACCTTGGCCCTTCTTTATTTGTTGGGATTTGGTAGTGGTTGGTATGGTTGCTTCACCTTATAACATTTTTAGTGTACATAAGTTTCTCAGGTAGGGATGAGTTAAATAAAAAAATTGATAATATAGAATTAAATGTTATTAAATTAATTGGATGGGGGTATGTTTTGAGTTGTGACTTATAGTGAAATAGTGTTCATTTATCAACATAGGGAACTGACCTTCATTCATGGTGGTACGTGCATTTAGATTTGGTAGTAAGGGTAGTTTTGGTGTGGGCTGGTTGTTTTTTGAAAACCATTGGTTGGGATGATTTTTTGGTACATATATATATATATACACACACACATACAAGTATTTCCTTATGATTTCTATACCCTTGGTGTTGTTCGCCACCTCAGGGTCTATTAGAGGCAGGACTTATGGGTTACAGACCGTGCTAGACCTTACTAGCTCAGAAAATGCGGTGGTTGTTGTGAAACTGCTTACTTTTACTTTTGTACTTACATTAGATTTTTCTTTTATTTCTAGCAGTTTTACATTAAACTTGCATGTGGGGTGGATTTTGGTTTATTTATATATATGTGCATGTGTGTGTGTGTGTCTTGGGGTTGTTTGAGTTTAATACATCTTATCTCCATATCTTGGTTATTATAAAAAGTGTAATGATTCCCATTTTTGTTAGATTTCTATACCATTAGTGTTAGTATCCACCCTGAGGCCTATTGGATGTGGGACTCAGGGATAATTATCTCTCCATCATCTTGAAGAAGGATGGTCTCAGCATGTTGTTATCCCTTCCCTCATCTTGAAGAAGGGGGTTCATGACCAAATGGTATCAGAGGTTGATAGTTGGGAGATAGGATGGAGTTTGGAGTTAGACACAGTGAGGATTGTATGGGTTGGTAGGAAAGTATTGTTAGGTGTTCATGGTGTATGAAATAGTCCAAGGGGGACCGACTAGGAAATGGGATTTTAGCCCCCCACCCCCACCCCATGGTGATTCGATGCAAGGAATTTGAGCTTACCAAACAAAAAAGAGAGGCTACACCTATTGTTAGGTAGAGACCCTATGAATGGTATATGAATCATGACGGATTGTGTTCTTATTTTTTGGGAATTTTCAAGGAATTAAAATAAATAACGATTTAAACTGAATCTACTCTATAATAATCGGGCTTATGAATTCCTTTTTTACTTTTAGCTATGGAACCCGGAAATCATCCACCAGTGGCTTAAGTAGTTGTAGTCCAGGAGGCCAATCTAGATGATCGGAAGAGGGTTGATCTAGTGTAAGAGTACAATTACTAGAAAAATAGGTTTCATGCTTTTTAGTAATAGACTTTATGAAGGTACGAGGGAATAATCTCAAACATGGATATAGAGGGTTGCCTCGAGGAACTGGTGATCACTTTTATATTGATCTGGGCTCTGAAAGAGTACTGTTTTTCCTTGGTAGTGAGCTAGATGAGGGGATAAAGTTGTTTCTCTAAGATCAATTTATGGTTTGGATATCACCAACTAATGGTGAAGGATAATGATATCTTAAAGACTGCTTTCATGTGTAAGTATGGGCACTTCGAGATCATGGTTAATCCGTTAGGTGTTATAAACACACTAATTAGCCACTAAATGAGGCTAATATTCATTGTTAATATATATAATATTTATGTTCTTTATTATTCAAAAACACCATTTTAGTGCATTTTACACTTTGAACATCATTTCACATTATGATTGTAATACCTTCTTAAAATGCACTATTATGTGGTACATTTTTGAACATCATTTGAAGTACCCAATTATTCATCTGATTATACATATTTTAATTTGATATTTTTTAAAATTTATCTGCACTCAAATATGAACATGTTTCATTCAGGGATCAATGTATAATTCATGGAAGAAGATGGGGATATTTTGTGATGAAAGGAAACAATTCTAGAGAAGGCAGATTGGACATCATCCCACTGATGATACGATGGGTCCCAACATACAAGCCCAATGAATCCCAAATTTCATGGAACGATAGATTCCATGTATAGGAACAAATAACTCTTAAGGATCCAATGCTAAGTCGGCCTAAATTGTGGTCATTTATACGGACC
Source organism: Viscum album (assembly GCA_963277665.1). Lineage (NCBI taxonomy): Eukaryota > Viridiplantae > Streptophyta > Magnoliopsida > Santalales > Viscaceae > Viscum > Viscum album. Next base: position 1,414,833,296 of record OY728156.1, read on the forward strand.
AAGTTAGAGATAAAATTCTGGGCCAGATTATGCGGCCTAGAAAAATAATCCACTAAGATAATAATATCTCTGAATATACAACTCCAAATGGTCCCATACTTTACATAAGAATATGATACATCCGAGGATCCATTTTCTTCTTCTATGTCCCACTCTGATTCGGCCATCTAGATGGCATTACATGAACGTCTGTTCGTTGGATGAAAGCTAGATGCCACCTTGGGTCAAGGGTGGAAAAATCAACTTTTCCTCAACTTTCCACCCACCTACGGCCTACCAAAATAAATTGAGATGCTTTTTACTGTTTGAGGATCAACCCAAATCTCCCAAAATACCTATTTAAGGCAGTGGTGGTGGAGTAGTTGATCATCTTTTGTGCTTTGTTCAATTCTAATGTTATGCTGCGATTTTGTTGTCTTAAGTTTGTCTTTCACATGTAAGTTGTTCAATTCACTTTATTTTCTTAATAAAATATCTTCTTTTCCTCTTATTATGTTGTTCTTAATATTAATTTGATACCTTCGGATAAATTTTTAAATTTATTCACAGTAAACCTTGTGAAATTATTCACACAACGGTGGAGTGATCATTTTATTTTTGTTGTTTTCTTTGCTTTTCCATTTCCTCCCTCATGAGTCTACTTTCCGCTTCCATTGAAACCATGAGATCAATGGAGGGAAAACCCACTTATGGGATGATCCAAGGGAGTATAAATGGGATGTATTGGATGTTATTTATCACCCCATTAATATATAATCACTTCTTTAATTGAGATTTTTATTTGATGATTTTTAAACTCCATCATCATTGTTGAATTTAAGGGCACACACATGAAGTGCTAATACGAACCTTTACCTTGAAGTGCTCAAAACATTGATCCTTAAAGTGTATAGGTGATTAGTATTAAAGAGTTTAGGCATTAAACCAGTAAGTGATGATGTTGTTTTATCTCCTTAAATGAACCCATCTCAAATATAAGAAACTGAAATCATTGAAAAGGAAATACTTCCAATCCACCCCGAGCGATAACCTAGGATGAACTCATTCTTTTAAACTGAATTCACTTAAATCTATTAGTGATCCTTTAAAACCATCTAAAATCAACCCATTTTGGTCACTTCATACCCAAAAACAGTCCTTAGAATGTGTGTGTCTATAGGTTACTTCTTAGGACTTTGTGGATTCAACAACCCAAGCTAGACTACAAGGACCGTTATACCTTCATCTCTTGGGTAAATTTGAGCGAGAATAAAATTTTGGTGCTGTTTTCGGGGACCTAATTAAGTTATCCTATACACTATAATCTTTTTTTTTCATCCCACTTCTCTTATCTCATCCCCAATTTCATTCCTATGGAAAACCCTTTTGAACAAATCAAAACATGGGGAACCTCTTATTACTTTGATCACTCCACACCAAGTGAGATGTACAATGACCATCCTAGTTTCTACTGGTGGGATAATCAAAAACCTAATGAACCACAATGTGTTTACTCCTATTATCCACAAAACATCCCAACATATAATGAGTTTCAATCCCTACAAATCCAATCTGAACACCCTCTTGTGCAATTCCAACAACTTAATTATCCACCTAGAATAGACCATCTGTCTCAACCCCTTATCCATACTAATCCATATCCATTACTTGAAAAATTGTGTCAAAAAATAGATATAATGAATTTTTAGGTTTCATCATTGAGGATAGAACTACAAAGCACTAAAAATTGTGATGAACTCATCCCTACACAAACTGTCCCTTCCATAACCTTATGTGAAGTATCTAGTTTCCCACAAACCTGTCATGAATTTATTGAAGAACCAACCTTTGGATTTGGGATAGATGAAGAAGATCAAAGAATTTTTGAAAGGTCTTTAAATCAGGAGGAAATTTACTTTTTGGATTCAAAAGTGGAGAATTTGACATCATGTATTGAGTCTCCTAAGTATAACTCCATTGATAAATTTTCAAAAACACAAATCGCTGAACCATTAAGAGAAATAACAAACTTTGAGTCCATAACCATTCCTGAAACTGATATTTCTAATTTGTTGTTTGAATCTTCTATTTAAAAGGAGCCGATTTTGTTGAGAAATATGGAAAATGAAACTGAGTTGGATTCTAAATATCAACATGTTTCTAAATATCCTATCCAACCTGAGCTCAAAATTATTGTCCTTACCTCACCTCTAAAGAATACCTTCATAAGTTATAATCATGACCTGTAAATTGGAATTCATTCTTCTCTTGAAACCAAAAAATTTGGAATGATCATTGATGTCTTAGGAAATACTATAGAGGAAACTGGATCAACCATTTGTGATATTCCTTGGATTTTACCACTCTTTTTAGAACATAGGTTTGTGCATGAAACAAATTAAAAAAATAGAATCAATCTCAACCTAGTAGAATTGGTGAAACATGTGGTCCTTAAAATGTTGAAAATTGGTATTGGGTATGTTGTGGGGTTCAAGTCGAGCTAATGATGTTAAAAAAAGCGATGCATGAGAGGCAACCCATGGTTTTCAAGTTTCCAATCATTTTGTTGTTTTAATTAACTTTATATTTTAAATAGTATTAATTAATAATTTTTATATTAAATAAAAAAAATAGACTATTGATCTGTTCTTCTATTATGAGTATGGATGGGTATGAAAGGGGAGCACCATATTCATCCGTGTCATGTAGTGTGATCCTTGAGTAATAACTTACCCAGAAATTTAAAAAGAAGACAATGTATCATCATTTTATTTTATATTATATATATACTTATATTTTACTTATATATATATATATTGTTTTGTTTTGTTTTTTTGTTTTCCTTTTTCCACTAGGGAACTCTGCAAGAGACATTAATATCAAAGGACTAAAGGGAGCAACAAGAATTTCAACTTCAACCACTAGGTGACTTCATTCCATGATCCTCATTTTCAATTTCCTTTTTGAACTTTCATTCTCTACCTCTAACCCCTTATAAATTTTCTTTTATTTAAACATTGGGGACAGTGTTGTTTTAAGTTTGGGTGAGAAAAAAATAATAAAAAATGCTTTTGTGATAAAAAAATGAATGATTTGAAAAAAAAAAGTGTAAATGGAAGGAAAAATTCATTTAACTTTGAACATGGTAATACACATTGCACACTTTTAAACTGAATATCAAATAATTTATCATGACCTGATTTTTATTTTAATCCTTGTATAATTTCATGAGCATAGATTTTGGAAAGTGTGGCTGTCCAATGTGATATTTCATAGTTTTTATTTTCATCCAAATAAAAAAAAGATCACAATGAACGTCCTTTGGATAGTGTGGTATTAGATTGAGTTCATGGGGTCCCCCAAATAAATAGAATAGGTTTGGTGATAATTTTAGTTTAATATGAGTATTAAAAAAAATTTAAAAAATTTAAAAACAAATTGGGCGTAGGGTAATGAAATGACCTAATGCGTGGCTTTCAGCACTTGGGGATCGTGACTCCATAGTTGTCTGGCCCAGAGTTAGTAATTTTATCTCTATTTTTGGTAATTTAATTTTTTTTGGTTGAGTTAACTCAAGATGATGCCCGAGTATGTGGGATTCACTTGATTCCCTAAGGTCTTTGAGCCTGAGAGTCATCAGCAAAGTCTCACTACAGGGGTTGACTCTTTTGGGTGCAATTTCAATTACCATGGAAAAATTGCAAAGAAAAAAACAAAAAAAAATACAATAAAATAATAAAATAATTTTTTTATACTCATCTTAATATTTAAATGTGATTCCACCTAGTTCTTCCATCATTTCCCCCTTGAATAAAGATGAACCCCCATGTCTATTGTGATGCACAACACATCCTCATACTTAATTGATATTGGATGGAATATGGAAATGAATTTGAACAAAGGAATGGGATTGTAATTGGAATCTTCTTATGAAAATATCTTGTATTAAAATATATTGATGTGTTTCATGATTGTTTTGTATATAAGGGTTTCTGGTGATCGTTGTGTATTAAAATGTTTTTGGAAAAGGGAATTTGAATTTCATATTGTTGAAATATATTTTTCTCGGGACTAGCAAAACTCAAGTTGGGGGGTGTGATTATCCACTAAATGGGGCTAATATTAATTATTAATATATATAATATTCATGTTCTTTATTATTCAAAAACACTATTTTAGTTCATTTTACACTTTGAACATCATTTCACATTATGATTGTAATACCTTCTTAAAATGCACTATTATGTGGTACATTTTTTGAACATCATTTAAAGTACCCAATTATTAATCTGATTATACATATTTTAATTTGATATTTTTTTAAATTGATCTTCAATCCAATATGAACATGTTTAATTTAGGGATCAATGGATAATTCATGGAATAAGATGGGGATATTTTGTGATGAAAGGAAGCAATTCTAGAGAAGGAAGATTGGACACTATCCCACTGATGAGAGGGTGGTGCCCAACATACAAGCCCAATGTATCCCAAATGTGGTGAGATTTTATAAGAAATGTAGAGGAACAAATCACTCTTCAGGATCCAATGCTAATTCGGCCTACATTTTGGTCATTTATACGGCCCAATTTAGAGATAAAATTCTGATCCAGATTCTATGGCCCAGAAAAACAGTCCGCTAATCTAATCATATCTCTAAATCTAAAACTCTAAATGAGCCCAAACATTAAAAACGAATAGGAAAAATCTAGGGCTACATTTTCTTCTTTATGGCCCACTCTGATTCGGCCATCTAGAAGGTCTTCCAAGCATTTCTATTCGGTGGATGAAAGCTGGATGCCACCTCGGGTCTAGGGTGGAAAAATCAACTTTTCCTCAACTTTCCAACCACCTATAGCCTACCAAAAATAATTTAGATGCTTTGTACTATTGTAGGATCGACCCAAGGCTCCCAAAATTCCTATTTAATGTAGTGGTGGTGGAGGAGTTGATCATCTTTTGTGCTTTGTTCAATTGTAATGTTATCCTACGATTTTGTTGTCTCAAGTTTCTCTTTCACATGTAAGTTGTTCAATTCACTTTAGTTTCTTAATAAAATCTCTTCTTTTCCTCTTATTATGTTGTTCTTCATATTACTTTTATACCGTTGGTTAAAGGTGTGAATTTATTCACACTAAACATTGTGAAATTATTCACACAACGGTGGAGTGATCATTTTATTTTTGTTGTTTTCATTACTTCTCCATTTCCTCCCTCATGGGTCTACTTTCCGCTTCCATTGAAACCATGGGATCAATGGAGGGCTAACCCACTTATGGGTTGATCCAAGGGAGTAGCAATGGTCTGTATTAGATGTTATTTATCACCCCATTAATGTATAATCACTTCTTTAATTGAGATTTTTATTTTATGATTTTTAAACTCCATCATCCTTGTTGAATTTAAGGCCAAAGACTTCAAGTGCTAATACGAAACTTTACCTTGAAGTGCTGAAAACATTTATCCTTCAAGTGTATAGGTGATTAGTATTAAAGAGTGTAAGCATTAAACCAATAAGTGATGATGTTGTTTTATCTCCTTATATAAACCCATCTCAAATATAAGAAACTGAAATCATTGAAAAGGAAATACGTCCAATCCACCTCGAGAAATAACCTAGGATCAACTCATTCTTTTAAATTGAATTATATTAAATCTATTAGTGATCCTTTAAACCCATCTAAAATCAACTCAAGTTGTCCACTTCATAGCCAAAAATAGTCCTTAGAATGTGCATGTCTATAGGTTACTTCTTCGGTTTCTGTGGATTCGACAACCCAAGATAGACTACAAGGACCATTCTACCTTCATCTCTTGGGTAAGTTTAAGTGAGAATCACACACCATCTGTGTTCATAGGGATTATTAAATCCATATTTTGTGAGTTCTTGGACTGTTTCATCATCAAATTAATTTATAACATGCTGATGCACTCAATGTCAGAGGAGGAGCATACCAAAAATCTCAGGACTATCCTAGTGGTCCTTCGGCACCACCATCTCTACATAATGCTATCCAAGTGATTATTTTGGACATGATAGGTCCACTTAATTGGACATGTGTTTTTTATCAGGGTGTATCAGTTGACCCGTCAAAGGTAGAGGCATCTATTTCTTAGGAAACACCCAAGAATGTGGTATAGGTTTGTAGTTTTCTTAGACTGGCAGGATACAACTAGATATTCCTACTTGATTTATCTCGATTAATAGTTCCATTGACGACTTTCAACAGAAAAGGCCAATATTTTTTTTTGGAATGAGCTGTTCCATGCATCATTTGGCTATCTAAAGGGGATGTTGGTTAGTCCCCCAATGCTTGGGTTTCTAGAGGAATGGGTGATGATCGAGGTGTTTTATGATGCTTCTCATCTAGACATGGGGTGTATGTTGATGAATTAATTGGGAGTGATCTGTTATGGGTATAGGAATTTGAGACCCCATGAATGTAACTATGACACCCATGATCTGGAGCTTTTAGCGGTCATGTTTGCACTAAAGTTTTGGCAACATTACCTCATTGGGGAACACATTTTAGTCTTCACAGATCACAAGATCATGAGGTGCATATTTTCCAAGTGAGATCTGAACATGAGGCAATAGATATGGGTGGATTTTCTCCAGTATTGAGATTTTTAGATCTCCTACACCTCAGAAAAGAGGAATTTTGTGGTTGATTCTTTCAATCGGAAGTTGTAAAAGGAGGGGGTTTGGGAATCTATAGACACTTGGAGAGAAATGGAGGAGTTGGATGTCTTGAACATAGATATAGGAATGGACTATAGAATAGGGTGCCTATTTTAGATAAAAGTGAAATAATCTATGAGGTAGTAGGTGGAGGAGTCTCAGTAGGTAGACTTGGAGGTATAAGTAAAATGTGATCACTTTGGTAAGGGTGATGCTTTATAGGGATGGTCGGAGGTTGTTCAGAATTAGATGTTGTTCTGTGGGAAGCTGTTTTCCCCATGATATTTCATGAGGGACTTCTCTATGAGTTTCATAGATCATACCTAGTTGTACAAAAAGGAATTTACAAGATATAGCATGGATTTAGGTAATAGTTCCGGTGGCCCATGATGAAACAAGAAGTGGTGGGGTTTGTGGAAAATTGTTTGGTGTGCCAGCATGTGAAGACTGGTCACCGTGTTCCCCGTGGTTTGTGGAAACCCTTAGATATCCCTAAGTGGAAGTGGTATGAAATATCAATGTATTTATTCATATCATTACCCAAGGACTAAGGATGTTTCCATGCAGTATGGGTAGTAGTGGATTAGTTGATGAAATCAGTCCACTTATTAGCAATAAAGGAGTTGAGGATAGTGGATGCCTTAGTGCAGAGGAATGTGGATGAAGTGGTGTAGCTGCATGGAGTTCCAAGATCTATCATCTCATATTGGGATACATGTTTTATGTCTCAATACTATAAGGGGACTATATAATTCCTTTAGCACTCAATTATGCCTCAGTACTGCTTTCCACCCTTATATGGATGGGAAAATTGAGAGGACCATCCAAACATTGGAGGATAAGTTATGGGCATGTTTTTTGGACTTTAGTGGGTCTTGGCAGTGACATCTTCCCTTGGTAGGGTTTTCCTACAATAATAGATGTCAATCTTCCATTGGTATGTCTTTGTTCGAATCTTTATACAGAATGTCATGTCATTCACCCTAGTATTGGATGGAAGTTGGGGAGGTAGCTATTCTTGTCCTAGACATGGTTGAGAGTACTATAGAGACGGTGCAACTTGTCTATGGGATGATAAAGGCAGTACATGACTATAATAATTTTTATGCCGATCATTGGATAGGGCCCTTGTATTTAGAGGTTGGGGATCACATGTTCTTAAAGGTTTCCCCTCAACATGGAAAGCATAGGTTCAGTAGAGGGGGTAATCTATCTCCTAGATTCGTCAAAACTTTCAAGGTGTTGGGGTGATTTGGTGAGGTGGAAAACTATTTGGCCTTTCCACCATAATTTAGGAGGATCCACGACATCTTTCATGTCTCTAAGCTTTGTCATTATCTTCATGAGGACTCCCATATCATTTCCTAGGGAGAGTTGGATATCGAGGACAACGCAATGTTTATGGATTAGTTAGTAGAGATCCAGGACCATCAATAGAAGTTGTTTTATGGACTGACCATTCCTTTGGTTATTATTTTGTAGAGGCATGGTGTCCTGGAAGAGAATACTTGATAGAGGGAGATGCAAATGTGTTCCTAGTACCCATAGTTGTTTTCAGTTTTTCTTGTGTGTTTTGATCTATGATGTAGTGTTTGAACCTTGTTTGTTATAAGATGAGTGGTTTCCTTGTTCTGTAGTATGTGACACATTCCAAACATGTTAAAAGGAGGAGACATGATTCTTAATGAAGATGCATTAATGTGTATGTTGTTAAACCCATGAGGGAGAGTCTGTGCTGCCCATAGTAGAGAGTCTCTTGACACAGAGGAAGGAATTCCCTAATTCATGTGCTCGGATAGTTGGCGCTTGTGTGGGGTATCTTGTTAATTTTTGGGTCAATAGATGTTGGAGGAGGGGTTCATGGATGTTGAGGTTTCAATCCACCTTTCAAAAAACACATGATGGTTTATCCTTGAGAGGTATCTTACAGGGTGGCCATTTAGACCCCTCTTTTTTTCTAGGATTGGTTTTGAATTCTCAAGGGTGAGAATAGTTTGAGAGGTATCTGATGTAATTCCAGGACCACTGTGGTCCATTAAATTTTAAACATCCTATGTTTGGGTTGTTCTGGGAGGCATCGATGACTTAGGGTATCGGTGACACAGGGCATCAGTGACTTAGAGAATCAGTGACTTTGAGTATTAGTAGGTCAAGACGTCCGTAGGTCGAGCATTAGTGACTAGCATTAAGGAGTGGTGTTAGTGAGTGGCATCAGTGACTCACATCGGTGAGTCAGGTTTTGGTGAGTGGCATCAGTGGGTGGAATTAGTGAGTGTTGTCGGTGAGTGGCATTGGTTAGTCAGGTGTCGGTGAGTCGCATCAGTGAGTCATTTACAGTTTTTCCAATTTATCGCCTTTTATGTTTCCTTTGATGTTAAATGAGTTAAGTTTCATATTTAAGGATTTTTTGGATAGTTTCAAATGGTATTTATCTTCCAAAAACATGAATCTTCCTTTGAATCTCAAACCATGTGGTCATGATTGTGATTCAACTTTAATGGCCTTTAAAACAGTTTCATGGTAGATTTAGGATTTTTCATTTCTAAAGATGAAATATTGTCTTGTTTTGAACCCTTCCACATTCTCTTGGTGCGCCAATAACATTTTTTATCTGAGGATTCGTGCGCCTATGCTATAGAAGTCTATTACATTTTCCCCTAGATTCTTCCCTACTACTTGTACGACCCCCCTATTTTGGCCCAAGTAGGGATTGTTGATCTTCTGTTGTTCCAAGTATGAATTTACTTCATCTATATTTTAATTTTAAATCATGCGGGGTGGGTGTGCATATATAACCCTGTGAATACAGTTGGACCCTGATTTATGTAAGATAATAAGAAGTAATAAATAAATTTTTGGGAGTATGTTGATAATGATCATTTTGTTTTATATAATATCCTTGATTGTAGTCCTGTTTTGTAAGGTTCGTATGCCTTTTGAAAGTCATGGTCAATGGTGGTATTTATTTGAGCACCTATATGCATTGGGAATCACTGATGTAAGAATTAAAATATGGTTTATCATGTATATTTGGTTAATTATATGGATGCACTAGGATCAAAATTATCATCTGATCACCCATGTTTTTTCAAGGGGAATTAAAGAACTAGTGCTTCTAAATCTAAATAAACCATGACTTTTTTTGTGTGTTTTTGTGTTTTGTGTGGTTCTGTTTGGATTTTTGTGTGTTATTCATGTGGGGTTTTGGCTGGGAGTGTGGTTATGAGTATAGAGTGGTAAGGGCGGTGTAATGGTATCCTATTTTGAGAGGATGGTGGATTGTGGAATGGATGAACTTGTTATGTAGTGAGACTGTATCTGGGTAGTGGTCAGGAAGCGGGGTTTCATGACTTGGTTGTTTCAGGTTTATGTTAATGAATGTGTAGGGTGTGGTGTTGTGGTTTATCAGGGCTACTGAGTGTGGTAGTAACAAGGTGTGTTGGGGGTCTTTCTGGTTGAGAGGAAGCATAGGGTAATGTGACTTTGAGGAATGATGGTAGGGGTGTCCAAGAAAGGGGAGTGTGTAGTGGAACTACAATATGGTTGATTTCTATTTGTTTTTCTGAATGTAGTGTCTCTAGTGTAGTGGGGATAATGAAGATGGTTTAGGAGCGATGATTTTGAAGAAGGATGGTGTTACCTTGCCTGGGGATTTCACCCGATGTTTCTAGAAACTTTTATTTTATGAATGGGTTTTTGAATGGATTCTATTACCTTGAAAATTGTTTTATTGTTTGGATTTGGTAGTGGTTGGTATGGTTTCTTTACCTTATACTATTTTTAGTGTTTGTTAGTTTCCTAGGTAAGGATGGAGTAAATAAAAAAATTGATAATGTAGAGTGAAAATAGTTAAATGAATTGGATGGGGATATGTTTTGAGTTTTAAATTATAGTAAAGTGGACTTAATTTATAGAATTACGAAAGTGACCATCATTTGTGGTGGTGCATGCATGTAGAGTTGGAAGAAAGGGTTATTGTGGTGTGGGATGGTTGCTGTTTTGTAAACCATTGGTTGGGATGAGTGTTTGGTAGCTATATTTACATGTAGTTCCTTATAATTCCTATACCCTTGGTGCTAGTCTCCACCCTGGGGCCTATTGAAGGTGGGACATGGGGGTAACATACCGTTCTGGATCTTACTAGATCAGACGTTGGGGACAGTTGTTGTGTCACTACATTGTTTTATTTTGGTACTTACTTTATAGTTTTATTATATTTATAGTTTTTTACTTTAAACATTCATGTGGTTTGGATTTTGGTTTTTTTATATATACGTTTCTTGGGGTAGTTTGAGGTTGATACATTTTATCTCTCGATCATGGTTACTATAAAATATCTAATGTCTCCCATTTTTTGTGATATTTCTATACCCTTGGTATTGGTTTCCACCTCGGGGCCTATTGGAGGTGGGACTCATGTTTCATTATCTCTCCTTCATCTTGAGGAAGGAAGCTCTTGGAATCTTGATATCCCTTCCCCCATCTTGAAGAAGGTGGGTCTTGACAAGTGGTCTCTCAACTTGATGTCCTTATTAATGTGTAAAATTTAATTGGGTACTTTTATTCAAGATTAAAACCATGAAATTTATGTTTTAGTGAGGTGTCTTGCATTGGGTCTGTCATTGAGGTATGACATTGGTCGAATGATCATGAAATGTTTTGACACTTTTGAAAGGATGAGATGTTTGAGGCCCTATTGACCATGATGTTGTAACATTTGTTAAATCCATGGCCATGGGGTTTAAAGGTAAGTTTATCTATTATGTCCATGAATAAATAAATTATGGATAATGAAAAGAAGTGTGTGTTCTTCTTTATGAGACATCATGAAACAAAGAGATTATATCACATGATGTGTGTTCGTAGGAGGTTGTAAATTATTTGAATAAATTTTATCTCATTAGGGTCCTTGATGGGTTGCGAGTATCCAATCCTAGTATAATATTATCACTCATTTCTACTGAGATAAGGGCCTATAATGTCACAGACAAAGTATATTTAGAATATTGTCCAATTCTAGGGAATTGGAGTTTAGGAAAAGGTGGGCCCCATAAAAGTGGCTGGGTAATGTTTGAGTCTATTTGATTGAAAATGAAATTAATAAATTCAATATTATTCAAGTTTAGATTAGTAAATATAGAATTTTTTTACTTATTATATTCACATGTTATCCAGTGAATATAATAAAAAATAATAAATAAATAAAATAATTTTCTGTAAGAACCCGGTTTTGGACTCGGGTATGGATCCTTTAATATTTTGTCAAAATATTTTTTTGGACCTATTCTAGATGACTAATGAGTTCTTAAATGTCTCAGGGGTGTCCCGGGATTGTTCAGAGCCCAAAACACATATTTTTGGAAAAATTTGGCTTGGTGTATGGTTAGTGTAAACCGTGCTGGTAGGGAACATAGTTAGATCTAACTGTATGAAGGGTCTACATTTTCAGGGAGATCAATTTCGCATGGTTGGTTCATGGTTTCTCTGGTTTTGTGGCCAAACCATTTGAGTTATCTTTTTCTTAATGGTACCCTTGCATGATTGTTGCATGGTTTGGAAAACCGTGTGGCCAAACCGTGCACAGGCTAATTTTTGGGTAATTTTACCATTTTCCCTTAATGATCTAATTAACTAAACCCTTCTTCCCTATTCTGATTCCAATAGATATAACCTCCTTCTCTCCCATTTTTATCCCTCTTCAATCCTAATCTATTTATTTAGGTATCTCCTTCATTTGGGGTCCGGTCAAGCTTATGTTTGTCACGTTGGATGTGCATCAGTAAGTACTCGAGTCATTTTGATCTGTTCTTTGTTTCTCTTTTTCTCTGTGAATTTATCATGGGGTAGCCATATAATCCCTTTTTATTATGTCTACTTTGATCTAGGATTTATTATAGGCTGATACTGGATGAGGATAGTTGTATGAGTATGAGGTAGGTGGTCTATAACTCATTCCTCAATTTCAATCATTTTATAAATTATCATGTCATCGCACTGATTTCATAAGGTGTCATTTTTTAGAATTACATGTTATTTTTGTAGTTATTAGAATTATATTCTAAGACACTTTCCATATCAATGACTTATTTTTTGTGTTTATGTCCATATTATCGACCACCCCATGTAGGGTGTAATTGTATATTTGGTTTTTTAGTATTTTGACACATCAAGCCACTATTCAATTGCTCCTTATGTTTGACCATCCTAATGGTAATCCTTATATTAATAAAGTCTATTTAATTGTTGAATTTTGAATTGATGAATGGTTTGGACCATGTTGTTTCCACTTGAACCACCTAAGGTTAGTTCTTTTACTTGATTTTTTTACAATGTAGTGCTTTTAATTGTTTAATAAATATTAAATGGTATATTGGAAATTATATGTTATAAATATCACTTGACCTAATTAATGAAATCTAATGGTTGGATGCATTCCGTAGCACCCCTTTCCACACATGGTGGAAGGTAGTGGAATGAACCAAGTTAAATGAGCACGACTTAAATGAATTAATGAGATTGTTGCAAGCTTCTAGGAATTGTCACACTAATGATGGGAAATTCATAAACCAAATGAAAATATTTAATTTTTATAACTTAAATATGAAATAACTAAAATGGTTTCATGCTCCTTGTACTTGTAAAACTAATTAAAGGAAATGATTGAACCTCCTAAAATTATTAAATGGAATGAAATTCACATGGACTAATTTATTAAATGAATTAAACGCATGATTTCTAATTTTATGGGGATGTTGAAATCATCATAAGAAGGGCCTAATTTGAGTTTGACTTAGGATTCTCAAGGGAATTCCATAAGAACTCAAGGATTCCATTTGGATTCAAGGATGACCGTTTCCTTGGTTTGGAAACACCTCAGAACCTGAACCTCATCTATTAGTGGATTACAAGTATGACATCGTTTGATCCATTCTATATCATTACAGGGTGCCTTGGATACAATCCATAGATCCATAATGTTTTATATGTACATGAGGTTCTTTGGTTACATATTTGTTCCTAGCCATAGCTTATCTCACTTTACCTTATATGTATTCCTTGGACTCTGTAAGATCAAAGTATTGTGCAATTCCTTGGATGAAACTCCTTGTATTACACTCTTACCCCTTCTATAGGCTGTAGTTATCATTTATTTGGCGACCACTGTGGTCTAGGATTCCTTGGTTACTACCATGGTAGCCATTTATATTACAATCATCATAGTTTCTATAGTTGATACCTTGGAACCCTTTTTATTAATAATTACATTATATATTTCCTTTTTATATCATGTAACCTTTTCTATTTATATCATGAGGTGATGTAAGTGATGGATATTCCTCAAGTGACTGAATTATATATACTGAAACTTAATTAATTCATGAACTGGTTACATGTTCACACACTAGCTGAGGGCTGAAGCAGGTACTTGGGTATTTATGTTACTGTACTGCGTTAATTTTATATATGCATGCTTTCACACCTTTCAATTTATATTACACGGATGATATGTTATAGACACCATTGGCGGTGGCCTACTTATATTTTTCTCACACCCTCTCAGAGCCTCCATTTGGTACTCGGGTGGACACTATGTATGTAGGTGTTGAAAAAGTGAAGTATAAGACTTTGTATAATTGATTGCTTGTTGTTCATGGATGTATCTGGTAGTAGATGAATGAGATAGAGTTCAGGATGATTGGGAAAGATTTTAAATTACATTTTTTACTTTATATAGAATGCTTGTATGCTAATTGTATACCTTTTTTCTGATATTTGTAATGACCAGACATATATCATTATCAGTTGTTGTATGTTATTCCAGTTATTTTAGTTATTATTGATCTTGTCTCCTTCCACAGTTCATTAAATTTACTTATATTGATTCTTCTATTTAACTTTTATCGTTTTATATATGGTATCTTCTATGATACACTATAGTAATGAAGGCATAGTATCCCCACACACACTCCCTAGGCCTTTGTTGCTAGTCAGTAGCCTTTGGTGTCTAGGGAGATGTGCTTGAGACCATGTGGCTCACTGGGGTTGGGGAATATCCTTAGTGGCATCCAAGTCTTAGACATTAAAAACTGGTATTAGAGGGTTTCCTTTCTTACTTTACTATTTGGAGACAATAGATAGTAGATTAAGAATGCTCGGAACTTTTCCATAAGTCATGCTTGTTCATCATGAACCCTTGTTCGGGGTAAAGGATGAGTTTCTTCAATTATAATTATTCTTCTTATTTTTCTAGTTATAGTTGATATTATTGCACTATTATATGAATCACATGTTAGGTTGTCTTGTTGATTTTTCATATGACTGAGATTCTATTTTATCATTTCCCCTATGATATGACGGAAAGGAACATTGTTACATGAATCATTTAGGCACCTATAATTCAAATGTAATGCATATTTTCATTCTATATATGTTCATTTCACTACTTTTCATTGCTTGATTTTCCTATAATTGTTGAGTGATCCATGCTTTGTATATATTCTTGTTCTACTTTTGGGGTTGTGATTGAGTGATTTTATGTCTCAATTCTTGAGGTGTTATGGGACCTTATGTGTTGGAATGAGTAATTTACCAAATCAAGCCTTTAATTAGAAGTTAAAAAGGGTGTTGATCATAGTGATAAGGAGTATAGGACCTGATTCACCGGGGTGGACAACTCCTTTTAATTAACTCTTGGTATACAGAAACAATAAAATGACATTTGATAGTTAAACATAAATTTAAATGAAATAGTTGCACAGCCTTATCCTACCTTTCCATGTCTATGAAAGGTAAATAAGTGAACCTAAAAATTAAATATAAAATGAATGAGATGGTTTCCATTAAATGATGAGGCAAGGTATGGTTAACTCTTTAGTTATTGGTACCCTTATACCTTATACTTGAGAACTTACCAATACATATCATTCTAATTAGGTAGTTGTGGAAGTATATTGTGGGTAGTGATCCCTTTCTTATATTCATCTTCCTCTAGTGTGGTTATTTATCTACTTAAAGCTTGTCCCCAATAATGTTGATGGAATTTTTTGACTAATATCTCCACAATTTCCTCGTGTTGTGCGCTAAGAGGGTGGATATGACCATTTACTAGATGTGGTGGTCCCTGAGCCACTAGTCTTACCTTTAGGAGTTCCACATTAGGAACCAAATATTGTGACAGAATTGGGAACTAATGATCATATTTGTGATAGTTTCTTACATATGATGAAATCCATGCATTGTTCTCAATGAGCTTCACCTACAATTGAAAATAAGACCTATGAGTAGCAGTAGCAATATCCTCCTACCTTCTTCAGGGATGACGGTCCATAGGTTGTTGAGTCTTAGCTGGAGTCCACCTTGTCTATCTTTGAGCATATGGAGACTCCTCTAGAGTATAGGCTCAATCTTTCTATGTACATGCTCCATGATTTTTCCACGAATTAGTGGGATTTGATTAGCCAAGATGGTCTCCATCAGGACATTGTATGGGTTGATTTCCAGACGGCCTTCTATGATTAGTTTCTTCTTCAAATGCTGAGAGCTGACTGAGCTAGAGAGTTCATGCATCTTGAGATGATTTCTATGTTCATTATGGAGTATTTAGCACGCTTAATTGAGATATTGTGTTGTGAAACACATCTATCTAGTGACGATATTTCACATACTAGACACTTTAAGGATGGGCTTGTTTATGTCATCCATACTTAGGTGAATTTCATCTGCCTACCTACTTTCTTTTAAATAGTAAATTGGTCTCTCATCACTGAGATAAACTTGAGGGACGATGATAATACTTGCTATATAGGACTAGTTTCATCATATGATAGTAGTTATTTCAATAGTAGGAAGTCATCTCTCGATATTTTTCATCATGGTAGAGGTAGCCATAGTACCCATAGTGGTAGTTCAATGGTGTGTCAGAAGTGTGGACGAAAGAGGCATCTGAAGCCTTAGTGTGATAGATACCCTCTAGAGTGTCGGGATTATATGTGTATGGGGCACTTGTAGAGATTATTTCAGACCTTTCCATCAGCTTCTAGTTGAAGAGGTTCCGTACCAACTCCACCTTCAGGGGAATGATCTTTTATGCCATGTCGAGTAGGAAGTTGGAGTATCACCAGCAAGATATTCCAAGGATAAGGTAATGTGTGTGGTATCCAAAACCCTGATCACCAGAAGTTATAGTATATTGGTTTTCATCATGGTACTCTAGTTGTTGCATAGGGTCGTGGATCATGCCATATCCGTGCATTACAACCAATACCCAAGGATCTTGTCATGGGACCATTTATGATATGAGGTAATATTCTAGTATCCTCCACTATAGTATTTTCTTTATTTGATACAGGTTGTTCACAATAATTCATATATTTATCTATCTTGAAATGACTTGGGCTATAAATACAATATCATTTTGGTGTTATGACCCTAGATACACCTTTGGGAGTATGGTTAGAGAGTGTACACCATCGTATGAATTGTCCCCTTGAGGTAGGTAGTTACCCTTTCTTGTGGGATCGATATTTTCTCAAGATAAAGGGATTTAATGCCATTCTCAAGATGTCTTGGTTGGTTTCATATCACACCTTTGTAGACTAGTATCATCAAAGGGTATCATTTAAATCACTAAATGGAAGAAATTATCTACATAATGGTGAGTGGGATGTCTAGGCCAGCAGATCTAAACCATAGCATCATAGGCTAGGTGGAGTGGCCACCAAAATTTCCAATCTCTTCATGGAGGATCAAGGTTTATAGTAGACTAAATTCCTTCCAGTAGTATATCATTTTAGGGATGTATTTGTTGATGGATTTTCAGGATTACCTCTTAAAAGGGAGGTGGATTTTAAAATTATGATTATTCCAATAGAATCTTCATTGTTCAACACTTTATATAGGATGGAACCTACTAAGATCTAGGATCTCAAAAGGAAGTTATAGGACTTTTAGGCCAATGGTTTTGTATAACCAAACACTTTCCCTTGGGGTTAGCCTATAATGTTTTCCAAAAATGTGGATGGCACCCGTTGTCTATGTGTGGATTGAATATGGTTAAACTAGCTTATGGTTAAGAACCGGTATCCACTACCTCGAATAGATGTTCACTTTGACTAGGTTTAAGGAGCAAGGGTCTTCTATAAGATTGAATTAAGATCAGGCTATCATATGGTGTGAGTCAATCCATCAGGAATACCTTGTACTTCTTTCCATAGAAAGAATGGTCTGTATGTGTACCTCGTTATGTCATTCAGTCTCAAAAATTCTCCCTATATATTCTTGGATATAATGAATTGGTTATTACCCCTATTTTTATTATTTTATTATAGTCCTTATAGATGAAATCTTGGTGTATTATCACACTCGTAGTGACCATGCTAAACACCTTGATATCATTTTGAGTACATTTAGAGAGAATTGTATTTATTCCAGGATTGCTAAGTTCCACTTCCAGATCAATAAAGTTCACTTCTTGGGTAAGATTATATCAGAATTGGGAGTCTCTGTTAAGACATAGAATATGAGTGTGGTGGTTTCTCATGAGAAACCTAAGAATGTGTTTGATATACATAGCTTCTTAGGGGTGGATGTGTACTAAAGTAATTTTAATCATGACTTATCATTCCATTATTCACCCCTTATTGGTCTTAAAAAATAAGAGTGTCAAGTTATTATTATCATAAGAGTTTATAAAATCCTTTCAGGATATGAAAGGGAGGCTTGTCTCATCACCTATTCTGATTATTCCATATCTTGATAGATGTTATACCATCTCTTGTGATGCATTAGAAATCAGCCTAGGAGTAGTGTTGATGGAGGAGGACAAAGTCATTCTATACGGATCTCTATAGATGAGGCCTCTTGAGAGAAATTACATGATTCATGACCCTGATCCAGCTATAGATATCCCTAGTTTACGTTGATGGAGACATTATTTATTGGGTGGGCTATTTTTTGGCGTATACGAACCACAAGATCCTTAAATATATATTTTCATATTGATACATGAATCTCAGACAATTAATATGGGTTGAATAATTTATGTCCTTCTATTTTGAGATTGACTATAGGCATGGAAGGGGAAATGTAGTCACTGATGTGTTGAGTCTGAAAACTCAGGCACATTCAGTATGGGAAGCTAGTGATGAATAGAAATTGATGGACCACTTTTATGAGCTGCATCTAGAGTTCCACAATATTCACGAGTAGTCCTTAATCTCATACTTTATAGTTACCTCTTCCCTCTTTGAGAAGGTGAATAAAAGGTAATTTTTAGATCTCGATATCTTGGTTCTTCATGAGAGTTTATCAAGAGATAACCCACCTCTATATTGTTATGTGGACAGAGACAACATCCTGCATATCCATAAACATTTCTGGGTTCCTCCAAATATAAAAGAGTAGTTGGTGCAATATTCCAATTATTCTTAGTGTTAATTTCATCTAGTAATCTCCAAGATGTATCGAGACATGAGACTCTAGTATTGGTGACTTGGAATGAAGTATCAAGTAACAAGATTTATTATTAGGTGTTCCACCTGTCAGCATGTGAAAAAGGAGAACCAGAGCCTTTCAGGATTTCTATAGGCACTTCCAGTCCAATAATAGAATTAAGAAGATGTTTTTATGGATTCCATAGTGGGATTACCTACGTTATCGAGAGCTAGTGAAATAGTATGGGTAGTTATTGACCAACTGATGAAAGTAACCCACTGCATCCTATTCGAGATAATTTCTTAGTTGATGAGTTAGGAAAACTATATGTCTGTGATATCATATGACTACACAGGGTCCCTCATACTATCATTTTAGATAGGGATACTTGTTTTACATCATAGTTCTGGCAGGGGTTGAAGAAGGATATGGGTATACAAGTGCTTATGAGCATATCTTTTCACTCTTAGACCAGTGAATAGTCATAATAGATGATATAGGTTCTAGAGAACATGATCTGAGCATGTATCCTTTGTTTAGATGCTTCATGGGAGAATTATATCCTCCTTCTCAAGTTTTCCTATAATAAAATCTTCCATGATACAATTTAGATTAAATATTTTAAAGCCTTATATGGGAGGTTGTTCCATTCTCCTCTATCCTGTCTAAGGGTAGGTAAGGAAACCCTACTAGGTCATTATCTCATACAATATACTTTATAGAAAATTCAGTTGGTCTAGAAGTGTATGACAAATACACATTCTAGAAAAAAAATATTTTGCCAATCACTGTCAATGACCTCTAGAGTTCAAGGTTAGGGATCATGGTTTCCTATGGGTATCACCTAGTCTAGAGAACAGATGGTTATAGAAGCAAGGTTAATTTTCTCCTCGTTATGTAGGTTTGTTTGATATATTGTAAAGAGTCAGGTCGGTAGCCTATCAGTTGTTACTATCTCAAAGGTATCGTTCCATTCATGATGTCTTCCACATTTCATAGCTTCACTATTATCATGTCAACCTGTCTAATACTTTTGATCCTGAGAAATTTAAGCTCGATGCTAATGCGTCATTTGAGGAGTATCCTATTTGCAACATCCACTAGATCACGAAGGATTGTTGAGGCTAGTATGTCCCTATATTATAGGTTTTGTGGTAGCATGACTATGTACAAAATAATACATGGGAGCATGAGGCCAATGAACATGCTCAGTGTCTAATGTTATTCTTAGATAGTATTTCACCGCCCTTGGAAGGGGAGGTTGGGGATGAGTTACTTTAAAGGGGGAAGACTATAAGAACCCTATTTTTGAATCAGGTATGTATCCTTTAAATTTTTGGCTAACTCTTTATTTTGGACCTATTTCATATTCTTAATGAGTTTCGAGAGGTCTCATGGTTGTCCAGTGATTTTTTTGGAGCCCAGAACCCATATTTTTTTTGGAAAATTTGTCCTGACACATGGTTAGTGTAATTCGTTTAGGTAGGGTGCACGATTATATCTAATCATGTAGATGATTTTAATTTTAGATCAAATCCATTTTGCATGGCTGGTGCATGGTTTCTTGGACCATGTTCCATAACCATGCGATTTTCTATCTTCTTCTAGGTACCTGCATAGGTTTGGCACATAGGTTGGAAAACCGTGGGAAAAAACCGTGCATAGTCTAATTTTTGGGTAATTTTACCATTTTACCTTAATGATCTAATTAACTAAACCCTTCTTCCCTATTATAGTTCCATCATATGGAACCTACTTCTATCCCATTTTTGATCCCTCTTCAAGCCTATTATATGGATTGAGAGATCTCCTTAATCTAGGGTCCTATTGAGATTCTGTTTGTCACGTTGGTTTTGCATCGGTAAGTACTCAAGTACTTATGATATGTTCTTCATTTATCTTGACCTCAATGAAATTTTTGCGGTGTAGTATTATAATACCTTTTTTTAGATCTAATCTGATCCCGGATGAATTAAAGGATGAAACTGGAAAAGGAGACTCATATGAGTATGAGGTAGGTGGTCTATAACCTGTTCCTCAATTTCCACCATTTTATAAATTGTTGTGACATCACACCAATTTAATCAGGTGCCATTTGTTAAAATTATATGTCATTATTTTAGTTATTATAACCTTATTCTAAGACTATTTTTGTATATGTGATCTATTATTGGTGTTTATGTCTATAATGTCGACCACCCCATGCAGGGTGTTATTCCATACTTGGGATTTCATTTTTTAAACAGATTGATCCACCGTTTAGGTGCTCCTTAATCTTGACCATCCTAAAGGAAATGATTATATTAATAAATGGTTATTAATTTGTTGAATTGTGAATTGATGAATTGTTTGGACCATGTTGTTTCCACTTTATCCGCCTAAGGTAGGTTCTTATACATTTTTAATAAATTTCAAATGGTATATTGGAAAGTATATGTTATAAATATGACTTGTCCAAATTAATGAAATATAATGGTTGGTTTTATGATGTAGAACCCCTTTCCACTCACAGTGGAAGGTAGTAGAATGAACCAAGTTATATGAGAACAACATAAATGAACTAATGAGATGGTTTCATGCTTCTTGGACTTGTCACACTAATGAAATGAAATTATTAAACCAAATGAAGTTATTTATTTTTGATGACATAAATATGAATTAACATGAATGGTATCATGCTTCTTGGACTTTCCATCTAATTAAAGGAAAGGATTAAACCTCTTGAAATTATTATATGGAATGACTTTCACATGGACCAATTTATAAAATGAATTAAACACAAGGTTCCAAATTGTATGTGCACCTTTACATCATCATAGGAATAGATCTAATTGAGTAAGCCTTTGGATTACTGAGGTAATTCCATAAGAATTCAAGGATGCCATTCTGATTTAAGGATATCAGTTGCCTTGGTTGAGACCGACCTTGGAACATGATCCTTATCTATTAGTTGATTCTCGGTATGACACCATATGATGCTTTCTAAATTATTACAAGATGCCTTGCATACACTCCTTGGATCTAACATGGCATATATGGACATGAGGTGGCTTGGTTATATCCTTAGAGTTATCCATACCTTATCCCATTTTACATTGGATGTATTCATTAGACTCGATTAGATCATACTATGGTGAAATTCCTTGGACGACTGTCCTTAGATTAAACTCTTACCCCTTAGCTAGGATATAGTTATCACTGAGTTAATGAACCTTGGGATATAGGTTTACTTGGTTACTACCTTGGAACCCATTTATATTACAATCATCATGTTTCCTTGGTTGATACCTTGTAACCCTTTTTTGTTAATAATTTCATTAAAATTTGTCTTGTTACATCATGGAAGAATCACTAGTTCTATCATGAGGTGATGTAAGTGATGGCTATGCGTCATACGACTTAAGTATATTAACTAGAAATAAATTAATTTATGAACTAGTTACATGTTCATACACTAACCGAGGGCGGAATCTGGTACTTGGGTATTTACATTACTGTACTTATATACTTTCAAATCGCATAGTTTCAAACCTTTAATTTTTTATTACACATAAATGATGTTATTGAAAAAGTTGGTGGTGACCTACTGAGATTTATCTCACACCCTATATGGGCCTCCATTTGGTACATGGGAAGATACTATGTATTCAGGTGTTGAAAAAGGGAATAATAAGGCTTCAGATACTTGATTTCTTGTTGTTCTATGATTTAGAGGGTAGTGGATGACTGATCTAGAGATTGGGATGCTTGGGATATATTTTATATTCTTTTTCAACATTCTGTAGCATGATTGTATGCTTGTTTTTTACCTATTTTTAAAAATTTCTAGTGACATGAAATATATCATCAATAGTTGTTTTAGGTTATTCCAGTTATTTTAGTTCTTATTGATCATGTCTCCTTCTGTTTTTCAATATATTAACTTATATTTATTCTGATATTTATCTACTATTTTATTATAGATGTTATCTGTTGTGATACACTCTAGTAATGAGGGCATAGTCTCCCCAAAAACACACATCAGGCCCTCAATTCTAGTTAATAGTCTCTAGTTTTCTTCACCTAATTTAGTCTTCATTTTTGGGTAGATTCATTTAGCACGTCTTGCGCACAGTTTCTTAGAACAAACAGACTAATAGTGTTAGTTCCACTCTTTTTTCAGGTACCTATGTATGATTGGTGAGAGGTTTTAAAAACTGTGCAGCAAAACTCTGCACAATATAATTTTTTGGTAATTTTACCATTTTACTCATAATGATATAATTAAATAAATCCTTTGTCCCTATTCTGGTTCCAATGGAAAAAACCTACTTCTCTACCATTTTTATCCCTCTCTAAGTCTAATCTATGGATTAAGATATCTTCTTCTGTTTGGGTCTGATCGAGAATTTTTTTGTCACGTTGGATGCACATCAGTAAGTAATCGAGTCCTTTTGGGTTATACTACATTTATCCTTCTCTCAGCAAGGTTATTGAGGTGTAGTCCTATAATCCGTTTTTTTCAGATCTACTCTAATCCAGGCCAAATTATAGGCTGATTCTAGATGAGGAGAGTCATACAAGTGTGAGTTAGGTGGTCTATAACTTATTCCTCAATTTCTTCCATTTTATAAATTGCTATTTAGTCATGCTGATTTCATCAGGCATCGTTTGTTAAAAATATATGTCATGATTGTTGTCATTAGAACCGTATTCTAGGACTCTTTCCATATATGTGATTTTTAGTTTGTGGTTGCATCCACAATTCTGACCACCTCATGTAAGGAACTAATGAGATGGTTGCATGCTCCTTTTCCTTATCACACTAATGAAAGGCAATGATCCAACCAAATGAACTTATTTAATGTTTATGAATTAAATATAAAATAGTTATACTACTTGAATTCTTTTTGGAATTTTCAAACTAATGAATGATAAGGTTTCAACCCCTTGAACTTATTAAATGTCATAACCTTTACATGGCCTAATTTATTAACTGAATTAATGTAAGGTGCCTAATTGTATGTGGACCTTGACATCATCATAGAAAATGACTTAATTATGTTATACTTTGGATTCTTGAGGGAATTCCATATAAACTGAAGGACTCCATCGTGATTCAAGGATTCTAGTTACCTTGGTTTAGACCCACCTTAGAACCTGATGCTCATTTATCAATGGATTCCCAATATGACATTTTAGGATCCTTTATATATCATTACAGTATTCCTTGGATACACTCTGATGACCCAATGAGAATTCCATGGACATGAGGTGCCTTGGTTATATCCTTGGTCCTAAACATATATTATCCTATTTTACCTTTGATATATTCCTTGGACTCAGTTAGATTATACTATTGTGCAATGCCTTGGATAAAGCTCCTTCGATTACACTCTTACCCCTTAGCCAGGTTATAGTTATCACTATGCTAGTGACCCTTGTCGTCTAGGTTTCCTTGGTTACTACCTTTAAACACATTTATATTACAACCATCTTGGTTTCCTTGGTTGATACCTTGAAAAAAAAATTATTAATAATTACATTACAGTTTTCCTTGTTAAATAATGGAACCTTCACTATTTCATTAACAACGTGATTTTAGTGCTAGCCATTCCTGACATGACTTAATTATATAAAATGAGAATTAATTAATTCATGAACTAGTTACATGTTTAGACATCAGATTAAAGATAAAGTAGGTACTTAGTTATTTATGTTACTGTAATGCTTTAATTTTATATATGTATGCTTCCACACCTTTCAGTTTATATCACATAGATTGGATGTTATAGGAACCTTTGGTGGTGGCCTACAGAGATTTATCTCTCAACCTATATGGGCCACCATTTGATACCTGAGAAAACACCATGTATGTGGGTGTTGATGAAGGGAAGTGTAAGGCTTCAAATACTTGATTGTTTTTTGTTCTTGGATGGATCTAGTAGATGATAACCGAGTTGGAGCTCAAGATGCTCAGGATATATTTTTCTTTATTTTTTTCTACTTTACATAGAATGATTGTATTTTTCTTGTGTACCAATTTTCCTAAATTTCTAGTGAGATGACATATATCATCATCATTTATTGTATGTTATTCAAGTTATTTTATTTATTACTAATTTTATATCTGTCCATTGTGCATTCTATTTAATTATACTCTTTCCACTATTTCTCTTTTATTGTATTATATATGTTATGAACTATGATTCACTCTGGTAATGAGGGTATAGTCTCCCCATAGACATCCTAGGCCCTCACTGCTAGTATAAAACTTTTGGAATTTAGGGAGATGTTCTTGATTCCATGTGGCTCATCAGGCTCGGGGAACCTCCTTAATGGCATCTGGGTCTAGGACATCACATTTTGAAAAAAAATTAAACTTTAAATTTTCAAAATTATATTTTCATTTAATTTTTATGGGATAGGTGACTTGATTTAATGAATATTATTTTATCACATAATACAATTAAGTTGTTTCAAGCATGTGATAAAATATCCATGACATTTACAGAAAATTTTATTTGTTGTTTGTGTCATTTTTTGGTATATTTAATGGGTTAACTTCCATAAGGACTTAAATGTAATATACAAGAGTTACTATCTAACTATTTAAGAAATTTTAAGACCTAAATTGAATAATAGATGTTCTTGATTGAATTCTTTTTCCTCTTCACCTATCTATCAATTCCTAGAGAGAGAAAGTGAATCAAAGATCAAAAATCATTAAATCAAAGTTTAAGGATCCTTAGTTTGATTTCAAGTGATCATATAGACATTAAATATCCTTTTATTATTTTTCCCAGAACATGGACATCACAGCATGATGATTGATCAAGCTTTAATAATGTGTGTGGATGATCTAGAGGTTTACGGGTTCGATTCCTTTGAGTGAAGATCAATAATGACATGTGAAATGTGTTTCCGAATGAAATAATATGAGGTATTATTTCTATTTTATTTTTAATTTTTAATGTTCATGATTTATTAATTTTCATATGAGAAATGGTTGAATCCTTTTTGGGGTATACGAGATTTATTTTTTTGAAATAAATCTGGACCATAAAATTTTAAAATACCTTTTTTATGCTTCCTTAAAGTCATAAGTTCTTTCAATTGGTATCAAAGAGACCATGTATTTAATATATCAAATTTAAAAATTAAATTTTCATTTATTTGAGAAGATGGAATCTTCCCATTCATGTTTCCATAAGCCTCACATTGACCAGAGATCAGATGACATATTTATGGTCATCCAAAGATCAAAATTATAATTATTCAGGCTTAAAACGAAGAATGAAAATATATTAATATATATATATATATTTACTAGTGTGGGATTATTTCAAAAATGATCCAGGATAATGGGTTATAGGAGATGGTAGGGACCTTTCCTATGAGGGATCTATCCAGCCTAGCTTTACTATTGAGGAAGTCCTAGTCAATGTGGAATTTATTTTGTAAAAATAATTTTTAATTTATATATATATAAACACACACACACACAGTCACACATATTTAGTGATATATATATATAGATGTTAAAGGGGGAGGTAATATACCTTTTGCATATAATATATATCATAGATTAATGTATATTAAGATATATATGTGTGTGTGTGCCTATATCCTAGGCTTTATAAAAAAATAATAAAAGTGATACCTTAGGGTGAAATCACCGCCCTGGTGTGGAAATAATCCCCCCTTTTTAGTGGGAAATAAGTAGTATTTTTAGCAATTAATTATTTTAAAAAAATTAACAGTGGTGCCTCATGAGTAGATCCTTCCCCCTTTTCAGTGCTCTAGGCCTATCCTAGAACCTCTATTATCTCATTCCAACCCGGACTAGGCCTTGTCAAGTTATTCTTGGCCCGTATAGACCTTCCAGGTTTTCCCCGTGATATAGAATCCCTCCCTGGTGGGTTTAAAAATTCTCAAGAGCCCAAATAGATAAATAAAAATCCCTAAAAATAATTTTAAAAAATATATATTTTGAATATAATTAAACATTTTTTGGGACCATGTGATAAGTGTTCTGAGAATTAAGTTTTTAAAATTCGTGAAAAATGTACCAAATCTAAATTTATCACAAATTTAATTTACATAAGGTAGTTTATTTTGTGTCAAATGATTATAACCCATTGACTAAAAAAATCTTGTTTGGTTTTATTTATTAATTTATTTAATTTTTACAATGTGTTTCTTTATTATAATTATTTAATAAATGTTTATTTTAAAATATCCTCTTGTATCGTAATTTGTATACAGTCATATAAGTCCACAATAAATATTATTAATCAGTATCCAGCATAACTGTGATCCCCTCACTTTTGTGCGAGAATTATTATAAAACAATATAGATGAATGGTGGAACATTTCACATTGAAACATTGGGAGTCACCATATAATACTTTGACGCATTGTATGGGGTGAGTGCTGCAACTTGATTCGAATACATCGCTGCTGAAGGAGTTACCCCTAGGGTCTAGGTTTATCAATTTTTAATGGATAAACCATTAGAATTGTCTCATGATTACATCATTTAATTTTATTTATGAATGATTTATTATTTTATGTATGTGTATTTTTTCCATGATAACATTAATTAATAATCAAGAATTCATAGATTCAATGAACTTTCATGGTAAATGTTTTATATTTATATCATTTTAAATATATGAGTGTGATCACATGGAACAAGAAAGTGTAAATAAAAATGGGTTACATTTTACAAAAAAAACTAAACCCATCAAAGTAAATATTAAGTACCCAAATGTCTTCCATCGCATATATTTGGATAAAGTAAGGATTACAAGGTGATTTCCAGCCTTAGTTGAGTGTACCTCCTACTACTGGGGAGTTCATATGAGAGTGTTGGGTTGACTTAACAAATTATGGTAGTAAATAAATAACCATATCTATCTGGTTAAATCATTAGAGGTAAATATTTGAGAAACGTATTATTATCCATTATAGGGGATTAGACATCATTCAATAAATAAATGGGCCACAAGTTAGTGCTTTTTCAGCCAAAATACTACCTTGAGACTCTCCGAGTAGTGGAATTTCCATATCTTGAACTATGAGGAGATGTTTTAATTATACATTCCACTAGAACACTCAAGCGATTGGGTATTCTGAATCATTTTGTTATGGTCTACTAGAATTCATTAAAATGGTGGGGAACATCGATAGTTAAAAATAATAATTAATTTATATAATAATCAATAATCACGAAAAACTTACATATATACTTATGTTTTATTTTTTTATAAAATGGAATGTGATACACTAAATATGCTAGGATCAATAGTAGACAATGAATAGGTCCTCACTAGTATAAATTTCATAGAGTGGTGTAAGTACTTGAACATAATATAACACCCCATCCTTAAACATTACTTAAAATAGAGATAATTTTATAATTGGACTTTAAATCATATTGAGGTTCTTTTAGGGTTTATAGATTTGGAGAATTAGGTCATAACTTATACATAAAAACTTGGATATTACAAGTAGACACTTATTCTCACAATCCATTTTTGAATAAAACAAAAACTCTTTAAAACAAAACATGATATTATTTAATGTTTTAATAGAATAACTTTTCCTTGATCCCATAATTGACTCTATTATTCCTTGTGTCCTATTAAAAATAATTAAAAAATTGTGATAAGCATAAAAATCTTATTAAGGGATACATAATGATGGAAAAAAGTTAGTTTGGAAAAAAACATGAAAACAATGAAAACTTTATCATAAAAGAATACTTTTCACCTTTAAGAAGTAGCAAAAAAACTTCACTTAATACAAGCTAATTTCTTGCCCTTTTCGTAACCAAAAGATTACAATAAAGCCCATATTAATCAACAGATAACATATAAATGAAACCTGGAACATAAACATATATAAATGGAATAATCATATGGCCAACTTCCACACATATCACTAAATGGAAAATTCATACTATTGACTTCCATACCCAATGCATTGGCAGTTATAATGTAACCTACCATACTTGGTTTATCACTGAACCAACTGTCATTTGGTTTTTCAAGTAACCACCCATTTTTGGTTTATCACGTAACCACCCATCAAATTTCCAAGTACCATTATATAATCATAACACATAAAATATTGAAAATATCAACATTTCACTAATAACATTTCATTTTGAATTTGAAGAAATCATTTCAAGATATTGAAATAATTAATCCATTTGAATAACCATTTTTAATACCAAATTATGTAAAAAAAATATATGATATTTATTTTCATTTTTAAAACATTATGGCTTGTTAAGGAATCCATATATCAAATAATACTCGCAGCGTCGAAATGGTCATTGTCACCACATACATTAAAAACATTCCTTTTATCGTTTAGTAAAACACTTCATAGAAAAAGATTCCCTTTGAATGAGAATAAAATTCAAAGGGTTTTATTATACAATGTATAAAATAATGAGATGTATATTATCAAAATATGCCTCCATGAAAGGAGATTTAGATGAAGTCTCTTACCTTGAGTCTGATTCATCATGTATATTCCTTGTTCTTCCTGAATAATAAACATAATTTAATTTCAACTTCCTTAAGAACCTTTTTCATGTTTACTATTCCTTTTATATCACTTATTACCGAATTATAAAAAGTAAATAATTATTTATGTTAATATAGGTCATTTTGTTGATATTGGGTACTTGAGTCAAAAATGAACCTATTATAATTAAAAATTGTCTATATGGTCAAATGTCCATTATCTACAGAATAGTATTCATGATTTAAATATCATATATATCTAGTATATATGTATTTATATCCATTTTATATGTATTTAGAATATTCCATTACATTTGGAGATAAAAAATGAAATTCACCGTTCATAGAGACGGTTATCCATACGTACGCATGAACACTACTTTCCTTTCTTTTTCATATTTAATGGAATTAAAACTAAATGATACATAGGTATATTATAATTCCATTATAATATAATATTTTATATACATTACAAAATTTCATTAATTTCATACTTTATACGTTCTATGTTTGGAATGAACGAGTCATATCCTTTTGAGGGGGCGGTAGTCCGCACTTCCTCAAATGAAATTATCATATTTACACATCATGAAAAGCATAAAGGTATGTTTTTAAATAAAATTTACAGTATCATAGAGACAATATAAATATAATATATATCATATATAAATAGAGTGTCATAATAATGGCCACCATGATATGTGGTAGGGGAAAATTGAACAATCATCGTTTCGTGAGGCAGCAGTTCGCCGTACACATAAACAGTTTGTTTGTATTTGTTAGATGGAGGTGTGTGTAAATGTATATTGAATAAATATCATAAAAACATCCTATTATATTAAAGATCCTAGTTCTTTTATAAAATAATGGAATAAATAGAGTTTAGGTGGTTGGAGAAGGAAAATAAATGAATGAATCTTTAGACAAGACATTACCTCAAATTGGGTAACTACTTTTGATTTAATATAAAAAGATTTCTTTAATTTCCTTATGCCCATGGTAAGGCTTATAGAAGTAATATAGGGATGTTTGGAGATTTTTTTGGAAGATTTATTATGAGACAAGGAGCTTGATTGGTGTGAGTAAGGGTTAGAGGTGGTGTCCTTTTATAAGAGGGACGAGGGGTACTTTAGGAATGTCTTGAAAGATTATTTTATTATAGACTTAATTTCAATTTGAAAAAGACCTAAACCTAATTTAATTCGAAAATATGGTAGGTATTGTTTAAAATACTCTCCACCAATGGGTTTCAGACAAGTTTTTGTTTCAAAGGTGGCCTTATCTTTTAGCTTTAACCCTTAGTTAACTAATTTGACTCTTATTATATCTTCATGTATATTCATAATATATGGTTAATATAGTTACCATAAATAACAATAGAACCTCAAGTGGTTCATTAATTTCATATTAAACATTATTTAAGTCATTTTCCCGAATCTTATATTTTAAGGAAAATTATATCATTTATTAAAATAGTATTTGTTTTAGAGACTCATTTATGTCAATTTTTATACTATTCATATCCTGGCTTTTTTAGAAATGAATAATAACTTGATTATTTCAAAAAAACATAATTAATTAAAATATACCTCATCATTATAAACCCTAAAATTTTTGGGTGGCATAAAAAGTATCAAAATAATTTTATTTTAATATTTATAATATCATTTATTTAAATCATTCATTAATATGTTAATCACTATATCATCATTGTCTATTAAATAATTTTTTTATTTGATGTCTAAATTTTTTAATTAAAATATCATGATATTGGAAATATTTTTATATTTATAATGATTATTTATAGTCTAAATTATCACTTATATAACCCCATATAAAAAAATTTCTACTAAAAGATACATGTTTATCTTATATTTTTCTTTACTTTTAATTAATTCTTAAAAAATGTCATTTTCACATCCAAATGGCTCCATGGGGTTCAAAAATTGACCCAAGGATTCCCAAGGTCAGAAATATATCATCCAATATAATTATAACACATGTTAATGTAGTTCAATTTTATTATAATATTATTTGTTTACCCTTATTTAACAGATTTACCCTTCAACCATGGTATATAAAATAATTACTAAAGTCACTATTCATAATGTCGAAAAAATAAAATGTACTTATTTACACAATTTGGACCTCCTGCTTCCAAATATGGAATCAATTTTTTCAAATTCAAAACACATAAGTTTCAGTTATTAATTTATAATTAATTGCCATTGTTAAAACCAAAAGGTGAGTTTTTATGAAGTAATAACTATTAAAAGATGAAATAAATGTTTATGTCCAATTTAAAATTAAAATTCCTTATAATGGCAAAAATTTAATTAAATTATAAAAATATAATCCAATTACACTTTAAAAACAATTAAAATTATAATCTAACTATATAAATAAATTATATGAAAAAGTAGTTTTGAATTAAAATGCAGTATTTTTTCACTATTCAAAAAAATCTGAATTTTATCAGAAAAATACCAAACTTTTATCAAAATTGAATTTTGATTTTATTCTTATAAATAAGAAGTTATTTTGTAAAATAAAACATATAAAATATTCAAAACAATATTTAAAAAAGGTCCAATGTCAAAAAGTAGTAAAATGTCCTTTTTGAAAAATATTAGAGTATTTCATGCTTTAAATCGGATTCATTCTTATTTAAAGCCTCTAATATTCATTATATAAATGTAAAAACATTTAATAAATATTTAAAATCATAATATTTTTAGTTATTTTCACTCCCAAAAATACAACGGCTATGCATTAACTACCATTTAAAATAATAATATTACTATATTATTTTTCGTTATAACTAAAAGTTGTATGAAATGAAAGATTTCAAAGAAACCTGTTGTTGTGTGTCGAGTACACTATTGGAAGAAGAATCCCCTTTAATGTAAATTTAATATCATATTCATAAGTATTAATAGAAAAAAAATTTATTATTCTATAAATACTTGGGTTGTTAAATCCTTCCCCCTTTTGGAAATTGGGTTTTCACAATTTTAAAATTGGGCTTATAAACATCATTGAAATTCCTACATCGGAAAAATAGTCAATAAAAATATCACTTTAAAATAATTAAATATAAGTAAAAATGTCACCTAAGGTAACACATACTAGGAATCCATGAAAACATGGATATGAAAGAGAAAAATAACTGTCATGTTCTGATGGAGAGTGATAAAAAACATGATCAAGAGAAACTTAACCACCAAAAAACCACAAACATGTGATGGGTTAAACGATATTTTATTTAATAGTTGGAAAGTAAAAGAAAAAAAAATTAATATCCTTTTCATAAAGTTAAGGAATTTATTTATGAGATTGACTAAGAACATAAGGAAATATACTTACCATTCATGTAGAGTTTCATCCTTTAATAAATTTATACCTCAAACTCATATTTTCTCTAAACTATGAGTATTAAAGATGAATTGGTCACACCTAAAGTGCTAGAATCAACATTTAGAGAATTATATAATCAAAAAAGATGAAATATATATTTCCAATTTCATTATACATTAAACTAAACCAAAATGGTTAGTTCAAGATCATATAATCCCCAAAAAGGATAAACCTTTATAAAAATAACTATTTCTCTTAATCTTCGAAATTCAACAATCAATAATCAAAGTTCAATAAAGGCCATTAAATATAAAAATTGTCCTTAAAATTATTTAATATAATCCAAACTAATATTGAAAACCAAAAATTAGTAGGATTTGATCACGTAGTATTCCCCAGAAAATATTAACATTTATCTCTAAATAACATCCACTACTATTAAAGTCACATACTAAAAAGTAATTAACCTAATAACCTTTTCTCTATGATAGTTTAATCATTTACAAAAATAATTCAAATCACCATATGTCCAAAATAAGAAAAACTATTTCTCCAAAATATTATTTCAAATATTACTCTACAAATGAAATATTATATTATTCTATTTTCCTTAGTCAAATAGTGTTCTAGAAAGAGAGAATTTCTTCTAAAATAACATTTATCACTTAATCAGCATATAATTTTCCAATACTATGGATATACATTTTATAAAACATAAGTTCCAAAAATCAACTTATTCTTGATCCAAAAAATAATTTAACTAAAAAGAATAGGTCATACTAACCATGGACTTTATGTAGTCCATTGGTATGCAATAAATCCGAGTCGCACTTTGGTTGTGGGTTTGATTCCTACAGTATTGTCTGATAATAAAGGTTGTCACATAGTCTGTGTATTGTCCTTTTTCAAAAAAAATATATTTTATAACAATAAAAAAATGAGATAAATTCCTAAAAAATAACCATAACATATTTTAACCTCAAAGGTTATCTCATACTTCGCATTTTGCATCCCGAAAAGTAATAACCCTTAATTGCCTCAAATTGAAGGATCATATAAACCCTAATGGTTCTTTATAACTATATCCATAAAACAAAAGATAATTCTTCCTAAATTAAAATTTTTATAAAACAAAATTATGGGTTAAAAATACAATAAGTATTCCAAAGTAATACCCTAATTAATACAATTAAACATATCATCATCCACAGATCTAACATAACTCTTCAATTCCTAAAATTTATTCATATTAATCATAGAACATTTTTCATGATCCTTTATCCATGTTTTTTCATATTATTCGTTTATAATTATTTATTACAAACAAAATCATGAATATTTTCCTAAGATTTGAATAATGTCAAAACATGAGATAAGAAATAATACACACCATTCATAGGTAATTTTCCATTTTCTCATCTTCAATTGGAATGGCTTTAGGTATTGGTAATCATATAATTGTACGGTTTTGAAAATATCATTCCCAAAACTTCTTCGTAGGAAATGTATTTGTGTAATGACCATGCACACCACATTTAAAACAATCAGTTAATCCTATGGAAATAACTTCTTTCCCTTCCCTTGAGTCAACTGAATGCTTCCTTTTTCCATGGTATGTTATTTATTTATGACCTTCATTACCACATCTGTAACATCCTCACGTCTCATTGAATCATATTACTAGGTGTTTATTTCCATATCCTTGACACATAGGTTATTTAATATACATACCTTTATGATTATTACCTAAACTTCTATAGGGATTTGTTTCTCACATATATGATACCTTAGATAAATCACCATAGTTCAAGTGGTCAATAATGACTCCAGATTGTGGGTTGAGATTAACCACAAGATTTCTCATTGTAGATCACATTTCATCTGTATTCTTATTCAGAAAATAGCCACAATTTCCTTCACATCCATTGTTACTTTGGTGCCTGCTAGATCTAGCCATTTACTAAAACAAAAAAAATATAGTGGGAGTATATCCTTAAAATCATCATATACTATCTTATGAAGAGGGTAAACACTAATATATTCTTATTCATTTTATCTTAAACTCATTCAATTTTTCTAATATAATTATGAATCTATCTAATATTATAACCATTATGTTTATGTCAATTATGCTTATATTATACCATATTCTCTAATGTTATCTAAACTGACCTTTGATACCAACTATAAGGCCCCAGCCTTAAACATTACTTAATATAGATATAAGTTTATAATTTTAATTTAAATAACATCATATATCTTTTCAGGTTTATATATTTATTGAATTAGTTCCAAACTTATACATAACAACTTGGATATTATAATTAGACACTTCTTATCACTATCCATTATTTAATAAAATAGAAACTCTTTTAAACAAAACATGACATCGTTTTATGTTTTAACAACATTTCATTTCCTTGATCCTATCCTTGACTCTATTTTTACTTATTTCCTATGAAAAACAATTCAAAACTTATTATGAGAATAAAAATCTCAGTAATTGTTACATAATGAAATAAAACTATTTGTTTTTTTAAAATGATGTAAACCTTGAAAACTTTATCATAAAGTAATACTTTTTCACCTTTAAGAAGTAGAAAAAACACTTAACTGAATATAAGATCATTACTTACCATTTTGTAACCAAAATATTACCAAAAATCCTATATAGAGCAACATATAACATATATATGTTACTTGTGACATAAGCATGCCTAAATGGAATAACCATACGATCAACTTCCATACATATCACTAAATGGAATAGCCATATGACCGACATCCATACCCAAGGCTTTAAAGGTTATAATGTAACCAACCATCCTTGGTTTATCACAGAACCACCCATAATTTGGTTTTATATGTAACCACCCATCCTTAGTTTATCATGTAACCATCCATCAAATGTCTAAGTACCACTATATAATCATAACACATAAAATATTTCAAATATCAACATTTCACTAATAACATTTTATTTGTAATAACACGAAATCATATCAACATATTGAAATAATAGATACATTTCCAAAACCATTTTCAATACCAAATAATGTAAAATGGTATATTGTATTTATTTTCCTTTTAAAAAATTATTGCTTATTAAGAATCCATATATCAAAAATGCTTGTGGTGACGGAATGATCATTGTCTCCGCATATGTTAAAACATTCCTTTTATCGCTTAGTAAAACATTTCGTTGAAAATGATTTCATTTGAATGAAAATAAAAGTCAAAGTTGTATATTGTACACCATATAAAATAATGAGGGGTATATTATCAAAATATGCCTTAATAGAAGAAGATTGAGATGAAGTTCCTTACCTTGAGTCTGATTCGTCACCTATGTTCCTTGTTCCTCTTGAATAATAAACATAAGTTAATTTATACTCAATTAAAAATATTTTTCAAGTATACTATTCCTTTTATATCACTTGGGTACTTTAGTCAAAAATGAACTTGTTATAATTAAAAATTCTCTATGTGGTCAAAATTTCATTATCTCTAGAATCATATTCACGATTTAAATATCATATATATCTAGTATATATGTATTTATATCTATTGTATATGTATTTATAATAGTTTAAAACATTTGGAGATAAGAAATTAAATTCACCATTTATGGAGATGGTAATCCGTACGTACGCATTAACACTACTTTCATTTATTTTTCATATTTAATGGAATTAAAACTAAATGACACATAGGTATATTATAATTCCTATATAATATCAAATTTTATATTAATTACATAATTTCATTAATTCCATACTTTATATGTTTCATTTATGGACTGAATGAGTCATATCACTTTGAGCGGGCAGTAGTCCGTATTTCCTCAAATAAAATTATCATATATACACATCATAAAAAGCATAAAGGTATTTTTTTAAGTAAGAATTACAGAATCATAGAGAAAATATAAAAAAAATATAATATTTATAAATACAGTGTCATCATAATGGTCACCATGAGAGGTGGTAGGGGAAAATCGAACAATCAACGTTTTGTGAGGCAGCAGTTCGCCATAAAGAAAAAGAGTATATTCGTATCCATTAGATGGAGGTGTGTGAAAGTTTAGTTTGAATAATTCTAATAAAAAAATACTAGTATATTTAATATACATGTTTTGTTATAAAATAATGGAATTAAAAGAGTTTAGGGGGTAGGAGAAGAAAAATATATGAACGAAGCTTGAGAGAAGACAGTACCTTAAATCGGATAACTCTTTTTGATTTTAGTTAAGAGGATTTCTTGAATTGCCTTATGCCCAAGTTAGGTATTCTAAGAGTTATATATGGATTTTGGGAGCTTATTTGGGCATATTTTGGAATTTCCAAGGGGCTTTAGAGGTGTGATAAAGGGTTATAGGTGGTGGCCTTTTATAAGACGGAGGAGTGGTACTTTGGGAATGTCTTGACAGATAATTTTATTATAAAGTGAATTTCTATTTAAAAAGGTCCAAAACTCATTTAATTCTAATATAAGATGTGTATTGTTATAAATTATTTCAACCAATGGGTTTTAGACAAGTTTTGGTTTCAAATTTATCCTTATATTTATCTTTAACCCTTAGTTAACTAATTTGACTCTTACCATGTCTTCTTGTATATTCATACAATATAGTTAATATAGTTACCAAAAATTGACAATAGAACCTCAAGTGGTTAAATAATGAAATTTTAAACATTATATAAGTCATTTGGCAACATATTAAATTTTTAGGAATATTATATCATTTCATAAAATAGTATTTTTTTAAACTCATTTATGTCAATTTTTATAGTATTCATATCACGACATTTTAAAAAATCTATAACAACTTGATTCTTTCATACAAACTTCATTAATTCAAATATACCAAGTCATGTGCATCCCTAAAATCATTTAACAGCCAAAAATGTTTTGAAATAAATTTATTCTAATATTTATAGTCTCGTTTATTTAAATCATTCATTAATAAGGTAATCATTACATCATCATTGTGTCACAAATAAATTTATATATATGATCTATAAAAATTATAAATAAAATAACATGATATAGGAAATATTTTTAGATTTATAATGATTATTTATAGTAAAAAACTCACTTATATAACCTAATATAAAAATTGTTTTAAAAGTAGATACATGTTTATGTTACATTTTTATTTACATTAAATAAATTCTTAAAAAAATGTCATTTTCACATTCAAGTGGCTCCATGGGGACCTAAAATCGACCCAAGGATTCCCATGGTCAGAAATATATCACCGAATATGATTATAACACATGTTAGGCTAGTTTAATATTATTATTATATTATTATTTTTCCCTTATTTACCAGATTTACCCTTTAACCATGGTAAATAAAATAATTACTAGAGTTACTATTCATAATGTATAAAAATAATAGGTAACTATTTACACAGTTCGTACCTCTTGATTACAAATATGGAATATGTTTTTCCAAATTCAAAACATAGAAGTTAATTTAATTAATTTAAAATTAATTTCTAATTTCAAAACCAGAAAATGGGTTTTTAAGAAGTAATAACTATCAAAAGATTAACAAGTGTTTATGTCCAATTTAAAAGTAAAATTAATTACAATGACAAAAATTGGATTAAATGGTAAAAAATATAATCTGATTACACTTTAATTCCAATTAAAAGTATAATCTAACTATATAAATGAATTATATGAAAAGGTAGTTTTGAATTAAAATGCATTATTTTTTATTATTCATAAAAATATGAATTTTATCAAAAAATTACCAAAATTTCATCCACAGTAAATTTTAATGTTATTCGTCTAAATTAGAAGTTTATTTTGTCAAATAAAACATGTAAAAGTGACAAAAAATAGAATTAAAAAAGATTTCACCGTCAAATGGCGGTGAAACGACCTTTTAAGAAAATATTAGAGTATTTCATGCTTCAAATCAAAATCATTATTATTTGAAGCCTCTAATATTCCTTGGATAAATTTAAAAAAAATTATAAATATTTAAAATCATAATATAGTTATTTATTTTAATTTCTCTAAATACAATGGCTATGTGTTAACTAGCATTTAAAATATTATTATTATTATATTATTTTTTGGTATAACTCAAAGTTGTGTGAAATGTAAGATTTCAGAGAGACCTATTTTTGTGTGTCGAGTACGCTATCGGAAGAAGCATCCCCTATAATGAAAAATTAATGGCTTATTCATAAATATTAATTGAAATAAAAATTCATTATTCTATAAATACCTGGGTCGTTACACATAATACTATAATTTGAAAGAAAATTATATCTACCAGAGTCCCCACTACCTAATAATACCCCTCATGAATTAATTGATGATGTGAATGATTTGTATGGGATAATCATAAATGAATCATTTGGTTTCTATATCATAATTCTATTATCAATGTCCAAAGAGTTTCAAATGAAACATGAGTACATGGATGCTTATACCATGTTATGTCATCTATGATAAGTCTATGAGGAGAAAGTGAAGGGTTATATAAATGAGATTATGATCACAAAAACCACATATATATTTAAATATGGAACTCAAGAAAGTCCTCATGTGCACATGATGATATATTATATAGGTTGACTAAGATAATTGGAATTCTTGTCAAATCAAGAACTTTCAGTTCATCTCATTATCTCATCCTTATTTCCTAATTTATCTAGTTTCGTTAATATTTATAAAATGAATATTATATATAACCCACTTTTATATATTTTGGAACATGATTTTCAAGAAGATGATAAATTATAGAGAGCTAAGTATTTAATTCTCAAGGTCAACAATAAGAAATACAAGTCAAAAAGGCCGATTGAATGTACACCATCAAAGGAACATTCACAATATCCTATTAAGAAACCAATTATAAAGAGGGATAATATTGAACATGAGGATATTTTCCTCATATGTGGCATGTTTGTTCACTATAAAAGAAACTAAAATGAATTGAAGAAGAAAGAATCATGATCTTCCACTTCAAGTAGATTTATCATTAAATGTTATATTTCAGTTATACTCATTGGGTTTTAGATAAGATATTACATTTATATATTTATGTATAAATATAGGTACCAATGATGTCCAGAAACATTACTAGAAGATAAATTTCCTTTCCCATATGGATAATAAGGGATGATACCTTCATTAGTGGAGATAAGTACATATTGTTAATATCAAAGGAATGGTTCTATAAAACTATTATTGTCTGATGAATGATAATAGAACATTTAATAATGAATATTTTTCATGGTATTTCATTAAAAAATATTAGTATAGTAATACATGAATCATATGTAATAAATGATAATTAGAAAATGTAAAACACACACCTAGTTGTGGAAGGATAGATCAGTCAAGTAAAACAATAATTAGTTTCCATAGATATACCCACTATGGAATTTAGAGTATTTAGATATATGAACCTTAGGTTTTATCGGCACACATACTTATCAAGTATTAGACACAAAAAATATTATCAATAAAAGGATTTCTGAAAATATTTTTGAATTAGGTCAACAAGATAGTGTGTCCTATTTCAAGAAGAAGATTGAGGTAAATTCA
Source organism: Viscum album (assembly GCA_963277665.1). Classification (NCBI taxonomy): domain Eukaryota; kingdom Viridiplantae; phylum Streptophyta; class Magnoliopsida; order Santalales; family Viscaceae; genus Viscum; species Viscum album. Next base: position 1,414,873,840 of record OY728156.1, read on the forward strand.
CATATTCATGTGATTTGTTTAACAGTTTTAAGGAATTTAATGAGAAGAAAGGAATATACCTGTAAAATATATTGGATCCTCCATTTGGTATTTTTATATTATATCTTAACCAATTATTCTTTGATAAAAAAATGTTGAGTGGATTTATTCCCAAACTCACATTTTTTAATTCACATCAGTTCTATGATGTTATTAAAAGTTGGATGGGTGATGATTCATACAAGAATAAATTTATCATTAAAATTTATATTAGATTAAATAATAAACTCAAATTTAATTCTACACATCATAACTATGATTTAAAGATAAGGAGGATCAATGACGATTTTAATAAGTCATGAAAAATATTCCATTATCCTTTGGAGACATGCTTTGAAAATACTGGAGTTAACCCATGTAACGCCCCAAACCTAGATTCCCAGAGTTAGTGCATTATTTTAATACATTGGCATGATTACAAGGAATCAATTCCTAAAAACCCGATCAGTTTAGCAGTGTTGGAAAATAGATTACATACATGAACGTTACATTACACTTTCTAACATACAACATAAAAAAATCCTTTTAGAATTCCATTGTTCCCTTAGCTTAACCCTGCATCTCAATCATAAAACACTTCTTGGGTTCCTGGGAAAATAAAACATATGAAAGGGGTGAGCTCATATGCTTAGTAAGGGTAAACAATTTAACAGAAGCTGTAAACTTTTAAGGCAAGATGTGTAACAAAAACAATAGCCTATTAAACATAACCTTGAACATAATATGGTAAAAATAAATCAAACATTACCATATAAACATGCACATGGATATTCTACTAGTATAATATTCATATGTAATAACTAATTTCATAATGAGGGAATGTATTATACCAGAGTTTAATTTCTGTGTCAAGGCCTCATGCCAGGACCTATGGGCTAACTGTAACTGGACCCAAACCCGGAGATCCTCTGTAACCGAACTCCATCCTAGAGTGCCTCTGTAACCGGAATCCAACTTGGAGAGCCTCTGTAATTGGACTCCAACCCAGAGAGCCTCTGTAACTGGAATCTAACCCGGAGGGTCTACTGTAACCGAACCCCAACTCGGAGGGATTACTTTTACCGGTCCCTAACCCTATACTTACTAGTCCAATACATTCATCATAATAAAAGGTTAAAATATAACATAAACATTCATATTAAAACTAGCACATGAAACGTCAATACCTTATCCATAAAACATGAATGGTATAAAAATAAAACATCTGTAGTCAGACATATCACAAAAAATTCATAACAATATTGAAGACTTGTACCATAATAAATCAACTTCGAACAAGTTTAAAATATATTAAAGGATGTTGACATAGATGAAAATGATCAGTAAAATGCTTTGAGAGAAATAGCCCTTTTTCATAAAATCGTTTAAACTTCTCAAAATTTATAAAGGTAGTAATTTAAAAGGGATTTTTGAATCAAAGTGTCCCATACCACTTTGAAATGTTTTAAAAGAATTATCATTTCAAAACATTCATGTCCATATAAATAAATCCTTAAAATAATTTTGAAAACATCGACATTAATTATAAGGGTTTAGAAAGATAAATCATTAAAACATTTAAAATGATGATATATTTAAATAGACCATCCCATAAAACCTTAAAATATTCCTTTTGAAATAATTTTTAAAAATATTGGTATTTATGATAAGTATGTCCCTGAAAATACTTACACATGAACAATCTTAGTTAATAATGAGATTGATGAAATAACCCTTACCTCGTTGTAATCAATCAAGTCGTATGAAAAAAAGTTAATAACCACCAAATAATTCATAGAATACCATAAATATAAAGAGAATCGTGATAATATATATCAAATAGAAGTACACAAAACTCCACATGCAATAAATAAGTGGTGAACAATGGAAATCTCAAAGAATTTAAAGTGAGATAAGAAACCCCTTACCTTGCACTTTCCTTTGGTCGAGGGTACGTTTAACCTCCTGTATAATGACCATTGTATGTTATTATATTATACTAGGACCATATTCATATTTATTATATCATACATTATTCATTTATGACTCTATACTAACCATTTAATAATTATTTTTTGTTAAATTAACATTTCGGGTAATAATCACTTTCATTATCATGCGTATTTTAACTTGTTATTCATGACCATATCATTTAGGTCATGATTTAAATAATTCCAGAATATAAAACATTATTCATAAATCATATATATTTAGAATATAAATATTTATAGTAGATATATATATGAAATGGAAAACACCGTTTATGGAGATGGTAGGTCGTACGTACGCATAAACGTTGTTTCTGTTTTCATATCTTATTGAACGGAAGTAAGTGAATAAGATATATGTAAGTAAATAAATACACATATATATATAAATATATATATATATCACTACTAGAATTATTATTTCATATATTACATACTTATTAGTAATATATATTTTTATAATCGTCGATGAATGGTGAACGTGGAAATGAATCTAATCGTGTCGTGGAGATGGTAATCCGTATGTACGCACGAGCGACAATAACATTTTCATAAAGGTATGGAATTAGAGGGTATATTAATTTTATAGGGAAATTATCATGTTATTTTCATTATTTATATACATATTACTCATCATTATATCCATCTAAATAATTAATTGTTGAATAACAAATTACACCACGACGTGGAGACGGTAAGTCGTACGTACGCAGGCATGGTGACATTATCATTAATAAGATAGATTGAATAATGAATATAGTTGTGCCATATTTAAAATAACATCATTGTATATAAAAGTTACTAGATTTATTATTTTATAATTGATACAACATGGAAAGAGGAAGTGGAAGAAGAAAATAACTTGAAAGAGGTGATGAAATATTTACCTCTTCTTCGGGTTCTTCCTTTTGATTTGATCAAAAGGGATCCTTAGGTTGGCTTTCTGACCAAAGTAATGCCTCTAGGATGAAGGGAGGAAAGTTGATAGGATATTTGGGCAGGTTTTGGCCGAGCCAATAGGCGTTGGAGGTGTTAAATTAAGAGAAGGGGAAGTGCACTTTTATAAGAGAGGTGAGGGTCACTTTAGGAAAAGTTTGAAATATTATTTTATAATAAAATCATTTTCGGTTTATAATGCCTCTAAAATGATTTATATATAGGATAAGTTGGGTATGGGTCGAAAAACTCTCAACCAATAGGTTTTAGAGAGGTTTAGGTCACCATATTAACCTTAACTTTTAGATTTAAGTCTTAGTTAAATAGTTTGACATTTACCATGTCTCTTTAAATTTTTATATTATATGGTTAATAAACATAGTATAAAATTCCAATAGAACCCTAATTGGTTAATTAATGTCATATATATTATTATATAAGTCGTTTGGCCAATACTATGATTTTTAAGACTATTATATCAATTAATAATATTATATTTGTTTAAAAAACTATTTTATATCAATTTTGACACTATTTGGAATTTTCTTTGTTAAAATTATAACAGCATGCTTACTTCAAAAAAATTGAATGATTAATCCCTAACATATTATATTAACCTATAAAAATGTTTTAATTCATCAGAAGTCTCAAATTACATTTATTTGGGTATTTATAATATCATTAATTTTAATCTTTTATTAATAACGTAATTACTGCATCATTTTTTAACTCTTCTTTAAATTAAATAATAATAAATGTAATAATCTAATCCAAGTAGACTTAAAAGATAATATTTTCTTCCTAAGGTTGTTTTTGGTCTAATTAAAATTATCCAATATAATTAACACATGTGTTAGTGTAATAATAATATCATTTTTACCTTTAATTACCCTATTTACTTTTAACCTTGGTAAATAAAAGTCAAAAGTTACTATTCACCAAAAATTATTTTTATCTTATTGAAACACATTTTACTTACTAATATCAAATGTGACTCTCTGATTTTTGAAATTCAATTCATAGAAGCGGTAAAATTATGTTTTATGCAAATTTGAAAATGCTCCTCAGAGGTCGGTAAAAGACGGTAAAAAGTTCAATAAAATTCTTATATATCTAAACTTATTATAAAATGATACCAATTAATTAAATTGAACTTATTTAGGTATTATGTATCTATTTTTACCTAAAATAAAATTAAATAAAATAAATAATTATTTAAATAAAAAGTCAGTTTAACCAATAACTTAGTGTTCTTCACTATCCATCAAAAATTGAATGTTTTCATAAAAATATGAAAAATTCAACCTAAGCTAATTTTGATATTAAAAATTCAAAAATGAAGTATATTTTACCAAATTAAAAAAATAGATGTTTCATTTATTAATTTAAAATTAATTCACCTTGTTAAAAGAAAAAGGCGTATTTTTAAGAAATAGTAACTATCAAAAGATTGACACTTGTTTATGTCCAATTTCAAAGTGAAATTACTTACAATGACAAGAATTGGTTAAATGGTAAAAATATAATATATTTATACTTTCAAACCATTAAAATGTATAATTTAACACTACAAATTATTTTTATTAAAAAAGTTGTTTTCAGTTAAAATATAGTATTTTTCACTATTCACCAAAATATGAAAGTTATCAAAAAAACACCAAAAATTTATTGAAACTAAATTCTTATGTCCCGATTATAAAGAAGAAGATTATTTTGTTAAATTGAATATATAAAAGTTTCAAATATTTTATTTAACAAGGGTTCACCTTTAAAAGTTGATAAAAGTGCATTTTTTTTATAAATACTTCTTTTATCTAAAAAAATGAATTAGTTCTTAATTTATATCTAAGAAACTAAAAATATGGATTCTAAAATTATAAGGAATATATAAAGTTAAAATTTTAGTTTATACTATTCATAACTTATTTTGAACGGCTAGTTTGGTAAGTCGTGGTGTGCTTGAACTCGGTGTTGCGTGTAGTGAAAGTTATTGAATTACTTTGAAGAATTAAAGTACTATGAAATATTGGGGTGTTACATTCTTCCCTCCTTCAATAAATTTCGTCCTCACAATTTGAAATTGTTCTTCAAAATTAAAATGTTGAAAATAGAAAATACCTTTGTGGGAAAACCCACATCGGAAATTGGATTAATAAAATTTAGTCTTAATAAGAGGAAAAGGAAAATGAAAGGGTCACCACAAAATTATGATCTCGATTAGGAGAAAATTGGTGGCAATTAGAGACACATAATTAGAGGGAAAACGTAAATATCTATAGAGAGTTATTGAGGTCATCAATCAAAAACAAGTGTAAAATTGAGGGCCTCAAATCCATCAATCTATGATGATTTAAAATACCATCGGTACAACAAAACATAAGGTATTAGGATAACACATTTTTGGTTTTAAGATCCCTTCACTAAAGTTTAAGAATTAATTTATCCATAAAATAATAGGAAAAAAATTATATATATATATATATACTTGAAAAGTATAGTTTCATCCTTCAACTAATTCCTACCACAAACACATCTTTCACTCCAAAAGATTTCAAAAAAATATATTCTATTTATCATAATCATATTGGGTTCCAAAAAATAACGAATTTATAATTGAATTATGAGACCCTTTAAAAAAACTAGATTATACAATTCAGGGACTTCACGAAGTCCAGTGGTAGGCGATAACTCTTAATCACACTATGGTTGTGGGTTCGACTCCCGTAACATTGTCTGACATAATGGATTGTCACACAATCTACATGTTTTCCTTTTTATAACAATCCAAAATAACCTTAACAATAGTATCCAATTTCAAAATTAATCCATTCCAAACTTTAGACTTATCCAAAATACTTTTATCCAAACTCACAGTTCAAAATTTATAAGGAAGTTAAACACAATGAAGATCCTTTTTCCCCATAATAACTTGTGAATACCTTAATCATGTATTCTTTTAAAACATGTTAACACCCTAAATTACAATAAAACCGTATTTATTACATTCATTCTCCCTTATTCTTTATAGAATACTGGATATATTCTTTATATCCAAAAATTTTGAATATTCCAATGATGAAATAAACAAACTATTAATCAGTTCTAAATATGTCAATAATATCGAATATAATTTATCTAAATAAACCATCTCTTATTCCAAAATCACTACCTCATTATCAGGAACATATTAAGGATTACCTTTCCTTCAACCATGTATTTTCCAAAAAGTGTATCTTACTGTTAATCACTTTTTTTAGAACCATAAAATCTCAAATCCTTAATAAAATAGTACTTCAGTACAATCCTTATTTATCTTTATAATTTATATAACCAGTATATTTCTAATACAACACTCAAATGAAATAATTCTATAATAACAACAAAAGAACACTAGTCATTACCCTTCATTTGAGGTAGTATCATTACTTGATTATTATCTAATATCATCATTTGTGGTATACTCTGATGACTGGGACATTGATTCACATAGTGTCCCAACGCCTTGTAGATGTAGCATTTTACATTTCAAACCTTTTTATTAGCCTTGAAATTACATACTTGGTGTCCTTTTCCTCCACACTTATAACACATTCTTAATCCCTTCAAGCATTTACCAAGGTGATTCTTTCCACATTTATCACATATGGGAAAATACATCTTTCCCATCTTCCCTTTATCTATCTTTCTCTCTACCATCCTTTTCTTCTCATGCTTCCCTTAAAATCCATAGGACTCAAAGAATTCTTTACTTATCTTATTAACACATTATATTATTTCTTTATATGTTGATAATACATTGGAGACTATTTCCCTTCTAAATGTTGGATTTATACCATGAATGATATGATCCTTCTTACTCTATGGATCATACGTATCGCTGGAGTTCTCATTCCTTCTACTGGGTTCCATTTCTATACAATGGAATACACTAGGTCAGTTTATGAATCACAATGAATAATTCTAAACTTGTAAAATACCTAATGTAAATTGAACAGTTTATGGATATAATCTGTAATCATAAAAAAATATTTTCTTTGAAGAGGTATATACTCATAAATCCTTTATAATTATTTGTAAAGAAAATAATAATTATCCTAAGCATATCCCTCAGGAGTGTCATAACCAATAGTGCAGTAAGGCCCATTGTTGTGCACTAGTTCCCATTCGAGTCCAGCTCAAAGTGGTGTTTTCGGGTTTTACCCCTAGGTACTTCTATGCCAGAACCGCCTCTACCTTCTCGTATCTAGACATGGATGTATTTTCTTGTAAAACACCCAAAATATCTACATTACCAAAATTCTAGGAAGTTATTCTACACTAATCCTCAAAGTATATCTTAGGGTAATGTGCTCTAATCAGATTTTCTAAATCTAGTTTCCAAGGTTATTTATAAACTTCCTCTGATACAAACTGTAACACCCCGAACCAAGATTCCCAGAGTGGGTGCATTATTTTAATACATTGGCATGATTATAAAGAATCAAGTCCTGAAAGAACGATCTATTTAGCAGTCCTGAAAAATAGATTACATACATGAACGTTACATTACACTTTCTCACATACAACACACAAACAAATCCTTTGAGAATTCAATTGTTATCTTAGCTTAACCCTGTATCTCAAACATAAAACACTTCTTGGGATCCGGGGAAAATAAAATATAAGAAATGGGTGAGCTAAGATGCTTAGTAAGGGTAAATAATTTAGTGGAAGTTGTAAACTTTTAAGGAAAGATATGTAAAAAAACAATATCCTTTTAAACTTAAACATGAATATAATATGGAGAAAATAAATCAAACATTACCACATAAACATGCATATTGATATTCTACTTGTCGAATAATCACATGTAATAACTAATTTCATTATTTGGGAATGTATAGTACCATAGTTTAATTTCTGTGTCAAGACCTCGTGCCATGACCTATGGGCTAACTGTAACTGAACCCAAACCTAGAGTGCCTCTGTAATTGGACTCCATCCCATAGAACCTCTATAATTTGACTTCAACCCGAAGATCCATTGTAACCGGACTCCAACCTTGAGAGCCACTGTAACCAGAATCCAACCTGGAGGGTCTTCTGTAATAGGATCCCAACCCGGAGGGCTTACATTTACCGGTCCCCAACTCGGAACATACTAGTCCAATACATTCATCATAATAATAGGTTGAAATATACTATAAACATTCGTATTAAAAATAGCATACAAAATGTCAATACTTTATCCATAAACCATGAATTTTATAAAAATAACACATCCATAATCAAACATACCACAAAACATTCATTACATTATGGAAGTTTTTTATCACAATAAATCAACTTCAAATAAGTTTAAAATCCATTAAAGGATTTTTACATACACGAAAATTATCAGTAAAATGCTTTGAGATAAATACCACTTTTTCATGAAATCATTTAAAATTCTCAAAATTTATAAAGGTTGTCATCTAAAAGTGATTTATTGTATCAATGTTTCCCATATCAATTTGAAACTTTTTAAAAGAATTATCATTTCAGAACCTTCAGGTGCATATAAATAAATCCTTAAAATCATTTTGAAAACATAGACATTAATTAAAAGGGTTTAGAAAGATAAATCTTTAAAACATTTAAAATGATGATATAGTTAAATAAACCATACCATAAAACCTTTAAATATTCCTTTTGAAATTATTTTTATAAAATATGGGTATTTTTGATAATTATGTCCTAGAAAATCCTTACACGTGAACAATCTCTGATAATAATGAGATTGAGGAAATAACCCTTAACTCGTTGTAATCAATCGAGTCGTATGACCAAAATTTATTAACCACCAAATCATTCATATAATACCATGAATATAAAAAAATCATGATAATATATATCAAATGGCAGTACAAAATACACCACATGCAATAAATAAATGGTGAACAATGGAAATCTCATGGAATTAAAAGTGAGATAAGAAACCCATTACCTTGCACTTTCCTTTGGTCGAGGGTACGTTTAACCTACTATGTAATGACCATGGTATGTTATTAGATTATAATGGTATCATATTCATATTTATTATATCATACATGATTCATTTACGACTTTATACTACCCATTTAATAATGATTTTCATGTTAAATTAACATTTCATGTGATAATCGCTTTCTTTATCGTACTTATTTTAACTTGTTATTCTTGAATATATCATTTAGGTCATGATTTAATTACTTCCAGAAAATAAATATTTATAGTAGATAGATATATGAAATGGAAAACCCCGTTTATGGAGACCACAGGCCGTACGTACGCATAAATGTTGCTTCTGTTTTCATATCACATTGAACAGAAATAAGTGAATAAGATATATGTAAGTACATAAATACATACATATATAAATATATTTATCTCCAGTATCATTATTAATCCATATATTACATACTTATTAGTAATATATATTTTTATAATCATCAATAAATGGTGAATGTGGAAATAATTCCCATCGCATCGTGGAGACGGTAATCCGTACGTACACACGAGTGACAATATCATTTCCTTAAAGGTGTAGAATTGGATGGTATATTAATTTTATAGAGAAATTAGCATGTAATTTTTATTATTTATATAAATTCTACTCATCATTAAATCCATCCAAATAACATAGTGTTGAATAACAAATTACACCATGGCGTGGAGATGGTAAGTCATACATACGCACGCATGGTGACATTATCATTCATAAGATTGATATAACAATGTATATAGTTGTGCCATATTTATAATAACATCACAGTATATAGAATATAATGTATTTATTATTTTATAATGGAAAAAACAAGGAAATAGTAATTGGAAGAAGAAATGAACTTGAAAGAGGTGATGAAATATTTACCACTTCTCCAGGTTCTTCCTTTTGATTTGATCAAAAGGGCTCATTAGGTTAGATTTTTTTCCAATGAAATGCCTCTAGGATAAAGGTATGAATGTTGGGAGGATATTTCGTCAAGGGTTGGCCGAGCCAAAAGACTTTGGAGGTGTGAAATTAAGAGAAGGGGAAGTGCCCTTTTATAAGAGAGGTGAGGGTCACTTTAGGAAAGGCTTGAAATATTATTTTATAATAAAACCATTTTCAGTTTATAATGACTCCAAAATGATTTATTTAGTGGCTAAGGTGTGTATGGGTCGAAAAACTCTCAACCAATAGGTTTTAGACAGGTTTAGGTGACCATATTAACCTTAACCTTTAGATTTAACTCTTAGTTAAATAGTTTGACATTTACCATGTCTCTTTGTATTTTTATATTATATGGTTAATAAACTTACTATAAAATTTCAATCTAGACCCAATTGGTTTATTAATTTCTTATATATTATTATATAAAACTTTTGGCTGAAACATATATTTTTAGTTATATTATATCAATTAATAATATAATTTTTGTTTTAAAAACTATTTTATGTTAATTTTGATACTATTTGGAATTTTTTTAAATCATAACAACATGATTACTCCAAAAAAAAATTGATTTAATCAACACTAACATGTCATATTAACCTATAAAATTATTTTTATTCATCATAAGTCTCAAATTATATTTATTTTAGCTTTTATAATATTAATTATTTTAATCTTTTATCAATAAGGTAATTACTTCATCATCATTGTGTCATAAATAAATTTAATTATTTAATGTCTAAAAATTATAAATAAAATATCATTATGTATTAAATATTTTTATATTCCTAATTAATATTTATAGTCAAATTTATCTTATATATAACCCTATATTAAAAAACATTAGTTATGAAAACTTGAATTTAACACTATTAACTCTTCTTTAAATTAAATAATAATAAATGTCCTAATCTAATCCAAGTGGACCTAAAGGTTCATATTTTATTACTAAGGTTGTTTTTGGTTGAATTAAACTTATCCAATAGAATTGGGACATGTGTTAAGGTAATAATAATATCATTTTTACCGTTAATTACCCAATTTACTTTTAACCGTGGTAAATAAAAGTCAAAAATTATTATTCACCAAAAATTATTTTTATCTAATTTAACCACATTTTACTTACTTATGTCAACTGTGTCTCTCATATTTTTGAAATTTAATTCACAGAAGTGGTAAAATTATGTTTTATGCAAATTTGCAAATGCTCCTAGGAGGTGGGTAATGGATTGTAAAAAGTTCAATAAACTTTTTATTTATCTAAACTTATTATAAAATGAATCTAATGAATTGCATTGAACTTATATAGGTATTATGTATCTATTTTGACTTAAAATAAATTTAAATAAAATAATGAATTATTTAAATAAAAATTTGGTTTTAAACAATAACTCAGTGTTTTTCACTATTCATCAAAAATTGAATGTTTTGAAGAAAATAACAAAAATTCAACCTAAGATAATTTTGATATTCTAAATTCAAAAATGATGTCTGTTTTACCCAATTCAAAACATAGAAGTTTCATTTATTTATTTAAAATTAATTCCTGTTGTCAAAACCAAAAGGCGTATTTTTAAGAAATATTAACTATCAAAAGATTGACACTTATTTATGTCCAATTTCAAAGTGAAATTACTTACAATGACCAGCATTGGATTAAATTTTAAAAATATATTCTATTTATACTTCCAAACCATTAAAATTTATAATTTAACACAATAAATTATTTTTATTAAAAAAGTTGTTTTCAGTTAAAATATAGTATTTTTCACTATTCACCCAAATATGAAAGTTATCAGAAAAACGCCAAGAATTTATTGAAACTAAATTCTTATGTCCCGATTCTAAAGAAGAATTTTATTTCTTCAAATTTAATATATAGAAGTTTCAAATATTGGTTTTAACAAGGGTTTACTATTAAAATGCGGTAAAAATGCATTTTTTTAAAATACTTCTTTTATCTGAAAAAAAATGAATTAATTCTTACATTATGTCTCATAAAATCATAATATGGAATATAAAATTATAAGGATTATATAAATTTCAAAATTCAGTTAATAATATTCATAACCACTTTTGAACAGCTAGTTTGGTAAGTCGTGGTGCTCTTGAACTTGGTGTTGCGTGTAGTGCAATTTATTAAATTACTTTGAAGAAATAACGTACTATGAAATCTTGGGGGCGTTACAACCCATATACATATGTAAAAAATAAGAAAAAATGGATATAATATGTGTTATAAAACGAAATAAATATATTATTTCATAAATCATGTGGTCAATAAACAAGATTTCAATATGAAATACTAAAATTGCATCTCAGATAGTTATCCAATTTTGGTTTGGAATATTTCATAAATCCCAAAGATAAAAAAGTAATTTTTTGGATATTTACTATACTTTAATAAAAGGGTGAATATATATATATATTATTTATTAGGGGATAAATTTACTTGAGTAAAATCAAGGATCAAGATGCAAAATTAGTTTTTATAGATTCAAGTCCCACAAAGTGATTGTGAGAATTTATTTTTAAAAAACATACCACGTCGGCAAGATAAAACCAAAGTGAGATTGTTTTATTATCACCAAGACAAGGTGATTTATTATTCAACTAGAATAATACATTTTTATCCTTTAAGGAATTAGTAAATAATATTAATATATGTTTTTAAAGTTTATATGATTTCATAAAAATGGATTCCATATACCCAAATCAGTTTTTTATATTGGTTATTTCACTTATTAATATTAATTTGTTGGTGGTTATTCTAGTGAAACTATATACTTGTGGTACGTTTGTCATACCAATAAGGATTTTTTGGTTATAATGAGCCTTAAATATTAAATTCTTAATAATTCCACTAATCATTACAACTTTATATAATCATAATATTAAGCATTGGAAGTCAAGACCACCTTTCTTAGATGGTGTCTATATGAAACAACTAGAATGTTTTTATGACACCATCAAATGAAAAGATAAAATTCCACTTCTATAGATACATTTATCTATTAATTCAAGCATAATGATTGTAGAATATTATTTTTGAATGAAATCATTCCATGTTTTAAAATATGTTAGTGGTAGAACCATAGTCTTCAAGGTAAAACATGATGAAAATATATGAAAACAGTTATTAATCTTATAGTTATTTGAGTCTAATTTGAACGTAACTCTCAAAATATTTACTTAATGTTGAAAACTAGGTTATAGAAAACTAGATATACTATGATAGATCTAAGGTTTTATTCTACCAAGTAAATTTTCATATACTAATATAGTAATAAAATACCATTTGGAAAAATTTGAGAGATAATTGTTACCCATGACACTTGACATAAATATCTATAAGAAGATATGTATGATACATATGTGGAGATTAAAATAGTGAGTAGAATTAAAAACTATTTGGAAATGATTCATCAGACATATTGTTCCATGTACTGGATGATATATTCAACAAGTACTTGAGAATATACAAGGAATGTCTATGTAGTAATTTGAGAGAATTGAACACTAGTTTCAAGGGGACAAAACTAGTATTATACAAGATAAATATTATCTAATATTATAGTTTGTATATGGTAATTAGAATGAAAATCTCATTCACACTAGTGGTATCTATATCTATAAATACTGATTTTGTTGAAACTTCTGATGCATCTAAAGTATAAAATATGAAATGATTTGTTTTAGTTCTTGAAATCATACTAAAGGTAATAACCATTATTTAATGATTATGATAGAGGAAAAAAGTTATAATTGGGGATATCATCTCTTAGTAAGTTTTAATCAAGGGTTTTTATTATTATAGAGAATAATATCCTTGTAATAAAACATGGTAGGCCCAATGACTAAATTCATAACTCTCCAGAAGCATGATCTTATCATGTGTGGCCTAACGGGTTCATAGTTAGCAAGTCAGCTATAGTGTAAATGGGAGTGTTGCAAAAGTGGGATCCATATACCTAAATTTAAAGGTTATATTTTATTACCAAATCATATATATAGGTAATTATTCATGATATATACTTACCATGATAGTGTTGATATTTCTATATCTATTATTTACATAGAAGAGTCCTTAGATTATCTGTCATATCAAAATGTTTTGACAGTTCTGAGTTTTTATGAGAACCTCAAGATTAAATGACATTCATATTAAAAAAAATTATATGGTCTAGATACGTTATATTTATTAAACATAGATAATGACTAACTATCATTTTTTGGGAGATCATAAATATTGAGACTTCTTATCATGAATTTTTCACATGGTGATCTCAAGTAGAAGAGATCACGAGGACTGAACCAAATATAATAACACCACATGTTTTAGGTATCATTGGTTGTCCAATTTACAAGAAAATATATTGGTCTCTCAACATGAGATCATTATCAATGTTTAAAATTTATTTTCATATTTTTATTCAAGATAAAAACCATTAATTTTATATAATGGGGAGGTTTCTTGAATAGTGTATGTCATTTATGGTATGACATTGGTTGAAATTTTTGGAAATTTATTATTAATTCTTAAAGTATGAGATGTCTCAGCCCTTGTTGAACAATGTTGTAATAAATTTATTAAATATATGGAAATTATGATTAATGGTAATTCTATAAAGTAAATTCATGGATAAATAAATATATTAAGAATGATGATACAATGTATGAATCCTGATTTATGATATATCATGAGACAAATACCTTATATTTGATGTAATGTGTTTGTAGGAGGTTTTCAATTCTATGAATAAACATAATATTCTCAGGGGCCTTGATTGGTTGTTATAATCGGCACCTAGTCTGTGATTATCACTCACTACTATCGTGGTAATGTTCTTGAGGGTCACACACAATTTGTATTTAGAATCTTGACCAATTATAGTGAATTGGAGTTTAGGACATGGAGGCCCCCATAAAAGTGTTCAAGTAATTTCTAAGTCTATATGATTACAAAGTAAATAAATGATTTCAATATTATTCATGTTTAGAATAATAACCATTTAATTTATTTAATTATTATATTCAAAAGTTTTTTAGTTAATATAATAAAATAATATTTCTCAAATTAATATTAAATAATTTATATTAAAGGTTCTATTGAAATAGAATAATATTTTTTGATACGTCATTTGTGGTTATATTAGGTTGGAAGCAATGACTGGAACACTAACTGTTTAGGATTAGTCCGACTAAGCTACAATATCAGGTATGTCTGAGTTAATATAGTCTTGATTAAAATTAACTTGTAAGACACACACAATCTTATATATATATATATATATATGTAATGTATATTATATTATAATAGGAGGCTAGGAAGAGATATCTTTCATGACACTCTAAAAAAATCCAAGACTAAAATATAATATTTTTAAAAAATAATTAAAAGCTACAAAAAAAATTGGGGGAGGAAAACCATCCCCCTTATGTGAAACGTAACCCTTCAAATCAGGGGGGAGGTGTGGGAGAAATTATCACCCATTAGGTGCTACTTCATAAAATAATTTAAAATGTGGTTCCCCATGAGAGGAGCATTTCTTTTTCCTTATGCGCTAGGACCGACCCAGCACCCCTATCAGATCTACCTGACCCCGATAAAGCTAGGTCATGTTATGCTTGACCCATATAACGATTATAGGTTTTCATTGTGATCCATAATTTCTACATAATGGATTTAAAAATTCAAAGGATTCAGAATAAAAAGGTAAAAATTCTGAAAATATTTTAAAAAGTATATTTTAAATTTAATTAAACAATTTTTGGGACAACTTGAATATTTTTTTTATGAATTAAAATTAAAATAAATCTATTTTAATTCATTACAAATACCCTCAAGTTAAATTTATCACAAATTTAATTTAATTATGTGAGTTTAATGTGACCAACTGGTCATATGAATTTGAGTGTACAATCCTTTTTATTTTTATTTATTTATTTATTTCAATAGTTTTAATCTATAATAATTATTTAATAAATGGTGATATTCACATCACCTCTTGCATCATAATTTATATATGGTTCTGTATTCCAATAATAAATATTATATATATGTATCCCACCAATCTGAGATCCCCTCTCTTGTATGTGAGTATTATTATAAGAGGATGAAAATGATATATGGTTTATTTCATGAAATTAATTAGTGGGACACTAGATGAAACATTGATATAGTGGATGGGGTGAATGATTTTATTGTACCTCTTTCTCTTTCTCTCTAGGTGTTTTCATGATCATAAACAATATTTTTTAATGATTTTATTTGGTTCCTTGAAAATTTATTTTATAATATTCCATTTTTGAGCATAATGATGAAAATTAATTAATATTATTGATAATTAAATTGAATAATTTAAGTATCTATTGATTTATTGTGTTCATTTTTATCATTCATAGTCACATTAATTCATACTCACATCCTCCTATTATCATATCCCAATTTAATTATTGAGCACATCAATCAATCAAATTATATCATCACTATGTCTTTATTTTAATTTATATTTTCAAAAATGTTGTTTTAATTTTTTATTACCATCACACTTATATTATTTTAGTTTTAAAGGTAATTCACCCCCCCCCCCTCTTTCAATTCTACCCTAACATATAATTAGTATCAGAGGAGATCACTGACATTTTTTCAAAAACATTTTTTTTGTGTTTTCATCATACAAAAATCAAAATGATTTTTAATTTTCAAAATTTTAATTGATCCCAAAGTGTTGTTATAGGATAAAATCTACCTCTTATACCCATGATCCTTTCTTTAATGTAATAAATCAATCGTGTTGGAAAACTCACAGGTAAATTTTTTATAAGCATTAGATATTATATTTGTAAAATGGTTGTGCATGTATATACATTTAAAATTTAATTATAAGATAAATGGACACCCCAATATATAGTTTTATTGGAAGTATTTAGAAAATACATGAATTATATTCATTGCAGTCTTAACCAAAATGAATGAAATAGAATATCTACTTGAAAATATGGACATGAAATTTTGAAACTCTTAGAAGTCACACAAGAAGACTCAAATAAAGTAAAACACACTATATTGGATAAGTTTAGAAAATAATTTAAAATCTTTATCATGCATTCAAAAGAATATATTACTATTTTTTAGTAACTTTACTAAAATTTTAAATATCTGAAAGTCTCTTCATGGTGATTTATCTAACCAATTATTGTAACGAAAAGTATCTAGGTCTTTCCCAGCTCTTAGGGACCAAATGTATATGGTTATACAAAAATATAGAGATATAAAAAACATTTTCTTAGAATAAATAATTTCATCTCTCATGAAATATGATATCATCATGGATAGACAACCTAATAAAGAAGATAAATAAATAATGAAAACTAAGTAATCTAAAATAACAATTTCTTTTAAATACATTGATGATGAAGATTCATATGAAAGTGATGATGTGATTGAAAAATTATAGAATTAGTTGAATATACTCATAAAGAATTAACAAAACCATCACACCAAGAAGGAATAGGAAAATGGATCAGAAGTTACATGTTTTGAATGAAACAAGAAGGTTCATATCATGTTGGAATGTCCCATCTACAAAAAGAATATTAAAGAAAAGAATAAAGGTAATAAAGATCATAAATTCCCAACCTAGAGTCTAAGTGATGACTTCATGGATGCAAATACCTCAAGTGACTCAACTCCTAAATGAATAAT
This sequence comes from Viscum album, assembly GCA_963277665.1. Taxonomy (NCBI): domain Eukaryota; kingdom Viridiplantae; phylum Streptophyta; class Magnoliopsida; order Santalales; family Viscaceae; genus Viscum; species Viscum album. The sequence continues at coordinate 1,414,891,423 of OY728156.1, forward strand.
ATAACATCATGAGGTAGGTGATGATGTTAGTTCTCTAATTTCCCATCATCAATATCATTCCTCCTCTTCCAATAATTCATCATCTTCTTCTTAATCTTCTAATCAAAAAAATAAACTTGGGAATTTATATAAATAAATAGATATTAAATAAAAAGAACTTAAAAAGAAATATAAATGATTTATTAGTGAAAAATATATTTTTTTAAATTAAAATCATCTCATTTCCAAAGAAAATTATGATTTGGTTTTGACATTAAAAGATCAACATAACGTTGAGAATTAAAAATTCAAAATCAAAGAGCATAAAAATATTCTTCCTCAATTCACCCAATCTTAACATAATCTAAATATTATTTTTAGTTCTTAATGTAATACAAAAAGTAATTCCATATTTTTTTAAATTCAAATATTTTTTCTCAAAAATACACTTTTATAAAGGGATTCCGCCAAATTGTTTTTCAAATATTGTTGAAAATTTGGGAATCTTATTTATGAGTGATTGTAAAAATTATAGATATTGTAGACTTAAATATAATCATATTTATTCTCATATATCTAATTGAAAATATAATTATAAAATATTTTGGGTACCTAAACCATTATTAGCTAACATTTCCAGACCCATGTTCACATGGGTACTAAAAGGCCCTCCTAATTGATATTTTAAAGGACTACACCACCAAACTTCATTTTATATCATATTGTGGAATTTAATAAAGTGTATTAATCATATTTAAATTATTTTTTGGATGATATTTTAGGAACAATAGTGCTTATTATTATTTATTGGTTGATAAACTCTAGTAATTTTATGTAGGAAGAATAATCTAATAATTTTCTCTTTCTTATCCCTCTTGTAACTTGTTATTAAAATTTAATATTCTTTATTACAACATCTATTATTCATAGCATGTACTTAAAATATATTACTTCATGGAATGGTTTTAAAATCCTTCTTATTGAAGTTTAAATTCAAATGTTTTCATTAAAATATTGATTATCTGTAAAATATTTTTAATATTATTATTTTCAATTTAACTCTTGAAATGATTAATTTTTCATTAATAATCTATCTTGCAATAATTGATATTATTATTATCATTACTTAAACTCTGTATTGTAGTGAATTATCCTTTTACTAATTAATTAACATATTTTGGGGGATTCATATCCAATAAATTTTAAACATATCAACTTTCTTTAGGGAAAAAAATTCTATTATTGATTTCAAATTTACCCCTAGCTTGGCACTAACTGATGAAGTTGTTTGTTGATCTATAATGATGTGTGGCTTTTATAAGTTTTAATTTTTATTTTTATCTTAAAACTCATTTATATATTTCATATATCTAGTATATATTTTCACTATAGAGGGATAATTTGGTTTTTATAAATTTCTTGATTTTTTATTTTTTTTCTTTTAAATATCTTTTGAATTCAATATTTATCTTTTTTAAGTTTCCTATAAATCATAAATTTAAATATCATATTTTACTTTTGGAAATTATATTTAAAGATATCTTGGATATCTTTTTTGGTTATCTTCTAAATTTTCTTTTTGGTAATTACAAAGTGGGAGACGCTTTAAGAGTTGATTTTATTTTATAATTTATTTCTATCTCAAAGGGGGAGAAAATATGTTACATACAAGTGAGATAACTTTTTTATGTTTCAAATGGAAAAATTATTTATCTTTTTTGTTGAGAATATATAATATCTTGTTTTGATATAGCATTTAATGATTATTTCACTACTGATTTATACTTGATTTATATTTTTATGTCAAGTGTTTGTGATCATCAAAAAAGGTGAAATTGTTTGTACATATATCTCTCTCATGGTGTTTTCATGATAAAACAATAAATTTAGTTTCTAACGATTTCATTTGATTGTATGGAAGTGACTTTTATAAAGTTACATGCATTGATATTAATTGAACAAATGAAGGAATATTGTTGATAATTTATTTGAAGACATTAAGTATTTGTTGAAGTATTATTTATTATTTTAATATTATTTAATAGATTGGGAATTTTAATTGAAAACTTTGAATGGAATCTAGGTTGTATCTAATTGGATATTGAAGTTTGTATGTTGCACCAGCTTGTTTATGTAGAGCATCGGAAGCAGGTGCAATATGGACCAAAGTGTAGATGTACATGATGTCCACCAACTAGCTGGTGGATGTAAGAAGAATAAGGATGTCCTTAACAAGTTCACAAACTAGATAGTGGCATTAGAAGGCTAGCCAGTGGCTTCATTCTAGAACCCTAATTGGAGAATTATGTGATGGTCAAAAGGCCTTAACTCTTCTCTTTAAAGACCCATCTTTATACAAGATTCCCCCAAATACTATGAATCATATAAATAGTAATATTTGGAGTTTTTTATTTCATCTCACAATGAAAATAGATTGAATGTTGAAATTAAGTGAGTTTTTTATGATAGATCTCTATATTTTTCTCTTCAACATCAAGATACTCTTTAGAAAAAATTCTAAATTCTCAATATCATGGTATCTTGCTACCTGCCAATATCTCTACATCTCTCTCCCATCTTATTATATTATTTGAGTGATACGAGATGAGACTTTTAATGGATTTATGACAGGAAAATAATTCTCTTATCATCCCCTCTTCTATAAAGGGTGCTCAAAATCACAAATTTAAGGATTCATTTCTTTCTTTAATTGATTAAAAGTAATGAAGGATTTCTTTTTGGATAATTCCACCAAAAACAAAGGGGCACCTCAGTTCTTTATCTCTATTAAAATCATGGGAGGAAAAAAACCACTCAACCTAAGGGGAGGAGATGTAGGGGCCCGAACAAAGATATTGTCGAACTCCTTTATGAAAATATATTTGATCACTCTTTTAATTTTTTATTTTCATAATTCACATAATATAAATTATCATAATCATATAATTTAAATAAAACATAAATACAATATTCTTTCTCTCTTAATTAACTTTGATAATATCTATTTTAAATCGTATTAAAATCATTTTGATCCTTTTTATCCTTAATAATACCTTAATTGATAATCGTTATCTCCTCATACCATATCATGATTTAATTATTACAGTAATTTTTCAATCAAATTATGTCATCATGTTATATTTATATTATGTTATATTTCTTCCATGGGTAACTCCTTATATAACATCATCTCCAACTTGAGTTATAGATATGGGTTAGAGTAGAATGTTAAGAGGGGGTGAATTGTATTTAAAAATCAATTTCTTCCCTATGGTCACGTCATTTATTTTTATGTTTTCAAGGTATATTATTTTTGTACATGTGTTCCTATAAACGATCACATAGAATAATAAACAGGTATTCATCGAGAAAATGAAAATGTGTGGTGAATGATTTTATATTTATAATATTGTAAATATGTGAGTAATATCTTATAAAATAATACATTTTAAATAGAAATCGAATACAGTCACCAAGAAAAATTAAGATCCCTAAAGGTAAATTTTAACCCATTAAACACCTTACATCACTTAAATTTGGACAAAACTGGGTGTATGAGGTTTGTGTCATTCCTAGTTGAGGGAGCCCCCTACTAACAGGGAGTTCATATGAGAGTAGTGGGTCAACTTAAATAAGGTTTGAGGATATGAAATAGCCATAAAAAGCTTGTAATAACTTTAGAGACAAAGTATTGAGTAATGGAAAGATATCCTTTATTAGATATGGGACTCCACTCAATAGATCAAGGGGCTGAGAGTTAATATAGTTGGATAGCTAAAAACTAACCATAACAATCTACGAGTACTGGAATAACCATATAATATGTTATAAGGATATTTTTTAAGGATCCTTGTCACTAGAATAATTAAGTGAATAAGTATTTATAATCTAGTAGTTGAGGGTCCTATAATTCCAAAAAATAGTTGGAAGATTTTAAATATAAAAACCATTAATGTATTTAATAATAAATAATCAAAATAATAAGTTTTTTTGGTTTAGGAAATAGAAATTCGTAGGCTCTCTCCTTGTCTCGGATGATAAAGGTGATGGCTTCATCGCTGGCCCCCCTCCTCAGCCCTCTTCAGCTGGGGGGAGGTGAATTCCCCCCCCCCCTCTTCAATCGCATACTCGCCCTTCTCCCTTTTCTCCTTTTACTTATCTTTCTTCTCTCTCTAGATTCCCCAACATTGAGGTTTTCCCTAAAGTTAAATCATGTGTGGATGGGGTTCCCATGGTTTTGATTTCATCCCTAGAGTTCACGAAGGCCTCTACGATGGATCGCCTTTCGTTGGTTGCTCGTTTCTGCAAGAGACGACCCACCGTTAACGTCTTCGACATATTCATAGGAAACATGTGGAAGTTTAATGAATGCATGGTAGTAGGGCTCTTGGATTCCAAACATTTCTTGGTTCGCTTCTCGTCATAAGATGATATAATTTTAGACTCGGAAAATACTCCATGCGTAATCACTGGTTTGCGGTTTTCCCTCTTTCGGTGGTCTTTTAATTTTCACGTGACGCATGATCCTCCTACCACAATGATTTGGATCTCTCATTCGGTTCATCCCCTACCATTTTATAACTTGAAAATCCTTTGTCTGGTTGTAAATCTATTGGGGAGATTTCCTTGCTCGTGCCAGCGCACCCGAGTCGTCTGCCACCTGATTTCTCCCAGGATTTGTATCGAAGTTGACATTTACAAGCAACCAAAGAGCACTATTGGAATTGAGATTGAAGGTGAACTATAGTGGTACCAACTGGTTTACTATGAATCATGGTTTAACTTCTGTTTTTCATGAAAAAGTCTTGGGCATGAAGCCATCATTTTCCAGCAAGTATCATTAGGCTTCTCGTAGGTGGACCTTCCCTTGGACATCTTGGGTGAAGGACTCCCTCTGCAAGTCGATTTGGAGAGTGGAAAGGTAGTTTCGACTGCCCCTAACATAGAAATGGTGGATTCTCAATCCAGTGAGGTTAGGATTTAACCTACCATCCGGAATGAGGATAGGGTCGTGCTTTCAGAGCCAAAGAATAATGATGTTTTCAAGTGGTTGAGACACGACTTGGGAGTTAATTTAGTGGAAAGGGAGGAGACCAAGGGACTTTAGTGGAGGAATTAGCATCCCCTTTCATATGCAGTGGATGTGATTTCTAATAGTGGTGGTTATTCAGTCAATGAGGTTAATGGGTGTGCTACAACTATGTGCAACCTGGGGTCTTCTCAGCCTTGTACAGTGTGCCCAAATAACGACAATGACATATCTATGGATAGTTCAAAGGGGGAGGTGCCTACGCTATGTAAAATAAGGATGTTAAGTCCCAACCAAGGTTCTAATCTAAGGAAACATCTGGACTATATTAATTCAGACAACCATTTTGAGGTTTTGAGTTCTGATGGAGGGGCTGGATGCATCTTTTTTTGCCCCATGGAATCAGAGTCTGAAGGAGAAGGGAAACTATCAGACGATAATGGTACAAGAGGGATCAACAAAGGACCACACATCCTTAGGATAAATAAGAGAAGTAAAGAAAATAGGGACCCGGGGTGCTGTATAGTATCTAAGAAATAGAAACCAAAGGGTCGCAAATACTACTCATATCTCCCTAGTCCAATGGAGACTTGGTCTTCCAAAAAAGGTGGTAGACTCAAAGAACTCAAGGTTTAGATAGTGGTAGGTGAGGAGGCCCAACTAGTTGGAGACACCAGGTCTCCAGGGCATGGTAATGAGTTTTCTAAGGCATATAATAGCTCGAATGTTTTGGTGAATCCTCTGGGTGAGGTAGCTGAGAGGTTGGAGGTTCAGTTAGGGGAGACTCCACTACATATTGAAGTTGTGGCGTTGGGGAAGGTGGTTGTATTTCCTCCTGAATAGCAGGGTGAAGGGGAGATATGGGAGGTTATCATCCATTTTGAGGAAGAGATGTTGGAGAAAGTGGTTCAGTTCAATTCCTCGAAGGAGGATGGTGATGAGTTGTCTGAGAGAACACTTCAAGTGTCCACTAGTGAGGGGCATACGGAGTGGATCGACAAGAAAGATCATATTATGGCAAGAGGATTTAATCCAAAGAAGTTCAACATGTAGGAGTTCATACAGACATGGGACATATTCATTGTCTGGTTTGAGGACCTCATCAAAGAAAATCCATATTTATAGGTAAATGGACTTCTTTGGAAACTACTTAGGAGTAATACGTCTAAAATTCTCAAACTTGATTTCAATGGTTCATTGATCTCGTTTGTGGTTTGATGTTGTGTGTTTGTACTAACATGGGTTCTCACTTCCCCACAAAAGTGTTTGAACATAAAAAAGTAATTTTCAGGAACATACAAGTACTAATTTTATAATTTTTATTTTTAAAAAAATGGAAATTAATACCACAGTTACATAGTACTGATCAATATAGGTAAAAGAATATGTCCTTAATGACACAATTTACCTAGAGTGGTATATGTACTTGTGCATAGTACAATGATATGAAAGGAAATTGGGTGTGTTTGAATCCCCACTACTCGTTAATATACCTCAGGAAGTGAGAGTGAAAATAAAGATTACACGAGACAAATAGATGACCAATTTTATGTTTACATCATAATTATATCATCAATGTACAATTAGTTTTGAAAACAACATTAGGACATGGATGAATTTACATATTGTCTCATATATAAGATGTTTTTATGGTAAATTGAAGCAATAAATGAATGACATGATGACTACACTAAACAAGCGTAAATTAAAATATGTATTAGATCTTTCCTTATCACTTTTTAATATCCTTATCACCCAATTACTCTAGTTTCATTTAGGATTATTAAATGAGAAATATAGAGAAGAATTCTTCAATATATTATTGGAAAGGCTCTCCATGAAGATAATAACATAAATAAATATCAATATTTAGCTATTATAATGAAAAAGTTGAAATACAAGATGGAAATTATAATGGAAAGTGTGACCCCAAAGACACCAATAAAATGTATTTCTAAGAATAAAAATATAAAGAGGGTATGAACTGAACATAAAATTATTTTCTTCACATGGGGAAAGAAAGTTCATAGACAGACAAACTGCAATGAATTTAAGAAGAAAGTAGTCCCTTGTACTTTATGAATATTCATCAAAAAATGTAATAATTTTATTACACATATTTGGTGTTAATTATAATAATATAATCACATATGGGTATTTGATAAAAGACCAAGTGAGTATAGAAATATTACTAGAAACCAAGGTGTATTCTTCAAGAAGATAATAAATTATGATACCTACACTAGTGGATAGAAGCACACAATTTTTTTTCTCAGTGAATTGTTCTTATGAAACTATTAGTGTGCATTGAATGACACAAAAACATTTATCTCATTATTATTTAAGACACAAGGAGAAATTATACCTTCTAAAAATAATGTGGTTTTTGGTTCTTCGTACTCAATTAATATTTATGTAGTAGTTATATCCTTGAAAATAATATATGAATAAAAAAAATAAAGCCTCAAATAATTAGTTATAGAAATATAATTTTTTTCTAGTAAAAAAAATTAGTTGTAAATGATATATCTGGTATAGTATTTATACTTTTTAGAGATAAAAACCTTACATATTATGGAAAAACATACCACTTTCTAGAAAAAATAGCCTATAATGTTAAACCACAAAGCATCAAGAGTCAGTTCAACATAATCGTGTGAGATACTATGAAGAGAATCTAAAAGTAATATTATATTCTTCATAAGATTCCTTTAAGATTTTAGGATTTTACAACTGAAGTAAGGAATATAAATGGTTATAAGAGATGAGTTTCTTTGATCCCATGAGCTGAACAAAATCTTTAACAAGTATTCATTGATAATAAAATTATAGAGTAGATTTATTACTAAAATGTTATTTCATTGTACATACCAAAGAAATAATGAAAGTAAAAGAAGGATAAATGATGAGTCTTTTATGCATACTTTGATCATTTAAATATATAGTGGACTTATTCTTAAACTCACGTTTCTTTGTACACATCAAATATATGATAAAAGTATAAGGATGGTCAATATTTCATGAAAATTATTCCATTATCTTTTTGATGCATTCTTCAAAAATAGCGGCGTTAACTCATTAAAATATTCCAACAATAATGAAAAATGAATTTCATATGATTTATAATACAAAGTAAATTCGTTATTTTATAATTCATGTTTATTGTTTTTTTCAAAGTGTTTTTTAATGACATGTAAATAAAAAAACTTGCATCAATAATAACAAAATATTTTTCTAAAGTAATTATCCTATAAATTTTTGGGATATTAAATAAATCACTAAGATAGAAAAGTGATAGCCATGGGATGGTCTATAATTCTATAAAAGGGTTCACATATCTATTTGAGTTAGTGGGAGATAAATTGACTTGGTTCATGTTAAGTATTGAGATGCATAAAAAAATTTAATTGGAACAAATTCTACAAAATCTCATTAAAGAGGAATTGTTCCAATGACACATACTATATAGGAAAGATAAAACCAAAGTGAGATGGTTTTATTATCACTACGTTAAGGTCATATATTATTCAACTAGAATAATGAATTTTTATCCTATAAGAAACAAGTAAATGAAAATATTCTATTTATGAAAGTTCATATGAATATAGAAAATGAATTCCATGTACCAAAATAATTTTAATATTTTGGTGATTTTTCTAATTGATATACATCTATTGGTGGGTATTCAAGAGAAGATATACATTGGTGGTACATGTGACATACGAGTAAGCATGTTTTTCTTATACCAAGTATTTAATACTAAATACATTATAATTATACTTGTCATAATAACTTTAAATGATCATAATATTGATCATTATAAGTCAAGGACACACATCATGAAAGGTTTCTATATGAAGAAACCAGAAAGGGTTGGTGACACCATAGAATGAAAATATGGAATAAAAGTTATATAGATCTTTTTATGTATTAATTCAAGCATCACGATCATAAAATATTCATTTGGAAAGACAAAATGAAATGTGACTAAAAGTGGTTAGTGGGAAAGACATATCCTTTTAAGTGAAATATGTTGTAAACAAATGGAAAATAACTATTAGTATTATAGTTACTGTAGAATATGTTGATATTATCTCTCTAAATACAGAATTAAATTTTTTACCCAAGTTTTAGGAAAAAAGTTCTATTGAGGTAGATCTAATGGGATTCTTAGATAATGTTAAAGTAGATATACTTATGAAATATTAAAAATACAAGTTGGAATAATTAAAGAGATAATTATTCCAAATTTCACATGGAATAAATCTCTCAAAAAAGACATATAAGAGACATATAAAGAGATTATAATAGTGAGTATAATTATATAAACTTTCATTATGAATCTATAAAATATTTTATAATATGTAATAGATATGATATTGCCAATACATACCTTGTGGTAGGAAAAATTAAAATAAATCTTGGAGAAATTTTTGGAATGAAGTCATATCTATCTAATTATACTTGAGATGGTATAAAGGTATATGTACCTAGTGCTTATATAAGAAGGGACACTAGTTATAATAAGATATATACTAGTCTTCATATGGATCAATTGATCTAATATCACAACTAGGATAAGTAATTGAGAAGGAAAATTTTATTTAAGTTGGTAGAATCCATATTTACAAATACCAAGTATATTGAAGCATCTCATCTAGCTAAAGAATTATACAATATGTAATGATTTTTCTCAATTCTTGGAATCATTCCAAATATACTTACCAAGATGTAAAGATTATAATAGAAGAAAAAAGGGTTATACTCAAGGATATCATCTCTTGGGATGTTTTACTCAAGTAGGTGGGAGGATCAATGACAAAATCCAAAACATAACAGAAGCATGATCATATCATGTGAGATAGAATCAGTAGATTAATATTAATTTGTCTATAGTGAAAGTGGGAGTGTGGTAAAATTATTTTCCAAAGACCCAACTTGATAAGTACATTTTGATTTCCAAATCATGTATATATAGAGTTATGTATTGTAACACCCAGATGTTTTTTATGAAAAAAATTCTTTAAATAATTTGTATTCTTTAGTAGCTTGTTTTTCATGACATCGTGAGTATAAAAAAATAGTGAGGCACCCTTAGTATAAAATTACCATTATAGACTAGTTGTTAGGTTAGCGGGAATAATTATAACAAACTTATGAAAATGCATTGTGTGTTCTTCGACTATCAATTATTTATGAAAAATATAAATTAAATATTTTTATTTTTGAGTGAATTAATATTGGTAATTAAATTGATGAGATATATATATTATATACTTAAGAAAATATTTTTATTCATCCAATGTATTTTTTAATCATAGGGCGTGAGTGAACCCTGTTTGTTTTATAAAACCCTACTTTTTTTTAAAAAAAGGTAATCTTATGCATTTGAATAGCAAACCCATTTTAAATTAATATTTTGAAACATCAATAAATTTTATGTGAAAATATAAACAAGTTCTTTTCAATCAGGATATAAAAACTTACTTTGGTTGAATTTATGATATTTTTTTATAACATTCATGTTTTGATGTGTAGTAAAAACATAGTAAATTTGAAGAGAAAACGACTTTTTTCATCAATATAATTTTGGTGGTTAAATTACAATATTTAATGGTTTTAAAGTATAAATACAATATATTTTTATCAATAAATATAATTTATTTAATTATCATTAATTTTAAATTGAATTCACAAGTAAAAACAATTTAATCTTTTGCGATGTTTTAACTTTTTAAAAAAAACTCGTTCTCTCATTCTGATAACGAGATTGATTTTAAATTAATTACTGCAACTTATTATTTTTAATTTTTAAAAATGGACTCTATATTTGGAATCAATAGTTCTAAATTATGTTAATATTATACTTTTATTTTTGGGAATTATGAATAGTAACTTTGGTAATTATTTTTATTACCATGGTTAAAGGTAAATCGGGTAATTAGAGGTAAAAATAATTTTATAAAATTACCTAGACACCTATAAAAATTAAATTAGATGAATAAATTAGACCCTTATCTTTTATTTTTAGAAATTTAATCACTTTATGGCCACTTACCTGTGAATATACAATTAATATAATAAAAACTATTGAATGCGACAAAATGTCACAATCTCATTTTATATATGTATATTAATTTTAATATATGGATAACTAGGATATAATAACTATATATATAGTATCTAGAAATATAAAATAATTTCCTACATCATACAAAATTATTTACAATTTTTAGTGATTAAATAATTATCATTAATGATGACAAAATAGTGATGTAGAAATTATTTTATTAGTAGAAATATCAAATAAATGGTTTGAAGAATATTAAAATAAATATAATATGAACTAATTAAAGTTATCCATGAATTATCTAGGTGATTATTACATGTTATGAGTGTATTGAATATATTTTTTCAAATTTATTTTCTATTTAAATGTTTTGTAAAGTTAAATATAGAATAGTTTCAAAATTGACACTATTGATATTTTATAAAAATAAAAATTTATTAAATTATATAAAAATAAAAAAAATTAAAATTAAAAAGTGATAATTATAATATATTTAATTTCATAAAATGTCCATTTATGGTCAATTAAGACCATATAAGTAAATATTTATAACCATTAAATATTTAGAATGTTATTACCCAAATTAAAGTTAAAGAGAATAACCAAGTGTCAATTAAAAAGATATGATTTAAATTTACAAAAAAACCTATAAAAAATCTATTAGTTAATGATATTGCAACCCTATATCATCTCATATTCAAAATTGGGATATTTGGGTTGTTTTTGGGTAGGGTTTTATTTTATAATAAATTATTATTTATGGAGTTTCCAAATGTGCCCCTCACCTCAATTATAAAAGGAAGCATCCTCCCTAACCTATTCACTTCATTTTGAGCCATCAAGATTGACCAACCCCTTACATTTTTTCTAAAAAAATTCCATATTTTAATTAAATAGGTTCTAGTCATCTTAAAATACCAACTTCAGTGCTCTAAGAAGATATTTACAGGAAGCACGTTGAGGAAGAGGTAATCTCTTATACCGATTCTTTCAAACTTATTTCTTCTTATACTTACTCTTCATTAGTTTTCTAATTATAAATTAATAACACAAATATCACTAATATACTAATATTTTTTTATAATTATGAGACAAACTTATTTCATCTTCTATCCATCATAAGAAAAATGAAATCATCACGCGTTCCCACGTACGGCTTACCGTCCTGACTTAGTTGTGTAATCTATTTTTCAACACCACATTACATGGATGGGTAAAATGATGGAATTAATATATATATATATATATATGAAAAATAGAAAATGATATTTATTCTGAGATACTATACATCATCCACTTCAATACCATTCAGTAATTTTTTGAATGATATCGTCACTCTTGCGTATGTACGGCTTACCGTCTCCATGGCACGATGTGATTCGTTATACATAATATTCATTAAATAATTATTATATAAATAAATGGAATTAATAAATATGATATATATTTTCCTAATAACATTCTTTTAATGATATAACTGAAACTGAAAAAGAGTATTAAGAACTTATCTGAAAAAAACATATATAAAAACATAAAGCAGTTAATACCCAAACAACGAGTAACAATGAAATGTTACTAACAAACAGATGAAAATACTATCATAGATGTTATCATAAAAATGATTATGATTCTATAAAAAATAAGTTACATTTTTTAAATCATTATATAGGAGGTTCAGATACATACAAATAATATTCGGCCTAAGTTAAGGGATAACTTTGCAAATCTTGTTTTTATCTGAGATTGTTTATTTGTAAGTATTTACTGGGGTATATTTATCATCCAAATCCATGTTTCCCAAATAGGTATTTGAAAATATTATTTATATCATTCTATAATTTTATAAAGTAAATTTTACCTGTTGATAAATGTTTATTAAAAGGTATGAATGGAATCTTTTGTTATTTTGGGTATGAGGTACCTTTTTACTTTTTTGGAAAAAGTACAAGAAGAATGTTTTTTTAACTTGTACAGTATGAAAATATTTTTACACTTTCATAATTCTTTATTTACATGAATCTTCCCCTAAAATAATTCAAGGTTATATTCACATAAAATTATTTATTCTAAAATTGTGTGGCATTTGAGGAAGGAAATCATTTTTTTAGAAGAAAGGATATTTTCCTCATGAATTAAGCTCAAGTGTTTTACAAAAAATATTTCCCATGTATGATGACATCTGTTTATTTTTCTGTCCATATTATTACTTTTATTTTATTTTTTTTATGATGTAATTATTTTTATGAAATCTATTTATCTTGTATAGATTATTTTATAATGAAATGATGTTTAAGACACCCATTTTATTTCATAGGTTATACTATGGTGATTGGTTTATATTTTGTGGAACATGTAAGAATTATTTCACTATGAGAGGGGTGATACCTATATCTAACTCTAATTCATTGGTTAAATATTTTTATCTCATGATATAGACATGACTGAAACATAAAGTCAATTTAGTTCAGTAATACAGGACTGGAATGGGGAGTGATTTCCGTTTAGTAATGGAATTTTTTTTCTATGATGATCTCGACTACAAGGATTGACTAATATGAAATTATTTTATATTATTATGTGTGTATTACACTAAATTTAATGTCTTATGTTATGACTATTGGGATTGAATTTATCTTTTATGATTTATCTAATTACAAGATATTATGATCTTTTTATGCAGGAAAAGATTTTCAAATGTTAAGTTGTTGTGATTATGATATGATTGATATTTCCCATTTTACTCTTACTTGAAATTTGAGCTCACCCTTTCATATGTATATTTTCCCCAGGTCATGAAGAAGGTTTTTAAGTAAGATATGTCAAAAGGAAGTATAATTATGAAGAAATAAGTGGAAGACTATATGGATGTTTTATGAACCAATTGTTTATATTTCCCAACTTCTAGAGACTCTAAAATAATATGGTATTGGCATGATTTTTTTTATGATATGTAAAAAATATACTTCAATGTTGAATTTATATCTATATGTAAAGTATGGATCGTTATACTTGGTATCATAGAAAATGTATAGTTGACATTTCGAAACTAGGATAAGATAACCTTAGTAAGAACCCTAAGGATATGTCTAAGTATAGGATAAAATCATATACTAGTGTATTAGATATGTTCATGAATAACCTAGGATAAAACCTAAATTGTCCTAAATTGAAATATGAATATTTAATTAGTTGGTTTTTCCATTCTGAATAGTTTTTCTAGCACTATGCTTCTTTTTTTTAGTCGATGGATGGAACCCGAAGGAATCACATTAATGCTGAATGTGACGGGAAATGAAATTATTGTCCCCATGAGCAGCCAAATGTTATGGGATATGGAATAAAAAATATTTTAACCATGCTCACATGACTTTCTCAAGCTATGAATCATTCAATAATTCAAAATGAGCAAAATAGGTATCACTATTCTATTGAATCCTTTTTGAGGTAGCTTCCACCTTCATTCAGCGGGTCTTCTGATCCATTAGTGGCTAAACAATAGATCAGTTCCAATGAAAAGATATTTTCAGTTCTACTATGTTATAAGCATGATAAATTCATATTATTAGTATACTATTTTGAAGGTGAATCTGAATAATAGTTGAATATTATCAAGAATATGAGGCAAATAGATGAAATTGAGTACATAGAATGGGACGAGTTCAATAACTTATTTTTCAGCAAGTAATTTCCTTGTATTCTTCAAACAAAAAATGATAATGAGTTCCTTGAACATAAGAAAACGGATGATAAATCCATTGGTACCTATGAAGAAAAAATTACATGATATGCAAGGTGTGATTCTAGAATTATTATCCTACCTAAGAGTAAAATTGATTAATTATTTTGTGGCTTAAAACCAAGTCTCCAAAGGGCATTAGCCATAAGAGACTTCAATAGCTATGAGGAAATTTTTCAATGTTCTCTCAAGGTTGAGATGGAGATTGGAGTAACCCATCAGTCATATGTATTTGATAAGAAGAGAAAAATGTAATTCAAAGAAAAATCTAAATACCACACTAAAACAACATGAGTTTTCCCTTATCCTAAAAGTGTAGAATGAAACATGGAGGGAATTGTATTAAAAGGACTAGTAAATGTTTTAAGTGTGGAAAAGAATGTCATCAGGTAGTTGAATTCCGAAGTGATTGGAAAATTATGTCTAACTCTGTGAAAAAACAAAAGGCTATAAATAATGCACCTACTACACTTCAATGAAACAAGTTCAAGGAAATGGGGAATTAGTCCAATAAATTTCCTAATCCAAGGGTTATTGATGATGATCAACATCAACAAACTATTAAAGCCAAAGACAAAGGAAAGTAACATGAAATTACTATCAATGACATGGAGTATGATAATGAAGTGGTGAAAGGTACACTTACCATCCACTCTAAATTAGAAACTTTTTTATTTGATTTTGGATCCACCAACTCTTTTATTTCTGAAGAATTTTCTAATGGTATCTCCATATTACCTCAACAATTAGATGTTGAGTTATTAATGAAAACCCATAATGTAACAATAGTCACATAAAAAGTTTATAATTCTTCTCCGACTAATGTTTGTGGGAATGTTCTTCCTAAAAATCTTATGATTCTTCCTATAGTGGAATTTGATGTGATTCTTGTCATGGATTGGATTTATCTATATAGATCTCATATCAATTTCCAAGGAAGGGAAGTCACATTTCATATTCCATATCAAGATATGATCATCTATCAATACAAGTATTAATATAACCTTCTAGTAGAATTTTCATCCATCTTATGGGTCTTGATTACTATAAATTAAGGTTATTTATCTCAAATGGTTCGGGAGAAACTCATGATTAAGAATACACCCATTGCACGAGAGATTTATAATGTATTTCTAGAGGAATTTCAAGTTCTTCCACCAAACTGTGATGTTTAGTTTTCAATAAAAATCATACTGGGTGCTATGCCTATTTCAAAGACACCTTATAGAGTTTCCCCAATTGAGTTGTAGGAATTAAAGAAACAACTCCAATAGAATCTTGAAAAGGGATTCATACTCCCTAGTGTTTAACCTTGTGGAGAACCTATTATATTTTTTAAGAATAAAGATGGATCAATGAGACTTTTCATTTATTATCGAGAACATAACAAGATCACTATCAAGAATAAATATCCTCATCACCGTATTGATGAATTTTTCAACCAATTATGTAGAGCTCAATACTTTTCTAATATTGATGTTTGTTCAAGATATCATCAATTAATGGTCAAAATTGAGTATATACTAAAGACATCATTCCGTACAAGATATGGGCACTATGAATTTATAGTGATGCATTTTAGTCTTACTAATTCCCTTACTATCTTCGTGGATCTAATGAATAGAGTATTTAGAGACTATATTGATTAGTTTTTGGTAGTATTTAAAGACATTATTTTTATCTATTCAAAGAGTAATGAAGAACATGAATATCACTTTATAATTCTACTCAATACCCTTAGAAAAAGAGACACTTTATGCCAAATTTACCCACTATTAATTTTGGCTTTAGAATTTTTCATTTTTGGGTCACATAATCTCAAGAGAGGGGATATATATAGATCTAGTATAAATAGAGGTTATTAAAAGGTGGTCGAGACCACAAATGGTAAATGAGATCTGAATTTTTCTTGATTTGGCTAGATATTGTTGACTTTTTGAGAAATATTTTTCCTGATTATCTAATCCACTAACCAAGTTGACTTCAAAAGGAGTTAAGTTCATTTAGATGCAGGAATGCTAGGGGAATTTCAAATTGATAAAATGAAGGTTAGCCGGTGCACCTATGCTCACACTACCTTGTAGTGGAGAATGGTTTGTGATTAACAGTGATGCATCCAAGAAGGGGTTGGGATGTGTTCCCATGAAAAATGATATGGTGATAGCTTATTCCTCATGACAGTTGAAAGTAAATAAGAAAAATTACCCAACTCATGATTTGGGGTCAGATGCGGTAATATTAGCATTAAATATATGGAGGCATTATCTTTATGGTGAAAGGTGTGATATTTATTCTGATCATAAAAGTTGAAAGTATATTTTCACATAAAAGGAGTTGAATTTTCACCAAAGAATATGTTTGGATTTTATTAAAGATTACGAATTATCAATACATTACCATAGAAAAGAAAACAAGGCGGCAGATGCATTCATTCGACAAGACCATGATAGCATATCGATGATAAAGATCACAAAAGATCCAATATTTATGGATTTTCATAGGATGGATCTTGAAATTTTAAAGGAAGGGGGAAAATATTATCTTTCTCAAATGAATTTACAACCATAAATACATGTGATGATTAGGGAGGCATATAATGAATATTTAGAGCTACAAAAAAGTGAGAAATGTTCATGAATTTATCCTTGATTGTGATGATATAATAAGGTTCATGAACCAAGATTGTATTCCTCCCATACCAGAATTATAGAAGGATATATTGGATGACTCTCATTGTTATTCTTTATCAATTCACTCTAGAATCATAAAGATGTAAAGGGGCCTGAAAGCATACTTATAGTGGGATGGAATGAAAAGATATTTCATCGAATATGTCTCTTGTTGCTTGGTTTTTCATCAAGTTAAGGTTGAGAGATAGAAGTCTAAGTAGATGTTACAACCGTTACCCATAACAGATTGGAAATGGGAAAACATCATTATGGACTTTTTCATCGAACATCCAAAAACATCCCAAGTCAATAATTCTATCTGGGTTATAGTTTATTACCTTACATAGTCAGCACACTTCATTACTATTAGAGAGGATTTCTTTCTTGATCAGCTTGGTAGGATATATGTAACGTGATAAGATTTCATATATTACCACTTACCATTATATCTGATCAGTATCTGAGGCTTACCTCGAAGTTATGGTGAAGCCTTCATCATGCTCTAGATACAAAGTTATGTTTCAATACTACTTATCATACTCAGAAAGATGGTTTTTCTGAGAGGAAAATTTAAACTCTATAAGACATGTTGATAGATATCTCTTTGGATTTAAAAGGTGGTTGGGATCAACACCTAATATTGGTGTAATTTTAATACAATAATAGCTTTCACACTAGTATTCAGATGGCTCCTTATGAATCCCTATATGGAACGAAGTGCTGAACTCCAACTTGTTGGGATGGAGTTGGGGAAAGAAATCTATTAGGACATGATCTTGTTGATGAAATGGAAAAAATGTCAGATATATTCAACATCACATAAGAGAATCTCAGAGATGAAAAAAATGATATGTTGACAACTGAAGAAAATGCCTATATTTTTAAGTGGTTGATAAGTTGTTTTTATAAATATCTCTCTAGAATATAGTAATAATATTTGGAAATAAGGGAAAGCTAAACCAAGGTATATCGGTTCTTTTGAAATTTTGGATCATGTTGGGAAGGTAGCTTACCAATTGGAGCTTCCAACTAATCTCTCTCAAGTTCATCATGTGTTCCATTTATCTCTCTTAAGAAAGTATATACCTGATCCTTCAAATGTACTAAGCTCAAAAGTCATACCGCCGGAGCAAGATCTTTTTTATCAAGAACACCCAATAGAGATTCTGGATCATAGTCAAAAAGTTCTATGAAACAAGAAAACTCTCTTGGTTAATGTTTTATGGAGGAACAACCAATTTAAATAAGATACATGGGAAATTGAGGATATAATGAGGCATATGTATCCTTATCTGTTTGTTTCCAAGTGACGAATTTTGAGGGTAAACTTCAGTTTAAGTGGCTAGAATGTAACACCTGGATGTTGTTTTATGAAAAATTTCATTTAAATAATTTTTATTCTTCAGTAGCTTGGATTTCACGCAATCATGAGTTTAAACAAACCGTGATACACCCTTAGTATAAAATTACCATTATATCCTAGTCTTTAGGTTTTAAAGAATAAATATAACTAACTTATGAATTTTTTTTGTGAATTCTTTAGCTATCAATTATTTATGAAAAATATAAATTAGATATTTTTATTGTTTAGTGAATTAATATTGGTAATGAAATTAATGATATATATATTCTATATACTTAATAAAATATTTTTATTCATCTAATGGATATTTTAATCATAGGGTGTGAATAAACCCTATTTGATGTATAAAAACCTACCATTTAAAAAAAGGGTAATCTTATGACCTTGAATGGAAAACCCATTTTAAATTAAGATTTTAAAACATTAAAAAAATATGACAACAAAGACATTTTATTTGAAAGTGGGATATACAAATTTGTTTGGTTGAATTTATGATATTTTCTGATAACATTCATGTTTTGATGAATAGTAAAAGCACACTAAATTTTAAGTAAAAATAAATTTTTCATCAAGATAATTTATATGGTTAAATAAAAATATTTAATGATTTTAAAGTATAAATATAATATATTTTTATCATTCAATATAATTTATGTCATTATCATTAATTTTACGTTGAATTCATATGTAAAAACATCACAATATTTACAATGTTTTAACTTTAAAAAAACCAATTTTCTCATTCCCACAAAAGGTTAGGTTTTAAATTAATTACTGCAACTTCTATGTTTTTAATTTTTAAAAATAGACTCCATATTTTGAACCATTAGGTCCAAATTCTGTTAATAGGCTACGTTTATTTTTTGGCATTGTGAATAGTAACTTTGGTAATTATTTTTATTACCATGGTTAAAGGTAAATCAGGTAATTAAAGGTATAAATAATATTATAAAATTACCTTCACACCTATAAAAATTCTAGTTTATGACTAAATTTGATGCTTATCATTTATTTTTTGAAATGGAATCACTTAATGGCCACTTACCTATGAATATGACATGAATATAATAAAAACTAGTTAATGTGACAAAATGTTACAATCTCATTTTATATAAGTAAATTGATTTTAATATATGAATAAAAAACAGATAATATCGACTATAGATAGTCTATAAAAATATGAAAGAATTAACCAAATCATACAAATTTATTTATAATTTTTAGATATTAAATAATTACCATTAATGATGACACAATAGTGATGTGGATATTATTTTATTAAAAGAAAGATCAAATAAATGGTTTTAAAAATATTAAAAGAAATATCATATGAACTAATTAATGTGATCTGAAAATTATCTAGGTTACTATGACATGTTATGAGTGTATTTAATATATATTTTTTTCAAATTTGTCTTCTATGTGGATTTTTTTGAAGTCAAATAAATGAATATTTTCAAAATTTACACTATTAATATTTTATAAAAATAAAATTTCAATAAATTATTTAAAAATCATAAAAATATTTGAAAATTAAAAAGTGATAATTATAATATTTAAAATTTCATTAAATATAAATTTATTGTAAATTTACACAATATAAGTAAATATTTAAAACCATTAAATATTTATAATGTTATTACCACAATTAAAATTAAATAGAATCGCTAAGTTTCAATTAAAAATATAGGGTTTAAATTGACAAAATAACTTGTCCAAACTTTAATTTTTGATGATATTACAAACTTATTTCATCTCATCTTCTAAATTGGGACATTTTTTATGTTTTCTTAGGGTATTATTTTATTATAAATTATTATTTATGGAGTTTCCAAAAGTGCACCTCACCTCAATTCTAAAATGTCACCTCCTCCCTCACCTCTTCACTTCATTTTGAGCCTTCATGAATGGTAAAACCCTAAATTTTTTTCTTCTAAAATTACTTATTTTCATTCTAGTTTTTCTCTTCATTATTGAAGGACAACTCTAGTTCTCTAAGAAGATATTTTGAGAAAACACATCGGGGAAGAGGTAATCCCTTCTACTGATTCTTCCAAACTTCATTCTTCTTCTACATCCTCTTCATTATTTGTTTTCTTATAAGGTAATAACATCAGTATCAATCATATACTGATTTTTTACTTGAAATATTAAGAAACCATATTTCATCATATATCCATCCTATGAAAAAAAAATCATCGTGTGTGTGTGTACGTACGACATACCATCTCCACGTCGTGGTGTAATCTGTTTTTCACCACCACCTTACATGGATGGGTATAAAGATGGAATTAATAACTATATATATGATTAATATAAAATTATATTTATTATGAGATACTATACACCATCCACTTCAATACCATTAAGAAATTATGGGAATGATATTGTCACTCGTGCATATGTACGACTTACCGTCTCCATAGTGCGATGTGATTTGTTCTACATAATATTATTTAAAGCATGATTATATAAATGAATTTAATGAATAAATATGATATATATTATACTAATACCATGATTTAAATTATATAAATATAACCTAAAATCAGGAATAAGAACTCATCCGACAAAACATGCATAAGAACATTAAGCAGTTAATACACGAATAACGAGTAACAATGAAATGTTACTAACAAACAGATATAAATATGATCATAAATGTTATCATAAAAATTATTATGATTCTTTAATAAATTATTAACATTATTTAAATCATTATATAGTAGTTTCAGATATATACAAATCATTTTGGACCTAAGGTGAGGGATAACATTTAAAATGTTGTTTTTATCCGAGATTGTTTATTTGTAAGTATTTACTAGGGTATATTTATCATCCTCATTCATGTTTTAAAAATATATATTTCAAAATATTATTTATATACTTATATAATTTTATAATTTCAATTTTCCCCATTTATAAATTTTTACTAAACTTTATGAATGGAATCTTTTTTCATTTTCGGTACGAGGTGTTTTTTTCTTTTTCTAGAAAAATTATGAGAAGAATGTTTTTTTAACTTGTATTGCATGAACAGATTTTTTCGGTTTCATAATGAATTATTTACTTGAATATTAACCTACAATATTACAAGGTTATTTTCACAGAAAATTATTTTTCTAAAATTGTGTGTCCTTTTTAGGAAGGAAAGCGATTTTAAAGAAATGATATTTTACTCAGGAATTAAACTCAAGTGTTTTATAAAAGTTATTTTCCATCTAGGATGACATAGGTTTATGTTTATATCCAAATTATTACATTGATTTGATTTTTTTTATGATGGAATTATTTTTATTAAATTTATTTATCATATATAGATTATGTTATGATGAAATTATATTTTGAAAACCCATTTTATTTCATGGGTTATGCTATGGTGAATAGTTTATGTTGTGCGACACATGTAAGAATTATTTCACTATGAGATGGGTGGGAGCTATATATTCCTCCAATTAATTGGGTAAATATTTATATATCATGATATATACATGAATGGAATGATAAGTAAACATGGTTTGGTAATATAGGACAAGAACGAGGAGTGAACTCAGTTCGGTAATGGACTTTGTCCGCTATGATGATCTCGATAATGAGACTTGACTCATATGAAATGATTTTATATGCTTATGTGTTTATATCATGAAATTTTATGTATTATGTTATGACTATTGGGATTTCATTTCACTTTTATGATTTATCTAATGACATGATATTATGATCTTTTTTATACAGGATAAGATTTTCAAATGGTATGTTCGTATGATTATGATATGATTGATATTCCCCTTGTTTACCCTTACTAAGAATTTGAGCTCACCCTTTCATATTTTTCTTTTCCCCTAGTCATGAAGAAGGGTTTTAAGTAATATATCTCAAGAAGTATTCTAGTTACGAAGAAATAAGAGAGTGACAATGTGGATGTTTTATGAACAATTTGTCTATGTTTCCCAGTTTCTAGAGACATTAAACCTATACAGTTCTGGTGTGTGTTTTTGTTATGTTATGTAGTAAATATTATTCAATGTTAAAGAAATATCTATATTTAAATTATGGGTCATTATATGCAAGATTTATACTTACCATAATGGTTTCAACCCTTTTGCATCTACTATTTATATGGTAATGTCCTTATTTTTTTTTCAAATCAAAAGTTTATGGTAGTTCCCTGTTATAATGAGAACCATGAGATATAATAAGAGTAATTTTAAACATATTTTGTATTATCTAGATATAATATATTGACTAGAAATATATGGTTTTTTACTATTAGGTTTGGGGGGATTATAAGAATTAAGACTTCTTCTCATGAATTTCTCACTTGGTGATCTCGAGTAAAGCAGATCATGAGGACTAAACCACCCATAATAACACAACATGGTTCATGTGTCATTGGTTATTCTTGTTTATTAGAATGTTTATCGGTCTCTAGACTTGAGATAATTATCAATTTTTACCATTTTATCAAGTTCATTGATTTAAGAAGAAAAATATTAGATTTATTTTGTATCATGGTAGCTTGCGTTGAGTTCATTATTGGTGGTATGACAGTGGTTGAATGTACAAGATAGAATTTTTCTCTAATAAAATGAAGAGATATGACATGCCTAGTTTACCAGGATGGTAGTAACTTATTAAATACATGGACACAGTAATTAAATATATGCTAATCTAGTAGGTTTATAAATAAATAAATCAGGAAAAGATGATTATAAGAAGAGTGTGTCTTTATTTATGATATATTATGATACAAATATATTATATTACACAACATTTATTTAATAGAGGTATCCATAGTTATAACTAAACCTTGTCTCCCTAGGTGCCTTAATGGGTTACTATACTCTACTCCTGGTCTATGAGTATCACTCACTGTTATTAAGGTAAGGAACTATATGTTCATAAAAAACATATTCAGAAGCTTGAAAAAATCTTGTGAATTGTAGATTACGACATGGTGGGCCCCACATCAAGGGTTAGATAAGGCCCATGTTTTTTTGACCATATAGGAAATAAATAAACTCAATGTTATTAAATTTTAGAATAATTAAATTTAAATTCATTTACTTATTATATTTACAAAGTAATTCAGCGAATATAATGAAAAATATTTTTTGAAAGAATATTTAATATTTAATATTTAGGGTTTATTAAATTTTCATGGGGAGACGAGTCTCGATATTGACTTAGAAGTTGTAACGACCCAATGTTTTTCAAAAGAAATTTATTTCTTATGATTATGTCGTATAATCACATGAAATAAAAACACAAAGAACTACTAAGTACTATGTGACCTTTAAACATAATTTTGATTACCCTATGTTTGGAATTTCAAAAATTTGACATACACTGTTGCGATCAGTAGGTTGTTTGGGTCTAATGGAACATACTTAATTTTTTGTGAATAGTAACTTACCCTTATGAATAGCAACATACCCTTATGAATAGTAATATTAACCTTATGAATAGTAAATAGTACAAAATAATAGTATCCCCATACATGAATGTACAAATAAAATTTATTCATCTTATAAGTGATAATATGATCAAAGAAAAAGTATTGGTATTTTTGTAAGTTATAAATAGTTAATTAAAATTAATTAATTAATTTAAAGGAAATGTATTTTACTAAATTTTTTTCATAAATTATCAATTTAATGTCTTCTGGTTTGAGAATAATTTTATAAGACCTTATATAAATTTTGAAAGCATTATAAAATCAGTTGTAGTTTTAACATTTATATTTTTCAAGAAAAATATGATTTTAAATAAAAAATCAATTAATCATATTTAGAATATATTTTTTTGTAAAAGGGATTTAATTTTTGGATTCTAAATATCAATAAACAGTTAGGGTGAATTTTTGGGATTTTTCTAAAATACCTGAATTTTTGGTGAATAGTAAAATACATTAATTTACGGTATAAAGACATTATAATTTAAATACACTATTCCTGACATCATAACTGATGTAATCACCCAAATCTAGAAATCACATGCACATATTACTATTTTTGGGTTTTGGAAACATCAATATTTCTGGTCTGGAGGGAAAATAATAAACTAAAGAATTAAATATTGTGAAAATTCTTCTCCCCTCCACTATAAATATCCTCTCTTCCACCCTCTACTCTTTACTCATCTCACGCCTTGTGCCTTACCAAAATTCTACCCAAATATCTCCCCAATATCCCTCCACACATCCAACAACCTTTGGTCTTCTAAAAATACCAAATCATCTCCCTTTAAGAGGCTCTCAAGGAATGTTGATTCAAGAGGTAAAATTCATCTTTTCTTTTCCTTCATTTTTACGTTCATTTTTTCTTTTTTTCTCTAACCTATACTCAATGAAATGGTATGAAAAATACAATAACATACATGTACTGTAATATTTTTATACTAATGGTATAATTCATTATCATCTCTCCTTTCCCCACCTTTTATTTGAAAGAAATGAAAACACTGTTTGATATGTGTTAATTTAGCACATTCAAGGACGGCGGGTTATCAATTTCTATTACTATATTAAATTATGATCATGAATCCATTTTTATGGTTTAACCAGAACATTTAGTATTTATCTTATCTTATTTTATTTTATGGAATCATTTTTTCTCACATTATTTAAAATAATAATACAAAACAAGTTAATTGTGAGAAAAATCAATAAAATTAATTCAAACGTTTAGCATTAATGTTTTATATAATGGTTCACCTTCAATACAAATAACCAAATAAATTTTATAACCATTTAATATAATATATGTAAAATAATTTAATATAACTTCAATTATTTACAACCACTTTCATCTAAAAATTTTATTCGTTCATGAAAATAAGTAAACTGATCATAAAAAACCAAGAAAACAATCGGACCAGAACATTTAAATTGAACCACTTAACTCATAAAAAAGGTCATGAATGAACTTAAACAATTATAGAAAATATTTTTCATATATAATAGGTTATTTAATTATTATTTTATGAACTTAATTTTATTATTCATGTCATTAATATAAAGTGGAGGACATTATCAGACTTAAGGTAAGGGATCCTCTCTATTTCCCTTTTATTCCTGATTTTCCCCTATGTTATGCCTATTTATGTGTAACTACTAGTGATGTGGTATTATTAAACACATACCCTATACTGTCCTAGTTCTTTTAAATTATGAGAAACCCCTTTATCTTTCATTAATCCTTCTTAAGTACACATGATACCATGTCGATATTCCATAAAGGATTCAACCCAAATCTCTTTTATTCCTTCAGGTTTCTTTATCATTATTTTTACCTAAATGAGGTTATCTATTATTGTTATTTTTATCTTATAAAATCTATTTTAATGTTACAAACTCATGTATTAACTTTCATTCATCATTATTTTTTAGGGATACACTTTTTTTAAGTGATTCCATCCTCAATACTTCCTGATAAGCAATGATATTTTGAGGGAACTTCCTAAATTCTTACCCAATTTCAAGTGAAATATATCTTATATTTTAAGACACCATTGTCTTTATAAAATAAAGGTTTTTTATTGTCAAAAAAATTCAGGGTTCACTTCTGGTTTTATATAAAGTATTGTTCCCTTTTCTATTTTAAAGTCTCTATAGTATTTTCCTTAAAACTGCTCAAAAATGTTTTAATGCTAAAATTTATTGAATAATTTTATTACATGTGGTCACTTATACTTGAAATAACATAACATGATACATTATTATTTTCCCTTATGAATTTCCACATATATTTTAGTTCTTCTCTTTCGTGAACACTTTTATGATACGACCATTTGTTATGCTTTATGAAAAGATTGTGGTACCCAATTATTTCCATGGGTAACCATAATATTTATGTAAGATTGATTACGTATGATTATTTATGTGAAAAAAATATTCATGAAATGTTAATATGGGTGTTACTAGATAGTGCTCCAATGAATTGTGTAAATTTAAGTCTCATGAGATGTTATGTGTGATGGTCTTGGCGGTTAGCCTTGGCTTGTGCTACTATGTAAAATGATCTTGGGGGTTAGCCTTGACTCATACTAAATTCATGTTTTATGTTATTTTCACATTTCTATGACTCCATGTATATATTATTCCAAGTTTATATGTTAAGGTTCCATATGTTACATGCCTTTTTAAATAATCATGTCATTTCTTATATTCCTTATGCTAATGATTTTTTTATGTTTATTCCATTATTGGGATATTTAGCTCATCCTTTATTCAAGTGCTCTATATGGTACCCTATAAACATGTTTGAGAACAATGGAAGGTATGAGATCATTTTAATGATTAATCAAAAAAATGTTTTCTTAGTCCCGTGTTTTTTAGTTTTATTTACCAATTATTCAAAGAAACTAAACATCACGATCCTTGGCTTGTACTATGATGTATAATTTTGCATAAAATCATGTAATGTTATGTGAAAAGTCTAGGGTCTCTATAGTTGGTATCAGATTATGTTCTAGTTATTTTTGGATATTAGGAATAGAGAAATTTAGTACGAACCTTAAGGATGAGATTAAGTATAATAAAAAATTGTTAAAGTTTGGTAAGTATAGAGTTAGGAGTTTATCAAGAAAATACATAACTATTTGGATACAAACAGGTAGAGGCAGCTCTGGCACAGATGTACCTAGGTGTGAAAAATTGAACAAGGAGTTTTGGGCCTAACCTAGAGTATCCTGGTACATGATAATGGGCCTTGATGCACTCTTGGTTTGACACTCTTGGGGGATATTCTTTGGTAAATTCATGAGCATAGTACAAACCATTATTAAGAAATAAAAAATCATATAATAATATAATTTAAGAAATATATCAAGGATAACCTAGATTGAAATATATGTAATCACAAGTTAGGATGCACTTCTCTTTTACAATTTTATCATATTTTGTTCAATGATTCCTTTTTTTATGCTCAATATAAAAGTATTAAATCCCTCTAATTGTAGGTTATATTTCTTATTTAATGTCAGGAAATATAAGAACACATTCCAACAATCAATGTGATAGGGAATGTGAATATTTCCCCAATGATATGCCTGATATGACGGGAATAGGGGCTCAAAACTTCATGAAATTACTTGCTCTGCTAGCTCATGTTATGAATAATAACTTGAATCAGGTGGAACACCATCCTCCTTGAAGGAAATAGAATGTTACTGTAGAATCCTTCATATAGAAAAGGCCTCCCATGTTTAGTGGATCTTTTGATCCCCTCTTCATGGAACAGTGTATTAACTCCATTAAAAATATATTCTACATCCTCCAGTGCTCATAAAAATATAAAGTTGTACTGGTGGTCTATCGTTTTGATGGGGAATCTAATCAGTGGTGGAAACTCATTGAAAATAGAAATCCCCTTGAGGAAATTGATTCTATGTAATGAGAGTAATTCAAGATAATGTTTTCAATAAATATTTTCCTTGAACCATCCATCTCAAGATGTAAAGAGAGTTCATAGGACTCAAGAAGAAGGAAGATGATTCCATCAGGGCGTATGACTCAAACTTTAAAATTCTTGAAAGGTACTCCTATGGATTTTTCATGA
The DNA here is from genome assembly GCA_963277665.1 of Viscum album. Taxonomy (NCBI): domain Eukaryota; kingdom Viridiplantae; phylum Streptophyta; class Magnoliopsida; order Santalales; family Viscaceae; genus Viscum; species Viscum album. The sequence continues at coordinate 1,414,919,829 of OY728156.1, forward strand.
ACATCAAAAGCAAGATGGATTGATTAATTAGCGTTCTAAAGTTGATTCTACAAAAGGTATTGGTGATTCGAGACTTTGACATTTATGTGAAGATTGTCTATTGTGCCCTCAAGGTTGAAATGATGATTGGGTAATTTTAATGGTCTCATGGGCCCAATGTCAAGAAAAAGAAAATGGAGAATAACATGGGTGGTTCAACAAACAAATCCCATTATGGAATGAATCATGAATATCTAAATTTTAAAATTTGTGGGAAGAATCGTCTAGGGAGCTGTCTGAAGGGAACCAAGAATTGCTTCAAAGGGACATATGGCTAAAAACTACCAAAGGGATATGAAAAATCATACTAATGTGGAAGAAGAAATTAAAGTTCAGATCAACACTCAAAATTTAGTGCATTGTTACAACTACAAGTAGCATAGGAATTATACTAAAAATTACCCTAAGATGAAGGTTGTTAGAGGCAATCAACAATAAACTCAAAGGAAAAAAAGGAATGGATTATGATATCACTACTAATGAGGTGGAGTCAGATAATGCTTTAGTGATAGGTGAACTAGTTATTAATTAAATAATATCAATCATATTATTTGATTCTGTTTATATGCATTATTTTATGTCTTGCATGTTTAGTAGAACTATTCAAATGCCACCTCAAAATTTAGAGGATAAGTTATCTGTGAGAATAGCTAATGAGAAAATTATTGCATCCATGGTTTATAACTCCTCCCTGGTTAACATTTTTGGACTAAACCTACCGTAGAATCTCATCATGGTTCCTTTAGTGGAGTTTGATACTATATTGGGCATGTATTGCCTATTTTTATACAAAGCCAACATCAATTGTCGGGAAAGTAGGATCACTCTTCACTTACCAAAGCATCCTCCAATTATTTACAAGTGTAAGGAGGAATAGGAATCTCCATTAGAATAATTTTCTCAAGTGTGGATATTAATTCATTTTGAGCAAGAATGTCTAGATCATATGGTTGAGACAACGGAGAGAATCATGCTTGAGGACATGCCCATCTTGAGGTATTACATTGATGTATTCCCTAAATATTTTCCTAGCCTCCCTTCTAATTGAGAGGTTGAGTTCTCAATTGAACTTATTCTTAGATCTATTTCTATATCAATGAAACCTTATAGAATGGACACCATAGAGCTGGAAGAACCAAAGAAGTAGTTAAAGGAGAATCTAGATAAGGGTTTTATACACCCGACTGCTTCCCAATGGGGTGCGTCAGTCCTCTTTGTCAAAATGAAGTATGGATCAATGCGCCTCTACATTGATTATTGTGAACTCAATAACATAATGATAAAGAACAAGTATACCCTACCTCAGATATATTAATTGTTTGATCAGGTTCATGGGGCTAGTTATTTCCTTAATGTGGAAATTTAATTGGGATATCACCAATTAAAGGTGAGGAAGTAAGATATTCCAAAGACTACCTTTAGAACGAGGTATAGACACTATGAGTTTATAGTGATTCCCTTAAGACTCACTAATTCTATAAAAATTTTCATGGATTTAATTAATAGAGTCTTTAGATATTACCTAAATAAATTTGTGGTAGTCTTTATTGAATATATTCTAATATACTCTAAGAGAACGGAGGAATATGAAGAGCATTTGAATATTGTTCTAAAGACTTTGTGAAGGGATAATCTATATGAAAATTTTAGTAAATGTGGTTTTTGGATGGAGCGATTATCATTCTTGGGGAATGTTATCACCTACAAAGGAATATCTATGGACCCTTCTAAGATAAAGGAGATTGAAGAGTGGCCTAGACCAACATCTGTAATGGAGATCAGTAAATTTTTGGGTCTAGCTGGGTATTATCAACAATTTGTGAATAAATTTTCTTGATTTTCAAACCCAATGACCAATCTCCCACGGAAGGGAGTAAAGCTTGTTTGGACTTAGGAATGTATAGACTATTTCAAGGAGTTGAAAAATAGTTTTGTCACTGCCCCAGTACTCACACTCCCAACAAGTGGAGAAATATTTGTGGTGTACATCAATTATTCAAAGAAAGGCTTAGGTTATGTATTGATGCAAAATTACAAAGTGATAGCCTATGCCTCATGACATCTAAAACTCCACAAGAAAAACTATCCTATGCATGATATGGAGTTGGTGGCAGTGATCTTTGTGTTACAAATCTAGAGGCATTATCACTATGGAGAGAAGTGAGAGATATATACATACCACAAGAGTCTCAAATATATATTCACACAAAAAGAGCTTAATATGTGATAGTGAAGATGGGTAGAGCTCATCAAGGATTAGGAATACTCAATCCACTACCATCCTGATAAGGAAAATATGGTGACGGATGTTCTAAGTAGAAAGGATCCTACATCTTTTTAAATGATGAAAATTTAAAAGATCAGATATTCTTAAATTTGAAGAGGATGGACATGGAAATCATTAATGGGGAACATCATAAATCCTTTATCAAATTATTTCTCAACCATCCCTCATAGATAAAATAAAGGATGCTCAAAGAAAAGACGTAGAAATTCATGAAATGGTGGAAGCTGTCAGAAATGGGAAATCCTCGGATTTTAAAAATGACAAGGAAAGAGTTGTAAGATTTTGGCCAAAATTATGTGTACCATATGATATAGATATAAATAAGGCTCTTTTGAATGACACACATAGCTCGACCTTATCTACTCAAAGAGGGATCACAAAGATGTATCAAGATCTCTAAGATAATTTTTTGTGGGATAATATGAAAAAGAAGATTACTGAGTATACATCAAAGTACCTAGTTTTTCAACAAGTGAAGGCTAAAAGAAAAAAGTCTAAAGGGATGATACAACCACTACCCATACCAACATGGAAGTTGGAGAACATTACCATGTAATTTTTCACTGAACTTCAAAGGACATCTAGAAGAAACAATGCTATATGAGTCATTGCAGATCATCTTACGAAGACAACTCACTTTATCACAATTGGACATGAATTCTCATTGGATTAACTTGCATGAATATACATCAAAGAATTGGTAATTCTACATGGAGAAACACTATATATTTTATCCGATCGTGATTCGAGATTCACCTTGAAGTTCTGGAAAAGTCTTCAATATGATATAAGCATTGAACTAATCTTTAGTGTGACCTATCATTATAAAACTAATGGCCAATCTGAGCGAACTATTAAGATAATGAAAGATGTGTTGAGAGAATGTTCTATAGAATTTAAAAGACGATGGGACCAATATCTTCCACTAGTTGAATTATACTACAACAACAGTTTCCACTTGAGCATCTGAATAGCACCATATGAATCCCTTTATAGGAAAAGGTACAGAACACCAATATGTTGGGATGAAGTCAGTGATCGTAAGTTGATACGACCTGAAATGGTTGAAGAAATAATGGAGAAGGTGAAAACCATTTATGAATACTTCAAGGTAGAACAAAGTAAGATAATAGTTATGTAGACAACTGTCAATGAGACCTTGAGTTCAAAGCTGGAGTCATGGTACTTCTATGCATATCTCCATGGAAGAAGGTCATGAGGTTTGGGAATAAAGGAAAGTTATGTCCTAGGTACATCAGCCCCTTCGAGATTCTTGATCGTATTTGGGATGCAGTCTATCGACTGGAACTTCCACCTACCATTCCTAAAGTACATTATGTCTTCTATGATTCTCTCTTAAGAAAGTACATAGCAAATCCTTTGTATGTACTCTCTTAAGAAGTGATATAGTTAGAGGATGATCTTTCTTATGAGGAGCATCCATTGAAAATATTGGATCATAGAGATAAAGTTCTACATAACAAGACTACTCACCTGGTCATGGTACTATAGTGGAATCATAATTATGAAGAGGAAACATGGGAACTGGAGGAAGTAATGAAGGAAAAGTACCCTCACCTGTTTATGGACTAGAATGTAAAATGAAATATTGAGGGAAAAATTTTTAATGGGGGAAGAATGTAATGGCCCAATGTTATTAAATGGAAACTTCCTTCTTATGATTATGTTATATAATCACATGAAATCATACCAAAAATAACTACTAAGTACTATGTGACCTTTAAATATAATTTTGACACACCTATGTTTGGAATTTCAAAAATATGACATACATGGTTGCGATCAATATGATGTTTGGAGTCTAATGGAACAAAATTAATTTTTTGGTGAATAGTAACCTACCCTTATGAATAGTAGCATACCCTTATAACAGTAATATAACCCTTATGAATAGTTAATAATATAAAATAATAGTAACCTATTCCATGAATGTATAAATAAAATTTAGGCATCTTATAAGTGGTTATATGATCATAGTAAAAGTATTGGCATTTTTGTATGTCATAAATAATAAATTAAAATTAATTAATTAATTTAAAAGAAAATATATTTTCCTAAAAGATGTTCATAAATTATCAATTTTATATCTTCTGGTTTTATGATAATTTTATAAGACCTTATGTCATTTTTGAAAGCATTATGAAATCAGTTATTGTTTTAAAATCTGTATTTTTCAAGTAAATTATTATTTTAATTAAAAATTAAATTAATCATATATAGAAAATTATTTTTGGAAAAAATGGAGTTTTTTTTATATTCTACATGTTGAAAAATGGATAGGGTGAATTTTTGGGATTTTTCTGAAATACATGAATTTTTTTGTGAATACTAAAACACAATAATTTACCATAAAAATACATTATAATTTAAATACACTATTTTTGACATCATAAGTGATGTAAGAACCCAAATCTCAAACTAAAATTCACAGATTACTATTTTTTGTTTTGTAATGATCATTATATCTTGTCTTGAGGGAAAATAAGAAACTAAGAAATTAAATATTATGAAAACTCTCCTCCCCTCCACTATAAGTACCACCTCTTCCACCCTATACTCTTCAATCCTATAAAGCCTTGTTCCTTCCCTAAATTCTACCATAATCTCTCCCCAAACCCCCTTACCATGTCAAATAGCCATTGGCCTCCTAAAAATACCAAATCCTCTCCCCGTAAGAGGCTCTCAAGGAAGGTTGATTCAAGAGGTAAAATTCTTCTTTTCTTTTCTTTCATTTTTATGTTACTTTGTTCTTTTCCCTTCCTTACCTATACTCATCCAAATTGTATGAAAAATACAGTAACATACTTTTAAAAGAATTTTTTTATTCTAATGGGATAATTCATTGTCATTTCTCCTTTACCAACCTTTTATTTGAAATAAAGGAAACACCATTTGAGATGTGTTAATTTAGCACATTCAAGGAAGACAGGTTATAAATTTCTATTAATATCTTAAATTATTGTCATTAAAACATTTTTAGGGTTGAACCAGACTATTAAGTATGTATTTTATCTCATGTTATGTTATGTTATCTTTATTCTGACATGATGTAAAATAATAATACAAAACAAACTAATTGTGAGAAAAATTGCTAAAACTAATTCAAGCATCTATCATTAATGTTTTATATAATGATTATCCATAAATCCAAAAAAATTGAATTTTATAACCATGTAATCTCCTGGATGTTCAATAATTTCATATAACTTCAATTATGTACAACCACTTTTATCTTATGTTTTTATTCATTCATGAAAATAAGTTAATTGATCATAAAAAACCAAGAAAACAAATAGACCTGAACAATGAAATTGAATCACTTAGCTTATGGAAAAGGTCATTAATGAACATAAAAAGTTTATAACAAATTTTTTACATATAGAATATGTTATTTAATTATTAATTAATGAACCTAATTTTATTATTCGGGTCATTAAAATCAAGTGGAGAACATTATCGAGCATAAGGTAAGGGATCCTCTCTATTTACATTTATTCAAGATTGTCATCTTTGTTATGCCCTTTTATATGTAATTACAAGTGATGGGGTTTGATTTCACACCTCACACATATATTCCTACTTGATTTTTAAATGACTATAACCCCTTTCTCTCACATTAATCCCTCTTAAGTACACACGATACCATACTGATATTCCATAAGGGATTCAACCCGAACTACCTTTATTCCTTTGGGTTTATTTATCTTCCTTTTTACCTAAATAAAGTTATATATTCTTCTTATGTTCAAATTCTAAATTATATGTAAATTTTCCAAACTCATGTATCATGTTCCATTCATAATTCTCTTTTAAGGATATACATTTTTTAAGTGATTCCCTCCTTAATACTTCCTGATAAGCAAACATGTTATGATGGAACTTCCTAAATTCTTACATGATTTCATGTGCACTATATCTTCTATTTTAAGACACCATTTTCTTTATAAAATAAGTCTTTTTATTATTAAAACCTTTCATATTCACTTTTTATTTTGTATAAAATATTGTTCCCTTTTCTATTTTAAACGCTCTTTTGTATTTTACTTAAAATTACTCAAAAATGTTTTTATGCTAAAATTTTTTGAATACTTTTCTTACATGTGGTCACTTCTACATGAAATGACTTACCATGATACATTCTTATTTTACATTATGAATTTACATGTATATTTTAGTTCCTTTATTTCGTGGACACTTTTATAATACAACCATTTTTTATGCTTTATGGCATTATTGTGATACCCAATTTTTTCCATTGGTAACCCTTATATTTATGTAAGATTGACTATGTATGATTCTTTATGTGGAAAAATATTCCTGAAAAGTTAATATGAGTGTGCCCAAATAGTGCTCTAATGCATTGGGTAAATTTAAGTCTCATGAAATGTTATGTGAGACGGTCTTGGAATTTAGCCTTGGCTTGTTCTACTATGTCAAATGATATTTTCAGTTAGCCTTGACTCGTACTAAAGTCATGTTTTATATTGGTCATATGTTTCTATGAATCCATGTTTATACCATTCAATGTTTATATGTTAAGGTTCTATATGTTACATTCCTTTTTATATCATCATCTCATGCCTTCTATTCCTTATGCTAATACTTTCTTGTTATAGTCATTCCCTTATAGGGCTATTTAGCTCATCTCTTTGTTCATGTGTTCCCCAGGGTACCCTATGAAGATGTTTGAGAACAATGGAAGTTAGGAGCTCAATTTGAATATTAAATAAAGAAGTTTTTTAGTCCCATGTTATTTAGTTTTATGTACCTAGTCCTCAAATACACTAGCCTTCATGATCCTTGGCTTGTACTCTAATGTATAATTATGCTTAATATCATGTAATGTTATATGAAAAGGCTAGGGTCACTATTGAATTTAACACATAGCATCATTTATTTTTTCAATTAATTGTTAAATTACTTATAATCATTGTCACACTTTTACAAGGTTATAAGTGTTATTTTGGTCATTAAATTAAGGGTTATCTTATTAATGGGATTAATTGAAATTTTGATATATTCAACCTGAACTATAAATGAAAAAATAAGCCCAAATTATAGGTTGTTTTCATTCCCTATAATTTGAAACAATCCCTTTCATTATATCTCATGTTATTTAGGGATAAATTGAGGATTATAATACCCCAATCCATGATCAATTCCCAGGATTGAGAATGCATTCATCGTATAATTGTTACGACCTCGAATATATCTTCAATAATATGTTCTAGAATATCGAGCATGAAGATCATTGATAAAATAGTTTTCCAAATGTTCATGGATGGTCTAAAGGGTTTTGGGTTTATTTTCCTTGAGTAATGATTATAGATGATGAGCGAAATGTGTTTCCAATCGAAATCAGATGATGTATGATTTTGATTTAAATTCAAATTTTTATTCTTCATGGTTAATTAAATTTCATGTGATCTGTGGTTGAACCTGGGTAAGGGTATACCATATTTGATGTTTTGACAATATTTTTTCAATATTATTTTGTTATTTTTCATGCCTATGTCATGTTCACATATTATTAATTATATTTCTACACTCATAATAATTATGTCTTATGTTATGAAAAAATATTCATTCCTTGACTAATGACTTGTGATATATGTTTTTTTGTATGATTATATATTGCTATTCACCTTGATTATGTTCTCATATCTGTATGTCCATATTATGATCTCTTATGATCTTTAAATGTTATTTCTTATGTTTACTCTTACTCATCATCTCATATGACCCATATTTTATGTTCCCATTCCTTGGGATATAGATAAGAGTATTATATATATAATGATTATAAGGATAACATGTGTGTAAAATCTTTTTAGGAAATCTTGATGATTTTTTATAAAATAAAAAGATCACATAACTAATCTCTAAAGATACTAAAACTTTGGTTTTTGTTATTGCGTGTGAAATAATGAGATGTAATGTTTAATGATGTAAAATATAAGCCTAATTTACTTAGGTTTTATCACTTGGTATCAGATCATATGTGTAAAATTTGTATTTTAGCACAAAATATAGGAGTATGGGTCTGAGGCACATCAAATGCAATATTCAAAAGATTTATATACACCTTTTTATGTTATTTTTTAAAACATATACATGTGTTTTGTAATTTTTTATTTATTTTTATAGGTATTTAATAAAAAAAATAAGTAACACATTAAAATAGTCATCACATAATAAAAATCCTTTTATTTCAGAAAAATAACACAATACAAACTTGAGAGTTACATTCACTACAGTGACTACGTCTTGAATTGTAGAAAAAATAACAATATATTATAACACCATAATATTGAACTCTAAAGGATCATATTTTATAATGAATAGCACAGAGAGAAGACACATGGTTTTTATAAAGAAAACTATAATCAATGGAGTGAAAATGATACCAAAACTAAGGGGATAATATAGATTATTTTAGGATTTATAATAAAGTGTATTTATGATGGGTAATATGACAATTGGAGGGGTAAGGTGAGTATTAGAATAATAACGTGGTAATAGGATTCCTATAATAATAATGCGACCATTATATAAAAAAGTTTTTTATAATAATTTATAATATCATATGTTAATAATCATAATTAATAAATATAAAAAATTTATTTTAATCAAATAATAATAATGTAATTATGTGTGTGTGTCTGTGCACGTCTTAGAATAATAAAAATTTAATAAAATAGAGTTTTTAAAATTTTAGTACCCAGTGCATGATTTTAAAATATATAAAAACTGTGTATTTAATAATTAAATTCCTAACATCTGGAAAATAATTTTGATAAAAAGGACTCCAAATTTAGATTTGACACATTAAAATTAGCCAATGGTGAATTTGTTAAAATTTTATGAGTTGATTGATTTTTTGGTGGATCGTAAAATACTTTATCCACATACGATATATATTATGAATTCATCTATATTTATAAATGATATATTATAAAATATAAATTCCTTCACAACCAAAAATGAATTTATTTATCAACATATTTATTATATTAAAATTAATTTTCAAAACCTATAAAGAAGTCTCCAATGTATATAATTAATTTTAATGATTTTAAAAATAAATCCATATAAATAAAATTATTATCCTTGGAAAAAATATTATAAATAATTATTTTTCAATTATTTAACTAATAAATTTCAAAACCATGTTTTAAATGTCAAATACCATAATCTAAATCCATTGGTAATATGACAACCAATGTTTTATTATACCTCAATTCATGATTTATCATATAATGATGCACATAATACAACCCCAAAAGATCACGATGCCTAGTGTATTTGGTAAATTAGGTATATAGAATATTAAATTGAATAATGGGTAAAAAGTATTATTTAAACACTCTGAAACATGCATATATATGCCTTGGATATTCTAAAACTACATGGGATTGCCTGGGGACATACATAAAAAAGGGGTGAGATATAAATCCCAATAAGGGAAAAAAATAATAACATTAGGTAAAATAATACATGTGATAAAATAGTAATATCAAGGTAACACAAGAGGGGTGAGAATCATAAATCATGAAAAATGAAGCATAATATAACCTGATAGAGTAAATGAAAAATGGTAATGTGAAAACTACATAAAACATGACATAAACCTAAGTCATGGATAACCAAAAAGACAACATAACATAATGTGCTTGGTATAAAATCTTGTGCACCATACATGGAATATCATAAGATAAAAACAATACCCAATTCATTGGAGGATTATATAATTCTAATCCCACCCATTACTTTTATATCATGTACATGTATTAGTGTGCCACATAGATCACACAACATAAAGATATATTTCATCAATTTTGACCCCAATATTTAGTATTAAGGGTAACATATTTGTAAATACCAAATAAATGAAGGATAGGTAAAACTAGATGAATACCCTTGAGTGTAAATAGATATGGGCATTCATTACAAAAACGTTTGTCATAGAAAATTGCATGATAATTTTGACTACATAATGGGTGTACATAAAGGTTTATAAAAGGGGTTAATTGGAGAAAAAAGAGAATCTAATCTATTAGGAATAATAATCAATGCAATATTAATGGTTAAAAACATAAACTAATAAGTAAAATTTAAAATCAAAAGGGATAATATAAATGAGGTGTTTGAATAAAGAAAAGGGGGATCCCTCACCTAGAGAGGGCGCTTTTAATTGTTGGGGAGTATATTCTTGACGGATAGGGGTACCTTCTAGGGGATAGAGAGAGGTAATGTTAGATTAAATTCATTCTATAATAGTTTTTAGTTAATATTGATGGTAGTGTGGGTGGGTTTATCTATCAAAGAGAGTATAATTTTTTATTAATTTATAAACATAGGTTTTGGAATATATATGATAAAGTAATCTTAACCAAAAACATAACAATGGTTCTCCCCATGTTTTTTGAAAGAGATGAGTGGATTTAATTATTTTTATAAGTCCAAGAAATGAAGTCATTAAAATAATACCCTTAGTGATGTGGAAGTGATTCATGTTTATAAAGAATTGATTTCAAAACTATAAAATATAATATTGGTTTTGGAGGATTCATTAAGGGTTTATAAATTTAATCAAATAAACTAAAGAACACAATATTTTGAATGTTAAATATAATTATGGTAATGGATGATATTTATATTATTTATTACATCAATATTGGGCTTTTATAATGTCTTAATAAATATCATATAATTATACCATATTTAATTTTGACACAAAAAATATGCTACTTCTGAAAATTATGAAAAAAATCATTGTTCGATAATTTCAAAGTTCTGATTTAAAAAATAATATTTATTTTATCCAAATATTTATCAAATTATGATAATATAAATGTTTAAATAAATAATCTTAATTTATTAAAAAAATACTCATTTTTTTAATTGTAACAGTTATCTATCCCAAATAAAGAATATTTTCCACTTCATGAAATAATATTTTCATTTATATTAAATAAATATTATTTAATAATATTATTATATTAAAACATAATTTACTTAAAAAAATATTGTATTCCTTAATATAAAGTGTTTTGATTGAAAATATATATTTCCAAAAAATACAATTTTTGTTTCATCGTATCAACATATAACTGTTATCAAAATAATTTCTTAATCATTATAAATTAATAAAGTATAAATATAATAATTATTTTTTAAAAAATAAATATATAAAAATTCATATTTCTATGGTCTAGATACATTTTCCTTTATTACACTAGTGAATTCCCTAAGGGTAAGGTCTATGATGGTGAGATTTTTAGGGGTGTTTCGGCGAACATGGTTTGGGTTGTGATCTCAATGAGCATGAAATTTTATCATAAAAAATTTCACTCATGATTTTTTTCATTAATCATGGATTGGTATTAGTCAAAGTAAAATCACAATGATTCTATCTCCTTCAGAAGCTCTAATAGATGGGATTCATTGGGTACGATCTTACTGATCGAGGCCATCACTTCCTTTATATATGTAAATATGATTTATCATAACCCTTAATATATAATAACCATTATTATCACTATAAAATGACTATATTATCAATAATTATGATGTGTAATGGTATTTTAAATCTAACAGGATAAAACATATAACTTTAAAAAATAACAAAAGTAGTGCATGTGTTTTCTATAACTACATTACTTAATAAGTAATTTATTTATTTAAGAAGGTAATATAATTTATAAAAGATTGGGTAGTTATATTATTCCCCACTCCAAAAATTTCTCCCTTGAAATTTTCATTTAATACACTTAAATTGATGAGGGCACATCTATTTCATCACCTCTTCTCTTTCTATGTTTTTTCTTCAAACTTGTGTCTCTTCTATAAAAATTTTACTATGTGAGCTATCTTTTTTGTTAGAACACTATCTCTAATATCTAAGATATTCACCAATTACACCTCGTATGAAAGATCATTCTATAATGGCACCATCTCTATAGTCAGTATAATTGAAGGTTCTGGTATGTACTTCCTCCATGGGGATACATGAAACACATCATGTACTTAATATAGGTTAGGTGGGAGTGTTAGTCGATAGGCCACTGCTCGGATGTGATAAAAGATCTCAAAGGGGGTGATGTATCTAGGAATAATCCTTTTATTCGTCCCAAAATGAATGAATTTATTCCTTGATGATATATATTGGAACAATTTGTCTTCATAATCAAACTCTATGTCTGGTTAAAGAATGTATTCATAGATTTTCTTTTGAATTTGTGTGGATTTCATATAAAGTTGAATAGTTTGAACCTTTTCTATAGTTTATTGGATAATATCATGTCTGATCATCTTTATCTCTTCAAATATGTCCCAACATGTTGGAGTCTAATACCTCTTCCTATATAGAGCCTCAAAAGGTTCCGTTTAGATGTTATAATGGAAACTATTGTTATATGATAACTCTACTAGGGGAAGGTGTTGGTCCCAATATTCTTGGAAATACTTTGAACCTAACCCTACCATATCCTCCAGAGTTTTAATGGTAATTTTAGATTAAACATATATCTAAATGTGATTAGTAGTGTTGAAGCTTAGATCCGTATTCGATACATGCTAAAGGTTTCTCTAGAACCATGAGGTAAACCTCAAATATTGATCAAAAAATAAAATAGATAGTGGAAATCCATGCACTCTTACCAATTATATTATGTATATCTTGGTAAGTTTGTTGAGAATGAGATATTAATTGATATAAATGAAATTTTCTATCCTGTTAAGGTGATCAACACAACCTAGAGAGTGTTATTTCTTTTAGGTTTCATGGGGAGTCTTACAATGAAATCCATGTTTATTTTTTCCTATTTACATACTAGTACAATCAATGTATTCATCATACCCTTAGACTTCTGTCATTTAGCCTTGACTTTCTGACATACGAATAATCATGATATAAACTCCACAATCTCCTTCTTCATGTTAAACCATCATAATTTTTTCTTAAAATCACTATACATCTTAGTGCATTCCATATGAATAGATAAGGATTAGGTATGTGCATCATCTATAATTTCCCTCTTCGATTTTGATTTTAATGGGACACATATTTGGTTTCTAAACATTATAATTCCATATTTATAAAAGTTGATCTTGGGATTATTCACTACCATTTTTTGTAGACATTATCATCCTTATTATCCTCATTGTTTCTCTTAATAATAGATAATTGAGTAGTTATTTGAGAAAGGAATGATAAATATTCTTTTATAGTTCTAATAACCATCCTTTACATGTCCAATATGATTGGATCCCTTTCAATAATCATCATGAATAGGGCTGTGAGATCATTTCTACTCAGAGAATCTGCCACTTTTCGCCTTTTTAAGATGGTAATGGATTGAACTATCATAATACCTGATCCGCTCTAACCACCTTCATTGATGTTATTTTGAGCTCCCATTGTGTGAATATATGCCTGACGATTTTATGATTTGTATATATGTCACACTTTTATTAGTAGATATAATGTTTCCAAATAATCAATGTGAAGATCACGACATAAAATTCTAGATCAAGAGTTGGGATGTTCTACTGATTAATATTTTATTAGTGAAAGGAATAAGCTATAACTTTTTCATCAATAATGAGTATACACCCCCAAAACCCATTTTGGATACATCACTATAGATTATAAATCCTTCCCTGTTGATGGGTAATGTGAGCACAACTTTTGTGATTAAAATCTTCCTCAAATCATTAAATCTCTCTTCACATTTATTAGTCAAAAAAAACTGACACCTTTTTTAGTAAGATTTGTTAGTGGGCATGAAAACCGTGAGAAATTTCTCAAAAATAGATGATAGTACCCAACCAATCTAGGAAAACATTTAATTTATGTCATATATTTTGGTCTTGGGCATCCTTTAATTGACACAGTTTTTGAAGGATCCATAGATATCACTTTGATGGTTATAATATGTTTAATGACCCAAAAAATTGAACTTATTTTATTTATGTATATCCTTCCTCCAAATAACTTTTTATTATGTTTTAAAGAGGTATTTGATTTAAATAATAAATTGATGATTCAAAAAAAACATAGAATTACTTAAGACCCAAATTATATTTCTCATAAATGATATAATTATTATAAAAAATTATGTTATATGGAATAATGGTTATTTTAAATAAATAGTAAAATTAAAACACCCCTTTTTAAATTTAAATGAAAAAATAATTTTACTTTTTTTATGTCAAACATTTGAATATAAAATTTCACTATTCATTTTCCATCCACTATTATTTTTAATAACAATTGTTTTGTATATTTAAAATTCAAATTTCACATACTTAAATAATTATTAGAGTAAAATAAACATCATTTTTGAATTTCAAATGTCAAAATTAACCTTGGATGAATTTTTAGAAGTTTTCAAAGAAGTTTCAATTTGATAAATAGTGTTTTATGAATAATATTTGATGAATAATATTTTTTATGAATAGTAAAACACATTTTATTATAAAATATCTTTTCCTGTGAAATGATTTTCAAAAACATTTCTTCTATAGTTGTGATCTGTACAAAATTTAGAGTCAAATAATATCAATTTGATTTTTGGTAAATAGTAATGTATGAATATTAACATACCCTTATGAATATTAATGAATAGTAAATTGACCAAAAAAATAGAAACTTCACCCATTAATGTATAAATACAATATTGAAATCTTAAAAGTGAAAACCGATCATAGTATCTGTTTTGTTATTTTTGTAGGTCATAAATATTTTATTTACAATTTTATGATTAATTTAATAATTTAAAATGGAAATTTATTTTCATAAAATTTAATAAAATATTGTTACTTTATTTTCTTATGGTTATATGATAATTTTATGGGACCTTGATTACTTTCTTAAGGTGTTATAAAATGAGTTATAGTTTTAAAGTTGTTTTTTTAAATAAATTATGATTTTATTTATAAATAAAATTAAAAATATTTAGAAAATTAATTTCATAAAATAAATTTAATTTTTGAATTCATATAATCGATATTAGGTTAGGGTGAATTTATGATATTTTTATAAATATTTTGTTTTTTGATGAATAATAAAAATACTTTTTTGAGTTTCAGTGTGATTAATGACATCATTAATGATGTAATAATTCTAGTCAACTTGTGAATAGGGTAGAGACCCGAATATTGACGTACATGGACATTTCATTACTTTTTCGGAATACTTAGTACATAACAAAAACACACACACAAGGATTGTAATAGTTTAGTGTCTTTGAAAACTCGGAATATAATCTTCTAATCGCGGTGAAAGATCTTCAACATCTCCCATAAAGATATTCCCATTTTTTTTTACCTAAAACCTTTCTTTATATCCTGGGGAAAAGAAAACATAAAAGGGTGAGCACAAATGCTCAGTAAGGGTAAACAAAAGAAATATCAATCACATCAGATTCATAAGAACATAACATTTTGGAAATCTTAACCTGCAAAAGAGAGCATAATTTCATAACATGGGATAAATCATAGTAGTGAAATGAAATCCCAATAATCATAACATAAAACATGAAACTTATTTTCATACACACATAATCATAGAGAATCATTTCTTGTTAGTCAAGACTCAATTCCAAGACTATCTTAGTGGACAAAGTCCATTTCTGAACCGAGTTCACTCCTCGTTTCAGTCCTGTTTCACAGAACCGGTTTAACCTGCCATTCCAGCCATGACTATCTCATGAGATATAAAATCATTACCCAATTCATTGGAGGGAGATATAGTTCCCACCCATCTCATAATGATACCATTCTTATGTGTGCCACAAAATCATAAACCATACATCATTGCATAACCCATGTAATAAAAATGGGAATCTTAAACATCGTGACATCATAAAACAATTCATATAAGATAAAGGAATTCATAAACATAATTCCATCACAACATAATAAAATCAATGTAATAATAGGGATATAAACATAACCCTTTATTATCTTAAATGGAAAGTAATTTTGATAAAACACTTCAACTCCATTCTTGAGGAAAATATCCTTTCTACTTCAAAAACACTTTTCCTTTCTTAACATGTCAGAAAATTCTAAACTAAAAGAAGTTGATTAAAAATAAACTTGAAGACTTGTAAAGGAAGATTCTTGGAAATAATGTTTTAGAAATCCATTCATGCCGTATAAGTTAAAAGAAAACATTCTTCTTGTACTTTTGTCCGAAAAGTCAAAAAGTAACTCGTACGAAAAACGACAAAAGATTCCTTTCATATCCTTTACTAAAAACTCACCGAAGGGTAAAATTGGGTTTAAACAATTTTAGGTGGATGGAAATAATATTACATATTGAGGAAACATGGATGTGGATGATAAAATACACCCCAGTAAATGCCAAAGTATAAACAATCTCACATAAAAATGAGATTATGATATTTCCCATACCTTAGGTCCGATATGATTTGTACGTATCCGAACCTTCTGTATAATGATATAAATAATGTTATTGACTTATTCAATAATCATACACATTGTTATTATATCACATATGGTCATATTCTTATCTTCTTATTAGTAATATTTCATTACAACTTGTTATTCGTGTGTTTATTACTTTTTGTTCTTATGCGTGTTTTGTCGAATAAATTCTTATTCTTCTATTTAGGTTATAGATACCTCATTTCCAAAATGTTATTTGTGTAATATATATCATATTAATTTATTCAATTAATTTATATAATCATTATGGAATGAAGATCATATAGAACGAGTCGCATCACATCATGGAGACAGTATTCCGTACATACGCATGAGCGATGATATCGTTCCCATGATCATTTAATTGTATTGGAGTGTATGTATACTATTTCAGAATCAATATCACTTTAAAATAATCATATATAGTCATTATTTACACCATTATACCCATCCAAGTAAGGTGGTGGTGGAAAGTAGATTACACCACAGCGTGGAGACGGTATTCCGTACGTACGCACGCGCGGTGATTTCATTTTCCATAGGATGGATAGATGGTGTAATAGGGTTGTTTCATACTTATAATAACATATCAGTATATTAGTGATACTTATTTTATTACTTCATAATGAAACAACTAAATAAGA
This sequence comes from Viscum album, assembly GCA_963277665.1. Taxonomy (NCBI): domain Eukaryota; kingdom Viridiplantae; phylum Streptophyta; class Magnoliopsida; order Santalales; family Viscaceae; genus Viscum; species Viscum album. The sequence continues at coordinate 1,414,937,277 of OY728156.1, forward strand.
ATAAGTGGAAAAAAGAAATAAAGATGAATGAATCGGTAACAGACATTACCTCTTCTTTGAAGTGATTCTTTGAGACCTCCTTTTAGGGCACTAAAATTGGTCTTTGAAAAAGACCAGGACCTCTATGATGTCTCTAGGGAAGTGGAGAGGAGAAAGTGGTAGGGTGTGGCCGAGCTTTAAGGCTCAAAGTGGTGTGAGGAAGAGAGGGAGGAGGTGCCCTTTTATAAGGGAGGAGAGGGGCACCTTTGGAATAACTAATAATATTATTTTATTATAAAGTCAAGTTTGATTTTAAATAGCTCCAAATTGATTTATTTCGAAAATAAGGTGGGTATGGGTCGAAATACTCTCATCCAATAGAATTTAGACAAGTTTAGGTTCCTATTTTAACCTTATCATTTAGATTTAACATTATGTTAAATAATTTTACTTTTACCGTGTCTTCTTGTGTTCTTACATTTTAAGGTTAATAAACTTACTATAAGAAGCAAAACGAACCCCAAGTTGTTTATTATTAATATATATAACGTTATCTAAGTCATTTTTTCAAACCTTAGATTTTAAGGAATAAAATAAAAATTACTAATATAATATTTGTTTTAAAAAATATTTTATGTCAATTTTGACTCTTTAGTAATTGATTTTTGTGAAAATCATAACAGAATTATTAGTTCGCAAAAAGTTAATTAAATCAATAATAACATGTCATATTAACCTATAAAATTAGTTTAATTCATAAAAATTCTCAAATTACATTTATTTGGGTATTTATAACATCAATTATTTCAATATTTCATTAATAAGATAATTACTGCATCATCTTTGTGTCATAAATAAATTAAATTATCTAATGTATAAAAATTACAAATAAAATAGAATTATGTAGTAAATATTTTTATATTTCTAATGAATATTTATAGTCGAATTTATCTTATATATAACCTTATATTAAAAATTATTTACTTATTAAACTTTGATTTTAACTATTTTAACTCTTCTATAAATAAATTAATAATAAATGTCCTAATCTAATCCAAGTGAGCCTAAATGGTCATATGTTATTCATAAGTTTGTTTTTGGTCGAATTAAACTTATCAAATAGAATTAGGACATGTGTTAGGGTAATAATAATATCATTTTTACCCTTAATTACCCTATTTACTTTTAACCGTGGTAAATAAAAGTAAAAAGTTACTATTCACCAAAAATTATTTTCATCTCATTGAACCACATTTTACTTACTGACATCAACCGTGTCTCTCTGATTTTTTAAATTCCACTCACAGAAGTGGTAAAATTAAGTTTTATGAAAAATTCAGTTTTTAGCTACCACTTAGTGGTTTCACTATTCATAAAAAATTGAAAGTTTTCAGAAAAATACCAAAATTTCACCCTAGGATAATTTCGATATTCCGAATCCAAAAATGAAGTCCATTTTGAAAAATAAAATTTATAAAATTTCAAAAAATGGTTATTACTATTCATAACGGCTAGTTTTAATAATATTTTATTAGCATATCATTGTTTAGTGAAACTCGGTATTGCGTACGACGCAAGCTATCGAGGAAGGTCGTGATTTCGTGTAAAGCAAGACAAGCAAGTGTTGTGTGTAGAAAAAGATTCCTTTTATGATTTATATAACATAAAAGTCTTGGGTGTTACATTCTACCCCCCTTAAAATGAATTTCGCCCTCGAAATTCGTCACTTTGTAACAAACAGATGAGGATACCTCTCCCTCATCATATCCCCAAGCTCCCATGTAGCTTCTTCTAATTAGTGGTTCCTCCATAAAACATTCACCAATCGAGTGGTCTTGTTTCGTAGGACTTTTTTTCTACGATCCAGAATCTCTATCGGCTGTTCTTCATAAGAAAGATCCTGCTCCAGTGGTACAACTTCTGAGCTGAGTACATGTGAAGGATCAAGTACGTACTTTCTCAGGAGAGATACATCGAACACATCGTGAACTTGAGAGAGATTCGGTAGAAGCGCCAATCGGTAAGCTACCTTCCCAACATGATCCAGTATTTCGAAAGGACCGCTATGTCTAGGGCTCAACTTCCCCTTCTTTCCAAATCTCATGACCCTCTTCCAGGGAGATATTCGTAAGAACACTTTATCACCCACTTCAAACTCTAGGTCTTTTCTTCGGTTTTCGGCATAACTTTTCTGTCGACTCTGAGCTGCTCTTATGTGTTGTTGAATAGATCTGACCTTTTCTACCATTTCATCAATGAGATCGGGTCCTAATAGCTTTCTTTCCCCAACTTCATCCCAGCAAGTTGGAGTCCTGCATTTCTTTCCATAGAGAGCTTCATAAGGAGCCATCTGAATTCTGGAGTGAAAGATATTATTATAAGAAAATTCCACCAAAGGTAGGTGTTGATCCCAACCACATTTGAAATCCATAGAGCAAGCTCTCAACATATCTTCTAGAGTTTGAATTGTTCTCTCAGACTGACTGTCTGTCTGAGGATGATAAGTAGTGCTGAAACTCAACTCTGTATCCAGAGTATGCTGAAGACTTTCCCAGAACGTCGAGGTAAATCTCGGATCCCGATCAGATATAATAGAAAGTGGTACTCCATGCAATCTTACCACTTCCTTTACATATATCTTGGCAAGCTGATCCAGAAAGAAATCCTCTCTAATAGAAATGAAGTGTGCAGACTTTGTAAGATGATCAACTATGACCCAGATAGCATTATTGCCTTTGGATGTTTTAGGAAGTCCTGTGACAAAGTCCATAGTGATGTTTTCCTATTTCCATTCGGGTATGGGTAATGGTTGTAACATCCCCTTAGACTTCTGTCTCTCAGCTTTAACTTGTTGACAAACCAAGCATCGAGAGACATATTTAGCAACATCTCTTTTCATGCCATCCCACCAGAAGTACTCTTTTAGGTCCCTATACATCTTCATGCTTCCAGGATGAATAGAGAATGAAGAACTATGAGCCTCATCCTGCAGCTCCTTCTTTAATTCGGGGATGGGAGGAACACAAATCCGATTCTTGAACTTTGTTATCCCATCACAATCAAGGTTGAATTCAGGAACATTTTTCGCCTTATTTTGTAACTTGACATATTCTTTCTGTGCCTCTTTAATCTTCACATGTATAGATGGTTGAACATTTATTTGAGAAAGATACGGTTTTTCCCCTTTCATTATAATTCCCAGATCCATCCTTTGTAAATCCATAAATATTGGATCTTTTGTGATCCTCATCATGGATAAACTAGCATGGTCTTGTCGACTTAATGCATCTGCCACCTTGTTTGCTTTCCCAGGGTGGTAATGAATTGAGCAGTCGTAATCCTTAATCAGATCCAACCATCTTCTTTGGAGCATATTCAGCTCCTTTTGTGTGAAAATATACTTTAAACTTTTATGATCAGTATAAATATCACACCTTTCACCATAAAGGTAATGCCTCCAAATCTTTAATGCAAATATTACCGCAGCTAACTCCAAATCATGAGTTGGGTAATTTTGCTCATGTATTTTCAACTGCCGTGAGGCATAAGCTATCACCATATCATTTTTCATAAGAACACACCCCAATCCCTTCTTGGATGCATCACTGTAGATCACAAACCTTTCTCCACTACAAGGCAGTGTGAGCACAAGTGCACTAGATAACCTTCTTTTCAATTCCTTGAAATTCTCTTCACATTCCTCCGTCCAAACATACTTAATTCCTTTCCGAGTCAACTTGGTGAGTGGATTAGATAATTGTGAAAAATCATTCACAAAACGTCGATAATATCAAGCCAAACCCAGAAAACTTCTGATCTCAGTTAATGTTGTTGGTCTCAACCATCTTGCGATAACCTCTGTTTTTGCTGGATCCACAGATATCCCCTCATTTGAGATTATGTGACCCAAAAATGAAACTTTTTGAAGCCAAAATTCACACTTGGTAAATTTGGCATAAAGATTATCCTTTCTCAGGGTCTTCAATATAATTCTCAAGTGATCTTCATGTTCTTCCTTGCTCTTTGAATAGAAAAGAATATCGTCTATAAAGACTACCACAAACTGATCAAGATATTCTCTAAAGACTCTATTCATTAGATCCATGAAGATAGCAGGGGAATTAGTAAGACCAAATGGCATCACTATAAATTCATAGTGTCCATACCTTGTACGGAAAGTCGTCTTTGGTATATCCTCCCTTTTGACCCTTAATTGATGATACCCTGAACAAAAATCAATCTTGGAAAAGCATTGAGCTCTGCGTATTTGGTCAAATAGGTCATCAATGCGCGGGAGAGGATATTTGTTCTTGATAGTGATCTTGTTAAGTTCTCGATAATCAATGCAGAGTCTCATTGATCCATATTTCTTCTTAACAAACAGAACAGGTGATCCCCAAGGTGATGCACTAGGGCGTATGAACCCCTTATCAAGATTCTCTTAGAGTTGCTTCTTCAATTCCTGCAACTCAATTGGGGCCATTCTATAAGGTGTCTTTGAAATAGGCAAAGCATCCGGTACGAGTTCTATTGAAAACTCAACTTAACGATTCGGTGGAAGACCCAGTAATTCCTCCGGAAAGACATCATCAAACTCCCGTACAATGGGAATATTCTTAATCGTGAGTTTCTCACCAACCATTTGAGATAAATAACCTTCATTTAGTGGAATCAATACCCATAAAATGGAAGAAATATCCACTGGAAGGTTATGTTCATTCTTGCATCGATAGACGATCATAGATTGATTTGGAATATGAAATGTGACTTTCCTTCTTTGGCAATTGATATGAGTTCCATGTAGAGAAAGCCAATCCATGCCAAGAATCACATCAAATTCCACTATAGGAAGTATCACAAGATTTGTAGGAAGCACTTTCCCACAAACTTCAATCGGAGAAGAATTATAAACTTTTGATGCGACTATTGTGCCATTAGAAGTTGTCACAGCTAACTCAACATCTAACTGTTGAGGTAATACGGTGATATCCTTATAAAATTATTTAGAAATAAGGGAGTGGGTGGATCCATAATCAAATAAACCATTTTCTACTTTAGAGTGGATGGTAAGTGTACCTTTCACCACATCATTATTGTACTCCACATTATTGATAGAAATTTCATGTGAATTTCCTTTGTCTTTAGCCTTAAGAGTTTGTTGACGTCGACCATCATCATCAACCCTTGGATTTGGGCATTGATTGGCATAATGCCCCATCTCCTTGCACTTGAAACATTGAAGTGTAGTAGGGTCATTCTGTGTATCCATTCCTTTGTTTTCATCATTATACATCTTCTTCCCATCATTGCAGCATTCAAATGCCCGATGACCTTCCTTTCCACATTTGAAACATTTACTTGTCCCTTTAATACAACTCCCTCCGTGTTTCTTTCCACACTTTGAGCATAAGGGAAAGCTCATCTTCTTTCTAGTGTGCTCTTTAGATTTTCCTTTGAATTCCATTTTCCTCTTCTTATCAAACCCATATGACTTATGGGTTACTCCAATCTCCATATCGACTTTGAGAGCACATCGAACGATTTCCTCGTAGCTATTGAAGTCCCTTATGGCTAACGCCCTTCGAAGACTTGGTTTTAAGCCACTAAAGAATCGATCAATCTTACTCTCATGTTGGATAATAATACCAGAAGCGTACCTTGCAAGTCTTGTTAAATTTGCTTCATAAGTACCAACAGATTCATCATCCTTTTGATTCAATTCAAGAAACTCTTTCTCCATCTTTGTTCTGAGAATACGAGGGAAGTACTTATTGAAAAATAAGTTCTTGAACTCGTCCCAATCCATGGACTCAATTTCACCCCTTTGCCTCATATTCTTAATAAGATTCCATCATTGAACAACATCTCCTTCCAAATGATACACTGCTAGGATGACTTTATCATGTTCAGAACATTGAAGTACTGAAAATATCTTTTCAGTAGTACTAATCCATTGTTCAGCAACTAATGGATCAGTAGACCCGCTGAATGAAGGTGGACGCTGCCTCATAAAGGATTCAACAGAATGTTGCTCCTTCCTTTGCTCGTTTGGAAGTCCTGAATGATTAATAGCTTGAGAAATTTGTGTGAGCATGGCTACAAGATTTTGCATTCCGACCCCCATAACGTTTGGTTACTCCGGGGGACAATCATTGCATTTCCCGTCACATTCTGCATTAACACGGTTCCTTCAGGTTCCAGACATTGACTAAAACCAAGAAGAATAGTGTGAGCAACACTAATTATAATAGGAAAACCGCATAATCAAGAATAAAATTTCACACTTAAGGTCTTATCCTAGGTTATTCATGGTCATTTCTAAAACACTAAGATTGTGTTCTTTTCTTAGAATTATCCTTAGGGTTCTTACTAAGGCTTTCACATCCATGTTTCCAAAGGTTGACTATACCTTTCCTCTGATACCAACTGCAGAGACCCGAAGCTTGACGTACATGGACATTACATTACTTTTTCAGAATACTTAGTACATAATAAAACACACACACACAAGGATCGTAATAGTTTAGTGTCTTTGGAAACTCGGAATATAATCTTCTAATCGTGGTGAAAGATCTTAAATATCTCCCATAAATATCTTCCCTTTTTTTACCTAAAACCTTTATTTATATCCTGGGGAGAAGAAAACATAAAAGGGTGAGCTCAAATGCTCATTAAGGGTGAACAAAAGAAATATCAATCACATCAGATTCATAAGAACATAACATTTTTGAAATCTTAACCTGCAAAAGAGAGCATAATTTCATAACATGGGATAAATCATAGTAGTGAAATGAAATCCCAATAATCATAACATAAAACATGAAACTTTGTGGCATACACACATAATCATATAGAATCATTTCTTGTTAGTCAAGGTTCAATTCCAGGACTATCTTAGTGGACAAAGTCTATTTCTGAACTGAGTTCACTCCTCGTTTCAGTCCTGTTTCACTGAACCGGTTTAACCTGCCATTCCAGCCATGTCTATCTCATGAGATATAAAATCTTTACCCAATGCATTGGAGGGAGATATAGGTTCCACCCATCTCATAATTATACCATTCTTATGTGTGCCACAAAATCATAAACCATACATCATTGCATAACCCATGTAATAAAAATGGGAATCTTAAACATCGTGACATCATAAAACAATTCATAGAAGATAAATGAATTCATAAAAATAATTTAATCACAACATAATAAAATCAATGTAATAATAGGTATAGAAACAGAACCCTTTATTATCTTAGATGGAAAATAATTTTGATAAAACACTTGAACTCCATTCTTGAGGAAAATATCCTTTCTAATTCAAAAACACTTTTCCTTTCTTAACATGTCATAAAATTATAAACTAAAATAAGTTTATTAAAAATAAATTTGAAAACTTGTAAATGAAGCTTCTTGGAAATAATGTTTTAAAAATCCATTCAGTCTGTATAAGTTTAAAGAAAACATTCTTCTTGTACTTTTGTCGGAAAAGTCAAAAAGTACCTCGTACGAAAAACGACAAAAGATTACTTTCATATCCTTTACTAAAAACTCAAAAAAGGGTAAAATTGGATTTAAACAATTTTATGTGGATGTAAATAATATTACATATTGAGGAAACATGGATGTGGATGATAAAATACACCCTAGTAAATGCCAAAGTATAAACAATCTCAGATAAAAATGAGATTGTGATATTTCCCTTACCTTAGGTCCGATATGCTTTGTACATATCTGAACCTCCTGTATAATGATATAAATAATGTTATTGACTTATTACATAATCATATTCATTGTTATGATATCACATATGGTCATATTCCTAGCTTCTTATTAGTAATATTTCATTACAACTTGTTATTCGGGTGTTTATTACTTTTTGTTCTTATGCGTGTTTTGTCGAATAAATTCTTATTCTTCTCTTTAGGTTATAGATACCTCATTTCCAGAATTTTATTAGTGTAATATATATCATATTAATTCATTCAATTCATTTATATAATCATTATGCAATGAATATCATGTAGAACGAGTCGCATCACATCGTGGAGACGGTATTCCGTACGTATGCACGAGCGATGATATCGTTCCCATGATCATGTAATTGTATTGGAGTGTATGTATACTATTTCAGAATAAATATCACTTTACAATAATCATATATAGTCATTATTTACACCATTATACCCATCCAAGTAAGGTGGTGGTGGAAAGTAGATTACACCACGTCGTGGAGACGGTATTCCGTACGTACGCACGCGCGGTGATTTCATTTTCCGTAGGATGGATAGATGGTGAAATAGGGTTGTTTCATACTTATGATAACATATCAGTATACGAGTGATACTGATTTTATTACTTCATAATGAAACAACTAAAGAATAATAAGTGGAAGAATAAATAAAGATGAAAGAATCGGTAACGGACATTACCTCTTCTTTGAAGTGCTTCTTTGAGACCTCCTTTTAGGGCACTAAAATTGGTCTTTGAAGAAGACCAGGACCTATATGATGTCTCTAGGGAAGTTTAGAGGACAAATTGGCAGGGGTTGTCCAAGCTTGAAGGCTCAACGTGTTGTGAGGAAGAGAGGGAGGAGGTGCCCTTTTATAAGGGAGGAGAGGGGCACCTTTGGAATAACTAAAAATATTATTTTATTATAAAGTCAAGTTCGGTTTTAAATAGCTCCAAATTGATTTATTTCTAATATAAGGTGGGGATGGGTCGAAATACTCTCATCCAATAGAATTTATACAAGTTTAGGTTCCTATTTTAACCTCATCATTTAGATTTAACATTAAGTTAAATAATTTTACTTTTAACGTGTCTTCTTGTGTTCTTATATTATAAGGTTAACAAACTTACTATAAGAAGCCAAACGAACCCCAAGTTGTTTATTATTAATATATATAACCTTATATAAGTCATTTGGCCAAACCTTATATTTTTAGAAATAAAATAACAATTACTAATATAATATTTGTTTTAAAAACTATTTTATGTCAATTTTGACACTATTTAGTAATTGATTTTTGTGAAAATCATAACAGAATGATTAGTTCTAAAAAAGTTAATTAAATCAATAATAACATTTCATATTGACCTATAAAATTGTTTTAATTCATAAAAAGTCTCAAATTACATTTATTTGGGTATTTATAACATCAGTTATGTCAATATTTCATTAATAAGATAATTACTGCATCATCTTTGTGTCATAAATAAATTAAATTATCTAATGTCTAAAAATTAAAAATAAAATAGAATTATGTATTAAATATTTTTAGCTTTCTAATGAATATTTATAGTCTAATTTATATTATATATAACATTATATTAAAAATTATTTACTTATTAAACTTTGATTTTTACTATTTTAACCCTTCTATAAATAAATTAGTAATAAATGTCCTAATCTAATCCAAGTGAGCCTAAATGGTCATATTTTATTCATAAGTTTGTTTTTGGTCGAATTAAACCTATCCAATAGAATTAGGACATGTGTTAGGGTAATAATAATATCATTTTTACCCTTAATTACCCTATTTACTTTTAACCGTGGTAAATAAAAGTAAAAAGTTACTATTCACCAAAAATTATTTTCATCTCATTGAACCACATTTTACTTACTGACATCAACCGTGTCTCTCGGATTTTTTAAATTCCACTCATAGAAGTGGTAAAATTATGTTTTATGAAAAATTCAGTTTTTAGCTACCACTTAGTGGTTTCACTATTCATCCAAAATTGAAAGTTTTCAGAAAAATACCAAAATTTCACCCTAGGATAATTTCGATATTCCAAATCCAAAAATGAAGTCCATTTTGAAAAATAAAATTAATAAAATTTCAAAAGGTGGTTATTACTATTCATAACGGCTAGTTTTAATAATATTTTATTAGCATATAATTGTTTAGTGAAACTCGGTATTGCGTACGACGCAAGCTATCGAGGAAGGCTGTGATTTCGTGTAAAGAAAGACAAGCAAGTGTTGTGTGTAGAAAAAGATTCCTTTGATGATTTATATAACATAAAATTCTCGGGTGCTAGAAATAGTAACATATGTTATGAGGTGTCCCAAGTGGACAATACCATGGGCAAGCCCATGGTTTTTCAAATACCACCGATGAGGTGTCCCTTGGAAATTAATTAAATATTTCCTCACTTTTCATATAAATACCAAAACATTCCCTCATTAATTTCATTCCAAAATCATACTAAATGAACTTATAGTCTTTTTACCTCAAAAAGAGTCCTCCCAAGGTGCCCTCCATCCCCCCAAGGTCCCAACCTTCATGTTTTCAAAGTTACTCTTCACGGTAAGGGAAACTTTCACCCTCCACTTTTAGTCATGATTTCCTTTAAGTTATGTCTTCTAGTTTCCATATTCTTATGTGGGTATATATTCTTATATATTCTTTTTACTGTCCATTTCATGTCCAAAGTTTTATATACCCTTTCTTATCTCATCAATTTATTTTCTGAATTTTTAAGTGATGTCGTTAGGCTGCCAAATTTTCGTAAAAGAAATTACATCTTCACTTTTCATTTGAGTTTTATTTTCTTATGATATTTCCTTCAAATATCCATAAAATGATCTTATTTTTTTTGGTACACCTAATTTATAAAGATTTATTTATGAGTGGGTGAATCTTGTCCCATATCTTTTCAATATTTTCTAAAACCTTGTTATATAGCCGTTATGTTGTAGAATTTTTGTCTAAAAATATCTCCCTTTTTCTCAAGAAATTATCTTGTATTATTTATGTGAAGACCCACATATATTTTTATTTACAATAATATTCATAAATACATAAAATTTATCTATTTTATTCTTTAATTGACATAAATATAACCCTCACTCTGTTTCTATGGGTTATAAATGACACAATGATCATGATTTTCAGAACTTTTAAAACGTCACGATTTTGAAGTAAAACCCATTACTTTTAATCTCTATGGGTTATTTATGAAATGTTTGATTATTATATTTGTGGCTCACAAGAATATAAAGACATATTAAGGTTTCACCCAGATAGCGCTTCAATGCATTGGGTAAAGAATTTAATCTCTATAGATGACAAGTTTCACGATACCCTGGTGAATAACGTTGGTAATTTTTATGAAACCTTGGGGATGAACCATGGTGATATATTCATTAATTTCTAAATGAAATGTTTTAGTCACATATTCAAGTTATGTTTCAATTTATTTTCATTATGATATTCATATACTTCCATTTCTCATGTCGTTCTGTTTTTTTATCATGTTCTTATTGATATCACAAGTAAATTGATTCCCTTGTTTACCATTACTCGGCCTTCTGCTCACCCTTTCCTTTGATTTATGTCTCCAGGTTTTGAGATGAGACAATTCTATAAAGGATGAACTTCTCAAGAGGATTTTAAAAGGTATTTAAAAGATTTTTTTAAGATTTCATGTATTTTTTCCCTGATTTCCAAGACACTAGACTTTAAAGGTCCTCTATTTGTAAAATGCAATGAAAAGTTATATAATAAAAAGAAGGGATTCCATAGTTGGTATCAAAGGAAATTTTAGTTATTTATGGAAATTAGGCTATTGAAACATTAGTAATAACCCTATAAAAAGTTTAAATATAGGAAAACTTCCTGGTATTTTGGTGAAATATTATGTAAGTGGTTTCTAAAAAAATCCTTGTCTGGATACGAACAAGTGGATGTTGTTCTGGCACAGATGTACCTGTAGGATTCAAATAACGATGTAGATGCTAAATATACAAGAGGGGGGGTTAATTTTATACTTTTAAAATTTCCCTAAATAAGGAAATATCTAATTTTAACAAATTTAAACTAAGAAAATTCACAAGACCTCTAACACCAATTATAAGATTGAGAAATGTATGAAGTTACAAACTTCAAGTTCTATACACTTTCTTAAATTTGGAAAGTGATTCTGAAAAATAGGTTCCGGAAATATGGATCCAGAAAATGAAACATAACCAAATTTTACAATATGATATTTTAACTTAAATCATATAGAATCTAACTAAGTTAGAGTACAAGTGTAAGGAAATATAAGAAGGTTATACTTTCCTTACAATACAAAATGCAGCGGAAAAGCTTTTAACAAAAACAAGTAAAAAGATATAAATCTTTTAACCCAAAGAGAAGGGTATCCAACAACCTTGGGTAAAGCTCCCTTGATTTATACTTTCAAGCAAGCCTTTCTTACCTACACCAGAGTAATCCTTCAATACAAAGATCACAGTCTATCATTCTATCCCCGCAAGCCCTCAACTATCAGGTAGTCAACACCTATGTCTTCCTCAGCAAGGAAGCCCTCGACTTCAATGTGTTCGAACCTCTGCCTTCCTATCCCCGGAATCCCTTGATTTTAATCACCAACAATCAGAGTCACACGAAGAAAGTATGCACAAGGAAAAGTTTGAACAGGCCGTTCAAACTTTCTGCACGACGCTTTGAGAGTTGATAAGAGCCTCTCTCTCTATAAATAACTTCAACAGAAAGTAAGCACAATTTGTGTCAAATTCCAGTTCAGTGTTGAGCTCATTTAAATGATCTCTTATTTATAGTCGAAGATCCAATAGTTGGCTCGCTCTTCCAATGGTTATATTTCTCCTGGAATTTCAGAGGGGCCTGTACACATGTCACTCAACCAACGGTTAGTAAATAACTGAAAGCATGACATAGTTTTGTAAAAAAAACATATGTAACTGAAATCACAAAATTATTTTGTAATGAAACAAGTATAAGTATATGTAAAAATGATGTTCCGAATGTAAGCAAATAAAATTTTAGAGTCTAACCAAAATGGAATTCGGAGTCTATAATTAAGAGATATTCGGATTTTGTTTTAATAGGAATTCAGAACCTGAATTTTGAAGAAATTTAGAGTCTAAATTTCTAAGGAAATTTGGAGTCCGGTTTCACTAGAATTAAGAACCTGAACTTATAGAGTTTGGAGTCTAACTCATAGAAGTTCGGAGTCAAACTAATAAGAGTTTGGAGTAAAATTAATAGAAGTTCGGATTCGAACTCATTGAAGTTCAGAGTCGAACTAATAGAAGTTCGGAGTCGAACTATATGAGAGTTCATATCCAGAATTTGAAGTCGAACTAAATAAGAGATCGTATCCAGAATTAGAAGTGGAACTTTATTAGAGTTCGTATCTAGAATTCAGAATGGAACTTCATTAGAGTTCGTATCCAGAATTCGGATCCTAAAACAGAATGCTTCATATCTAAGTATTATATGATTCCCAGATTTTAGGTATGAATCTGATTTTTATAATTAAGAAAAATATTGATATGTATAAGGAAATCTAGGTTAGGGTAAATTTCCTTAAGGAAGAAAATTTTCCTTATAGAAGTAAAATATATATTTGCTTACGTATAAGGTGTTTGTGATTTTCAAAACAAGAAGGAATGGAAAATTCATAAGGAAAACCTTATTGACTCAACAATCTCCCCCTTTTGGAAAGCACAAACAACCTTATGAAAAATAATATAAGGACTTTGGAAAATTTCATTAGACTTTGAAATAAAAACTTATCTCCCTTTGTTCATGGATGATAGTGAATACAACTAACTCCCCCTTAGGCATTAGAACTCTAAGGATTGTATTCTGGATTTCTAGAATTGAATTTTCATTAGAATGAAGGAATCGTAATGAGAACTCCCACTTACTTAAGGATAGTTCTTCTTAGTTTAGAAATTTTCTTTATCGCCCTTAGGATTAGTTCTTTTTCCTTCTACCCCTTAGGGTAGTTCTTTTTTCCTTCTCCCCCTTTGTGATTTTCAGAAAGAATTGTGTGAATGGAAAAAAATAAAGTACCTGAAACATTAGTATAAAATAACACCAGATACAAACAACCAGAGATTTCATTAGAGTTGAAAGAATTTGTACAAGTAAAATCAAATACAACAAAAGATCGGATTGAGTTCATTTGTCTTCCTTTTCCTTTGGAATTAACTTTTTCAAGAGAGTTTTCAGCTTCTTCAAATCTTTCTGATCCTCCTTAGCTTGCTTCTCCAAAGCAGTGATCCTTTCTTATTGAGTTTTCCGGACTTCTGCCTGATCCTTCATGGACTCTTCCTGAATCTTCAGTAATTCATCTTGTTTTACAAGATTTTATTCGATCTCAATCTGGAGATTTCTATCCCTTTTAAAATTTTGAGCAAGAGAATTAACCTTACCATTCAAATTCTTTACTTGTTGATTCTGAGAACTTTCTCAATGATTAGCTCATCCTGAAGATTCTTAATCTTGGAGTCTTCTGTGTCAAAGGCATATTTAAAATCATTCTGAAAACAATCAAACTCAGCCATGCCTTCTTCAACTTTCTTAGACCACCAAGTGATTTTTCGGCATGATTTCCTGTGAACATCATAATTGATAAGAAAATTTCTGTGGTCGGCCTCAATCTTCACACACTTATCCATCACCATGGACAAGGATTCTGACTTTTGATTCAGACTATGTTGCATCATCTGGAATCTGGAGTCTATGGTGGGAATGATAGGAATAGTCTCCATGAACTTTTTCAAAGACTCGACAACAAAGTCATGACCCAGTGTTGATGATTCCGAATCAGACACTTTGTTTGGGGATTGTTCTTCTTCAATTTTCACCAGCTTCCTTTTAGAAGAACCACCAACCTTTTTCTTTCTTATAACATCTTTTCTTGGTGTATCCATGAGAACTTTCTTACCTTTATCGGTTTTCAGAATGGGTTGATCATCTGGAGATTCCTCCTTACTCTCTGATAGTTGAACAGTCTTGTCTTCATCTATTTTATCCTTTTATCCTCCTTCCTCAAGAAAATTCTTCTCATAGGATTCTTCTTCAGATAAAACATTTTTCTTCTCTTCCTCTTGCTTATCACCATCCTTCCTACCTTCTTTCTCAACTCTCTTTCTCAGAGTGAAAAGTTTTGTTGATTCAGCCTTTTCTTGTTAATCCTCAACTTGATTAATTAGGTCATCTAGATCCGCACTTCCTTCCTTCTTCTTCTTCTTCCTCTACTGCTTATTCTTTTACTTCTTCAGAAACTATTTTCTCTACTCCTTCAACAAATTCTTTACCATTAGACTTTTTCAGAGTGGAGTACTTCTTCCTAGGGGTCTCTGGTAAAGGTTGGACATCAAAAGTTTCCGGAATGGGAATCTTTTCAGAGGCTACTTCTGTATCTCTCAACAGAGATTGTACAAGCTCAGCTTCAGACATATTTTTTCTTTATCTTCTTCTCTTTTTCTTGTCTTTTCAACTCATCCGCAACTTTTTCTCTTAAGGCCTTAGCCTTAGCAGGATCTAATCCAAACTGTGGATCCCCTTCTTTCCTTTTCTCTTTGTCTTCCCTCCACTCAGCAGCCACTTCATCTGAATATGCTTTCTATTTCTTCAGTTTGGGAGGTGCGTATTGGGTTTCCTTAGCTTTGGGAGTCTTTTCTTCAGCAACCACTTCCTTAAACTTCTTTTTCTTAGTAACCTTCTTCACTGGCTCAGCCTTCTCTACATTTTCCGGATCGACTTCTACCACTTCTTCTGGTAGACTGTAAAACTCACCTGATTCCTTTGAAAAACCAACTTTCATCCTCTTTAAAGTTTCATCACATATCAACATCATCTTATAAAGTCTTGCCTTGGAAGTTCAAGCAACCTTGAACGAATCAAGACATTGAATAATGAGCTTGGAGATAAGAGCAGGATACATAATGATTTGAGCCTTCAAGGTTCCATTCTTAATATTTTGAACTATAATAAGAACATGCCTCATTAAATTTATCTTCCTTAGATTTACCAAAAAATCTAAGATGTAGATATCACTTTTCTTTAGGTTATCCTTATCTCCTCTTCTTAGAATGAAAAGTCCTTGAACCCAAAACTGGAGAATCCTATTATTCGGAGTGAGATGATAAATATTAGCAGTCTTGGTATCTTTATGTCCAAGTCATTTTAATGCCTTCACTTTGTTGAAACTTCCTTTCACATCCGGAAGCTTATGTGAACAAAACTCAGCTTCACCTTCATAAGATAGACCCACCAATATTACAGCCTTGGTGTAAGAAAGCATATAAGTCTTCCCATAAGACTTGAATGAAAAATTCTCTATGCCATCTTCCTTAAGGAAGGAAACAGGTTTGTAAAACTCAATAAGAAAATCTATATAAACTAGATCCTGTTTCACTGGATTTGATAAGAAAACATCTTCCTAGTCATTCAATCTGATATTAATAGATATAAGAGAATTATACTTGTAGAAACTCAGATGCACTAACCTCTCCCTGTAAACTAACCATTTTGAGATTGTATTTGTAGTTGACATATCCTGAGAAGTAGCTTCAGAAGAAATTCAGAATGAAGAGCTCTGGAAGATTTGGAATGGGCTTTAACAACTGACGCAGAGCTTCGACACGTGAGATCTTGAAGGTCGATGTGGGACAACCATCGGGGTCCCCTTTATATAGGCGATGGAGCTGACCTTTGAACATCCAAAAACAACCTAATGGTTGAGAACTTTTCTGATCTGATCTGACGGTTGAAAATATACCCGCAAGGAAATCTTGAATTCGATCTTTTGAGGTTTTAAGAAAAATAATCGGATTTAAGAAAACTAAAATCTGAGAAATTTTAAAACTCATAGGAAAATACCAGTAAGCAAAATATGACTAAGAACAATTAAGTAAGTAAATCCTACCTTTCGGATTGGCCTAGAAGTTTATTCATAATAGGTGATATTCTTCTTGAAGAAAAATTTGACTATGAAAAATTGACTACAAAAAACATATAGTTGAAAATTCTTTGAGTACCAAAACTCTAGTATGAAAAGTATGAGTACGAAAATCCCAGTACGAAAAGTTTGAGTATGAAAATTTCAATAAAAAAATTCCGAGTATGAAAATTCTCATTACGAAAGTTCTAGTTCCTAAAATTTCCATTAACAAAATTCCAGTTCCGAAAACTTCATTACAAAAATTTTAGTTACAAAATTTTGAAAAACTAACTACGAAAAATTTGTTTATAAAAGCTTTAAAAAGAATTGACTACAAAAATTTTGATTACAAAAGTTTTTAAAAAAAAACAGACTATGAAAATTTTGATTATGATAACAAGAAAATGCACTCCCCCTATGAAAAGGAATTTATTACTGTAAGGATAATGGTTCAAAAAGAAGTTAATGAAGGAAGATTAACTCACGGTTATCATTCCTAACTTCTGTTTAATGTATTAAAATATATAGGATGGTAATGATTTTGTGAAAATATCAGCAAGTTGATCTTGTGTTCCAATAAAATGAAGAATTATATCTTCTTTTAGTGTGTGATCCCTAAGAAAGTGATTCCTAATGTTTATGTGCTTTGCACGGGAGTGATATGCAGGGTTTTTACTAAGGGAAATGGCACTTGTGTTATCACACAAAATTTGAGTCTTAGTAAATCTCAATCCATAGTTTGAGAGTGTGTGTTGCATCCACAAAACTTGAGCACAACAACTTCCAGCTGCTACATATTCAGCTTCAACAGTGGATAGTGCTACTGAGTGTTTCTTCTTGCTGTACCAAGAAACTAATGAATCTCCTAATAAATGAAAAGTTCCTGATTTACTTTTTCTATCCATTCTACACCCACCAAAGTTAGCATCTGAAAATCTTTTTAAGATAAAATCATTTCCAGAAGTATAAAATAATCCTAGATCCATGGTTCCCTTTATGTAGCGAAAAATTCTTTTCACTGCCTTTAAATGAGATTCCTTATGATTAGATTGATATCTGGCACATAAGCATACTGAAAACATTATGTCTGGACGACTAGCTATCAATTATAGTATGCTTCCTATCATACCTCTAAAATATGTTTGATCTACTGGTTTCCTAGAATCATCAAGATCAAGTGTGCTTGAGGTACCAATGGGAGTACTAATACTTTTAGTATTGTTAAATCCATAATTTTTAATAAGATCTTTAATATATTTATGTTGATATATATAGGTTCTTTCTGTTTTTTCAGAAATTTGAAAACTATGGAAAAATGTTAACTCACCCATCATACTCATTTCAAACTCAGATTTCATTAGACTTGCAAAGTATTCAGTTAGAGATTGTTGATTTAAACCAAATATGATGTCATGAACATATATTTGAACAATCAAAACATTTTTCTTGTCTTTATTTATAAAAAGGGTTGGATATGAATTTCCCTTAACATAGTTATTTTGAAACAAAAATCCTTTAAGTCTATCATACCAAGCTTGTGGTTCTTGTTTAAGACCATACAAAGCTTTGTTAAGTCTAAAAACATAATCAGGATATTTTGTGTCTTCAAAGCGAGGATATTGTTCAACAAAAACATCCTCTTGAACATAACCATTATGAAAATCACATTTCACATCCATTTGAAAATGTTTATAATTGAAGAATGTTGTAAAGGCATGTAAGATACATATAGATTCAAGTATAGCTACTAGAGCATAGGTTTCTTCATAGTATATTCCTTCTTATTGATTATAGTCTTTGGCAACTATTCTAGCTTTTTTTCTAACTATGACTCCATTATCATCACACTTATTTCTGAAGACCCATTTCACTCCAATAATAGAAATTTCCTTAGGTCTTTCAACCATGGTCCAGACTTTATTCCTTTCGAATTCATTTAGTTCATCTTGCATGGATTCAATCCAATCATCATCACCTAAAACTTCATCAGTTCTTTTTTGTTCTAATTGGGAAATAAATGATAGATGCTCTACTTCATTTCTTAAAAAATTTATAGTCCTTACAGGTTGATTCACATCACCAATGATACTATCATTGGGATGATTCTTAAGAAAAAATTGATTTGGGTTTTGTAATACCTGTTCATCAACATAGAGTAGTAAATCTTCTAGGGTAAATGTTTCAGAAGTATCTTCTTGAACATTTTTTTTTATTCGAATGATCTTCTATCAAAGGTTGATAATCAGTTTTTGAAAACACATCTGAGGATGTCGGTTGGGATGGTTTAAAAACAAAAGGATTAGTTTCATCAAATTTGACATGTACTGTTTCCTCAAGAGTACAAGTGTTTTTTTTAAAACTCTATAAGACTTAGAAGTTGTGGAGTAGCCTAAGAAAATTACTTCATTAGATTTTTTTGTGAATTTGTGTAGATTATATTTAGTATTCAGGATAAATACCTTGCAACCAAAAATCTTGAAGTAGGAAAGTATATGTTTTCTACCATTCCATAACTCATAAGGAGTTTTATTAAGAAAAGGTATAATCAAAACTCGATTTATTGTATAACAAGCAGTACTTATAGCTTCAGCCCAAAAATGTTTTTCAATAGAATACTCGCTCAACATGGTTCTAGTTGTCTCTTGAAGAATTCTATTTCTTCTTTCAACAACACCATTTTTTTGAGGTGTTCTAGGTGCTGAAAAGTTTTGAGTAATACCTTTTCTACTACAAAAGGTTTCAAAATAAGAATTTTGAAATTCTCCTCTATGATCACTATGAATAATTTTCAGTGGAATATTTTTCTCATTTTTAACATGGGCTCTAAAACTTTTGAAATAATAAAAAGCTTCGGACTTCTTTTCTAGAAAATATACCCATATAAATCTAGTGTAATCATCAACTAGAATATACACATAGTATTTTCCTCCAATTCTTCCAGTTTTTGTTGGACTAAAAAGATCCATGTGAACCAACTGTAATGCATCAGTTGTTGAGACTTCACCAATTGATTTAAAACTAGATTTATGTTGCTTTCCATATTGACAAGGATCACAAACTTTTGAAAAATCAAATCTAAGATCTGGTAGATCCTTAACTAGTTTCTTATTAGAGAGTTTACATAATTTTCTAAGGTTACAGTGACCTATACTTCTATGTCACAACCAAGAATTATCTTTCTTTGCATTTAGGAAAGGAAATTCTTGGCTTCAAAGGTCTTCTAAGTTCAAAGTGTAAACATTCTCTTGCCTATGGGCAGAGAGAATAAACTCTTCCTTGGAATTGTGTACTAAGCACTTATCATTCCTAAAATTCACAAGGTATCCTTCATCACATAATTTACTTATGCTAATGAGTTTGTTCTTAATACCCTTTACAAAAAAACATTTGAAATCAAAGTTTTACCAAGAAGAACAATATTACCTATACCAACAATTTCTCGCTGAGCATTATCTCTGAAAGTTAATTTTCCTCATTTCGTCTTGATAATCTTTTTGAAATAGAATTTTTTACTAGTCATATGCCGGGAACATCCACTATCCATGTACCAAGTATTGTTGTTGGTACTTTCCCTATTTTCTTGAAAATAATAAAAAGTTTGGTTTTCAGAATCCAAAATTTTTTGGATCTGGAATTATTAGACAAAAAAATTTTGGGTACCCACATTTGTTTAGAAAAATATGTTTTATGAAACCCACGAGATTGAACTCTATTAAAAGAAGAGTTTTTCTTCCAATGCCCACCACTTTGACACTTAGTGCAAAAGGGGGCTCTACAAGGAACAAATAGTTGTTTTTGAAAACTGGTTTTTGTTGAGTATAACATACTCCAGAACTGTTTCCTTGAGGTTTAATTTGAGAATACATCTTCTCAAAATTTTCCTTCCCAAAGGTAAATTTTTCAAGAAGCTTCTTTAGAGAAAATATTTCATATTTTAGTCTAACGACTAAATTCCTATCTTCAGGAATCATTTCCTTAGAGTTAGATTTTTCCTCAAAAACTTTCATCTTTAATATAGCATTCTTAAGATATTTAGAATGTTCATCCTTATCAGAATTTTCTTTCTCAAGTTCTTTAGAATGTTTTTATAAAACCTCTTCTTTATCTTTAAGATCTGAAGAAAGATCTGAAATCTCTTTTGTAAGAATTTCTTCCCTAGTATTTTCCTTGTCTAATTTCTTAGAAATTTTAAAAAATTTTGCTTCATGTAACTTGGAAAATATAGATACTTATTCATATGAAGGTTCTTCATTTTCTGAGGATGAATTATCTTCATTAGAAGTACTATTTTCAGAATAGCAATTCTTATCGAGATATAAATTTTTTAAAGCATCGGCAGAGTGTACCTTGTTGATAAGACATGTACGTGGAAAAGAAGTATTAGCAATGAATACCATATTCTTATAAGCTGATGAATCATATTCTTAAGATTCACTTTCTGAAGAGTCTCCATAGCTAGCACTCCAAGTAGTATTAGCTTTCAGGCTTGTCTTATCTTTTGCATTGTAAAACTTCTTCATATTCCCTTCAGAATGACTCTCTTTTCTTTCTTTCTTTTTAAGAATAGGGAAATTAGGTCTAATGTGTCCACTTCTCTTGCATTCATAGCATGTGACCTATGAATCATTATTATCTTTCCTTTAATTCTTCATATACTTGGATTTGAAATTCCTTTGACCAGCTATCTTTTTCATCCTTCGATCAAGATTTGTTAACTCATTTTCTGAGACTTCACTCTCACGATATTTGGATTGGATAATAACTTTCTTAGACTTGGATCTAGTTACTCTCTCAGTAGTCTTAGCTTTCATGTGATTTTATGTTGTAGTAAAAGAAATAGTACCATTCCCATTCTTCTTTTTGATGTTGTCAGCATCTCTCTTCATCCTTGTTTCATGTTGAAGAAGAGTTCCAAATAGCTCATCTAAGGAAATTTGAGTGGCCTTCCTGTTATCATCAATAGCTATTCTTTTTTATTCCCACTCATTGGGCATAATATCAATAATCTTTCCCACAAGAACTTTATCATCCAAACCTTTCTCTACCATATATTGTAAGCTATTCATGATAGTCCTGAATCTCTGTTGTACTTTGCATATGGGTTCTCCATAAGGAAAATTAAAACCATGATACTCAGCTCTAAGCATAGCTCTTCTAGTATCAATCAATTTAGATGTACTAAAATGAGTAACTTCAAGTTTCTTCCATATACAATTAGTTGTTTCACAAGAAGAAATTTGGCTATATATGTTCCTAGTCATTGAACATAGTAAATTATTGCATACCATATTATTGAGTTGATAATCATGCTTATCTTGGTTTGTGAAAGCACTTACTTTCTTATCAGGAATTTGATAACCTCCAGTAAGCATAAAAAAATTTTCTACTCCGGTATTGATAATGAAAGTATTCATTCGATCTCTCCAATACTCATAATCATTATGATAAAAAATTTGTGGTCTTGTAGGATTTAAGTTGTCGATGGAACCAACATTGATTCTTACCATCATAAAAAATATTTCCACACAAAAACTTGTTAATAACAAAAGTTTAGATTCAAGGAGAATATTCCTAAGAATGGAAAATAGAACAATAAAAAACTGAGTAAGGAAAAACATATATGTGAGTATAATTATTTCAGATACCTCCTCTGATACCAATTGTAGGATCGAAATAACGATGTAGATACTCAATATACAAGAGGGGGTGAATTTTATACTTTAAAAATTTCCATAAACAAGGAAAGATATAAGTTTAAAAAAGTTAAAATAAGTAAATTTACAACACCTCTAACACCAACTATAACATTGGGACAAAGTATAAAGTTAAAAACTTCAAGTTCTATACACTTGCTTAAATCTGGAAAGTGATTCCGAAAAACTGGTTCTGGAAATATGGATCCGGAAAATGAAACTTAACCAAAGATTAAAATATGAGATTCTACCTTAAATCTCATAGAATCTTACTTAGTCAGAGTACATTTGTAAGGAAATATAAGAAGGTTATACTTTCTTTAAAATAAAAAATGCAGCAGGAAAACTTGTAACAAAAACAAGTAACAAGATATAAATCTTTTAACACAAAGAGAAGGGTATCCAACAACCTTGGATAAAGGTCCCTTGATTTATACTTTCAATAAAGTCTATCTTACCCACACCATGGTAAGCCCTCGAAACGAAGATTGGAGTCTGTCTAGCTATCCCCGCAAGCCCTCAACTATCTGGTAGTCGGCACCTCTATCTTCCTTAGCAAGGAAGCCCTCAACTTCAAGGTGTTGGAACCTCTGTCTTCCTATCCACAGAAGCCTTAGATTGTAATCACCAACAATCGGAGTCGCAGAAATCAAGTCTGCACAAGGAAAAGTTTGAATAAGTCGTTCAAACTTTCTGCACAAAGTTTTGATAATTGATAAGAGCCTCTCTCTTTAGAAATCACTTCATCAGCATGTAATCACAAGTTGTGTCAAAGTTCAGTTCAGTGTTGAGCTGATTCAAATGATCTCCTATTTATAGGTGAAGCTCCAATAGTAGGCTCCCTCCTCCAATGGTCATATTTCTCCTTGAATTTCAGAGGGACCTGTACACATGTCACTCAACAAACTGTTAGTAAATAACTGAAAGCACGACATTGTTTTGTAACAAAACATGTGTAACTGAAAGAACGACATCGTTTTGTAATGAAACAAGTATAAGTTTAAAAAAAACTAAAGTTCAGAATGTAAGAAAATAAAAGTTCGATGTCTAACCAAAATGGAATTCGGAGTCTATAATTAAGAGATATTCAGATTCTATTTTAATAGGAATTCGGAACCTGAATTCTATAGAAATTTGGAGTCTGAATTTCTATGGAAATTCAAAGTCTGTTTCACTAGAATTCAGAACCTGAACTTACAGAGTTCAGAGTCGAACTCATAGAAGTTCATAGTTGAACTAATAGATGTTTCGAGTTGAACTAATAAGAGTTCGGAGTCGAAATCGTAGAAGTTCGGAGTCTAACTAATAGAAGTTCGGAGTCGAACTATATGAGAGTTCATATACATAATTCAGAGTTGAAATATATGAGAGTTCGTATCCAGAATTCGGAGTGGAACTTTATTAGAGTTCGTATCCAGAATTCGGAATGGAACTTCATTAGAGTTCGTATCTAGAATTTGGATCCTAAAATAGAATGCTTCATATCTAAGTATTATATGATTCCCAGATTTTAGGTATGAATCCAATTTTTATACTTATGAAATATATTGATATGTATAAGGAAATCTAGGTTAGGGTAAATTTCTTTAAGGAAGGAAATTTTCCTTAGAGAAGTAAAATATATATTTTCTTAAGAATAAGGTGTTTGTGATTTTCAAAATAGGAATGAATGGAAAAGTCATAAGGAAAACCTTATTGACTCAATAGTACCTAGGAGTGAAAACTCCAACAAGGAGTTTTGGGGTTGACCCAGGAGATATTTATACATGTCAACGGGCCTTGCTACACTTCTGGTTTGACACTCCTGGGGGATATGTTTGGTTAATAATAAGTTTTTTTATGAATCATTATGAATGATTTATAGAATATATAATTGTTGTTAAAGAGTAATATTTGTTAAGAAATGAAATTACTTTATAATTATAATTTTACTAATAGTAATAAATTAATAATAAGATTAAATTGATAGGATGCAATTTATTTAAGGGGGGAAGAATGTAAAGACCCGAAAAAATGAACTTATTTTATTTATGGATATATTTCCTCCTAATAAATTTTTATTATGTTTTACAATAAAAGTAAATAGAATTACTTCGGAACCAAATTATAGTTTTCAGAAATGTTATAAATATTATAAAAAATAAATTTATATGGAATAATGGGTATTTTAAATAAATAGTATGATCAAAACATCCCTTTTTAAAATTAAATGATAAAATAATTTTAAATTTTTTATGTCAGAAATTTGACTATGTAATTTTACTATTCATTTTCTACCTTCTATTATTTTTAATAACTATTGTTTCGTATATTTAAAAGTCAAATTTCACATACTTAGATAATTATTATGGTAAAATAAGCATAATTTTTGAATTTCAAATGTCAAAATTAACCTTTTCTGAATTTTTAAAACTTTTCTATGAAGATTCAATTTGATGAATAGTATTTTATGAATAGTATTTGATGAATACAATTTTTTTTATGAATAGTGAAAAATATTTTATTATTAAATATCTTTTCCTATGTAATGATTTTTATAAAATGGTCTTTTACAGTTGTGATCGGTATGAAATTTGGATTCTAATAAGATCAACTTGATTTTTAGTAAATAGTAAAGTATGAATAGTAACATACCCTTATGAATAGTGATGAATAGTAAATCTTCCAAAAAATAGAAACTTCACTCATGAATGTATGTATACAATTTTGACATCTTTAAATTTAAAAAATGATCATAGTATAGGTTTTGTTGTTCTGAAGGTCTTATTATTTTATTTATAATTTTATGATTAATTTAACAATTTAATATGGAAATTTATTTTTAAAAAAATTAATCACATATTGTTACTTTATTGTCTTATGGTTATATTATAATTTTATGGGACCTTGATTATATTCTTAAGTTGTTATAAAACGAGTTATAGTTTTAAAGTTGTTCTTTTAAATAAATTATGATTTTATTTTAAAATTAAATTAAAAATATTTAGAAAATTAATTTCATAAAATGGAGTTCATTTTTTGAATTCAAAGCATCTATATTAGGTTAGGGTGAATTTATGAGATTTTTATAACATATTTTGTTTTTCGGTGAATAGTAAAAATACAGTTTTTAGTTTCAGTGTGATTAATGACTTAATTAATGATGTAATAATGATGCAATCATTCTGGTCGACTTATGAATAGTAATATATGTTATGAGGTGTCCCAAGTGGCAAATAACATGGGCAAATACCATGGGCAAACCCATGGTTTTTCAAATTACACTGATGAGGTGTCCCTTGGAAAATAATTAAAAATTTCCTCACTTTTCTTATAAATACCAAGACATTAACTCATTCATTTCATTCATTTCATTCCGAAATACTCCTCAACGAAGTTATAGTCTTTTTACCTCCCAAGAATTCCTCTTATGGTTCTATCAAGACCCCCAAGGTCCCAACCTTCAAGGTTTTGAAGATACTTTTCACGGTAAGGTAAACTTTCACCCTCCTCTTTTAGTCATGGTTTCCTTTAAGTTATGTCTTCCAGTTTCCATCTTCTTACGTGGGTGTATATTCTTATATATTCTTATTACTGTCCATTTCATGTCAAAATTTTTAGAGACCCTTTCTTATCTCGTCAATTTATTTTTTGAATTTTTAAGTGACGTCATTTGGCTGTCAAATTTTTGTAAAAGAAATTACATCTTCACATTTCCTTTGAGTTTCATTTTCATATGGTATTTCCTTAAAATATCTATAAAATGATATTATTTCTTTATTTGTTCTATACAACTAATGTATAATGAGTTATTTATGAGTGAGTGACTCTTTTCCCCTCTCTTTTCAATATTTTCTACAACTATGTTATATAACTATTATGCTGCAGAATTTTCATCCAAAAATATCTCTCTTTTTCTCAAGAAATTCTCTTGTATTATTTATAGGAATATCCAAATCTATTTTTATTTACAAGGGTATTCTTAAATACATAAAATTTATCTATTTTATTCAAGAATCTACATGCATATAACCCTCACTCCCTTTCTATGAGTTATAAATGACACAATGACCAAGATTTTAAGAACTTTTAAAACGTCACGATTTTGAAGTGAAACCCATTACTTTTACTCTCTATGGGTTATTTATGAAAAGTATAATTATGAAATATGTGGATCGCATGAATATAAAGACATATTAAGGTTTTTTCTGATAGCTCTCTGTTGTATTTGATTATGAATTTAATCTCCAGAGTTGACTAGTTTCACGATACCTTGGTGAATAACCTTGGTAATTTTTATGACACCTTGGGGATGAACCTTGGTGATATGTTCATGAATGTATAAATGAAATGTTTTATCCACATATTCAAGGTATGTTTCATTTTCTTTTCATTATGATATGCATGTACTTTCATTTCCCATGTCTTTATGTTCTTTTTTCAAGTTCTTATTGATATCACAAGTAAACTGATTCCCTTGTTTACCATTACTGGGCCTTCTGCTTACCCTTTCCTTTGATGTATGTCTCAAGGTTATGAGATTCTATAATTGTACATAGGATAAAATTTTAAAAAGGCCTTTTCAAAGGTATTTAAAATAGTGTTTTAAGTTTTCAGGTACATTGTACCTAATTTCTGAGACACTAGACTTTGAAGGTCCTCTACTTGTAAAATGTAATGAAAAATTTTGTAATAAAAAGGTGGGATGCCATAATATGCCACAAGAATGATACTTGATCTGAACAAAACTCAAATTTACTATACTTTTCATATATATTCTCATTTCATAAGGTCTTTAGTATAGTACGTTAATTATCCTCATGTTCCTCCTTACTTTTGGATTAGAATAGAATATTATCAATAAAGATTACTATAAATTTGTTGAGGTAATCCCTAAAGACTCTATCAATTAAGTCCATGAAGATTGTTGGAGAATTAGCGAGTCCACATTTCACTGTTATAAAATCATAGCACCAATATCTTACATGGAATTAGTTTTGGGGATATCATCCTTTACCTTTAATTGATAATATCTTAACCATATATCTACCATAGAGAAGTGCTAGGCTCTACATAGCTGATCAAACAAGTCATATATTAGAGTCATGGGATAATTGTTCTTTAACGTGAACTTAGTGATCTCATGATAATTAATTTATAGGTGCATTGACCCATCCTTCTTATTAATGAAGAGGATCAGTTCACCCCATGGTGATGTACTTGGATGCATAAAACCTTTATCTAGATTCTTATATAATTGTTTATTCATCTCCTCAAGTTCAACAATGATAATTCTATATGTATTATTGGATATTGGAAAAACTCTGGGTCTATGATCGATTGAGGAATCAACCTCACGAATGGGTGGATGACCAAGAAATTCGTTGGAAAACACAGTTTTGAATGCCCATACAATGGGCATGTCATCAAGGCTGATATTTTTATTAGTATTAATCATTTTATTTAG
Organism: Viscum album; assembly: GCA_963277665.1. Lineage (NCBI taxonomy): Eukaryota > Viridiplantae > Streptophyta > Magnoliopsida > Santalales > Viscaceae > Viscum > Viscum album. The sequence goes on from OY728156.1 coordinate 1,414,965,099, forward strand.
ATAGTATTTCATGAAAGGAAATAATATCCATGCTTGATATGTCGGTACAAAAGGAGATTCATCCTCCTTCTTGTACTTTTATAGAATTAGAGGGTGATTTATTGTACGGATGGTGATTTCCTCCTCTTGGAAATTATTTTGGCACTATACAAGGAAATCTAATCCACTCACTACAACAAAAAGGAATTAGTGGTGGTTTTTTCATGTGTTGGTTGTGGTTTAAACCGACACCTAATAATATAGGTGCAGTAATCAAAATTTATGTGTATTACATGATCAATAATCATTTAGCAGTGGTTTCTTTATTTTGCGGTGATTTTGTTATGTGTCATGTTTTTAGAATTTAGCGGCAGTTTCTTGTTTATTTATTGGAAGTTTTTTTAAAAAAAATATCGAGGGGGAATATAAATAAAATGAAACTAACTATTTTTAAACATATTAGTGATGGTTTGTTTTAGTGGTGGTTAAACATAACCACCCCTAAAAAAATTTAATTATTGAATATAGCTACATTTACTAAATACTGTTGCTAAATCAGAATCTTTTTTGTTAAAATGTATTTAATAAAAAACTAAAAATATAAAAAAGATGATAGGAAAAAAGCTAAAACATTAATATTTGATCAAACCATCATACATACATCATACATCTATATAGATATATACAAAGATCTATATTCATCATAACCTTAGTCTCAATCAACCCATATATTCTTCAACCAATACCCCAGTCATCAATATATACATATAAAATATGTATAACAACAACCCATGCCTAATATACATCCATGTCATGAACTCCAATGTATATTTCTGCCTCCACATCATCTCATCAACTGAAACTGACCATGTTATCTCATCAACTGTAATAAAAAAACTAACCATAATGAATTATAATTAAAGTATAATAATTGATAAAAATTTAACATAACATGGAATCTAAGAACCATAATGTCTACCTTCTGAATAATTTCATGGATCATAACGGTAAACCTTCCAACTATTACAGGTATCTTCCACCTACAATGAAAATAGGAGCATTTGATAAAATAAATGCAAAAGAGAAAATACATGGAATATATTTAGAATGTTGCACATAAAATTTGTTATTTTTAATAAAATAGAAGATATTTTACTATAAAACGAAATATAAATAATAATAAAATTTTTAAAAACATAATCTTACCAGTTTAAGATATTATTCAATAGTTCAAACTAAAAAGGGATAAGTAAATACTATAATTAATATTTAAATTGATGTATTGTGTGATTGAAATTTAATAAATACAAAAAAATTAAATACATTAATATCACAACATTTTATGTATTTCAAAACCTACTCAAAATCTATTTTCCCAAGATTTAATTTCAATAAGTGGTATCTTTATATTGTTTTTTCTCATTACACGCACATTTTAGTGTTTTAAAAAACTCAAAACGTGTTTACAGACATCCTGAGAAAACTGTAAGTCAGAATGACGTGCTTTCGGTTCCAACATTTCAAAGCTAAATCTATAGTCTTTTTAACTCAATTTCAAGGAAATGTTATTTCATTTTCTTAATTTTAACCCCCTGACACTTTCTTTTAATGGTTTTTATACATTTAAGAAGTATTTATCGAGTAATTCCAACCACACTGCACGAAAGATTTATATATTGTCTGAACGTACAGGTCAAAAATTACTCATCGATTATTGTACCATGATTTCACATTAATATGAAGTTTTTATACTATTTTTATCATTACATTCATTTTTTAGTGTTTTAAACATGAAAAACTCAATTACAAACATCTTGAGAAAAATTTAATTCAGAATGATGTGTTTTCGGTTTTGATATTTCACAATTCAATCTAGAGTCTTTTTCCCATGATTTCAAGGAAAACTAACATATTTTTTCATGTTTTAACCCCTCAACACATATTTTTAAACGCTTTTATACCTTTAATAAGTGTTTACCAAGTCATTTCTACCAAAAAAACATAATAGATTGATGTGTTGTCTCCGTGTACACATAAAAAATAACTCATTGGTGTTTTCCCATGATTTCACAACAATCTGAGGTTAGTTGTTATTGTTTTTATCATTGCACACATGTTTTAGTGTTTTAGAACACTAAAAAACCCATTTATGATCATCTCATGAAAACTGTAATTTGGAATGATGTGCCTTCAATTCCTATATTTCAAAATTCAAACTACATTCATTGTTCCCTGATTTCAGGGCAATCTGAGGTGGTTTTCCTGGTTTTGACCCCCAAAAATTATTTTTAAAGTATTTTGAACCTTTAAGAAGTATTTACCAAGTCATTACAACCACATTTCATGTAGGATTGATGTTTTTTATGTATAATTTCCCGAAATAACTCAATAGTGGTTTTCCAATAATTTCACATCAATCTGAGGTTGTTTTCTATCATTTTGACTATTCCACACACATTTTAGTATTTTAAAAACCCAAAAACATGTTTATGACCATACTGGAAAAAATGTAATTCAAAATTTTGTCTCATCAATTCAAACATTTCCAAATTCAATCTATGGGAACCCCCCCCCCCCCATATTTTAGGGAAATCTAATGTCATTTTCGTGGTTTTTACCTCCCAAAACTTTTTTTAAAGGATTTTCTACCTTTAAGAAGTGTTTATCAAATAATTTTAATCACACCGCATGTCTGTTTAACATGTTTCCTACATTCACATATCAAAAATAAATCATTGGTGGGTTTCTGATGATTCTTCATTAATCTTATGTCATTTTCTATGGTTCTGACAATTCCACGCACATTTTAGTGTTTTAAATCACTAATAAATGATTTTATATCCATACCTAGAAAACTATAATTTGTAATGATGTGTTTTTAGTTCCTAAATTTCAATATTCAATGTATGGCCGTTTTCCCATAATTTCAAGGAAATCTGAAATTTTTTCCTAGTTTTTCCCCCTCCCCGAAAGGTGTTTTTAATGGATTTTGTACCTTTAAGAAGTGTTCACCAAGTAATTATGACCACACCAAACGTCAGATTTATTTTTTTCTATGCATACACGGAAAAATAAATAATAAGTAGTTATAAAATATGTTAACATTAATATTAGGTTGTTTTCTACCATTTTGACCGTTCCACACATGTTTTAGTGTTTTAAAACACTAAAAAACATTTACGAACATCCCAGGAAAACTGTAATTTGGAATGTTGTGATGTCCATTACTACATTTTAAAATTCAATCTATGGTCATTTTCCTCTAATTTCAGGGTAATATGACAACATTTTCCTAGTTTTGACCCCCTGATACTTGTTTTCAAAGACATTTGTACCTTTAATAAGTGTTTACATAGTCATTTTGACTACACTTCTCATTGGATTGATTTTTTTTTCTATGAGTTCATGTCGAAAATAACTCAAATGTGGTTGTACCATGATTCGATGTTAATATGAGTTTGTTTTATATGGTTTTGACCATTCCACGTACGTTTTTGTGTTTTAAAGAATAAAAATGTGTTTACGACCATCCTAGGAAAACATTAATTTGGAATGATATTCTTCTAGTTCCTAAATTTCAAAATTGAATATATTATTGTTTTCCCCTAACTTTAGGGAAATTTGACATTGTTTACCTGATTTGGACCTCCCAGCACTTGTTTCTAAAGGCTTTTGTACCTTTAATAAGGGGTTACTAAGTCATTCTGAACAAACCACACATCATATTCATGTATTGTCTACATGTACATGAAAACAATAACTCATCGGTGGTTTCCCCATGATTTAACATCAACCTAAGGTCATTTTCTATTACTGTGATCATTCCATGCACATTTTAGTGTTTCAAAAACACTTGAAATGCGTTTACAACAATCCTTGGAAATTTGTAATTAGGAATGATGTTTCATCGATTCCTACATTAAAAAATTCAATATATGGTCATTGTTCTCTGAATTCAGGGAAATCAGACATCATTTTCCTAGTTTGACCCCCAGACACTTGTTTTTAAATGATTTTATGCTTTTAAGAAGTGTTTATAGAGTTATTCCGACCACACCACATGTCAGATTGATTTGTTTTCAATGTGTAAATGTCAAAATAACTCATTAGTGGTTGTATCATGATTCCATGTCAATATCAATTCATTTTCTATGGTTTTGACCATTAAATGCACATTTTCGTGGTTTAAAAATCTAAAAATGTGTTTATAGTCATCCTAGGAAAACCATAATTTGGAATGATATGTTCTCAATTCCTACAATTGAAAAATAAATCTATAGTCATTTACCTTTAATTTAAGTTAAACCAAAGTCGTTTACATGATTTTGAACCCCTGAAACATATTTTTAAAGTCTTTACACCTTTACAAAAATTTTACCAAGTCATTTCAACCACTCCACACATTGGATTTATTTTTTTCTGTGTTTACACATAAAAAATAACCTAGTGGTGGTTGTATCATGATTCCTCATCAATTTGTGGTCGTTTTATATGGTTTTGAAAGTTCCACACATGTTTCAGTGTTTTAAAACTCCCAAAAAACATTTATGGACATATGAGGAAAACTGTAACTCGAAATAATGTGTCTTCAAATTTCACATTTCAAAATTCAATCTATTGTCATTTTACCATGATTTTAGGGTAATATGACAAATTTTTCTTAGTTTTTACCCATCATAACATATTTTTAATGGATTTTGTACCTTTAAGAAGTGTTTACCATGTAATTTTAACCACACTGCACATCAGATTGACATTTTTTCTACACATACACCTAAAAAATAACTCAAAATTGGTTTTCCAGTACATTAAAATCAATTTTATGTTATTTTATATCATTTTGACCAATCCAAGAATGTTTTAGTGTTTTAAAACACTGAAAAAATGTTTAAAACATCCTAGTAAATCCATAATTCAGAATGTATTATCATTAGTTCCTACATCTGACAATTCAATATACGGTCATTTTCCCCTAATTCCAAGACAATCCAACATCATTTTCCATGTTTTGACCCCCAAAACTTGTATTTAAAGTCTTTCATACCCTTAAGAAGTGTTTTCTGAGTCATTACAACTACACATCACATTAGATTCACGTTTTTTATATGTGTAAATATAAAAAACCTATAAATGGTTGTATCATTATTCCACATCAATCTGATGTCATTTTCAATGGTTATGACCATTCCACACATGTTTTAGTTTTTTAGAACACTAAAAATGTGTTTGCATCCATCCTAGGAAAACTGTAATTTATAATGATGTTCTGTCGGTTCCTAAATTTAAAAACCAATATACAGTCATTTTCTTCTAATTTTAGGAAAATCCAACATATTTTTCCTAGTTTTGACCCCACCACTTTTTTAAAGTCTTTTGTACCATTAAGATGTGGTTACCAAGTCATTTTGACCACACCACATATTAGATTGATGTTTTTTCAATGTTTACACTTAAAAATGACTCAGTGGTTGTTTCCTCAAGATTCTACATCAATATAAGGTTGTTTTCTATCGTTTTTACTGTTCCATGCACTTTTTACTGTTAAAAAACACTAAAAATGCATTTATGGACATCTTGAAAAAACTGTAACTCATAATAATGTTCTATTATTTCATACATTTTAAAATTAAATCTATTTTAATTTTCATTTATTTTAGGGAAATAAAAAATTATTTACCTGGTTTTGACCCCGATAATAGTTGTTTTTAAAGGCATTTGTACTTTTAAGAAGTGTTTACTATGTAATTCTGACCACACCACACATCAAAAGGGAAATTTTTTCTATGCGTACACATAAAAAATAACATGGTGGTGATTTTATCATGATTACATGTAAATATGAGGTTATTTTCTATGGTTTTGACTATTCCACAAATGTTTTACTGATTTAAAACTATAAAAATGAGTTTATAGCCATCTTGGAAAAACTGTAATTTAGAATGAAATGTTGTTGGTTTGTACATTTAAGAATTAAATCTATAGTCATTTTCCGATACTTTTAGTGCAATACGACATTGTTTTTTTTGTTTTGACCCCCCAACACATGTTTTTAAAGGCTTTTGTACCATTAAAGAATTTTTACCAAGTCATTCTGACCACACTAAAAATAGTATTGATGTGTTGTATCTCCGTACACATAAAAGATAACTCAGCGGTGGTTTTCTCATGATTCTATGTCAATTTATTTTTCCTGGTTTTTTCCATTCTATACATGTTTTAATGCTTTAATGCACTAAAAATTCATTTGTGACTATAAAGATAAAACCATCATTTAGAATAAAATACCTTTTGTTCCTATATTTCAAAGTTAATTCTATCGTCATTGTCCCCTGGCTTTATTGAAATATGACACCATTTTCCTTGTTTTTACCCCCTGAAACTATTTTTAAAGGCTTTTATACCATTAATAAGTTTTTATCGAGTAAAAAACCATAAAACGTGATTAGATTATTATTAATCTTATGGATAATGATCTATAATTTATTTTAGACATATAAGAAACAACCACACATCAATCCATCACAATATGTGGCCAGTATGACTTTAAATGTGTGTTTTCTATATAAAAGTGTCATTTTAGTTTTATTTCTATATGTTGTATGTGTTCTTTTCAAATGTGTGAATGATCTATAAAATTTGTAATTTACCTTGAAGTGATAAACTATATGGCTACTAATTTCCACAAGGACTATGCTGGCCATCTGCTAAAATAGAGAAACTAATGCATTTTTCATTTGTGACTGCCACTAATCATGTGTTTTCCTATAAGAGCCTTGTTCATTCATTTTTTCATTCAATATTGAAATTTCTCTTTGTGATTCATGATCAAAATAACTACTCGAACTACCACTAGGTGTAGAAGTAATGGATGACACCTCCATACCAAAAACTACTGATGGAGTAGGCCCAGAACCCATCCCACTCTTTCCCTAAAACAATTCAACTACATTTTTTTGGGAAATCGATGACGATTATGAAGTGTTCACATCCCATACTTCTTATGTTTTAACCTACTAATATAAAAATATTAACAATGATTTTTTAAAATCTATGAACTTCATAATATTAAATAATTAAAAAAATTATTACTATTTATCATTATTTCATCACTATAAAAACATAATAATGAAAATTATATTATAAAAACAAACAATCCTTAAACCCAATTAATTGGTGCCGGTAAGATATATCCAATGATACCAAATTGGCATCATTTGATCCATGTAGCTGGCCCCATTTAATTTTATTTATGTATTGTGAGTTATTATAATATATTTTTACCATTATGTTTTTATATTAATGAAATAATATGAAATGGTAATGAAAAGTACTTACTCCAGCATATTTGGGGGGCCATTTAAAAAAATACCATCAGGTTTCCTATGCACATTAAACCACATATCTAATCATCCAAAATAGTGACGAATTCATTAGACTTTATTAAAAAATATAATAAAGTTAGAATAACCCTTGAGTTATAATAAAATATTATAAATAATCATGAATAAAATAAAAATAAAAATTTTTCTTTTTTCTTGAAAAACTCTAAGACCCAGTGATGTGATTAATGACTTGCTTCTCACAATTCACAATATATTTTTTATATAATTCAAAAAAAATATCGACATTAATAAAAATTATAATTTTTTTATGTTATTAAAATACTATAAAATATGAAATTACCCCATGAGATGTATCTCTATTTATATTGACAAAGTGATTCCATTTTTCATGATAAATACCTTTATTCACATTCTCATACATCTATCATGAGCTCAGAGAAGTGTCATTAAATTCATGCCATAATCTTTATTAAAAATCTCTCTATTTCTTGGCCAAAAATTTCAATGTCCAAGTTCATTAAACGAAGTCAGGGACATCAAAATGAAAGAACATATAGAAATAAAAAATATAACACTTTATAAGTATATTATAAAATTTTACACATGTATTTTAAATTAGTTATCAAGAAATATTAAATTAATATTACCTTTACATGAGTATCAATGACCTCATTTTTCCAAGTTATAGGAATATGCATCCAATATTTATAGTTAATGGGAAAGCTCACCATCTCACAAGTTTTTTGCCCATAGATTCTAACAGCATCATTGGTAGACACCCCAAACTCATCAAATGGAATGATAATCTTTATGTCCTTAAGGTCCCATATATCTATTGTGTCCCTTCTATGGTTGTCTTTATCTACATAAAAAATACATTAAATAATTAATAAAAAATAATTTTTTTTGAAAAATTACATACATACAAGTAATGATAACTCATTAAAATCCCTAAAAGAGAGGGGTAACCAACAACTCTATCACCATAGGTGTATTAGGTGGTGGGATACCAGTGATAACAGGGGAAATGACTTGCTTGATAGCAGTCTTGGGAAAAGTTAAATCACTTGGATCCATGAAAGATGACGATAGTGGTGGCATGTTTTGATATGTTGATCAGCATGGATCCAGATTTTTTAATTAGAATTCATATATTTCAAATGTTTATGGTATATAAATGTACAAAAAATTAAAAAACTAAAATATTTATACAAAAAAACTATAAAAATGTATATATGTACAAAACACATATAAATGAAAAATTATAATATATTTTCAATACCAATTTATACGTTCAATTATCTTCATCTCCATTAAATTCATTATTATCAACCTCCATTTGTGATGATCCCTTCATTTTCACCCTCTCTTTTAAGTTTTGCTATTTTGATTCTGTAACAAAAAACTGTTTAATGTATTGTGGTTGATTAGGTTCACTATCACAAAGCACCAATTGATCTTCATTTCCAATATCATATAAGTCCCTTTGCTTCAAGTGTACAAAAAACTTCAACCATCATGTATTTTATCAACATAATAAACCATCTTCTCTTATGAATTCAAGATAAATGGATCATGCTACGCATGTTCACTGGTATCCATCAAGAGAGAGAAGTTTATTGAAGTAAAATGTAATTAATCATTCATTGTAGCTCTATCAATGTTTACTAACATCCATTTGAATAGGGAAACTAAGAACTCATCATGATAGTTTAATTCAATTATATCATTCATCTCCCATAGTATCCCACCTATACAAGTGGAAATACACCACTATTTTTAGTTTTCATTTCTTATCATGATAAATTTTACAAATCATGAAGCCATGAATATTTCAGGAATTGAATCTTTTAGCCTTCCTTAGAGAACCTCAATCTAGAAAATCCAAATAATTTGATATTTCAACTCAATTGTCCATATTAATTATATAGAAAAAAAAGATACAATGTGTTTATTTTAACATAGATAAAATAACTACATTTAAATAATATGAACATTAGTATATAATTACATGACGGGTGAACCATTTGACAAGATCCTTATTAACATATTTTGTTAATTATATATTTTTTCGAGCTTAACCCCTTAGTTTACTCTTTGTTTAAAATCACAATTATTCAATAAATGAATCTAAAATAAATATATTGAGTAACTCATATCTATGTGCTTATAGAAACTCCAATCTAGTCAGCGTAAAAAATGAATCCTTTCTAACGGGTTTTCTAATAGTTGGAAATACCGATGACTAATTTTCATAATGAGAATTAGTAGAGATGTCATGAGAATGTCCAACATGATCGAATCAAGTCTCAATACTATCAAAATTACTATAACAAATGGGTAATAATTATTTAGCTATGTAACCTTCAATGATAGAGAATTTTGGTTGACCTTTATGCCTTACATATGATTTCAAATGACCTAAGTACCTAATTAAAAAAAATAAGAAACGTATTAAAAAAATTATTCAATGATTTGATAAAATAAAATTAATAATTGAAAATAAAAGTAATATCAACATTCCTTTTAATTAGATACATCCATCGGTAGTGTACTGGTCCACTAAGTTTGTCTTCTTTAACCAAATGAATAGTCAAATGAATCATGACTCTGAAGAATAAAGGGGGAAATAAAAAATTCAAATAACATTTTTTAAAAACAATTAATTCGTGAAGTTCATCAAAGTCAGTTGGATTTATATTTTCTTACACAAAGATCTCTGAAAAAGGTGCAAAACTCAACTAGGACCATAGTTACATCTTCAAGTAAAGTATTACGCAAATCCAATGATAAAAAATTATCCATCAAAATATGTGAGTCATGATTTTTCAATCCATGTAACTTCTAATGTCTTAAGTCAACACACCTTGATATGTTATTGAATATACATCTAACACTTTTACATTCTGTAATGTTTGATGAAATATGTCCCTCTCATGATTTTTCTTCAAAAAAACAGCTGAATGATACTTTCCATTTTCATTTTCCCACAAACCATGCTTTATATTCATTGACTCCAAATATATAAAAACATTAAGGTAATCTATTGATTTACCTTACTCATTTGGTACTATAAAAATTACATTTTCACTAACTTTCTTATCAGTATGCATTAAGTCAACATTACAATGTGTCAAATTAAACCCCAAATAAGGAATTTTGAAAAATATACTCTTTTTTCCACTGTTGTGTTCCAAAATCTTCAGATATTTAACCTCATACCATTTCACCCTTCATTAAAACTAATGACATTTTCCAAATTCTTTAGTGACATTCATTAATTTTCCCAAGATTTTTGAACCAGATACACCTTCAATGACTTTCTCATTTACATATATCCATTTAATCTTGTATTTTTAAACCTGAATTTATGATAAGCATCCAGAAATAAATGATTACAAATAAAACACCGTTTTATTCTATGAGGTAATCATTTAGGTTCAAAATAATAATGAAAAATTGCACAAGCCAAACAAGTATGAGTGTTCCATCCAGATCAATTTCCTAATCTAGGAAAGTCAGTTCTTTTCCAAATTAAAGTATCATGCATCTTGAACAGTTATCTCAATGAAGGATCATATGTTTCCCTAACATAATACCATAATTCTCTCAATTATTTTATTAGATGTTGAACATATACATCATTTTCATTTCCAAGAATTTTCATTCTAGGAATAATCCTCAAAATAATGAAATAAGTCTTATTCATAAAAATACATGGAGGTAGATTATAGGAGATAAAAAATAATAAAATTCTATAATTAGTACTTAATGTACCAAAAGGGTTACAACCATCTAATGCAAATTTCAAACTTACATTCTTAGGATCATAAGAAAAATATGGATATAAATAATAAAACATATTCAATGATTTTGAATCTTTTTTAAGTCTCATAAATCCATCATTACTATCTTGATAATTCTACTTCATGTCTTATAAATTCTTAGATGACATGAATAATCATTGCATGTGTGGTATTAGAGGAAAGTAATGCCATAATTTTTCAGGATATTTCTTCTTCTATTTCTTCCTGGGGAGCATTGATTTATACTTTCATTGTTTTTCATTGAAATCCATATATTTTTATGACATCTTATTCATTATTCTTTATTATTCACTTCTCCCCAGTAAAGCATTTAATCATTAGAGCATGAATGTATCTTTATATAATCAAGTCAAAGTTTTTTTATGACTTTATTTATATCATATAATGATGTAGGGATCTTCGCTTCAATAAATTCATCATAAAGAAACATTAAAATAATGGAAATTTATTTTTTAGTAATTCCATAGAGACACTTGAATTGATTCAATTAAATTATAAAAGACAAATTCAAATACTTGTCACACCCTTCATATAATTATGGATTCCCATCTTCAACTAATTCATAAAAATCATTTTTTTGGTCAGTAATGTTTTGAGAAATATTGACCTTGTCAGGATCAACTGAAGTTTTTGTTGATCGATATAAATCATAGATATTGTATTCTATAAAACAAAATGTGTCATTTAATAAATTTTGAGCTAAATTATCCTCTACTAGGTCACTTTATATTTCATTGATAGTATTTTAATTATTTTTAATTTCCATAACATTTGATTCACTATGCCAAATCCAACATACATATCTAAAAAGAAACTATTTAAATATAAAATTCTTATATAATTAATTTAAATACAACCATATCTTGAATTTATAATTAAGACACATACATTTTATTCTACCATCCACTGATTGGTTTGAAATTTCATAATCTACAAATTCTTCCAAACCTTTGGCATACTTAGGTGTGTTTCAAGGTAAATTAATCCAACTTTTATACATAGGTATTGTATTTTATTCTAATTATACATTTAGATATAAAGATATAAATTTTTATTAAAATAGTTACAATCAAAATTAAATATCACCCAACTTCATCATTGACTCTTTTATAACAACTATAACAAAAAATGGGATGAATAAAATAATGAACTTTTTCATACTTAACTTCTAATATAAAAACATGAATCAGATAAATTATTATGTCTCACAAACAAAGATGAATAATGAAATAAATTATATGACCACCACATTTTAGCATAAAGTAAACCCATGAAGGTTCTAATAGATATCAAATATGTCTTCATAAATTGAGATTTGGAAAAATGAAGTTTCTTTCTCAATAAAGATAAAATTAATTTTTTTATGTTCAAGAAGGATCTATATGGGTTAAAATAAGACTCAATATCATGGTATTTGAAGTTAGATACATGCTTGAAATAATTAATTTTTAATGATGGAATTTTGGAAAACAACCTTCACATTAAAGATGATAATGATGTACTGATTTTTTATATTTTAAATGTAGATGATATTATTTTTATAGGAGAAAAAAGAAATGGTATGTGAAGATTTTTCAATAGAAATGAGAGAGTTATCTGTAATGTCCAAGATAGAAGAAATGATATAATTTTTGGGATTAAAAATTTCTCAAGAAGAAGATCACATCATTCTTGAGATATATTCTTCAGAATTTATGACATAGTTTCAAATAAAGGATTTAATGTTTGTTTCTTCACCAATTTTAGTTGAAAAATTATTTAATAAAGATGAAAAAATAAAGGTAGATGATCCAAAATAATCCAAGAAGATTATTTTTATTTATTAATCTTTATATCTAAAAAATGGATATTTTAAATGATGTTACATTTTATGCTTTGAATCAAAATTCTCAGGAACTTGTTTCATTCCAACCCTTATCTAGGAACCCGGTCATAGCATTCAAAACCTCAATGTGCATTCCCAATAATCTTGAGCAAGAAAATACATGCAATGAATCTAATACAACACTGTGGGAGAGATTTTTTCTAATAAATAAAATTTAATAATCAGTGAAACATCTTCAATAATTATTACATGAACACTCCAAACATCAGAGGTCTATGTTCCAATAGAACACACATTTTTACAAATATATAAAACCCAATGGTGAAAAACCAAAATATAAACATCTAAATCAAGTGATTTAAAACTAAAATTAGCATTCAATACAATTATGAACAAACTCTCATAAGAAAACAAATCAAAATAACCTAACTAGTAACTATGCCATGGAGGTAGCCGACATGGGTGTCGGTGATGGAGGTTGCTAACAGGGGATCTTGGGTTAGGGTAGAGGCTATTACCAGGGTCACCATGGATTAAGGGAGAGGAAGAGGGAGGTCATAGGGGATCTAGGGTCACAAGAAAATGGGGATCTAGGGAGAGGGAGGTTAGTGAGGGGGTCGCGGGTCTCCACTGTGGTGGAGGATGGGTCGGTCTCACCACCGAAGAGGGGATATGAGCTAGGGAGATGGAGGTCGGAGTGGGGGGTCGTAGGTCACCACCAATAATGGAGGAGGTAGGTCAGAGGGGTGAGGGGATTGGGGGTCACTGACAAGATGGTAGGGTTGTAGTTGACACTATAGAGGGGAGATGAGGAGGTCAAGATTTGGGTCATACATAAGGAGTGGGGGAGGGGGAAAATAAGGGTTTTTAAAAAATTTAGTAGAGGTTTAATTTAGTCCCATAATAATTGTTAAAATAAAAAAATATATAGTGTTGTTTTGATTAAACCACTGCTGTATTGTATTTTTTAACATGATTTGTTTCATGGAGTTTACAAGAACCGTCGCTAATAAACTGCTAGTACACAATTTTTTTAATAGTGATGCCTAAACTACATAAAATTCCTTTATGGGGAGTATCATATGGTTTTCAGTGAAAAATCGTCCATAAATTTAGAGATGGAATGAGATATATTCTTTAGATAAAATAATTGATCCATTTGTCATCTTCACCGATTACTCATCTTCAATGTTTTGAGGTGGGGTTTGAATAGTTATACTAAACTTGTGTGATATGAAATAATTCATAGAACCAAAATAAAAAAATATGTTCTCTATCATTGATTGAGTAAATTGGATACATTTCAACACTTCATTTTTGGGAACCACCTTATCAGTTGTGATGGAATAAACTCTCACTTGTTCTTTAGTCCATGGATGTTGTTGTATTTAGTTATTTTCAGCTACCCTTGGCTTAAGGAATTGATTCTCATAGTATCCCAATTATTTGAAGTTGAAAAATTGGATGAAATACTAAGGCTTTACTAGATTATATCTTTCTTCAATTTTATTGGTGGGTTTCTCCCATTTCTAATTACTAGTTAAGTGCCCTTCCTTCCCGCACCTAAAGTATTTCCTTACCCCCTTCAGTAAATTTCCATTATGGTTCTTCCCAAAATTTTGAAAAATGGAATGTTCAACTGTATTTCGACCATATGTTCCACCATCATACCACCATAATTAAAACCCATTCTTTGCTTCCTATCTCTAGATCTATGAGACCATTGATATTTTTTTTCTCTATTTATTTTTTGAGGGAACAACAGAAAATTTACTCTAAGTTTTCAATTTGTGTAAAGCATAAATCTATTCTGAAACTCATATTTAACACACCAAATAAGTGGTTACCTTTATTTTTTTGGGTAATGATGAAGTATAAGATATATCATTAATTTCTTGTGGTTTTTTATTTGTATGACCCAATGGATTCATCATCATTTCACTTGAGACTAAGGAAGTCCCTCTCTATTTATAATAAGAGAGTATGAGTAAATATTTTCAAAAAAATATTCTGTAATTCCTTATAATACATTTATTCATTCTTCTCATATGATTTTTTTCAACCAAAATATATCATTTATCATCTTCTATTTCTTTGATTATTGAGGGATATAAAATATGTTTTCAATGGAATTGATCTATTTATCCATGGTTAAGGGATTAGAAGATCCATTGAATGTTGAGGACTTTGTTCAAAAAAGTTTTCAATGGAAAATTTCTCTAACTTATGAGTATTTAGGAATTCCTCTTAATTTAGGTTTATTTTAAAAACCTAATAAATCATAGAAATTATTATCAGAGTGTTTGTAATTAATTATCCCATCAGGTTGGGAATCTCATTTTGAAAGCCATCACATTTCCCCTCACATTTGTTGTTGACTTGGTTCCTCCGATTTCCATCCATTGACTAGAAAAAAGTGAAAATTAGGGGTGTGAATTTTTTAAATATTAAATATATAAATTGCAAACCATGAACATTAAAGGGATAACATATAAATGACATATATTCTTTAAGCTATGAATATCCAGTTTTTAATCTAAGTTATCTAGGATCTATTTCCTAATAAAAAATATTATGGCCATTTGTGTTCCCATAATAATGGTTCATAAGGAGGTTGTGAATTTACCAAATAATATCTATAGTGTTTAGAAATAGGTGTGCCACAAGGATCTTTTTCATACACTATGTGTTGATAGATTCCAACTCAATGAGAACATTTTAGGGTTTTTACCCATAGGTATAAATGTGTAAAAGCCACATTCACCCATAGTATCCAAAGAGTAATGTATTTTCTTGGAAAACACTTAATCTATAATTAACCAAAATATAGGGATGTTTTCCTACTTTTAGTCATATATATAAGGCCTTCACTAGAGTTTTCTACTCATATTCCCCAAAAAATAACTACACTTTCTTTTGATACCAACAATAACCACCCTTATTTTATTACACCTTAATTCATGATTTATTATATAATTATACACTATATATAATCACAGAAGATCATGGGGCATAGTGTATTTGGGAAATTGGGTACATATAATATCAAATTTAATCATGGGTACAACATAATTATTTAAAAACTCTGAAACATTCCCATATATTCCTTGGATCTTATAAAACTGTATTGGAAAATTTGGGGATGAACATAAGAATGCGGTGACCTATAAATCCTAGTAAGTGAATAAAAAACCATAGTATAAGGTGAAGTAGTACATGTGTTCCAAGAGGCATATCAGGGTAACATAAGATGAGTAAGAATCATAAATCTTGAACACTAAGGCTTGATCGGACATGATAGTATAAACACAATATGGGAATGTTGAAATAACATAAAACATGAAATAAGCATATGTAAAGGATAACCTCTAAGAAAACATAACATAATGTATTTATGATAACCTTTTATAAACCATACATATAATATCATGAGTTAAAAATATTACCCAATGCATTTTAGGGATATATAATTATGGCCACACTCATCACTTTCACATCATGTACATGCATAAGTGTTCCACATAGATCATACAAGATAAATATTTCTTTCATAAATTTTGACCCGATGATTAATGAGACTAGGTTACATACATATAAATACCCAATAAATTATGTATATGTACAAATAGGTGAATTACCTTTAACAGAAATAGAGATAGGTGTTCACTACACAAATGTTTGACATAAAAAATGAAAATATAATTTTTGAAGCATAAAAAGGTTTCATAAAGGATTATAGAAGTTGTATATGAGAGTTATAGAGGTCTATAATTACTTTAGAATAAAAATGAAATCAATATGTATGTGGAAAATCATATCCAAAAATGATAAATTGAAAATAAAAAGGGATAATATAAATTAAGTTCTTGAATAAAGAGGAGAAAGTGAGCATCCCTTACCTTGAGAGGGCACTTCTAAAAGATTGGGAGGATATTCATGAGAGATTGTGAGAACCTTAGGAGGGATATATATTATTAAATTAAGATTAAATTCATTATAATTTAATTTTGAGTGTGTATTAATGGGATTTTGGGTGGGTTTAGATTACTAAAGAGAAGATAATTATTTATTAATCTCCAAACATAGGTTTTGGACTCTATCTGATAAAGTAATAAAAACCAAAAACCAGACTATGATTTTTCCCATTGTTTCTACCAAATAACAGTGGGTTTAAATATTTTATAAGTCTATGAACTGACATCATTAAAATAATACCCTTGGCGATGCAGAAGTGAGTCATGTTTATAAAGAAATTATTTTAAAACCTAAAATTATAATATAGGTTTTGGAGGATTCATTAAGGGTTTATAAAATTAATAAAATAAATTTAAACCATTAAATTAATGGGGAGACATAATTTTGGTCATGGATACTCTTTATTATATTTATTACATAATATTTTGGATTTTATGATTTCGTAATAGATACTGTATAATTATACCATATTTAATTTTGACCTAAAAAATTGATTATCTCTGAAAATTATGAAAAAATAAATGTTGGATAGTTTTGACATACTGATTTCAAAAATAATATTTATTTTATCCAAATAAGCCTCAATGTATGAGAATTTAAACATTCAAAATTAAAATCCACATTATTTGAAAATAATGGGTTTTTTTTATAATAACAGTTTTTGGACCCTATAAGAATTATTTTTGACTTCATAAAAATATATTATAATTTATATTTCTTAAATATTATTTTATAATAATTTTTTATTATAAAATAATTTTTTCAAAAAAATTATTGAATTCAATAAAATAGAGTGTCTTGATTGAACTTTATATTTCTTAAAAATACAATTTATGTTTCTTCTTATGAAAATATAATTATTATAAAAATTATTGTTTAATTATTATAAGGTAATAAAAGATAAATAAAATAATTATTTTATTAAAAAATATATATAAAAATTCATACTGGAAGGGTCAATATACCTATACATTTTTTACACCAGCAAATTTTTTAAAGGTAAGGTGTGCGATTGAGAGAATTTTAGTGAGAGTATTGAAAAATAAGGTTTGGGATGTGATTTTTATGATCTTTGAAGTTTCCCAAAAATGGTATCACTCATGATTTACTTTTTAATTTCATATTTGCATCGTTCAAGGGAAAATCCTTGTGATTCTATCTCCCTTGGAAGCTCTATTAGATGCGATTCATAGGGTATGATCCTACTGGTTGAGGTCATCACTTCCTTTGTATGTATCAATTATATTTTTAATAAAAATTAATATATACTAACCATAATGATCACTATACAACAAATATTTTATCAATAGTTATGATGTGTAATGGTTTTTAAATCTGACCGGCTATAACTTATAACGATCCAAAATAACAAAAGTAGTGCATCTTCTTTCTAGAAATACATTACATAAGGAATTTATTCATTAAAGAATGGAATTTTTTTATAAAATATTTTCTTATCACATTCTTCCCCACTTTAGAAATTTCCCCCCCCCCAAAAAATTCATTTCATAAACTAAAAAAGATGAAGGTACTTCTGTTTCATCTCCTCTTCTGGTTTCCATTTACTTGTCCAAACTTGTAGTTCCACAATAAAACTTTGACTAGGTGATTTTTCATGTTTCTTACATTTAATACCCCATGTTTTATGAAATAAGTTTTTTTAATTATTTAATTTCTTCGATAACTTGAGTTACATGCAACACTAAGTTTTAACGAACCATAATATACTATTAATATTACTATTTAAACTTGATCATTATAACCAAGACACTAAATTTGGTGGTATGAATAGGAGTAGACAATTTTTTAAATTAATTATAAAAATTATAAATATATCAAATTCATTGAAATAATGTAATTAATTTTTAGTAAAGTCTTTTTATTTTTTGAAATTATTTTTTCTCAAAAAATGTTATTATTTATTTTTATGAACAATGAATAAAATAAAAAAAAATTAAATTATAGAAAATTTATTTTAAAAAATAAAATTATTTTTTTAATAAATATATCATAATTATCTGAGGTTATTTATTTAGAATTTTTTTAAAATATTAGTTTTTTAGTGAATAGTGAAACATACTGATTTTTTATTGAAAACTGCCTTTTCATTTAAATAATGTATAAATTCCATATTTTTAGTTTTTGAAATAAATAAAAAGTATTCCAATTATATATTTATTAATATAATTTATTTCATTGTAATCAATTTCATCTTTTATTTTTAAATTAGAACTTTTTATACTTATGAATATTTTCTAATTGGAAACCCACTTTTTCATTATGTATGTGAGTTTAATATTAAATTAAAATGTTACACTTACAATAATGGAATAATAAAAAATGGATTCCATATTTTTAATAATCATAATTAATATTATATAGGAATTTTAAATTAATTTTTGGTCAAAATGAATAATAAAAACAATAAAAATTAATTACTGAGGTTAAGGTTAAAATGAGGTTACTATGGGGATAAACTAAAATTATATAGGTTAAAATGACCTATTTTTTTCAGTTCCTATTTTATGTCTATATTTAGATAATATTGTATCTAGGGATTGATAATAAATCATATTGGGGCCTTTTTCATGTTTAAAATGTGGGTAGACCTTTTTCTTTTCAAAAATTCCAAGTGTGTTATCCCCCTCACTTATAAAAGGGCACCCTATATCCTCCCATATTCACACATCAAAAACCATTTTTCATATAAAATACCAACACAAATATTTTCCTTTATTACCCTATCACATACTATAGGCCTTATATTTGTTAAGAAAACATCTTAATAGGTTTTTAGTTGTAAACCTCAAGGTGTTCTCTACATAAGATATGTAGTCCTTAGTTTTCATTTTATTTCTCACTATAACCCGTTAAAATATTATATAACAATGATGATATAATAAAATAATTTTCTTAAATATAATTATATGTTATTATGTTAATATAATGATCTATATCTATCCCTTATTCCATCAAGTGCAAAATAAAACAGTGATCATGTGTACAGTGAACTACCGTAATGTGAACTGATATAATTCATTTTCCATCACTGCCTTTCACAGATGGATATAATGATAGAATTAAAAAAAATATATAATATTTATGAAATAATTATACTAATATAATAATAAAATGACTTATAACTTCTTAATTTACATTCCTGGGGAATATTATTATGTTTCTCATGTGTATGGAAGACTAACGCCATGCGAAGCGATGTGATTTGTTTTTCATTTACACTTTAAGTTGAAGGTAATAAGAATATATTTAACAAAAATATGTGATATATATGAAATAAAAATAACTCTGTAATAGTGATATATTATTTATATTCTTTCTATTCCTTCTATTGAGAAAATGGAAACAATGTTCACACATACGTATATCCTAACATCTTTATAAACGACGTAATTCATTTTCTATTTTTAAATTTTATGGATTAGTATAAAGAAATATTTAGTGAATATATATGATATTTATATCATGGTTAATATTTTTTAAATATTTTAGCCATTATCAACGTAAATGGACTGAAAATATTAAATCAAAACAAACATGAAAAACAAACCAGTTATTACCCAAAATGTGACTTTCACATTGTTTTTTTATAAATAGGTAATAAAATGTCATAAGTAAATAATATATGGTATGATATATATATAAGTATGGTTATATAATATATTTATAAAAAACCTATATTTATTATAAATGTGGTTTTAATGTGTTTGAAATAAGTTGATACTTATATTAAAGGATTTCTATTCTCACTTTTATTTTCGGAAGACTTATGAAAAATTCCCTACTCATTTCTTTTGTGTGGTTTATATACTACCCCATTTACATGTTATATCCTTAATATAAATATTTTAATGATATTTAATGTTTCATTATATTTAAATATTTAATGGGTCTTATGATTCAAAATATTATGAAAGTTATAAGGGTTTTATGTCCCACATTTATTTCCATGAGACACATTCCATATTCACCACTTGTTTTATTTATGTGGTGTATATACTACCCATGAATGTATTTTATGATTTTTCTAATAAATAAATTGTTATATACATATCCATATATGGTTCTCTATTTTATGGGTATTTCAATTCAAAATTTACAGAAGTGGTAAAAGTTTTATCTTACAATCTCATTATTTTTCAGGATTTTCTATGATTAAGTTTCCAATGACGAAATGTTATGATATAACTCTAAAGAAACTCATGTATTATCTTATCCTCTAGTTATTTCGGGAGAACACATGTTTTTATTTCAATTTTATCTCTTAAATTTTTAAATATATCAAAATAATGTTTTAAAAAAAATTGACTTTATTTCTCTCTTTGGTCAAAAATCCTCTTTCTTCTATATCCATGTGTTTTAAAAATATTTTATAGAAATAATATAATATTATACAAATACTTTTTTATAGTAATTCTTACCCATGTTTAAATTTTTGCAAAAAATTATTTAATGTAATCATCTTTTCATTTTCTGAATGAGGTACTTTTAAAATTTTTACCACCAAAGTATGAAATTAATGTTCTCTTTTAACTTATACAGCTTGAAAAAGAATATCATGTTTTTATAACTATTATTTTCCTTTAATCATAATTTATAAATTTTCATTTTTATTTTAAAAGAAAATTATTTTCACAGTATTTTATGAATTTTTATTTTTAAAATAGTTACTTTCAAATAAAATGTTTTCCACAATATTATATAATTTTTTAAGTAAAAAATGTGATTTTCAATGATATGTTATTTTCATCAAGGAATATTCAAAGAGATTTTATTTTAAAAATAATTTTCCATATAATATGAAATAATTTTATGTTAATAAATATTTAATATGGATATGATCCAATTATTTCATATTTATTATTTTTATGGATGGTTTATGTTTACAATGACAAATTTTTTATAAAACATGTTTTTTTTTCATGAGTTATGATATGATAAAATGTTGAAATGTCTATAAAATGTGTTTATTTTATATTGGTTATAATATGATGAAAATATTATGCAACCAATTTCTTTTCATATGTTATGATATGATTAATTTTTTATGATCTTATGGAACATGTTTGTATTATTTTCATTATGTGATGGATGGGACTTGTATATCCCTCTAATGCATTGGGTAAAGATTGATATCTTTTAAGATAAATAGAACTGAAATAGGGTGTGAAACTAGATCAGAAAGGAAATGTTTCTACAATTATAGTCTAGGGATTGAACCTTGACTACTAAAATGGTTATGGGAGTTAGCTTATTCCACAATAATAGTTTAGTAAATGATCCTTGAATACATAGAAAACGATTTTCTATTCTTTTGTGTATGTCATAAATATATGCATTTTTCCAATTTTATACCCTTATAGTTCATGTTATTTGATTTCATTATTATTAATTTCTTATGAACTTCCAATATTTATTCCATGACTCATTTTTATGATCAATGATATGCAGGGTACAGTTTTTGAAATGTTATTCTCTTATTATCATACACTTATGTTCACATTATGTTGATATGTCCCTTTTTACCCTTACTGAGAAAATAATCTCATCTTTCTTTTGTTTCTTTTCCCCAGGTTATAAACAAAGGTATTTTTTATGATATCTCTAATAAGGGTGATAGTTATGAAGAACATAGTGGGAGATGATATAGTTCACCTATGAACCAATTTTTTATGTATCCAAGTTTCTAAAGATCCAAGACCGATATGATTCTGGCATACATTGTTATGTTTTTCTAATGAATGTTAATCAATTAAGATATAATATATATGTATGATAAGTTTGGATCTTTACATTTTTTATCAGAGAAATGATTAGTTAAACCTTTGGAAACTAGGATGAGTAAACATTAGTGAGATCCCTAGGGGTATGTTTGAGGATATGTCTATTAATTAGTCTAAGGATATTTCAAAGTATAGGAAAATTTACTAAAATTTTTGTCCCGACCCGACCCTACCCGTGCTTGAGTCGCAACTACCCCAAGCCCGCCTCTATAGGCCAGGGGCTGGGGACAAGCACCGAAGTCTAAACAACTCGGGGATGCCTTTTCCTGTGTACCTGTACACACGCACATGCACCACACTCATTGAAAAAGTACAGAGTAAAATAAAAGACAAAGAAAAGGGAAACTTCTATATATATAAACCACAAATGTGCATCGACCTATAAATAGTACAAGTAGAAGCTGAAGGTAAACTGAAAAGTAAAAGGGAAAAAACAAGAGCCCAACCAAAAAAGTGCCACAACCCGGCAATAGGTGAATCAATGAAAAATAGCTGAAGGAGTTCCCCACCTGGAACCCAACTACGACCACTGCACGTGGTCCAAGCTCCCGAACTCTTATGTTCCGCTGAAGTCACGACCAACCTGTCTATCGTCTGCAAGGGCACACCAAGTGCAGGAAAATACCAAGTAGGGGTGAGTATAAAATTACTTAGTAGGATACCCCGAAGGCTCGAGGGATCAACAAAGGAGGTGCCGAAGGGTGAGTAGTAGATCAAACGGGGAATAGAACAGAAGTACAACCAAAAGTGAAGTAAAGAGTACAGCTCAACCCAACAAGAGAAAGGAGATAGACTCGTCCAGACACAAGGAGCTGGAAACGGTGAGAAGATGAACTTCTCATCGAGTTTTCACTTCCTATAGTAGAAGAGTAGACTCGTCCAACCATGAGAAGCTAGACACGGAAAGCATGTGGCATACCCCGTGTGTCTTCACCTCTCCTGGAAGGAGAGTAACCAAACCCAGGATGTGGGTACTAGAACAAGGTATATACATAACCATATGCTCAAACAAGAATCCCGAACAAGATCGTAAGGGGATCTCTATCCTGTAGCTCAGCCTAAGAAAGTGAGTAGCCAACTGTCCCAGAAGTAAACAAAATCGATGCCCAGCATCCCGCACGTCTGCCCTGACTACAAGTCAAGGGACTCAAATCAATGCACCTCAACACTATCCACTTTGGGCAACACTAACTCGCCTACACAGTTTTAGTTAGCGTCACAAGGACGCGTCTCAGTGGGGAAAGTGCCCCTTCGTACTTGAGAGTTCTGGGGAACGTCAAACCACACCTCGACTCTGTCACCTAGTCGAGAGAACACCTCAAAGTCAAGGTCGTTCCATCGCTAACCCGTACAACCAAGGGTCCCGCTCCAGTAATCACAGAGGAAAGCCACAGACCAGCCTAGTAGAAAGGGCTGAGTCTGGAATGTCAACGGGTGTCCCACTGCCCAGCCCTACTGGAGGGTAATTCATAATATGATATCGGGGGACCCACTGCCTAGCCCTGCTGGAGGGTAAACCCTAATACATCACCAGGTGACCCACTGCCCATCCCTGCTGGAGGTTAGACTTGGAATAAGCCGACAGGTGACCCACTGCCCAGCCCTGCTGGAGGGTACACCTGGAAGAAGTTGACGGGTGACCCAATGCCCAGCCCTGCTGGAGGGTAAACCCGGAACAAGTCGACAGGTGACCCACTGCCTAGCCCTGCTGGAGGGTAGACCTGAATACAGACGACGAGCGACCCACTGCCCAGCCCTGCTGGAGGGTAGACACTCAAGAGTCGTCAGGTGACCCAGTGCCCAGTCTCTACTGGAGGGTAAACCCCAAGAGTGTCGGGTGACACACTACCCAGTCTCTACTGGAGGGTAAACCCTAGAAGTCAGTGGGAAACCCACTGCCCAGTCTCTACTGAAGGGTAAACCCGAAGAAGTCGATGAGTGACCCACTGCCCATTCTCTACTAGAGGGTAAACCCAGAACTGCTCTGGCCATAACTACTGGATGATACAACACTGGAAAACCAAACACAGACTGGGTATCGCCCAACCACCCGACTCCGGAACAAAACCAGAGAAAACCACTCAACCCTACTGATCTAAACCATCGAGCACAGAGCCAGGGGAAAACTCAACCCCGCTGGTAAACCATCGAGAACAGAGGGACCCTCTACATCGCGAGAGGTCAAAAGTATGCAAATCCAAACACGGTGCGCACATGGGGCCCACATGAGGTGTATCCCTAAGCCAACTCCAACCAAGAGCACAAAAATTCTCGAGTACAAACAACCGCATGTACCTCCCAGCGTTCTCACATACTCCTAGAGTATGCCACATCTCCATCCCAAAGGCTAACATACACACGACCCCCAATGTCAATGCGAAGGCATAAATGTAACAACTCCAACTTGCCACCTCAATGGATGAGGCATGATCAACCACATCTCTTTAACCACCAACATCACTCTCCCAAGAGTGCACGCGATCACACGCCAAGGGTCCGCTACAAACACGGTAGAAGAACCGCCACCAGGGCACCATTCATATTTCTACATTTAATAAGATCGTATATGAGCCTCCACTCACCTAAACAGATTACACAGTTTTAATCCCCACGGAAAAACACACGAGATAGACTACTTACTCGCCCAAAATGATCAACCGGTGAAAAAGGCACTATTCACCGTAACCAACCCGTGTTGGGCCCACCACAAGATCCTGAAACTGAACAAACAGATCACACCACTGCAATCCCTTGAGAAAAACACACGGGATTAAATACTCAATTGCCCAAAATGGACACCCGATGAAAAAGGTACTATTCACTGTAGCCGGGTCGGGTGGGACCCACACCACGTCCTAGAAAAAGGTATGGCGAACTGTGTCATCGCAATGCTCTCAGAAAAACACATCAAGAGCACTACTCACTTGAGTGGAATAGATATCTGGAGAAAAAGATACATTCCGGCTTACCGCGCACGAGCGGTACCACGTGGAACCCGCACCCCGGTCCCTAAGCGCTGCCAACGGATCACACCTTTGCGATCCTCTCGAAAAAGTACACATGAAGGACTATTCACTTGTCCAAAACGGTCACCCGGTGATAGAGATGGAAAATCACCGTCAACGCCCAAATGTCCCTTGTGGGGCCCGCACCATCGTGACGAAATTTAAGCGGGCGAATTGCACCATTGCAATCCCCTTGAAAAAACATCCAGAATCAACTGCTCACACGCCCCGAACAGACACCCGATGAAAAAACGCTAAACGCTGCTCGCAGCTCGAAGGACGGGTTGTGGGGCCCATGCCTCAACTCCGACATTAATGCCCGAAACCACGCTGAAAAGCTTCTCCCCAGTGCCAGGGTCCCAACGCCGTTGATGGCTCTCAAGCCCACCTCCATAGGCCAGGGGCTGGCGACAAGCGCCGAAGGCTAAACAACTCGGGGAGGCCTTTGCCTGTGTACCTGTACACACACACACACAGCACACTCAATGCAAAAGTGCAGAGTAAAAGAAAAGACAAAGAAAAGGGAAACTGCTATATATATAAACCACAAATGTGCATCGACCTATAAATAGTAAAATGAACATCTGAAAGTAAACTGAAAAGTAGAAGGGGCAAAACAAGTGCCCAACCAGAAAAGTGCCACAACCCGGCAACAGGTGAACCAAAGAAAAACAGTTGGAAGGGTTCCCCACCTGGAACCCGACTATGACCACCGCACGCGGTCCAAGCTCCCGAACTCCTATGCTCCACTGAAGTCACGACTAGCCTTTCTATCATCTACAAGGGCACACCAAGTACGGGCAAAGCCCAAGCAGGGGTGAGTACAAAATTACTCAGTAGGATACCCCGAAGGCTCGAGGGAGCGACAAAGGAAGTACCGAAGGGTGAAAAGTAGATCGAACAGGGAATAGAACAGAAGTACAACCAAAAGTGAAGTAAAGAGTACATCTCAACCCAATAAGAGAAAGTAGATAGACTCATCCAGACACAAGGAGCTAGAAATGGTGAGAAGATGAACTTCTCGTCGAGTCTTCGCTTCCTATAGTAGGAGAGTAGACTTGTCCAAACATGAGAAACTAGACATGGAAAGCACGTGGCATACCACACGTGACTTCGCCTCTCATGGATGGAGAGTAACCAAACCTAGGAAGTGTGTACTAGAACAAGGTATATACATCACCATATGCTCAAACAAGAAGCTCGAACGAGATCGTAAGGGGATATACATCCCGTAGCTCAGCGCAAGAAAGTGAGTGGCCAACAGTCCCAGAAGTAAACATCATCGATGCCTAGAATCCCACACGTCTTCCCTGAACTACAAGTAAAGGGACTCAAATCACTACACCTCGACACTATCCACATTGGGAGGCACTGACTCGCCTGCACGGTTTTAGGTCGTGTCACAAGGACGCGTCTTAGTGGGGAAAGTTCCCCCTCATACTTGAGAGTTCTAGGAAAAGTCAAACCACAACTCGACTCTGTCACCAAGTTGAGAGAACACCTCAAAGTCAAGGTCATTCCATCACTGACCCGTACAACCAAGGGTCCCGCTCCGGTAATCACGGAGGAAATCCATAGACTAGAATAGTAGAATGGACTGAGTCCGAAATGTCAATGGGTGTCCCACTGCCCAGCCCTGCTAGAGGGTAATTCATAATATGATATCAGGTGACCCACTGCCCAGCCCTACTGGAGGGTAAACCCTAATACATCATCAGGTGACCCACTGCCCATCCCTGCTGGAGGGTAGACCTAGAATAAGACGAAAGGTGACCGACTGCCCAGCCCTGCTAGAGGGTAAACCTAGAAGAAGTCGACGGGTGACCCACTGCCCAGCCCTACTGGAGGGTAAACCCAAAACAAGTCAACAGGCGACCCACTACCCAGCCCTGCTGGAGGGTAGACTTGAATAAAGATGACGAGCGACCCACTGCCCAGCCCTGCTGGAGGGTAGACCCTCAAGAGTCGTCAGGTGACCCATTGACCAGTCTCTGCTGGAGGGAAAACCCTAAGAGTGTCGGGTAACCGAATACCCAGTCTCTGATGGAGGGTAAACCCTAGAAGTCAGTGGGCAACCAACTGCCCAGTCTCTATTGGAGGGTAAACCCGAAGAAGTCAATGAGCAACCCACTACCCAGAATCTACTGGAGGGTAATCCCAAAACTGCTCTGGCCATCTCTACTGGATGGTACGACACTGGCCAGCCGAACACGGAGTGGGTATCGCACAACCACCCGACTCCGAAACAAAACCAGAGGAAACCACTCAACCTTGCTGATCTAAACCATCGAGCATAGATCCAGGGAAAAACTCAACCCTGCTAGTCAGCCATTGAGAACATAAGGACCCTCTACGTCACGAGAGGTCAAAAGTACGCAAGGCAGAACACGACACGCACATGGGGCCCACACGACGTGTGTCCCCAAGCTAACTCCAACCAAGCGCACAAACATTCTCGGGTATAAACAACCACATGTACCTCCCAGCATTCTCACATACTCCCAGAGTATTCCATGTCTCCAGCCCAAAGGCTAACATGCACACAGCCCCCAATGTCAACGCGAAGGCGTAAACGTACCAACTCCAACTTGCCGCCTCAATGGCTGTGGGATGACCAACCACATCTCTTTAACCACCAACATCACTCTCCCAAGAGTGCACACGATCACATGCCCAGGGTCTGCTACAAACACGGTAGAAGAACAGCCACTAGGGTACCCTTCATATTTCCACATTTAATAAGATCGCGTGTGAGCCTCCGCTCACCTGAATAGATTACACCATTGTAATACCCACGGGAAAACATGTGAGATAGACTACTTACTTGCCTGAAACTATCAACCGGTGAAAAAGGTATTTTTCACTGTAACCAACCCATGTGGGGCCCACCCCAAGATCCCGAAACTGAACAAACAGATCACACCACTGCGATCCCCTCGGAAAAACACACCAGATTGAATACTCAATCGCCCAAAATGGACACCCAATGAAAATGGTACTATTCACCATAGCCGGGTCGGGTGGGACCCACACCATGTCCCCAAAAAACATTGGGCGAACTACGTCATCGCAATGCTCTCGGAAAAACACATAAAAAGAACTACTCACTTGAGTGGAACGGATATCCGGAGAAAAAGATACATTCCGTCTTACCGTGCACGACCAGTACCACGCAGAACCCACACCGCGGTCTCGAAACGCTGCCAACTGATTTCACCGTTGCAATCCTCTCGAAAAAGTACACAAGATGGACTATTCACTTGTCCAAAACGGTCGCCCGGTGATAGAGATGGAAAATCACCTTCAACGCCCAAACAACCCTCGTGGGGCCCGCACCATCGGGCCGAAATTTAAGCGGGTGAATTGTACCATTAAAATCCCCTTGGAAAAACATCCTGTATCGACTACTCGCACGCCACGTACGGACGCCTAATGATAAAAATGCTAAACGTCGCTCGCAGCTCGAAGGACGGGTCATGGGGCCCACACCTCAACTCCGGCTTTAACGCCCGAAACCACCCTAAAAAGGTTTGCCCCGACACTAGGGTCCCAAAGCTGCTGACGGCTCACAAAACAGACGTCAGACGCGTTCGCGCAATCTAAAACAAGATCCCCCGGAAAAACGTCAATTCACTTAAAGACGTGTCGCGCCTCTGAGGCCCCTCGTTTGGGGAATTAAAAATTCCCAAAACCATCTCAAAATATTCCTCTCATTCCGAGGAACGCGGCGCCGCAGATGGCTTGTGAAACCGACTCCCAGTTTATGATTTATTAAAATATAAATCATTTTATAATAATAATAATATATTATTATTATTATTATTATAACCTTATTATGTATATATATATATATATATATATTTAAAGGGGCCACCGACCGGCCAGCGCCGGTCAGCTGTTTTCCACGCGGAGACCCGCTGCTGGCGGGTCTTTGTCTCTCGAGCGGGGTCGTGCGCCGCGACCCCGGCTGCCGTGTCAACCGGTCGGCACCACCGGCCGATGCTCTAGCTCCGCGCCCCCAGCGGCTGACGGCCCTTGCCCAGCGCCTCCGCAGGCTCGCCGTCGCCCGTAGCCGCCTACGCCGCACCACCTCGCCATCCACTATAGGCCTCCGCCCTGCGCCTTAGCCGCGCCGCCATTTGAGAGCCTCGTCGCCGCCTCCTAGGGACGTCGCGCCGCCGCTCGAACCCATCGGAAACCGAAAACCAGCAAACTTCGGCGGGCGATTACGGAGGCCTCGAGACTCCAAATTCGAAACCGAAAGATGCGTTGGAAATCTCAGGAAATGTACTACGCATAAATGGTATTTTCATGATGAAATAGAAACAATTCGACAATATAGTTTGGTTCAAAGGAGGCTCATGAATTAAAAACGAAACAACAACGGCCTACATCGATGGGCTTCGCCCGAAGCTTCGCAAGGGTTTTCCAGAGCTGTTGCGCCTCGCAGGAGCTATCGCGCCTCTCCGGAAAGGTGGGGGAGAGGTGGAGCGTTTGAGGAGTTTCTCCAGGGGAGAACAAGGGGAGGAAGGGGATGGAGAAGGGTTTAAATAAAAAAAGAATTAATTAAAATTTTATTTAATTTAAACCCATAATTTAACCCGCATCCAAAACTCTCAATGAGGTCGAGGTTAAGCCTCCCCTAGGGTAAAAACCACCTCTTGAGCACAACAGAGGTCTCAAAATTTTAATCCGAGCCCCCGTTCAAAAGTTATCAAATTTAACGTCTGAAGCCGCTAAATTACGAAAATGCCCCTGGCGGCATTTTTTCATAGACGGGCCGCGCCCGTGAAAGTTACACCCCTTCTAGGGTAAAAAATACATTCTGAACTCAATGGTGCCTTCATTTTTCCCATTCGAGCCACCATTTAAGAGATACTTGAGTTGAACCGTTAAACGAATAAATTAATTATTTAATTTATCTGTTTCACGTTCCGAAAGCGAGCGAGGGGTCCAAACGTCCCGCATCGACAAGTTTTATGTCGTTTATAGGGCAAAAACCCCATTATGGACCTATCAATACACTTAGATTTCTGATCTGGATCATCGTTTAGGAGTTATCCCATTTATTTTGCATTCCCAGTGTGAATGCACTGAAATTTTAATTCCGGCCACTCCGGGGCTCGGAATCGCACGCCGTCTGAAGGCGCTGCTCTGGAATGACATAAAGAATATTCCAAAGTCATTATCAGCAAAAACTAGTTTATTACAATTTTAGTGAAGGATATATTATGTTGATTTAGAGAAATTAAATCCTTGTCTGGTTATTTCATGTGGATGTCTCTCTGACATAACTCTGCCTAGGGGTAATAACTCAGAAAATGGTGCATTCAGTTGGAGTCAGTCGTCACATGGTGAAAGAAAAAAAGCCTTTCTTCACACCTAGTTTGAAACTATCAGATGATATTACTTAGAAATTTAAAAACCCTTTATAATCCATCCTAAAGTATTTAAATGGATTTGTCCCATGAATTATCTATGTTAAGCCTAAGGTGTTATAGATTGTAAAGATGTTTTAATGATTTATACATCCAATAAATTATTTTTTCATGATTATGTGATTCTCTACTATAATTATTATTTATTAAGTTATGATTTTTGGTTTTTTAGTTAATGGATGCAACCCAAGAGAACCATTTTAATGTTGAGTTGGATTTGAAATGAAATGATTTTCCTCCCAAGAAACCAAATGTTATAGGACATGGAATCAAAAATATCACTACTATGATCACACAACATTCTTAATCTATGAATCAAGGTTAACATAAAAATGATAAAATGAGGTAAAAAAATTTTAATCCCTTCATGAGGAAACATCCAACTTATTTTAGTGGTTGCATGGATCCACTAGTTACCGAGTAATGATAAATACTATTGAAAATATATTTTCCTTTCTCCATTGTTCAGATCATGAAAAAGACTTTTTGTCTCTATTTAATTTGAAAGGTGAAACATATCAATGGTGGAGTCTTATCAAGAATATAAGTCAATAAGATTAAATAGAATCCATGGAACGAGATTAGTTTAAGAACTTATTATTCAAATATTAATTTACACATATTATTCTTATAAAAATAGAGAAATAAATCCTTAAGTTATCTATTGACGGAAATAGAGAGAAAGATCCAAAAAATACACCACCCACACTCTAGAACTTAAAATGTAAGGAGTATTGGAATTATGATAACCAATGGCCAAATCTAAATGATAATGTTGATGATGGATGTTATTAACTACTTAATTTGAGAGAAAAAGAGAAATATCATGTGATCACTATTTCTAATGAGGGGTGTGATAATGATATGGTGAAATTCATGTTTAATATCCAATCTATAATTGTTAATATCTTATTTGACTTATGATCTACCCACTCCTTTATATATGAATAATTTTATAACGGTATGAAAATTATACCCAAATGATTAGATAAATAATTATAAGTTAAAAACCCTAATGGTATGATGATCACATCTCACATCAATAATTATTCTCTGGTTGAAGTTTGTAGGAATGTTGTTCCTGTAAACCTCAATATTCTCCCTCTGGTTGAAATTCATATTATCTAAGGTATGTATTGGATTTATCTTCATAAATTCCATATCAATTTATAATAAAGGAAATTCGCATTTGATATTATAAACCGTTATATGATATTCAATCAGTGTGATGATAAACATAAACATTTGAGGGAAATCACATCCATTTTATAGGTCTTGATTCCCATTCGAAAGGGGTGTTTATCATCGATGGATGAGGATAAACTCAACATCGATGATATACCAATTGTGTGGGAGATTTGGATGTCTTTCCAAATATTTGACTGATAAAAATGTAATGTTGGGTTCTAAATAGAACTCATAGCTAGTGACACACCTATTTGAAACACTCCCTATAGAATTTCCCCAATTGATTTGTCGAAATTAAAGAAGTAATTCCATGAGAAACTTGGTAAGGGATTTATTTATCAAAGTGTAGCACATTGGGGTGCACCCATTCTTTTTTAATAAGAAATATGGATAAATATTACCATGCATTGATTACTGTGAATTGAACAATATCACAATTGAGAAAAAGTATCCTCTACCCTGTATTAATGACTTGTTTGATCAACTGCATGGAGAGAAATACTTTTCCATGATTGAAATTCATTCTAGATTTCATCAATTGAGGGTCAAGTAGGAGGATATACCAAAAACAAAAGTCCATACATGATATGGACACTATGAGTGTATAATGGTGTCATTTTTTCTTACTAATAACCCCGCTATATTTATGGATTTAATGAATATATTCTTTAGATATTACCATGATTAGTTTGTGTTATCTTTTATTGTGGATATTCTTATATATTCAAAGATAATTTTTGAGCATGAATATCACTTGAGAATTGTATTAAATGCCCCAGGGAAGGAGAAATTGTACGAAAAATTTACAAATTATAATATTTTTATACATAATATTTCATTTTTGGGTCATATAATCTACAAAGAAGACATATTGGTGGATCCATCAATGGAAGAGGCTATTGAAAATTGTATTACACTAACCATGATAACTAAAATCCAAAGAGGTTTTTTTTCAAGGATATTATTGACTGTTTATGTATAATTTCTCATTTCTATCTAATCCACTCACAATTTTAATTTGGAAGGGAGCCGAGTTCCTATAGATGGATGAATGTGAGGAAAATTTAAAGGAACTAAAGACAATATTATTCAGATCACCTGTTATTACATCACCATGTAGTGAAGAATGGTTTTTAATTTATAGTGATGCATCCAAGAAGGTATTGGGATGCATTATCATTCAGAATGACATGGTTATAACTTATTTGTCATGAAAATTGACGGTTCATGAGAAAAATTACCCCAATCATTATTTTGAGTTAGGTATGGTAATTTTTTCATTAAATACATTAGGGAATTATATTTTTGGAGAAAAGTGTGATATATATACTAATGATATATTTTTAAAGTATATATTCACATAGAAGTAGTTAAACATGTACCATAGAAGATGGTTAGAGTTGATTAAATATTATGACAACCCAATACATTACCACCCTAGGAAACATAAAAGGTTGTAAGATGATTTAATATAAAAGTATCATGCTAAATTACCTATTATTTGGATCTCAAAAGATTTAATAATTTTTTACTTATGAAGAATAGATATTGAAATACTAAAGAATGGGAGAAATATTATATTTTTAAAACGAGTGTTCAACCATCTATCCAAGTGAATATTGAAGAGGCAAAAAATGATAATATAGATTTTTAGAAGAAGTTTTAAAAAATTTATGAGTTTATATTTGATTAAAATGGAGTAATAAGGTTTATGAACCATATTTGTGTCCCCTTAATAGTAGTTTTGATGAAGTATCTATTAGAGGAGGCTCATAGTTCTTTATTCTTTACTCATCTTAGAAATAAATAGATAAATAATGATTTAAAGGATTATTTTTGGTGGGATGAAATGAAGAGTAATATTGTATAATTTTTATATAGTTAATTGATATTTCAAAAATTTAGGGTTGAGATATAAAAGTATAAGGGGATGTTACAACTATTACCCACACTTGAATGGAAATAGTAAAATGTCACTATGTATTTTGTCGTTAGACTCCCCAAAACATCTAAAGTGAATAATTCTATATGGTTATAGATGAACAACTTATAAATTTAGATAAATTTTTATCAGTGATAGAATATTTTTATTTGGGTCATATTTCTAGGATAAACATTAAGAAAGTGTAAGGTTTCATGGAGAACCACATTCCATTGTATCTAATCAGGATATGAGGTTTACCATGAAGTGCTGGTGATGTCTTCAACAAGCTCATGATATGAGGTTTTGTTTTAGAACTATGCTTCATCCTTAGGAAGATATTAATGTTGAGATAATAACTCAAACACTAAAAGATATCTTGATATACTATTCAATGGATTTCAAAGGTGGTTGAGTGTCACACCCTAACCACGGATGCCCATGTTTTTTCTATTTTCTCGGTCCTGTGACTTTAGGAAGAGTTGCATTTGGTCCAGGTTTGAATTTTCGTTGAAGCATTGATGTTTTCGGTGGGTTTCGGGCTAGTGTGTAGTCACCGCACTGCTAGCGGTCAGTGCGCATTCGGTCCGGGGTGGTGCGCGGTCACCACGCATTCGGTCCAATCATGCGTTCAGACCTGGTGAGTGCGCGATTGCCCACCTGTTTGGATGAATAATAAAATTTAATTAATAAATTTAATTTAAAAATAATTTTATAAAATGTTTAATAATAATAATAACAATAATTTATAATATTGTTGTAATTATTATTATTATTATTATTATTATTATTGGATTATTATTACTTATTATTATTATTATTATTATTTATCATTGTTTACTTTTACTTTTTTTTTCTTCTTCTTTCTTCCTATTTCTTCTTCTCTTTTTTTTCTCTCATTTTTTATTTCCACACAGTTGTTCCCCCACCTAGTCCTACACGTGACCCGCTACCCTGCTCCCTCGTTCCGCTCTTGCAGCAGTGCCCCCCATATGCTTCTTCCCGATCAGCCCGCACAACCTACCTTCCCCGCCTCCCGAACCTCCTGCTCCGCCAGCGCCTTCGACTGGCTGTAGCGCCCCGAACCAGCGTCCTCCCTGCTGAGCAGCAGCTCCTCCAACCAGCGCAGCCAACCGATTCTAACTCCCTCTTGTCCAACCTTCTGCAGAAGCATCCTCGGCCGGCCCCTGCTTGTGTTTTCCGTCCCTGTCCAGCGCGCCTACAGCCCGCCTCCTCCTCCCTCGCACGACAGCTGCGACACCCTCGGCTTGTCCGATCTACAGCAGCGACCCGCTACCACTCCACCATCACCTCTCCGTTGCGCCACCCTCTTGCTACTCGGCTCTTGGTTTCCCCTCCTTGCTCGCGTCCTGGCCTGCCGAACTCTCCCCAACCATGTGAGACCAGTGCCCCAGCCGACCTGTTCGGCTCCCACCTGCTGCGGCCATGCCTCGACCAGCCCTCCACCTGGCACTACACAGCGCCCTCCAGCCGCCCAGCCCTTGCTTCCGGCTAACCCGCGCCACCTTTATCCCTCCCTATCGGCCTTTTCCTCGCACCACCGCTGCTCGGTGCCCCTGTTCTGCTCACCTAAAGTGGCCCGCGACGCCCCTCCTAATCCTCCCCGCATAAAGCCACCATGATCTCCTGTTACCGGCAGATCCGCTCACCCCTTCTTTTACTCCCTACGTTGTCCGACCTCTATGGATCCACCTCTGAACCACTGTCCATCCTTCGCCGCCACCTCTCCCGGCCTCCTACCCTTGGCTGCGCCTGGTTAGACCAACCCCGCATCACCCACCAGCCGCCCTGTCACGACAATCCTCTAGCTGCCCCCGTCATGACCACTCGATGGTCGCCCCGTCGCGGACCCTCGCTGCCCTCACCAAGCCAGCGCCGACCCTCAGTTCTTCTTTACGGCGCACCCGGTGCCTTCGCCTGAGGCCAGTCGCCACCGACCCACCACCTTTCGTCGCGGTGACCTCCATTCCGACGCGTGCACAACCCCAGCAGCCTACCCATGTGTGTAGGAACTGCCTTGTCGGCGTTGCCCCGACTAACCCCCCCTCTACCGACGCGTTTTCTCCCAGTTGGTACCCTTTTATTCTATGCCTATTTGATATTTATATTTGATATATATATATATGTGTGTGTGTGTGTGTGTGTGTGTGCCTTGGTTTGATTAGAGTTTTTATTAATTAATTTTTTTTATCTGGGTCGTCTTGACGTTCTAGGACCCGCACGGGGCGTTTCTAAGTGATCGCCATTGCCGCGCTTTGTTTCTGAGGTTGCATCGTCATCTCTCATGTATCCGAGTGAGTGTCGTCATCTCGCATGCTTCCGAGTGAGCGTCGTCGTCGCGCCTGGTTTCCATGCTTGCTCTGTCGTCGTGCCTTGGTCTTGAGGTAGGTCCCCCACTGCACTTACCATTAGATTTAGAATTTATTAATTGCTTGATGATTTATTAATTTTAATAAATTTGAAGTAATACGTTATAATTAATTTTTATATAATTATTTGTGGCGAAAAGAGACATTTATTTTATACCAAACAATTGAAAAATTTTCTTGATGAGCGGACACCTAGTATTGAAAGAATGCTCATTTGTCCTTTAAACATAATTCACGGAATTTCAAATATACTTCTGGTTTTAAAGATAAATGATTTCTTCTGAATAAGTGTTTTGGGTTTTCTCGAAAATGAGGTTTTGCTTTAAAATTATTGAAGGCCCGTTTGGCACTTTAATAAAATAAATTATTTTGGGAAACCCACTCAGGGGTGACTCTTGGTGTGTGTTGATTGTGTGAGCTGTATGTGATGTTTGTGCATCATGACTGATTGAGTTATATTGTTGATGCACCACTGTTTATTGCATGTGTTGACATGGGAACCTGGAATAGTGAGTGAATATTCTGAGAACGATTGCTGCACTAGTTTAGATTACGCACTAGCTAGTGGCCCCATAGCAGGGGAATACTGATTTATTGCTGCTATGGGGATTGGGCCCCTCGGTTAGGCCATACAGGGATATGCCAAGTGTTAGGGTGTTATGATGTTATTGAGTTAGAGCATGCCTTCAAGATGAGTCAGATGTATAGTACGTTCTCGATTTTTCACGATCTCCTAGGTTCGACCCATGTTTCCTTTAGTGTGTGTTTGTGTGTGGTGGACGATTGAGAGGTCTAGTTCGGTTGCTGGCCTATGTGCGCCACTTTTCCCATTGCCCTTGGTGTGTGTTGTGTGCTATGTGTGGTTTTCCTTTGGTTAATAACTGAAGTCTAGATTTCTAAATTGTTCATAGAAAAATGTTTTAAAAATGAAATGTATCTATTCCTTTAAAACATTAACCTTGTTTTTAAATTAAAAAGGGCAATGGACTGATACTTGTTTTATAAATGAAAGTGTGTGTGTATGAAAACTAATATTTTATATAATTTAGTTCAAACCTGAAATTGGTAAATTATTCATTTAAAGGTAGTGCATTGGGAATAGATATCGGGCTAGCCTATTGAGTTTTAATACTCACGCCTATAGTTCTTTTCTGTTTTTATTGTTTGTGCAGGGTACAACTTGGGTGCGTTCGCCTTGGGTGACGTACGGTCATGAGTTGGAGAGTGACCCGCGAGGTCACACGGTGATAGTGGTTGTCTCTTTCGGTTAGTTTATTTTTCGTTGTTCTTGTTTAGGTACTTTACTCTGTTTATTTTATTTTGCACTGCTCTGTTTTATTTCAGCTGCTCTAATTATTTATTTATACTGGGAGAAATCATTCCCACAGTCTCTGTTGATGCCCTGGCGCTTGTCTCCAGCCCGGGTGGATCGGGAATGCCTCTCAGGTCATGTCGCGGACTAGCTCAGGTGACCGGTTTAGGGTTGACCCGGGTTGGTTCGTGACATTGAGATCAAAACCTTCCTCTAATTGAGTTTCCTTATAAACATGGATTTCACTTGAGAATTTAGATGGATATTAATGAAGACCTCTATGGAAATAAGTGTATGAATACAATGTAATGGGATGAAGTTGGAGAGATAAATATATTGGGACATGAGCTAGATGAAGAAATGAGAGAGAAGGTTAGAGCCATTCAGTAACATATAAGGGTGGAAAAAATTGATAGAAAAGTTATGCTGATAATAATTGATGCAATATGAAGTTTATATTTAGTGATAATATTATTCTATGAATATATCCATGTAAAATGTAACATCCTAATATTTTAAAATAATACTATATTTAATATATTACATTTCACACAACAATGATCCTAAACGAACCCCAAAATGTTACATTGTCG
The DNA here is from genome assembly GCA_963277665.1 of Viscum album. Lineage (NCBI taxonomy): Eukaryota > Viridiplantae > Streptophyta > Magnoliopsida > Santalales > Viscaceae > Viscum > Viscum album. Next base: position 1,415,003,696 of record OY728156.1, read on the forward strand.
TTATAACAAATCCATTAAAATGGAGGGTATTAATTATATTAATAGAATTATGAAATATATATATATATAACCTAATCAGTAAAAGTTCATTGATTTATTCTTATTAAATATGTACTCAATTTTTATTAAAGTTATTTTTGCTTCAGAAATTTGTTTTCTTGAAAAATGGGGTTTCTTTCTTTTTTTGAGTGAATATTATAATCAATTTTTAGAACTTATAAAAATTTTATTTTATAAAAATAATATAATTTTTTAAATAAATATAAAAAAGTATCTTATTGTTAAATTTTTCACTTTTTTGGAAAATATTGATTCTCTAGTGAATAGTTAAAAATATAAATTTTTATTGAAAACTGTATTTTTATTTCAACCATTTGAAAAGTTCCATTATATTTTAAAATTATTTCAAAGATAAATAATTTAAATTATTTTGTGAATATATGAATTAATTTAATTTTAATTACTTATATAAGTTTATTTTTTATAAAATCATTTTTATATATAAGTAGTCATTTTTAAGAAAATTTGTTTTTTTTTCAAAAAAGAAATTTTCATTGTATTTTTCATACTTATTTTAAAATTAAATTATATAAAATAAAGGAATTTAATTTATTGAAATTTAACTAATATTTGTATTGATAAATCCAAATTTATTCTAGTATGAGTTTTTTTCACTTTTTTCTAAGGAAATTAAATCTTTAGGGAAAAATAACAAAATTCTATTTTTATGAAATGCGGTATCTTTTATGATATTTCCAAGACATAGTCATAATATAAAAATTTAGGAAACTTATGGAATGATTCAATTAATTTAAAATAATATAAATACAATTCAACGTTAATTGAAAACATAGAGATTAGAATTTATTCCATAAGAAATATAGGAATCATTTTCAGTGCCGACGCAGCACTGGAAAAGTCACATTTTGTATCTTAAAAAATAATATTTGGGATGATATAAGTCCTTGATAGAAATTTATATTAAATATTAAGTTTTATTTATTATTTTTATTATTATAAAATAATTATATTTATAGAAAAATTGGATTATCCCAATGCATTTCAATGTTTGTGCAATGCCAAAAAAAGTCAAAATAACACATTAAACGTGTTTTCACGGTATATATGTTAGATGAAATAAATATCAAATTAATTTAAATATATATTTGGATCATAATAAACATATTTTAATGATATACATTTATTTATTATTTTTAGAAATTATATAATTACCTTATATATTTTTGCAATGCTAATACAATAATATTTTAATTAACAGAAAAAAAATAAATGATATTAAAAATATTTAACATTATATAATTTGAGATATTTAAGGTAATATATAAATTATATAGATAAAAATGACATGTTTAGTATATAATAAAATATATTTTTTTTCTAATTTTACTTATTGTATTGATTTTTTTAATGTCAATGTAATGAATAATATAAAAATTGAAAATAATGATATTTATAAGATTAATATTTTATTAAATCATTTAAGATTAATAAAATTATAAATAATGAAAAATGGGATAATATATATTCTAAAATGTCATACCCTATTCATTAATAGGCTATTTGGAAGAATTTGGTTCTAGAATAGTCTTATTATATTTTAATCTTTTGAGAAATCCAAAAAGTTCACCTCACCTAATTTATAAATGAGAACCGCCTCCCTCACTTTTTCACAGAATTTGAGACATATATATTGGCAAATTTCTTAACATTACTCTTATAAAAATCATTATCCATGTTGTAGATGTTTTTTCATTTCAAAAGACCTTCTTTATATCCCTTAAAAAGAGATCTAATGGAAGTCCACTGAAGAAGAGGTTATCATATTTACAAACTCTTCCATGTTTATTTATTCTTCTAATTCATATTAATGTGTTGGTTAAATACTAAATTAAAAAATACAGTATCACAAATATAATTATATTTGATTATTATTATGGAAAAAAATATTCCATCTTGTTTCCATCCAATAAAAAGTGAAAACATCGCTTGTGTGTACATATGGTTTACAACCTCCCCACAACATTGTAATTTTTTTTCATCGCCAATTTAATTGTATGGTTTTAAATATGTAACTAATGAATATATCTAATATATATGACATAATAATTATTCATTAATGTTGAATTATAATTCACCGTTATTTCATTCCATTAATTTAAAAAATGAAAACAGTGTTTATGCATACGTATGCCCAACCGTCTCCATGAAAGTTGTAATTCATTTTTAAAATCTCTATTATTATGGATGACTATAAATATATATATTTAATATATATTATATTTAAAAAATAAATAATATTATAGAGGTGATGTAACTATATCATATTCACAAGAACTAGAACATACAAGACAAAATATGCATGGGAAACTAAAACAGTTAACAGCCAAAAGAAGGGTAATAAAAAAATATTATTAAAAAACGGGTGATAAGAGGATAAAATTAGACCATATATGAAATTATAAATATTAATATGGTTATTTTATAAATTAATAAAATTTAAAAACCATTATACATATTTATAAATCACATTTAACTAAAGGAAAGTGCGCATTAAGGGATTTTTGTCTAGCTTTTATTCATATGGGATACATGCCTCATAAATTAATTATTTCTTTTGTGTGGTATATATACTTAACATGAATGTATTTTATGATTATTATCATTAAAATTATGGGATATACATATTCATATATATTTCTTTATTTCAAAATATTTATGATTCAATATTTACCAAAATGGATGGGGTCTATTTCACTATCTCATTATTATTCCTGATTATTTATGTTTAAATCTCCACAAGGAAATATTTATCTTCCATGTCCATGTTTTCTAAAATTATTTTCAATTTTATTATTATCCTATAATTTTTTAAATTCATTTTTACCCATGATTTACTTAAAAAAAGGTTTAGAAGGATTTCTTTTTGTCATTTTTCTAATGAGGTACTATTTGACTTTTACAAAAAAATACAAAAGGAATGTTTTTTTAATTATATAGCATGTAAAGATTTTATCACTATCATAATGCCTAAATTATTTCAAGATTACTTTGTAATTTTAATATTTTATTTTAAAAGGAATGTTTTCATTTATAATTGGACACCTTTTTAAAAAGAGAACTGATTTAAAATGGAAAAGTTATTTACCTCAAGAATTACTCCAAATGATATTTCAAAATAATTTTCCTTCTAAGATGAAATACTTTAATGTTACATAAGTTTTATTGAGGATGTGATCTAAGGATACCATATTTATTGATTTTATGTTTGGTTTCTGTTTATGATGACACAGTGCTTATGAAATCTGTTACCTTTCCCCTTGTTATACTTTGATGAATTCATTTATTTTCATTAGTTTTGACATGATAAATGATTTTTGATCATGTGGAACACATATACATGGTTTTCATTATGTGATGTGTGGGACCTATTTCTCCCTATAATTAATTGGGTAAATATCAATATCTCATGAGATAAATAGGACTGGAATGGGGAGTTAACCCTATTTAATAAGGGACCTTGTCCACCATAATTGTCACATACATAGCTTATTTTAATTTTTTTTATTTTAATTTCCATTAATTCTTTTTTTTGGGGTTTCCAATGGTTTTATGGAGAATATGTGAGTTTTAATGAATTGGGCCAAACCGTGAGCCCAATTCCAGATTTAAAAATAAATTTTGTTTATTTTATAACATTTTCATTTTTTTTAATATTTTTCACTCATTCGAACTCCAAAATGTCCTCCCCTGATATATTAACACTACAATTAAAATTTGGAGCCTTTATAAATCCATAACCAAGGTTTATTTTGGTTTTTATTTAAGAGATTGGGCCTTCCCGGAAGCCCATATCTAGTTTTAAAAATTAAATTTATTTACTTAATAACTTCTTCAATATTATGTATTTTTCAGTGATTCCAAGTCTCACACGAGACCATTGCAACCAGACGTGCCCCCAGCCTCTTTTCCCCCTTTTTGGAGCTCTTAAGAATCGAGATGTAGAGACTAACTTATTAGGGTTTCTAAAATAGGCCAGATTTTAGGAGGTAAGTTCATTTTTCATAACTCTCTCAATTCTTACTATTTTCCCTCCATTTCAGTTCCTAAATGACCCCCTAATTCTTTTTCTATCAACTCCTAAATTTTTTCCATTTTCAATTTTAGATACTGGTGTTTTGGGGAGATTTTTTCAAGATTTTTCTAATAAGTTAGTCCATTTCTTTCTTCTTTCATTTTTCTTAGGGTTTCAGTCAATGTGATTAGGGTTTATTCCATTATACATGAAGTACCAAATTTCAAGAGGATAATGTGTCAAACCTAAGGTTTAGCCTTGGGTTTTATTGGTCTAATTTTCTATTTTTAGGTTTGATCTACCCTTCTTGAGGTGCGGCGGTGGTGCGTTTCATTTTTGCACAAAGGATTAAAAGGTTTCATTTGATTTGGTAGGTGATTCCAATGTTGTTGCAATATTTGTGTATTATAATTCTTTAATTATCATATTTTCAGGTTTATATCATTTTATTATTGCTGCAAAAATTGGTTCTAATTATGTTTCTATTGCAATTGAATTTTAGATTCCAATTTGGTGTGAAATTGGGGGTTTTCCAAAGAAATGTTTTATTTTTTTATTTGGGGATGCCCTATAAATACTTAGTTGTTTTTATTGAACTGTAATAAGGCTTAAAATACTGTTTATAATGTGTTTCCTCTTTGGTTATTGCTTCAAAAATGGGTTTTAATTCTGTTTGTAAAGAAAGTGAAGTTTTGGTTCCACTTTTGTGTGAAAATGAAGGCTTTACAAAGTTATCACTTCTTGTTTAACATGGGGATGCCCGAAAATTTATTTTTTGTTTTAATTGAAATATACTGGGATGCCTTTACAATTTTGGTAACTTAAAAGTGTGAAAATAGTGTACAAGTTGGTTTCTTAAGGGGTTTTGTGTGCAAAACAACACGGGATTTTGATAAATTTATTTATTCAAATTCAAAGTGTTTGTTGTGTGTTTTATGTGGTATAAAATAAGATAGCTACTGTATTTGGTGTATGTGAACAGTAGTTGTTTTTTAAATTACAATGGATATGTGTTAAATGCTTAAATTGTTTGAGCACAAAGGGGGAAGCCCGGGTACCTAGGTGGGGCTGATGTGTACTAGTACGGCTAGTGGACTGGATGGGTTTTGTCCCTGTTTCACCTAAAATTTGGATAACTAAAACTCTAACTAAACTATGTGTATAATTATTAGAGACCACTAGGTTATGGGTATGTTCCCTACTAGTGGCTCGTGCACGAGAATGGTTTTCACTATGGTTACGTTACACCGAGGTATGAGGTACATGGGGCCCGAGACTATATAGTGCCTAGGGGTGTAAACGATTTTGTTGATCATTGGATTTGTGGTATTTTTACTTTTATTTGGGTGTATTTGGAATTATATTGAATTAGATGACATAAATATTTAAAATTTTTAACATTATGAAAGTTTTATCTTGAAAAATGTTTTCAATTTAAAGTTGCATTTCTTGGAATTTGTCGCCGCTTTTCATTGCATATTAAAACTGCTTGCTTTTTCACCTTGTATTGCATGAACCTTGGAATCATTGGATGGTATCCTATTTGGTTTAGTATTACACCCTACTTACACCACTTGGGTGTAAGTAGAATTTATTATTTTTGACTTAGGTAAAGGAAAGGCCAAGGGAGATGGCGGTTCTGGGTGTTAGTCCCCATTGCTGGGGAAGAGTTGTGGATACGACTTGCGGGTGATGACCCCCCCCCCCCCCATCATGTGGAGTCCTTGGGGATGTCTTTATGTTGTCATTTTTTGTATTTGGACCTATTTTATTGTATTTAATCCAATGTATTCAGTTCTTTTTTTATTAAGACTTGTTTGGCTACAAATTTCAGAATTTCTATTATGGATTGTTTTTAAGGTTTTATGCTTTCATTTTCGGGTAAATCGTTCCCAAACCAAGATAAATGATACCCGAACACTTGTGCCAGCCTGTTGGGATAGGGAACGCCCTTTGGGACTTGTCACAGGCTGGGTTTGGTGGTGTTTTTGGAGGTGACCAGATTCAGTTCGTGACAAAATAGTATAAGAGGGAGGTTCATGTTAACTCTTTGGGTCAGGTTATTTGGGGAAGAGTCGGGATAGTATGGTGTTAGAATTATAGGGACCGGGTATTCTAGTAATGGGTAGTGTTCCTGATAACCACACCTTATGACAGGATTCATGTTTCTAGGGGAAGTTGGGATTTATCTAAGTCCTTTGGTTTTCTTGGTTTGATGATGGTTAGGGGAAATGAAAAGAGAGTTGGGTTAATGGTCTCAGTGAGATCGTAGGGCCTGGAAAGCCATGTGCAGCTGGGTATCTTCTCTAGAACACTCTTTTTGACTGTGAAGTGATCGGAGTATGGTCACCAACCATATGTCCAAGTCACCCAATGAAACTAGTTTCCTCTTGCATTGTCTTGTGTTCTTTAGTTTTGAAATCTTGGAACATTGGTTTTAAGGTGACTTGGTTTTAAGAAGCGTAATGTTTTTTTAAAATTATTTTCAAATAATGAGGGAATGGTTTTGTTAATGAAATGGTGGAACTAATTTTTTAGAATTTTTTTGAAATGGAAAATGGTGTGCTTACACCTCTTTTGAAAGAAGGAACTATATTGATGTTGGTTTTGGAAAGTGTTTTCAATAGAGTTTTCTAAACAATAAAAGGGTGTTTTAATAGGATGAGATGTTTTGAAATTGATGTTAATATCTTGAAATTGAGTTCTTCTATAAATGGTTGTGTCTTTCTAAATTTTTTAGTAATATTTGAATTGGGATTTAGATCTCCAGGTTAGCAGTTTTGAGAAAAAATATGTGTTGGTTGACCGTTTTGGTTCTGAAAAGTGGAAAGAATCTTTGTTTTAAATTTTGGTATTTCCATGAGTAACCACATTCATAGGGTTATAGGGGATGATGGATGGTTGATGGAATGACTTGATGAGTGTCGGGACAGATATGAGGAGGGTGCTCGGTGTGGCACAAAAACATCCATGTGTGAGGCCCATGGGGTACCAATGGTGGATATGCTTACCGCTAAACTGTTTGTTTTCAAAGAAATGGTTTTAAAGAAAAACATGATGTCTTGATGAATAGTTTGGTATATTTTTTATTATGGGTTTTTGATAATGTTGATTTTGTGGGATGTTTTGAGTCCAAGAACCCCTCCTGTTTGAACTGTGTTTTGGGTTTGTGTTTGGTCGGTAAGCTGTGTTGTAGGGACGGTTAGTGGTCTCTTTTGAAAAATGTTTTGGGATGCCTTTGTGGTGGTTCCCTTCATGTGTTTGGATCTAGATTGTGGTATATCTTGACCAATGGACCATCTTGGTTAGGTCCTTTGGTTAAATCGTTGGATAAGGTATGCCCCATTAAGGGTTAGTGCACAACTGAAGTGTATCCCAGATTGTTTTGTCTTTTGAATACCCTCCAGTTGATCAATATAAGGAATATTTTTCTTGAGATTTTTAGATTGAGTCTACACCCTTTCCTTTTTTTGATTTTTAGATCCTCTTGTAACGGTAGATTGTTCATGAAAGGTTGAAAGAGACCTTAGATTCTTAAGTTTCTTGATAGGTCGAAGGTGGACATGGTCTAGGGTTTTTAGTGTGGATGAGTGTCTCGAAGGTGTCTAAGAGGACCTTTGGGTTATTTGAATTTTCTTTGATGCATGAATTCATGTTGAACCACTGGTGTGGAAAATATAGTCACGATAGGATATTATGGCCACTTTCTAGAATTGTGTATTGTTTGGGGATGTTCTATAAGGTCTGTCTCCATGCATTGTTTATATCAGTCGCAATGGTCATGTTCAGTGATGCCTTATGATGTCATGTGCTTGATTGACCATATAGGTGAATGTCGTGAAATCCAATGAGAGTCCCTGTTATATTGGGAGAATTTCTCCCTTGGAAAAAAATCAAAATATTCAATTTAGAGGAAGTTGAGTGTATGTGTTATTTACTTTATTGTTTCTCACCTAAAGAAACAAGGTGTGATGTGTGTGCATCTTCTTAGCCCTTGTTTCAATGAAATATCGGGATCAGGTAAAGTGAGTTTGGAATGTGTTATGTCTGGAAAACTTATCTGGGATTGAGTTGTATTTGTTGGTGGCACTGAAAGAATAATTCTCATTCAGTGGGTTTCCAAATACTAACTGCGAGGTCGAAGATGCTTCAATCATTCGAGATCCATCCATAGGTCTTGGAGAGAAGATGTCTTGTAGTTAGGGGAAATCACAGGGTCATTTAAACCCTCGTACAAAGTCATATCCTAAATATAAAATATAGAAAGAGTTTAAACCTCTGGTATCATCATCCTTCTTCTGTTGTTCATGTTTGGCAGAAATAGGTGGAGGGCCTTGTACCCATGTCATTCCCCCCCTTTGGTTTCCATTGAGTCTTTGGAGAATGGTTGGAAGTTTGGATAGACTAGTTTAGAACATGGTTTTAACTTGTTTAATAGTGAACATGACCCAGAAAACCATGTGAATAGAAGGATCCACACTGTTAGCGCATGGTTTCCCAAATCGCGCGGACTAACCACGTGACCTTCTCAACTCTTCAAATTTTGGGGTCTTTCTGTACTGGCCCTTGCTGGTTGGTTAAGATGGTTGGTTATTATGGTGGGGAGACCCACTATGAGTCTTATATAAGTTCTTTCATAAAGGTCCGATGGAAGTATACCCATTGTACTGGGGAGTCTGTTCAGGACTCCCCCTATTAGTGTCCTTATTTTGTCTCAGAAAAAAAAATATTGGTTGTCTCTTATGGTGGGGAGCATATTTGTGTCCCCCCGTACTAGTAACTTAGATTTATCCATGGTCCTGTCTTGGTGTAGATAGTATCGTTCGGAGCTATCTTGCTACTAACATCTTCCATGAGTAAACGTTGGGACAGGAGAGCGCTAAATGGTTTATTTAAAGTAAGGTAAGTGTAACCATGTTCAAAGTTGTTGTTCGTTTGGGTGAATTTCTTGAGTATTGTTCGGATTGTGTTTGAGGAGTTTTCATTTGGGATAAAGCCTGAATGTGCATTATGGTTTGAATAAAGTGGTGTATGTTTGGTTTGTGAAAGTATTCCTTCCATCATTGATCACTAAAGGTGTTTTGGCCTTTGGGAGAGAAACTTGCTAAGGGAGTACTTCTTGGTTTCTTAGTTGGGTTTGGTTGTTGCTTTGACCTTGTTGTGACTTTCTAGGGCAGAAATTTTTCATGGTGGGGAGAATAGTCACATAAATAGCTTATTTTAAATTTATTTTTATTTTTATTTCCATTAATTCTTTGTTTTTGGGGTTTCCAATGGTTTTATGGAGAATATGTGAGTTTTCATAAATTAGTCCAAACCGTGAGCCCAATTCCAGATTTAAAAATATATTTTGTTTCTTTTATAACATTTTAATTATTTAATATTCTTCTCTCATTCCAACTCCAAAATTTCCTCCCATGATATATTAACACAGAAATTAAAATTTGGAGCCTTTAGAAATCCATAACCAAGGTTTATTTTGGTTTTTATTTAAGTGATTGGGCCAACCCGGAAGCTCATATCCAGTTTTAAAAAGTAATATTATTTACTTAATAACTTATTCAATATTATGTATTTTTTGTCTATTCTAAGTCTCACCTGAGACCATTACACCCAGCCGTGCCCCCAACATCTTTTCCCCCTTTTTGGAGCTCTTAGGTATCACGATTTAGGGATAAACATCTTAAGGTTTCTAAAATCGGCCAGATTTGAGGAGGAAAGTTCATTCTTTCATAACTCTCTCAATTATTCCTATTTTACCTCCATTCCAGTTTATAAATTACGTCCTTATTCTTTTTCGAACAACTCCATAATTTTGGACGTTTTAATTTTTAGATACCGGTGTTTTGGGGAGATTCATTCAAGATCTTTCAAGTAAGTTAGTCCATTTCTTTCTTCATTCATTTTTCTTAGGGTTTCATTCAATGTGATTAGGGTTTCATCCCTTATACATGAAGTCCCAAATTTCCATAGGATAAGGTGTCAAACCTAAGGTTTATACTTGGGTTTTATTGGTCCAATTTTCTATTTCTAGGTTTGATCTACCCTTCTTGAGGTGCGGTAGTGGTGTGGTTGTGTTTTCGCACAATGGATTCAAGGGTTTCATTTGATTTGGTAGGCGATTCCAATGTTGATGAAATATTTTTGTATTAGTATGTTGTATTTATCATATTTTCAGGTTTATATCATATTATTATTTCTGCAAAAATTGGTTCTAATGATGTTTCTATTGCAATTGAATTTTAAATGCCAATTTGGTGTGAAATTGGGGGTTTTCCAAAGAAATGTTTTATTTTTTTTATTTGGGGATTCCCTATAAATAATTAGTTTTTTTTATTGACCTATAATAAGGATTAAATTACTGTTTATAATTTTTTTCCTCTTTTGTTATTTCTGAAAAATGGGTTTTAATTGTGTTAGTAAATAAAGTGATGTTTTGGTTCCACTTTTGTGTGAAAATGAAGGCTTTACAAAGTTATCACTTCTTGTTTAGCATGGGGATGATTTAAAATTGATTTTTTGTTTTAATTGAAATGTATTGGGATGAATTTACTGTTTTTGTAACTTACAAGTGTGAACATAGTGTACATGTGGGTTTCTTAAGGGGTTTTGTGTGCAAAACAACACGGGATTTTGAGAAATTGTTTTATTCAAATTCAAAGTGTTTTTTGTGTGTTTTAAGTGGTATAAAATGTGATAGATACTGTATTTGGTGTATGTGAACAGTAGTGGTTTTGTACATTAAAATGGATATGTATTAAATTCTAAAATATTTTGAGCAAAAAGGGGGAAGCCCGGGTGCCTAGGTGGGGCGGATGTGTACTAGTACGGCTAGTGAACCGGATGGGTTTTGTCCCTGTTTCACCTAGCATTTGGATAAGGACAAGTCTAACTAAATTATGTGGTTGATTATTAGAGACCAATAGGTTATGGGTATGTTCCATACTAGTGGCTCGTGCACGAGAATGGATTTTACTATGGTTACATTACACCGAGGTATGAGGTACATGGGGCCCGAGACTATCTAGTGCCTAGGGGTGTTCCCGATTTTGTTGCTCATTGGATTTGTGGTATTTTCCCTTGTATTTAGGTTTCATTAGAATTATATTGAATCATCTAACATGAATATTTAAATTTGTTAACATTTTGCAAGTTTTATCTTGAAAAATGTTTTCAATTTAAAGTTACAGTTCTTGGAATTCGTCGCTGTTTTTCATTTCATATTAAAATTGATTTCTTTTTCAGCTTATATTGCATGAACCTTGGAATAATTGGGTGGTATCCTATTGGGATTAGTCTCACACCATACTTACACCCCTTGGGTGTAAGTATAATTTATTATTTTTGACTCAGGTAAAGGAAAGGCCAAGGGTGATGGCGGTTCTGGGTGTTAGTCCCCATCGCTGGGGCAGAGTTGTGGAGAAGACTTGCGGGTGATGAACACCCTATCATGTGGAGTCCTTGGGGATGTCTTTATATTGTCATGTTTTATATTTGGACCTATTTTATTGTATTTAATCCAATTTATTCAGTTCTGGTTTTTTTATTAAGACTTGTTTGGCTATAAATTTCAGAATTTATATTATGGATTGTTTTTAAGGTTTTATGCTTACATATTCGGGTAAATTGTTCCTAAACAAAGATAAATGATACTCGGGAACTTATGTAAGCCCTTGGGGATAGGGAAAGCCCTTCAGGCCTTGTCACAGGCTGGGTTTGGTGCCATTTTTGGCGGTGACCAGATTCAGTTCGTGACAATAATAGTCTTAGGAGCGAGGCTTGACTACTATGATGGTTTGGGGAGTGAACCCATTCTACTATGATAGTCTTGGGAGTGAAACATGATGACTATGATGGTTTAAGGAGTAAACTAATTCCACTATTATAGATTGTAAATTATCCTTGACTACTAAGGAAAGGATTTTCTACACACTTATGCATGTCACAATTTCATTTGTTATTCCAATGTTATTCTCTCATGTCATAAGTTACATTATGAATCATATCTATTGAACTTCAAAGATTTATTCCATGACTCAAAATTTTTATATATGATAACCATGGTATATTTTGAAAATGTTAATTTCATGTTCTTATGCCCATACGCTCATGTTAGGCTTATATTATCATTGATATCTCTTTTGTTTAACATTATTAATAATCTAAGACAACCCTTTTATTATATTTAATTTCCATAGGTTATGAAGAAAGGTTTTAATTAGGGTATGTCTAATAAGAGTGTTCAATTTAAAAAAATAAATATGATATATATTTTTATGAACCAGAAATTTATTTTTCAAAGATATGTAGGATTTTTTCCTAATTTTATAAAATTATAAACCTAAAGGATCATTCAGTATGAAAGTTATAGAATATTTCATTTTATATTATAAGTTTTTGATGGTTGAAATTAGGCCACATTTATTGGTATAAAGAAAAAAATCAAGGATTTGGTTTTTATAACTAAATTTAGGAGTGTAGGTTTGGGGCTGTTACAGTTGGTTCCAGAGGTCAGTTTAGAAAACTTCTGAGATTCTGATGTTTTAATGAGTAGTTATCTTAAGAGTTATACATTCCATCATGGGTATATAATTTTTAGGTTGACTATAAGGTCAAATTCTTAGATTTTTTTTGAGGTTTTAAGTGATTGAATTTTAAGGAGGATAATGATATTTTGGGATAGGTATATGTAACCCTTTATGTTTAACCTGAAGTGTTATTTATGGAAGAAGTCCTTTAATTTTGGTGGAAATATGTTTAAAGGTATTAGTATCCTTTAAGGATTATAAGATCTCTTATTTAGAGGTAATTATGGTTTATTACACTATTGAGGATGTTCAACATATTTTGAGAGTTTTATTGGAATTATATTAATATAATTTTAGTAAAAGGAAAAACTACAGGTAGAGTGGAAACATGTCGCATTCGAAATATCCACAAGACTTGAACCCACAACCGAAGGGAGGCAAGGGTGAATTTTCTAACACTAGCCTACATGATGTTTTGGTTTGTATGAAATTATTTTAATTTATTTAAAATATCTATAATATAATAGTTATTTTCATTTTTGGAAGATGTGTTTTATCATATAGATAACCATGGGATTGGAAATTGATTTGGTGTTGACTGATTATTGTTATTTCAGAATCCATTCACTATTTTGGTAACCTTATATGATTAAGGTAAAAAAGAATATTATGGAATTTTATTCAAGGAATAAATGTTGGATAGTATTTTGGAGTCGTATATGATTTTATTGTGGAGTTATCGTGATTTAGGTTATTTATGGAAATAGTTTGCATATTTTGGAGATTATATGTTTAGGGCGTGTACATTTTGGGTGATAAATACTAAATTTACCTTGGAAGATGATACGATCAAATCATTATGATTTTTTGGAATCAAAATTATTATATAAAAAAATTAGTAATTTTATGGATAGTTTTTTTTGGAATTATCTATGTTAAACTTTGGGTATTTCTATTGAATTTTAGATATTAATGTATTTTTTCTCATATAAAGGTCTGTTATTTTTGGGAATTGTCTTATCATGTGGTAATTTTTTTTTGGTTTTTCTAATACTTAAAAATATTAGTAATATATTTTTATTCTTTTTGGGATTATGACGTACATTATAAGTTGATTTTAGTGCTTCAAACATGAAAAAATAATCTTCAATATTCATCATTTAGAGAAAAATATGAAATTTTAGTGGAAATCAATTAAAGGATGAACATCTATAGGTCATGTAAGTATGGTTTCACATGTTATTAGACTATGAAGTAATGTAATTCCTAAAATATTGGAAATAATATCTTGAAATAAAAATATTACTAGTTTACTTTTATTTATAATAAATCAATGGATTTTTAACCCATCATAGAATTTTGATTTTGTGATGGTTATGTTTCTCAAGATCATGTTCTCTATCACTCTCTATCAGCCCTTGGGAATTATTTTTCTCTCCCATATCCATGTTTTCACTTCCCAACAATGTTTTAGTATAGGAAAACTATCATGTTTTATTTCATATTACCTTTTTACTTTTTATCCTCTCTTTTCAGATGAAAATTTTATTGACCCTTTTTTATGATGTGGGATTTCAACAAAGGTGTTTTAAAAGGGAAAACCCCAGTTATCAAGAAAAATTTGAAATTTTAAGGATATAATTTATTAAAGTGCTTGGAATGTAACACCATGAGATTTTAAAATAACACTATGTTTGATATCTTATGTTGCACACAATGTCTTTCCTAAACAAACCCAAAAATATTGTATCACTATTATAAACTTTCCGTTAAATTGGAATGTATGAATAATATTAACTAAATTATGAAATATATATATATAAATGTCCTAATCAATATGAATTCATTGATTAATTCTTATGAAATTCGTACACAATTTTCATCAATGCTATTTTATGCTATAGAAAAACATTTTCATCAAAAAAGGGTTTCCTTTCTTTTTATAAGTGAATAATATAATGATTTTTTGTAAATTATATATATTTTGTTTTATAATAATATTATCATTTTTTAAATAATCATAAAAAAAATTCATAGGGTGAAATTTTCTGATTTTTTTGAAAATATTGATTTTCTAGTGACCTATGAAAAATACCAATTTGTTTTCAAAAATTATATTTTTATTTCAACCATTTGTGAAGTTCCATTTTATTTTAAAATTATTTCAAAGAAAAAATGGTTCTAATATGTTATGAATAATTTATTCTGGTTAAATAGAATCAACTTTATAATTTAATGTGGTATAAAAACATTTTTATACATAAATAGGCATTTTTAAGCTAAAAGAATATTTTTCTCTAAAAAATACTTTTATTCGTGATTTGCATGGTTATTTTAAAATTAATTTATGTCACTTATAGGAATTTAATTTCATGATTTAGAATTTATTTTTTGATTAATTAATCCAAATTTATCATCGAATGTTTTTTTTACATGTTTCTGAAGTAAATAAATTTTTAGTGAATAGTAAAATATATATAATTTTTATTAAATATAACATCTTTTACATTAACGCCAAGATGTAGAAATAATATAACAAATTATGAAACTTTTGTAACATATTAATTATTATAATATAATACAAATATCATTCATAGATAATTTAAAACACATAGATTAATATTTAAATATGAATTTTTTTTAGTGCTGACGTAGAGCCTGTGTAGCGTGGGAAAAGTCATATTTTGTAACTTAAAAATAATAATTGTGATGATATAAGTTTTTTATTGAATTTTACAATAAATATTATGGATTATTGATTTTTTTATATTTATACGTCAATTGTATTTTTATATTACAAGTGTTTTATCAATATTCTTGTGGAATGCACACTCAAGGACAAAAAAGTCAAAATAACCGAATAAATGTGTTTTCAAGAAATAGATATGAGTTAAAATAAATTTTTAGTTAATATATATGGATATTTTAGTAATAATAAACTTAGTATATTGATATAAATTTATTTATAGTTTTTATAAATTATATATCTACCTTATATGATTGTACAGTTCTAATACAATATTAATTTAATTAAAAAGAAAATAAAATAAATTATATTAAAAATATTAAAAGTAACATAATTTGAGATAATTTAGGTGATAAAAAAATTATATATAATACCATCACATTTTAAGGATATAATAAAATATATTTTTTCGAATTTCACTTGTTGTATTTATTTTTTTAAAGTCAAAGTAATAAATAGTATCAAAATTAACACTAATGATATTATATGGTATTAATATTTTATTAAATTATTAATAAATTATAAAAGACTAAACAATTAAAAAGGGAATAATATAAGGTCTAAAATTTCATACTATATGTATTTATATCCCATTTTGAAACATTTGGATTTAGAATAGTCTTATTATATTTTAATCTTTTCAGAAGTTCCAAAAGTTTCCTTCACTTAAATTATAAAATGGCACCTCATCCCTCACTTCCTTACACCACTTTGAGAACATTAGATAAAAGAATTCCTAAACATTAATATTATAAAAATACTTATCCAATTTATATAGATTTATACCCTTCCAAAACAACAAATCTAAATCCCTTAAGAAGAGATCTAAAAGAAATCTATTGAAGAAGAGGTAATCATCTTTACCAACTCTTTCGAGTTTATTTCTTCTTATACTTCATATTCATGTGTTTTTTCCAAAATAAATTAATAATTAAATTATCATAAGTATACTAATATGTTGTTATTATTATGATAAAAACACATTACATCCCATTTATATCCTATGAAAAGTGAAAATATCACTCGTGTGTACGTATGACTTACCATCACCATGTAGTAGTGTAATTAATTTTTCATCGCCAATTTACTTGGATGGTTAGAAATATAGAACTAATAAATATATATGATATACATGACATAATAATGATTCTTTACATTTTAATTATTCTTTAACACACTTTCATTCATTTTATTAAAAAAATGAAATCAACATTTATTTGTATGTACGACCTACTGTCTCTATGAATAGTGTAATTCATTTTTCTATATCTATTTTTGTGGATGAATATAAATAATTATAATTAATATATATGTTATATTTAAGCCATTAATAATATTCAAGATAATATAGAAATATATCCTATGAAAATTTACCAGAACCTACATGACAAAATATTCATGGGAAAATGAAATAGTTAACACCTAAAATAAGGGTGATAAAGAAATATTATTAAAAAATGGGTGATAAAATGATATAATATGACTATATATGATATTATTAATATTAATATGGTTTTTTAATAAATTAATAACATTTTTAAAACCATTATATAGTAGGTAAATAATTTCCAATTAAATAGAAGCATGAGTTAAGAGATTCTCATCTCACTTTTATTTCCACGAGACACATGCCACAATCATTGCATGTTTCTTTTGTGTTGTTTAGGTAATTCACATGAATGAATTTTCTTATCATTATCATTATAATTATGGGACATAAATTTCCATTTATATTTATTATTTTCAAGATACTTATGATCAAGAGTTACAAAATTAGTAAAGGTTTATTTCAAAATCTCATCATTATTCTGGATTAATTATGTTTATGTCTCCCCTAAGGAATAATTCTCTTACATGTCCATGTTTTATAATAATGTTTTAATAATTCTTTTTATTCTCATAAATTTTTAAAAATTCATTTGTAGACATTTTTTACTTTTACTAGATGTTTTAAAATAGATTTTCCATGTTCAAAATGATGTACTTTTTGTCATTTCTGAAAAAAATATGGAAGGAATGTTTTTTTAACATATAAAACATGAGTGGATTTTCCTACCATAATAAAATCTCAATTATTCTAATATTATTATATATTTTTGTAGGTTTATTTTCAAATAATTTTTTTTCATTTATAAGTTAAATATTTTTAAAAAGATAAATGATTTTAAGATAGAAAAGTTGTTTACCTAAATAATTATTCAAAATGATCTCTCAAAATAATTTTCCTTCCAAGATAACATTATATTATGTTACTTAAGTATTATTGGGGAAATTATCTACTAATTCCATCATTATGCATTATATAGATGGTTTTTCTTTATGATGGCATGATTTTTATGAAACCTTTTACCTTTTCACATGTTATACTATAATGAAGATCCCTTTTTTCATGAGTTCTGAAATGATAAACGGTTTTTGATTATGTGGAACACATATGTATGGTTTTCATTATGTTATAGGAGTGACCTATATCTACCTCTAATGAATTGGGTAAAGATTTATATCTCATAAGTTAGATAGAACTTGAATGGGGTGTGAACCCTATTCATTAAGGGACCTTGTCCACCATTCTAATAATGAGAGTGAAACATGACTAAAGAGATGGTTTTGGGAGTTTAACCATTCCACTATGATATCCATGAGAGTGATCCTTGACTACTATAATTATTTTAGGAGTGAAACCATTCTTCTATGAATGTCTAGTAAAAGATCCTTAACTACTAAGGAAATGATTTTCTATGCTTATGTGTATATCAAAATTCCCAGTCTTATGCCAATGTTATTCTCTCATAGATCATGTTAATTTATGATTAATATATTATTAAATTACAAGACTTATTACATGACAAAATATTTTGATAGGTGATATATATGGTATAATTTTCAAAGGTTAAGTTCATGTTATTATGCCCTTTTTCTCATATTATTCTTATATAATCCTTGATATCTCTTTTGATTAACCTTTCTGAGCATCTAAGATCACCATTTTCTTATGTTTACTTTACCCATGTTAAGAATAATTATTTTTATTAGGGTATTTTTATGAAGGGTTCTATACATGAAGAAATTATGGGAGATGACATATATTTTTATGATCTATTTTTTTTATTTTTCAAAGATATATATGATTTTTTTCTAATTATCTAAAACTCAAAAACTAAGAGATCCTTTAGTATTGTACTGATCCAATATTTCAATTTATTATTTATGTTTTGGATGATTGATATTGGGTCACATTTATGATTATAAAAGAAAGAAATATAAGTATTATGTTTTTGTCATCAAATACGATAGCAAAGGTTTTGGGATATTACAAAGAAGGTTTTGAAATTTGTGGTGAAAGGAAACTTGGGCCCCAGGTATATTAGTCCCTTTGAAATTCTTGATCATATTGGTAAAGGGTCTTTTCAATTGGTTCTTCCACCAAATGTATCTCAATTTCACAATGTGTTCCATGTATCACCTATGAATAAGTACTTACATAATCCTTCATATATAAAACATTTAGAGGTCATACCACTAGAACATGATCTTTAATATGATGAAAAACCATTAAAGATTATGGATCACATAGAGAAAGTTCTATAAAACTATATCACTAGCCTGGTCAAGTTTTTGTGTCAAAACCAACAATTTGGAGAAGATATGTGGGAACCTTAAGATATGATGGGGCAAAAGTATCCTCATTTTCTTGTATCAGATTGAAAATTTTCATGATCAAAATAAATTTTATGGGGGGTAAAATGTAACTATCTTGGTTTTTATAGAATATATATTTTTTAAATAATTTAAAATCTCTGATATCTTGCATTACATGGAACATAGGGATTTACGAAACCATGATATACTATTAATATTATTGTATAAACTTTTCCATTATAACCTAATCATTAAATTTTGTGATATGAATTGGAATAACCAAAATTTTAAAATTATTATTAATGGTTTTATATAAATAAAATATATATATAGATATAATTAATTATTTTTTAGTAAAGTCTTTATAAGTTTTGAAAATAATATTTTCTAAAATAATGTTTTCATTAATTTTTGTGAAAAAATAATAAAATTAATTTTTGAAAGTTTTAGAAACTTTATTTGAAAAAATTAACTTCATTTTTGGAATAAACATTTAAAAAATATCTTAGGCTGAATTTTTTAGAATTTTTAGAAAATATTATTTTTTTATTGAAAAATACCTTTTCATTTAAAGAATTTAAAAAGTTCTGTCATGTTTAGAAAAATTTTAAAATTAAAATTAGTAAATTATATATTTATTAATCCAATTAATTTAATTTTAATCAATTTTATATTTAATTTTGATATGAGAACATTATATACTTATGAATATTTTCTCTTTGAAAAACCAACTTTTCATCGCGTCTCCATGTTTAATATTGAAATAAAAAATTTAATTATGTGAATTAAAATTGAAAAAATATATTCCATATTTTGAATACAAATAATTTGTATTATATAATTATTTCAACATAATTTTTGGTCGAAATGAATATTATAAATAGTAAAAATTAATAATTGAGGTAAAGGTTAAAACAGGTTTTCCAAAAAGGTTAAACCAAATTGATAAGGGTTTAAATGACCAATAAACTTGTACAATTCCTATTATATGGTCATATTTATACCTTATCTAATATAATGTTTTATAATTAACCATTCTTTTTCCTAGGGTCATGTTTAAAATGTGGGTACTCCTTTTTCTTTTACAAAATTCCTAGTGTATCATCTCCCCCACTTATAAAAGGGAACCTCCTCTCCTCCCCTCTTCACACTTACAAAACCATTTGGTTCAGCCAATACATGAAAAAAATATATTCCTTAATTACATTACCACATGTTAAGGGACTTATTTTATTATTAAACTATCCCATGAAGGATTTCGGTGTAAACCTAGAGGGGTTCTCTGAAGAAGAGTTATAGTCCATAACAATTTGTTTTCTTTTTTATTTATTCATATAACCCCTTAAAATATTATATAAAAATGAAGACATAATAAAATAATTATATTAAATATACTTATATGTTATTATGTTAATAAAATGAACTAAATATATGTCCTTTTCTATCAAGTGGGAAATGAAACTGTCGATAATCTGTACGATGAACTACCAACCCACGAACTGATGTAATTAATTTTCCATCACTGCCTCTCACGGATGGATATAATGTTGAATTTAACATATTTATATGATATTTTTTATATAATTATATTTTTTTAATTATAATATCACATATTCCATCTTAATTTACCTTCTGTGGGAATAGGATAACATCGTACGTGTGTATGGTGAACTACAGCCTCGAGAAGTGATGGGATTCGTTTTTTCAATATGCTTTACATGGAAGGTAATATGGATAGATTAAAATAATATATTTAATATATATGAATTAAAAAAGTCATTTTTAAATTTGATATATTATTTACATTAATTTTTTCTTTCCATTAAGAAAATTGAAATAAATTTCATGCGTACGTACGACCTACTGTCTCTGTGAATAGTGTAGTTCATTTTCAATATCTAATTACAGATTAATATAAATTAATATTTTATGAATATATATTATATTTATATAATGGATAAAATTATAGAGATAATTTAACCAAAATAAAATTTAATGGCTGAAAATTCCAAATCAATACATATATGAAAAACAAAGCAGTAATTACCCACAATGTGATTTTACCAAGAAAATATTAATAAAATGTTAATGAAATTTCATAAGTAAATAATATATTATATGATATATATAATTATGGTTATTTAATAAATTTATAATAAAAATAAATTTATTATATAGGATGTTCGAACGTGTATTAGGGAATTTGAGTCTTAATGTAAGGGATTTCTAGTCTCACTTTTATTTCTGAGAGACTTATGCCAAATTCACCACTTGTTTTTTTATGGTGTATATACTTCCAATTTAAAATGATATATAATTAATATAATTATTTTCATGATATATAAAGTTAAATTTTATGATATTATTTAATGGGGATTATGATTGAAAATATTACCAAAATGGTAAGGGATTTTCATTTCACTTTTATTTCCATGGGAGACATTCCATATTCAGCACTTGTTTATTTTGTGTTGTGTATATACTTACCATAAAAATACTTTATGATTCTTATCATGAAAATAATGTGAAATAAATATCTATATAGGTTTTTGTATTTCATGGGTCTTACAGTTAAAAAGTTACAAAAGTGGTAAACATTTTATGTTACAATCTCATTATTTACTAGGATTTTTTATTATTAAGATTAAAATAATGAAATATTATGATATATATATCAAAAAATAATTTATTATCTTATCTTATATTTATTTCTAGATAACACATGGTTTCCATTAATTTTTCATTATTAATTTATTAAATAGACCAAAGTAATATTTTTAAGATAGAACACCTTTATTTCTCTCTTCAGTCAAAAATCAATTTTCTTCCATCTATATATTTTATAAAAAGGTTTTTAAGAAATTATTTGTTATTATAAAATAATTTTTTAATATAATTTTAAACTTTTTTTAAAAAAATAATTTTTTTAATAAATCTTCTTTCCATTTTCAGAATGACGTACTTTTTGACTTTTTACCAAATTGTGAAGGAAAGGTTTTCTTTTAACTAGTATGACTTAAACTGAATTTCCTTTCATCATGATCATTTTTTATTATAAGATTAATATATAATTTTTCAAATTTATTTTCAAAGAAAAGTGTTTCAAAAATATTTTATTAATTTCTATTTTTAAAATGGTTATTTTAAACGAAATGTTATTTTCCCCAATAAATATTCCATGTGATTTTATTTTCAAAATAATTTTCCATCTAAGATGACATCCTTTGATGGTACTTAAGATTTAATGGAAATATGATCCAATGATACCATTTTTATTATTTATATTAATGGTTTATTTTTATGATGAAAATATATTTATAAAATCCATTCCTTTTTTGTGGTTTATGCTTTGATGAAATGATGATATTTTTGTGAAAACTATTTCTTTCATGTTTTTTGTTTTGATAAAATGTTTATAAAACCCTTTTCTTTTCATGGGTTATATTATGAGAAATGTTTTATAATCTTATGACTCATATATGTATTATTTTCATTATGTGGACGGTGGGACCTATATCTCCCTCTAATTAATTGGGTAAAAATTGATATCTTATGTGATAAATAGGACTGGAATGGGGGAGTGGACCTAGTTTAGTAAGGGAATTTGTCCAATATGGTAGTATTGGTAGTGAACCTTAAATACTATGATGGTTTTAGTATTTAACTCATTCCACTATGATAGTTTTGGTAATTATCCTTGACTACTATGTAACTTATTTTCTATGATTATGTGTATACCAAAAATCATTGACTTATTACAATGTTAATCTCTTATAGATCATGTAATTTAGTTCTATTATTATTAATATATTATGAGCTACTAATATTTAGTTCAAGACTCATATTTATGATCTATGATTTTTAGGGTACGGTTTTTCAAATTTTATTCTCTTGTTATCAATCCCTTATACTCATGTTAAGTTGATATCACCCTTGTTTACCCTTACTGAACATCTGAGCTCACCCTTCATTATGGTTCTTTTCCCCATGTTATGAAGAAAGGTATTATGTATGATATGTATAAGAAATTTTATATTTATGAATAACTTTGTGGGAGAAGATTTAGTTCACATATGAGATCACCCTTTATTATGCTTATTTTCCCATTATTATGTTTCTGGCAGAGATCATTATGTTATTTAATGAATATCAATCTATTAAGATGTAATATATATGAATGATAATCTTGGGTCTTTATTATAGAACCTTGTATCTATGATCTAAGAAATTCACTGGCTAATCCTTGTAAGAATGATCATTCTCTAATGGTACCACCTCTGGATTCAGTATATGTGAGGGGTTTGGTTGTACTTCTTAAAGAAGGATACATGAAACACATCATATACTTGAGATAGGTTTGGTAGTAGTGCTAGTCAATATTCCATTGTTCAAATGAGATCAAGGAACTCAAAGGGCCCAATGTATCTAGGACTAATATTTCCCTTCTTCCCAAAACTCAAAACCTTCTTCCAGGATGATATATAAAGATACACTTTACATCCGACCACAAACACTGGGATTCATCGACAGTTGTCTTCATATATTTTCTATTTAATTTGTGTGAATTTCATATGATGTTGAATGGTTTAATCATTTTTATATAATTTATTATATAAGATAAGGTCCCATTATATTCTTCTCTCTAACTTTGTCTCATCATGTTGGAGTCTGACAACTCTTCCCATACAGAGCCTCATAAGGTGCCATTTTGTTTATATAATAAAAACTATTGTTATATAAGAACTTAACTAGGGGAAGGTGTTGATTCTATAATCCTTAGAAATCGATTTGATATGATCTTATTAAATGATCAAGATATTTAATAGTTATTTTGAACTAAAAATCCATTTCAGGGTGATGAGTAATGCTGAAGCTTGGCTCTATATCCAATTCTTGTTAAAGGATACTCCATAACCTCAAGGTAAACATCATAACTTGATCAGATACAATATAGAGTGGAACTCCATGTTTTCCTACAACTTATCTTATATATATATATATATATTTGTGAGTTGGATGGGATATAAATATTCCTTGATATAAAATAAATGAGCTAACTTGGAAAGACAATCAATTACCACCTAGATGGATTTATTACCTTTAGGTTCCCTAGGGATTCCTATGACAAAATCTATAGATATGTTTTCCCATTTACATATTATTATAGGAAATGATCATATCATACCCTTATACTTTTATCATTCATCCATGAATTTTTTTTCATACCAAGAATCTTGATATAAAATCTATAATCTCCCTTTTCATGTTATCTCACCAGATTTTTTTCATCAAATCACAATACATCTTAGTGATTCCTAGATGAATAGATAAATACGAGTTTTTCACATCATCCAGAAGTTCCCTTTTAAATTATAGTTTTTATGGGACACATATCCAGGTTACAAACCTTATAACTCCATCTTTATCAAAGTTAAACTCTATAATATTCACTACCATTTTCTGTAGCAGCTCGTCATCCTTCAAAGCCTCCTTGAACCTCTCTAGAATAAATATTTGAGTAGTTATTTGTGAATTCTAGTATTAATAATCTTTTATTATTACCATATACATCATTTTTATTTCCAAGAATATTTGATCCCATTTAATCAACATCATGGTTAGAGTTGTGGGATCTTTTCTACTCAGAGCATCTACCAATTTGTTCACCATTTAAGGATGGTAATTGATTGAAAAATAATAATACTTGAACTTATATTACCACATTAATTAGTAGATATTATTCTTCTTTCATATGAATATATACTTGAGAACAAGTTTAGTATTTAACCTCTTTATCAACTCCATAAATATTTCTTTGTATTCTTCAGTATAGAAAAAATAAATTCCTTTCCGAGTTAGCTTGGTTATAGGGATTGAATATCCTGAGATGTTCATCAAAAATCGATGATAATACCCATAAAAACCAAAGAAACTTTGGATTTTTATAAAACAATGTTTGTATTTTCCATACATTAATTTCTATAGTATTTAAAGGATCCATAAATATCCCTTTTCGGGTGATAACATGATCATAGAAAGTTACTTCCTCTGACCAAAACACACATTTACTACACATTGCATATAACTTTTCCTTATGCAATGTCATTAGTATAGTATTTAAATAACCTACCTATTCCTCCTTACTTTTGGAGTAGATAATAATATCATTTATAAATACTAAAAAAATTCAAGGTAATCCCTAAATATCATATTCATTAATTCTACCAGGATTTATAGATCATTAGTAAGTCCAAATGGAATTAATATGAACTCATACTTCCCATACCTTGTATGAAATAAAATATTGGGGATATCATACTCCTTCACCTTTACTTGATAATATCTTAATCAAAGATCCACCTAAGAGAATTATTGTTCTCCACATAACTGATCAAAAAAATCATCAACACCCATTGGAGGATACTTGTTATTTAATGTGATCTTATTGAGCTCTTGATAATCAGTGTTAAGGTGTGTTGACCCATCCTTATTCTTGAAGTAGAGGGTTGATTCACCCTATAGTGAAGTACTTGGGGATATAAATCCCTTATCAATATTCTCATGTGATTTTTTCTTTATCTCATCATGTTTAACAATAGAGATTATATATGGAGTCTTGAATATTGGAAAAGATCTTGGTATGAGCAAGATTAATAAATCAACCTCAGGACTATGTGGAAGATCATGAAATTCTTCCTTAAACGCATAAATTAATTATCATACAATGGGAATGTCATCAAGAATTATATTTTTTTTACTCTCAATCATTTAGGATGGATAAGTTTTCTCCCAAAAAAATAATATATATTCTAGAGATGTTGGTACTAAATAATATTCCTTCTCCTCATAGAACCTGTAGATAATTAACGAGAGATTTTTTATACAGATTTTGATTTACTTCTCTCGAGAATTTATGTTGGAAATATACAAGGAAATACTATCCATACAAAGAATTACATAAAATTCCATTAAAGAGATTATGATAAGGTTTTTTTGGTAAATTTATTCCATAAATTTGGATATGGAATGAGGTATATCATTGGAATAAAATAATTTTTACCTTTGTTGTCTTCAATGATAACTTGATTTATGAGTTTTGAGGTGGTTTTTGAATAGTTCTATTAAAATTTTATGATATCAAATAATTCATAGAACCAAAATCAAATAATACATTTTTTATCCTTGAATTAATAACTAGCATACCTTTCACCACTTCATTATTGGGATCCACTTAAGTAGTTGTGATATCATATACTCATCCATTCTCTCTAATCCTTGGATGTTTTTTCATTAGTTGTCATAGAAAACCCTTATCCTAGGGAATTTATTAACATAGTGTCCCTAATCTTTGTAGTTTAAAAATTTTATGATATGATGAGGGTTGAATGGAGAATTATTTCTTCCATCACATTGGTGGGTTTCCCTCATTGCTAATCACTTTCTAGGTTCCCTTCCTTCCTGCACCTAAATCATTTCATTTTCTCCTTTATGTAATTTCTAATATTATTCTTCACATATTTTTTACCAATGGAATGTTAGACTTTCTTTCTACCATTATATTTATCCATAAAACCACTAGAATTAATATACATTATTTACTTACTATATCCAAACCCATGAGGCCCTTGTGATTCACTGATAGCCATTTTATCATTGAGGTAAAATTGGGCAATTTAACCACAACCATCAAAGTCCTTAATGTATAAGTATCTTCTTAGAATAATCTTTATCCCACAAAAGAAGTGGTTAGATTTACTTTTGGTGGTAATGAAAAATTCATAGGTGTATCATGCAAGGATTTTGATGTTTGATTGATATTCCCCAATGTATTCATTATATTTTTTTCTTGAGTCTAAGTAATCTCCTCTCTGTTTTTATTTTAAGAGTGTGAGAAAAATAGTTTTAAAAAAACATTTTGCATATTTCATTCCACTATAATGCTTTGATATCTGCCTCAGGCTTTTTATTTTATACCACTATCCACCATTGAATAAATTCTACTTATATATAATAAATATCCAACCCAACCTTCTTTTTCTATAAGAATTGAAGGATATATAATATCATTTCAATGGAGTTGATCCAATTCTCAGTTAGTAATGGATCAGAAGATCCACTTAAATTTAAAGACCTTTTTCACATAAAGGTATGAGTATAAAAATTCTATTTCTTAAGGGGATTTAGGTGTTACTAATAATTATGGTTTCTATTAAAAACATGAGTAAATTGAGAATGTATTGTCACAAATTTCATTATTCAAACTTCTATCAGGTTTTGAATCTCATTTAGGAAGCCATCACATTTTCCCTTACATTGATTGTTGACTAAGTTCGTCCTATTTCCATACATTGACTAGAAACAAAGGAAAAATTAGGGGTGATAATTTATTAACTATTAAATATATCAACAAGAATCCTTGAATATTAAAGGGATAACTCATAAATGACATATATACTTTAACCTATGAATTTCTATGTTTTACTTTATGTTATCCATGATCTATTTCCTAACATAAGATATTTTGGGAAATTTTATTCCCTTAATAATGGATCATACTAACCTTTTTAATTTAACAAATCCTATCCCCCAATAGTTTCAAAGTTGGTTTGCATCAAGGCCTATTTCCTTTCACTAGGTGACAATAGAGTCCAGCTGAGTATGGACTTTTCAGGGTTATTACCCCTAAGTAAAACTATTCCAGATCCAATTCTAGTTTTTGTATTCTAATAGGGATGTATTTTATTGTAAACTACATAATATATACTTTACAAAAATATATGGATGTTTTCCTTTGATTAAACTTATCCCTAAGTCTTTCAATATATTTTTCTAATCCCAATCCCCAAAAATAATTATACTTTCCTCATATACAAACTATGACTACCCATATTTTATTAAATCTTAATTTATGATTTATTACATAAATATACACATAATAAAACCCCTAAATAATTATAGGAGTAGTTTCTTCTAAAAATTAGGTACATATAATATTAACTAGAAACAAGGGTACAACATCATTTTGTTTAAAACTTTTAAATATTCCCTTATATTTTTTGGATCTTCTAAAAGCGCATGGGATAACCTGTGGAAGTACATAAGATAGTGGTGAGATTTAATTATAAGTAATAGAAAAAAAACAAATAATAGAATAATTTAAATAAGTTCATGTGATCCAAGAGTAATATAAAGTTAACTTAAGAGGGGTGAGAATCATAATTCTTGAATAATGTGGCATGATATAACATGATAGAATAATGGTAACATGAGAATGTATAAAGAAAATAAAACATGACATAAGCATAATTCAAGGATAAACACCTAGAAAACATAACATAATGTATGTAGGATAACCTATCATTAACCATAAATGGAATATAATTTGAAAAAAACATTACCAAATGCATTGGAGGGATATAAAATTTTGGACCCACCCATCAAATTCATATCATATACATGCATAAGTGTACCACATAGATCATAAAACACAAGGATGAATTTTATCAATTTTAACCCTGAGATTAAATATTCAGGGTTATATACATGTAAATACCCAATAAATTAATTATAGGTATGACTATGTGAATACCCTTGAGTGGAAATAGAGATGATTATTCACTACACAAATGTTCGTCATGGAAAATCACATGATAATTTTGGCAGCATAATGAGTGTACATAAAGGTTTATAGAAGGAGAGAACACTGAGAAAGGGGTCTATATTTAATTGATAATCATAAGGATTGTATGATGGATCTATAAAAAAATATTCATACATGATAAATTTAAAATAAAAAGGGATAATATAAAGGATGTTCTTGAATATAGAGGAGAAGGTGAGGATCCCTTACATTGAGGGGATGCTTTAAAAAGCATGGAAGGAGATTATTGGGAGATTGTGGAACCTTGGAAGGGATATAGAGAGGTAAGGGAAAAATCATGATCAAAGGATTTTAGAGAATATCAATGGTAGTTTGGGACTGTTTATATTGAAAAATAGAGGAGAATTTATTATTAATTTCTGAACTTAGGTTTTGAAATCTATATGATAATGTAATCAAAACTACAAACCATAGACTGTTTTTTCCCATTGTTTCTGCCATAGAGGAGTTATTTAAATATTTTATAAGGATAATGAATGAAATAATTAAAATAATACCTTTGGTGATGTGTAAGTGAGTCACATTTATAAAAATATTATTTTAAAACCTTAAAATATAATATTGGTTTTGGAGGATTTATTAAGGATTTTTAAAATTAATAAAATAACCTCAAAAACACATAATATTAAATGGTAAACAAAATATTTTTCAAGGATAATCTTTTTAGAATTTATTACATCAATTTTTTTACTTTTATGATTTCATAATACATACTGTATAATTATACCATCTTCGATTTTGACCTAAAAATTCGGTTGTCTCTGAAAATTATGAAAAAATCACTGTTGGATAATTTTGACATAATGATTTAAAAAAAATATATTTATTTTATAAAAATAATTCTCCATGTATGAGAATATAATCTTTTAAATAAAAATAATCATTAATGAAAAATATTAGTTTTTTTATAATAATAGTTTTCTAACCCTTATAATTTTTTTTATTCCTAAAATTATATTATCATATATATTTAATAAATACTTTTTAATACTTTTTTATTAAAATATAATTTATTTGAAATATTATTTAATTCATTAAAATGTAGTGTGTTTATTGAAACTATATACTTCCCAAAAATACAATCTGTGTTTCGTCATATCAAAATATAATTTTTATCAAAATTATTTTTTAATCAATTAAAGTAATAAAAGATAAATATAATCATTGTATTATTAAAAATAAAAATATAAACATTCATACTGTTAGATTCAAGATACACAACCATTTTAGCACCAGTTAATTCCTTAAGGGTAAGGTGTGTGGTGATAGGATTCTCAGGGGTGGTTCAGTAAATGTGGTTTGAGGTATGATCTCGATGAGATCGAACGTTTCCCATAAATTGTTTCTCACATGATTTGGTTATTTAATCTTAACTTATGATTGGTAGGATAAAAATACCAATGATTCTATCTCCCCTGGAAACTCTGATTGATGGGCTTCATAGGGTATGATCCTACTGGTCTATTTTATTGCTTCCTTTGTCTATTTCAATTGGATTTATCATAACCCTTAATATAAACTATCCATAATTATCACTATATAAATTCTATAATATCCAAGATTATGAAGTATAAAAATATTTTAAATATGACATGATATAACTTCTAACAGTCTAAGATAACCAAAGTAGTTCATGTTTTTTCTATAACTACATTACTTAATAAGTAATTTATTCATTTAAGAAAGAAATTTAATTTGTAAAACATTGGGTCATCATAGGTAATACCATGGTATTAAATTTTCTAACACCTATAATTCTGAAACCAATGTCCCAAAATAATAAAAAAATTCTACCACATTTATTATAAAGACCCACAAAACCCCTTATTCATCTTCACTCTAAAAGAATTGATCATAAGTATCCCCTAAACCGAAACTTAAGTATCCTTCTCAAGATACTTTTAAGGTTCTATGGTGTTCTTTCTCTAGCTTTGTGAAGCTAATTCACAAGGCAATGGTTTATAATTCTCTCTTTTGGTTTCTTATTCAAGATTAGTTTATTATAAAATCCTTTAAAATCATAATTAATATGATAAAATTATTATAATTACTTGGTATAATCATCAATTTAAAATATTATTAATGAGATATTACTCATTACCTCTCATTATATCCTTTTCCTAAGACATTATTATATGGAAGTATGGGCTCCTAATTACCACTTTTCATTTCCTATTCCAGATTTTTTTTAATATTCTTTAAACTTATATTTCATATAACATCATAATTATAATTAAATGTTATTAACATAAATTTGAGATATTATCAATGACATATTACACATTCCCTGTCATTATATCATTTTCCGAAGCCTTTATTATATGGAATGAGGTTTCTTAATCTTTTTCATTCATTTATCTTTTATAATTATTTTTTAATCCTTTATATTTCTATATAAAATGTTGTAATGAAGAATTATTATAAATAACTTATCATAATACAAATGATATATTATGATTCCTTATCATTATATGACTTTTATAAGTTGTTAATGCCAAAATATTTCCGTAGACACAAACCCTATTATCAAAGTCCCTAAGCAATACACATATATTTTTTAATTGTGGATATTAAACTTTGTAAGAGGATAAATATTTCCATTTTTATCTAATAAATATCTTATTAAGCCTTTATTTAGTCTATTTTGGATTAAACTCAATTTTAACACATATGAACCTTAAGTATGGTTTTAAAATTACTTTTTTGATGAAGTTGTATATCCCCAATGAATGTCAAATATATGTGATTAAATTCTCATATTTTTAGAGGATATTTTTCTGTTATTGTTTTATTCACCTACCTTTGAAAAATATTATATTCAATGATTAATTATTATTGATATCCTTATGTGATAAAAGTATCATAACCCATTACTCTATATTGTCCCTTTAATAATGGTACTTTACATTACATTGTGAATACCATATACTTTATTATTCATATTAAAAACTATTTAACTAAATATACACACCACTTGATTTACAGGTGAAATATATTGATGTGATCATATATTGTTTTATTATACATTTTTTGGATTCCTTATACATAATTAATCTGATTGAAGTGTATTCATATAAATAATACATACCTTTTAATTGATAGGGAAGTCTTGAAAAAATTTATTCCCAATATTTCTATATATATAATTATTTATTATTTATCAATGTTTGTGAAAAATTACTTATGGAATATTATGTATTGATTATACATTATTTTCATATAATGTATGTATTAGGATTATAATGATTAAAATTATATAGCCCCTTGATGTATAGGTAACCTAATGAGATAAAGTAGATTGTATGGTTTGTGTATAGCAACCCTTTTATGTATGATGACTTGGAATGTGTCATCACCTATATGGTTATAACACTTGAAATTATAAATCCATTAATTATGAGATCATTTTTTATTATCCATATGATTATTTATTTCTATTTTCATGTAATCCATTGGTAATAACTTTATCATTTACCCGAAAAAATATTATTATTTATTCTTTTCTATATTAAGTTTGTCATATTTATTCTAGGTTATCTTCAATTTTATGCTATCACTTATCAATTTTCTCAGCTAACATTTTTCATTTGTTCCCCATTTCCCCATGAAACCATGACAAATTATATATATGATGTATGGATAATAATTCAGGAATAATAATTTTTTCATTTTTTGTTATATTATACCTTAAGTTTCCAATGTATTATAATGTTTCTGTTTGTAACTAGTCACTTGAGACTACAACAAAATTGGATCATATGTATCACAATCTTATATATTATGTTTCCATTGTAATAAATAACCTATAACCTTTGGTTATTGTATTTGAGGCTATTATATTTGGTATCAAGAAAATGTTAGTAGAAACCATAGGAACTAGATTTGGATGAACATACATAGATAAAAACATTATGATAGACCCATATGGAATTTATGAAAATCATATAAAATGAGTATAAAACATAATATTAATTTATGATAAATTAATAAAAATAAATGTATAAAATTATCTAATTAATAGGTTCATTCAATGTCATATTAAGTTAAGAAATTTCTTAGATAATGGAACTCACCTTAAGAAACCATAATAGTTTTAACAATTGAAGTTATTAGAAGGATTGTTATATAGATGAGAGATTTGATATAGATGGATGCTTTTAATAATTTTGATATCTAGGATAGGGAATCTATAGGATGTAAAATCTTAATAGATAATAATTATGTTCTATATGAATATTATATGTATAAAAATAAGAACACATAATTTCAAAATATAAAATTCAATTCTTATTATGATGTTTTGTCTTATAAATGAAATGATCTTAGGTTAATAATATTTTTTAAAATTTAAAATCTATGGAGTAATTTAAAATCTTGTTAATGTATTTTAGGATGGAACTAACATCTAATAACCTTTGGATGATACTATTATACTAAATTTTATACTTTTTTATTTCTTATAGATATATACAAAAAACTCTTTTAAAATATTTATTAATATAGGGTGTTTTCAATGATAAATAGAAACACTACGTTCATTTTCTTCAATATTAATTTAATTTTATTATTATATAATGAATTTTTAATTTATATAATATTAAAGTTAAATGGAAACTAATTTTATAGTATATTTAATGTTTCATTATTTCTTATATATTTTCACAGGACATGAAACATTTTATTCTAAATTTTAACAATTTTATTCTCATTTGATTATGAAGTTAACATAAAGGGATCTATCAATATTTCACAACGTCAAAGTCATATGTTGGTCTTCAAGTAATTATATAGCTGTAGTGATGCAAATAAATTCAAAGACACTTAATTTATTTACCTTGGAAAAGTGTTGGATTTTTAAGGATCAATGACTTGTCGAATGATTTAAAGGATGTTAAAGACAATATAAAACCGTGTCGCTGTATTAAAAGTCAAATGTATCTCATATTTCAAGGAAATAGAACATCGGCCCATAATACAACATATTTAATCCCAAATGTGACTAACAAAATATACGAAACATTGGTCTATAAATTTAGAAGCCCAACCATATTAGAGAATCTCAAAAGTCATCCATGGGGACAATAATTCATGTTTGGTGGGATATAAAAATAAATTGAAGACCTATGGGTGGAAAACATATATGACTCCTCCTCGAAGTCATAGTCAATGGGCTAAAACAATGATTTACTTTCCAAAAAATCTTGATTCAACTTTAGAATTTTGACTTTATGGAGATTAGAAATTTTAAGATTTATGACATTAGGGTATTATGCCCTTATCTCTTGTATATATATTTTTCCTTAAATAATTAATGACATGGACCTTTCATTAAATTCTTATTTTAATTATGGAAACTCTATGAGTTTTTCTCTCAATTTATTGGAACTCTATTTTATATTAACTTATTTGTATACTTATTAAATTGGTGATCTAAAATCACAAATACCCTAATAACGTGCCTCAATATAAGCGTTTTTTTGTGTGGATTTCCCATCACATCTATCCCATGGGTGTTTTTTATAAGTAATAGGCTATGATTAATATATTATTGGTTGACTACTTTCATCGACAAAAACACTATCTATACCCATCATCCATTACTTAGATTTTAACCAAATCCTTCTTCTATTGTTCTATTCAATGAATATCATTACACCATAATCATCACACATTAGTTGGTATCATATTTATAGTTTAAATGATTGGTACCTATCCCATTATTTAAATTAATTTTGTCCCTTATCATTCTTGTATTCCCACATTATCCACCCATTCAAAAAAATTATCCCTTTTCTTGAAAACTTATAGAATTTAGAATAAATTTAGAATGATTAAAATCAATATATTGATTCAAAATTAAATCATTTGTATTTCCGTTTACATTTAATCTATTTGAATTTCATCAAAAAAATATCTCAATTCTAAATCTTGTAATTTAATTTATTAAGAACAATTATGTTATGGTGTTTAAAAAAACAGAGGAATAATTTTGATCTCATTATAATTTAACTTATTATCACCATTCTTATCTTACACCATCATTATATTTCATCTTTCTTCACCACAAAATTTTATATATTTGGATCTTAGTATCATTTTTTTAGTATCTTTCATAACTATTTGGAAAATACCCATTCATTATACCCATCCACCTTTTTAAAATATTTTACCATATTATCCACCATTCTATTCCACCCTTTACTATTATATAACCATTTTCCACTAAAACGGACGTTGTTAGTTAATTCTATTACACTATCTTGTTTGGGTAAGGATTTTTGGCTCATTATCCCCCTAATAAATTTAAATATTTCATATGAGCATAGGAATAAATTTTAGAGATAAAAGTGAGAGAAAATAGTTGTGTGTATATATTTTTATTTTTGTTAATGTGTATACTTGTGTGTGTATTTATTTTATTGTGTGAGTGTGTATCATTATATATATGCGTGTATCATTGAGTGAGTGTGTATATATCATTGATTGTGTGAGTTTGAATCCTTATCTGAGTGCGTGTGATTACCATTTTGAGTGTGATTGTATGTGTATCTTTTTGTGTTTGAGTGCATTTCTATATGTGTTTCTGTTTGTGTAATTATCATGTAATAAGTTCATGGGAATGAAATTTCTCATACCAATAATGGTGAAAATCCATGTACTCCCATGTTGGGGGAAACACATCTCCAAAATCAATCCTTGGTCATCCATTTTGATAAAATTATTGATTTGAAGATAGAGTGGCCTCATGGGAGGATTGATAATATGAAAAACCAATAAAGTTTGAGGATGATTCATAGAATACCATAATGAACTCTCATAGAACACCCTCCTCACATCATAGAGGAGGAAATTAAGGATGATTTCATGTATGTATCATAGCGAAGTTGGTTCTTATAATTACTTATAAGAGACCAAAGGATACCAAATAAAAATGAAATCATTGAAGGTATAAAGGTAAAGGACCCCTATTTTGAAAAAGGTGATTTAGAAGTATATTGGAGTGGGAGATTTGAATCATTCAAGTTTTTTCATGTTGTATATATTTTGAAGAGAAAAAAATAAAATTTATTCCCTTGAATTTGCAAACTATACTTTTATTTATTTGGATCAATTGTAAAAGGAGAGGTATTGATATGGTGGGCATCCCATTTACATGTCAGTTAACAAAAAGTTAGAAATGAGGAAATAATTTTTCCCTCATACTACCATATAGATCTCTTAAACAAGATTCAAGGCCTTACCCAAGCGAGTAGGAGTGTAAAATATAACTATAAAGAAATTAAAATTGACATGATCCACAAAAAAATTGAGGACGATATGAAGGTAACCATGCGTAAGGACCCTAGTTTTTTCATGTAAGACTTTATAATATTAATAGGAATATTTTTAGAGCCATATATTGAGGTGTAGTGTGATTATGAGGCTCAATGTGTCCAGAATTAATTTTATAAAAACATTAAATATATTTTTTAAATAGCATTCACAGTTTTTTAGAAATAATTGAATATATTATAAATAGAAGTTAAAATCATAAATATGAGTATGTTTTTGAGTTTGAAACATAGAATTTACCCTAGGTGTGACATTACTTTTTTTAGCATGGTCCATATGTAGAAAAATTCACCAAAGATATAATCGTAAATAAAATAAGAAAATAAAATTATTTTATTTTTAATGCTAATCCAAATAACTCAAGAATGGGGACTAAAATTGGAAATCTAAGACCACCATTGGGTTCATAATGCAGTATTTTCCCTAGGTGTGAACTAGTGTTGTTTGGTGCGAGAAATTTTCATGAGACAGTCATTGGCGTTACTTTTAGTGATTTAATTAATTAATATAATTAGTTCATTCATTCAATTTCATCTTGATGGAAAATATATCAATATATCTCCATGGAAAACTACCTGTGTTTAGCCTCATAATCATTATAATTTCCCAAGATATCTCTCATTCCTTTTGTTGGTGGATCTACGATGGAACGTTGGCATATCAAGACGACATTACATATCAGAGTAGATCATAATGTAAGAAACACAAAAACTTCCTTCGATCATTTGAGGATGTGTTCTTCAATGAATATTGAATTAAAAATATATGTGGGACATTTATTTGTAGATTTATTATCCCCATTTTAAATTAGTAATGAATGAAAATTAATTATTTTCAAAATTAATTCAAAGTTTGTTTTTGGTTGGTTGATCAAATTCTTAATTTTTCTAAAAATTTGAGTTTATTATATATTGAATTTATTTAATTGATAACACAACTCATTATTGAATTCTTCAATGATGTCCAAGTGAACACAGTCATTGATCAAGACTGTTTTGTGTTTCATACTTTTCTATATCCACACTATGTGCGATCAACGTCTGTATTGCATTTAACTGATGATTAAATCAATACCCAATATAAAATTATTGTATGATGGATCCTTGATGTAGGAGATCATCACTAGGGGTTATGATTTGATATTTATAGACCGATCTAGGTGAGATGATTTGGGCTGAATGAGTGGAAACAAATCTATGTTCGAATCGAGAGTCTCCACATGTGGAACCGTGTGGATGCATGTGGTGATTCATTGGAGATGGAGTTAGCTCAGAAGAGAGCCACCTGATGGTGCTTTTCCAAAGGTGGCTATATGATGATATTTGGCATGATGTGGTCATTCTATTGGGGAGAGGCTGGATTTAAGGCACCACATGCGAGGTGGGGGTACGATGACTTCCCAGTGAGGTTGCAATTTGGTGTGAGATGGGGCCATGTGTGTTCTTTGGTGTTGATTCATGTTTTGATGGATAGAAGTTATGGTTTACTATTGAAAAAATCATGGAAGCAAGAATAATAAATAGGATATGTGATAGAAGGAAAATAAAAGAATAAAATGAGAATCAAAATAAGAAAGAAAATGAAACAATTGAGGTGGGGTTTCGTTCCTAAATCAAGATATGTGGAGGGGGATATTTGAGCGTGGAATTTGAAGGGAGAAAAGGGAATGATGATAATAATAATAATATATTATTATTATTATTCAGAAAACCATGTTTTGTTCATTTTATGGCTAATGTTGAATACGTTATTTTGACACATGAGTCAAGTCCACAAAGAGTCTTAAAATAATAATTTTTTTATTATTATTAAACCATTGATCAGTCATAACTCTCTCATATGACATTAAATTGACGCATCATCTGCGATAATGTGACCATAAAATTAAAGAAAGTCATTTCTAGACCAATGTGGGGTACTTAATTTTAGCTCACGGCTCAGATGCATGAAATTCCTAAGAATATTATTATTATTATTATTAGTATTGTAAAATGTTGTATCAGACATAGAATCTTTGTATGATGTATGATTGATGATTTTTCATCGGCATCGTGACCCTAAAAATAAGGTATAAATTTAAAGACCAATTTCATGTATTTATTTTGGAATCGTGACATAGCCTCAAGAGTCACTATTTGTGCATAATTCTGTGAAATGTAGTTTCTTCACCGGGTGTCTGATTCGGGTGAATGAATAGTTTATCCTATGCAATTTTCAGGATGGATCACAAAGGAGTGATCCTTTTGGTTATCTAGGGCCTTTTGAGGGGGCATGTCAGTGAAATTACATATTTTTTCTTTTCAAACCAATGATAAGCATTATGTTCTCATCAACCTTCTGGCCAGATATATCGTGTACTCTAGGAGTACACTGGCATGATTAGTGGTACATGTGCACAGTTTGGTACCTGAGTATGTCTAGTTACAAGACCATGTAACAAGGTGGGGTCACATGTCTTGTTATCTTCATAAGCATTGTGTACCTCATAATTAATATTCTACCTCTCGTATCTCTTTCTTTGTACTCATATTTTGGCCCACGAGTAGCTTATGCTGAGTATTTATCTTTATAGAACATGATGGTTACCTCCGTAGTGGATTTGGAGATACGATGTGAGATTTTCTAGGTGCGACACTTATTCAGGACACATCTGATGACTGTGATGATTAGGCACTGGAATATCAAACTATCTCGAGCTTACCATCCAGGCGGGATGAGAAGTGTATCTCCTTAATGAAATTCATAGTGGTACCCTCTTACTGATTGGGGAATTGGTCCTCGACAAACTTCAAAGTGGCACCCTCCTGCTAGGCATATTATAGGACCTCAACCTATTCTGAGTGTCACCCTCCA
Organism: Viscum album; assembly: GCA_963277665.1. Lineage (NCBI taxonomy): Eukaryota > Viridiplantae > Streptophyta > Magnoliopsida > Santalales > Viscaceae > Viscum > Viscum album. The sequence continues at coordinate 1,415,042,548 of OY728156.1, forward strand.
ACAAGTCTCATCATGGGTCCTCAACAACCATTAGAGTGGCACCCACCTCTTGGGTAGGGCATGGGTCATCAACCTATTCCAAGTTTCACCCTTTAGTCGGGCTGGGCATGGGTTCTCTATGACACTAAAGTGGAACCCTCCTTCCGAGTTGGGGATGGGTCCTCAAATTTTGGAAAAGACCCATCAACTATGAGGAATAGTGATGAGACATGGTTTGATGTAGATTTGGACTCACAAAGAAGATGTATGTTTTCCCCAGCAAGATGCATTTTTTTGACACAACTTAAAACTGTTCGGGTGAGTCGATGCCTCCCAAAGAGGATAGTATCAAGGTGTGGTGATGTAGTCCCTTTGAATTGTATGTTCAGGGAAGACATGTGGGATACTGGGCATTGTCGATAGACATTACCTTGGAACTATTTTCTACTCATCTTCTTGGGATAATATATTATATGTAGATCCCTTTACTCTCTCGTTTGGTTTTATTTGATTGAGCATATATATATCCTACTTTCGTACCCACTCATGGGGTATAGTTAGTCTCCTTCCAAGAGAGGTGAAGACACACAAGGTATGCCATGTGCTTTTTGTATTTAGCTTCTAATGGTTGGAAAAGTACATTCTCCAACTATTGGTAGTAAATAATCAATGAGAAGTTTATATTATCACTATATTGAGCCCCTTGTGTTTTACTGAGTTCACTTGTACTCTCTTGTCGGGTAGAGTTGTATTGTCTTACTATACCTTGTTGTATCAATTGATTTCTTCTTCAAATGCATCTCTTACTGCTCCCCATTCACATGTTTCAAGTCATTCTTTTGGGTATGTATATACTCACCCCTACATGGGCTTTTCCCAACATGTGTCGTGTCTTTTGAAGGCGGAAAATACATCAATTGTGACTTTAGATGTGCTTATGGATATAATGTTCTTAGACCCCATATGGTGGTTGTATCTTGGGATATAGGAGATGGGATCTCTCAGCTGTTTAATCTTTTCCATTTTTGTCTGGTTGGTATATATTTATTGTTTAAGCATGTATTTTTTCCTATTTCCTTTTAGTATACACTACCATAATTAAATATTTTTAGTGGTTTGTTCATATTTTCTATATTTATAGAAGTTTTTAATTTTTCATTTCTTTCTCGGTTTAATTTTTCATTGAGCTGGCTGTGTGCATGTGTATATGTTTTTAGAAAAAAATAATTCCTTAGTTTAGTGTGTCTTTGGAGGTTGTCTCCACCCCCTGGCCAATGATGGCGGGATAGGGGAATTTGAGGCTTAATTCGAGGCTTGGTTCAGGTCATGGAAGACTGGTATCAGAGGTTGTTTTACCCTTTCAATGTTGTTCATATATTTCCCTACAAATGGTTTTGGTTGAGTTTAGAGAAATAGTGTAAAAGTTTCTTGAGTACGGCTCTCAGAATAGGGAGTCCAGTAGTGGTACGTTGACCGATGTAACCATTCACCAGGACCTTGACTACTTTCTTTTCAACTTGGCATGCTGAAATATTTGTTAAAAGTATCAATGGTACATGCATCATATAGGATTGAGTCGTTGACTATCCTTCTTGAGTAAGCTCTCCATTGTTGTTGATATATATGTATATGTGATCTCTATCCGCAGTACACCTTGATATCATTCAAGATGACTCCGTGATGCCATCCATATAAGATTCAAGGTCTGGTTCATGATGAAGACCCTATGAGCAACGAGGCCACGATTTAGATGGTGGTTTTGCCTGCTATCATTTCCCAAAAAGCAGCTGGGTTTTGGTGGAGCCTAGTTACTCAGATGCACGATGATTCAATGCTCTCGTGGGATGACTTATAGTAGTTGTTTCATGTGAAGTACTACCACTCCTAATTATTATCCATTTTGATTAATGATCTTTGGAGATTCAGTAGGGAGGTATGATAGTGGAAGAGTATAAAAAAAGGTTCACAAACCTTACACGATACTCTCTTGACATGATTCATGATGTCTACTTCTGAGCACAGAAGTTTGAGCAGGGACTCTGAAGAGAGGTTCATGCCAGCATAGTACCCTTGTGTATCCCCATCTATGTAGGGTGATTGAGTGGTCACTGGTGGTAGACAGATTTCTATTAGAGGGATGATAGATAGTTGTAATTGGTAGTGGATTCTATTGAGCTGAGACATCTGCTGCAGTGAGGAGACGTTAGCTGATAGTGCCTCACACAAGAGATCTTCCCATGATCAGACTTGGCCACGTGGTCATGCAATCCAAGGAACGTGTAGGGGACCAGGATAACCCAGATAGGGGCGGTGATACACATTTGGTAGGAGAGGTCACAAGGCATGTGATTTTATGACATAACGTTTTAAGAAGCATAGGAAGATAGATTATGGAAATTTATGGAAGAGACAACTCTGTGATCAGGGATCTTCCAGGCAGGGACATGGTGGTCCCTAGGGAGATGAAGCTGGAAGAGTGGAAGGAGTAGCTATGGGTGGTGGATGATACTATGATATCCTTCCACCACCACTACTAGATGGCCCACATCAAGCTCATGGAGCTGGCAGTTGAGGTTGGAGGCAGCTGTAGGCTTGGGAGGCTTATGACCACGTAGCAAACGAGATAATAAATGGTATGCTCTATTACCTTTCTACCTTCTGCGGTATAAATTTTTAGGCACTATTTTCAGGTAATATTTTCCTTCTTCTACATTATATAGGTTCAATTAGGGTGACTCATGGTGTCTTTGTAACCATGTGTTAGTTTTGTTAGATGTAGCTTCGAATACATGAGGAAGAGGGGTTCTTCCATGACCAAGATGAATTTTTTTTATGCGAGCAAAATTGTGAGGGTGAGTTAGTACCTCCCAAAAAATATAGTATAAATTTATGGTGGATGATTCTCTCTGACTTGTGAATTAAAGTGAGTTTGTGAAATAGAGTGTAAGAGTAGGTTCTGGTATTGCCGGTGGACTTTTTTTGTTTGACCCTTTTTTCTTGGGATACCACTAATAGGTGTGGCATAGTTTCTAGTTTGAGGTTAATCTCTTTTTAAGAGAGGCAAAGACACACGGGGTGTGCCAAATTATTTCCATGTCTATATTCTCAAGTTTTGATGAGTCTACTCACCTTTCATGATCATTGGTACACTTTCATGCTTGATATCAACCTTGATGTAGCTACACAAAGTTATCGCATATGGGTTGAGGCAGTTGAGACCCAACAAACAGAACTATGCAACTCACTACCTAGTGCTAGCAGTGATAGTATCCATCCTAAGAATGTGGAAACACTACCTTATTGGAGATAACTTTATGGTTTACTCATACCACCAGAGTCTCAGGTATGTCTTCACTTAGAGAGTCCTAAACCTGAGACAATGGAATCAGTTAGAATTCCTATAAGACTTTGACTGTGAGATAATTTATACTATAGGTAAGGGCCACATTATAGAATATTCCCTTAGCATGAATTCCTAGGCTCAATTAGTGTAGGATGCGTCAAAGAATTTAGATTCCCTACATTTGACCCTAGTGGAGCAGGAGGGTACTATTTTTTCTTCATTCGACGGTGTTGAATCTTTTGCCTCTCGATAATGTGAGAGAGTCTTAGCTAGAATACATCTACTATGAGATATTGTGTGAAAATATATCCTTAAAGGTTTCACCTCATGGAATTTTCTAAAGAATGGAATCATATCATTCAGGGAAGAATGGTGATTTGAGTAAAATTTTTAGAGGAGGTGATGAGGGAGTTTTATACTTCTCCTTTGGTCATACATCCTGGTGTAGCGAAGATGCATGGAAAATATAGATGCAGGATCACTATCTCCACCTTCTTGTTTAGTTTTTCATTTTGGGGGATGAAAATGTATTAATATGGGAATAATTAAGAGACCTTTCCTTTTCTTTATAACATATTGGAATATTTCTAGAAATATTTTTAGATCCAGGTGCTAAGGAGACATGTGATTTTGAGGCTCAGTGTTCCCTGAATTAACATTATAAAAATATTAAATATATTTTTTAATGTGTATACATGGTTTTTCAGAAATAATGAAATATCTTAAATAGAAGATTGAATTAGAAATCCGAGGACACTGTTGAGTCTGGAATGTGGTGTTTACCCTATGTGAAACATAACTTTTTCCGAGGCAGGTCATCTATAGAAAAAAGTCATCGAGTATGTAACCGTAAATAAAATAATTAAATAAAATTATTTTATTTTTAATTCTAATACAAATAACTCATGAATAGTTACTCGTATTAAAAATATGTGACCACCATTGATTTTGTAATGTAGTGTTTTCCCTAGGAGAGACCTAAATTTGGTCAGTGTGGGATGTTTGGATGAGACAGTCATTGGTATTATGTTCAGTGAGTGAATTAATTAATTAATTCATTTCTGACCTAGATAGAAAATCAATAAATATATTTCCATGGAAACCTACCCATGGTTAGCCTCATAATCCTGATAATTTTTCAGGATCTCTCTCCTTCATTTCATTGGTGGATTGATGATAGAACATTGGAGGATCGAGAAGACATTATAGATACAAGGTGATTAGACTGTAGCGAATTCAATGACTTCCTTAAATCATTGGACGATGTGTTTGTCAATGAAGAACTAATAAAAAATATATGTTGGATTTTTTTTTGATTTCTTATACCTATCTGAAATTAGAGATAAATGTGAATAAATTATTTTCAAAATTAATTTATGGATTGATTTCTATTTGTCAATCCAATTCCTAGTTTTTCTTGGAATTGTAGAATATTTTATATTTAATTTATTTAATTGATAACTCATATCATTCTTGAATTCCATTTATCATAGAAAAATGAAAATAGTCATTGATCAATACTAGTTTTTTTTTCATACTTCACTATCTCTACACTACATGAGATCAATATTTTTATTGTGTTTTACCAATGATTTGATCAATACCCGATAAAAAATTATTGTGTGATCGATCCTTGATGCGACAGATCATCATCACAGGTTTAGATTTGAGATCGATAGACTAATATATTTGAGATGTTATGTGACAAATGAACGGAAAAAAATCTTTCTTTGAATCGAGAGTCTACACTGCTGGAGACAAGTGGATGTGTATGGTGATTCTTTAGATATAGAGTCAGCTAGGGAGGGAGCAATGTTATAGTGCTTGACCAACAGTGGTAGGACGATGATGGTCGTCGTGACGTGGTCGTTTGGTTTAGGGTAGTTGTCTTTGAAGCACCACATGTGAGGCAGGGGCATGATGACTTTCTAGTGAGGCTACAGTTGGGTGTGAGCTGGTTCCACATGTGTTATTCAGTGTTGAGGTGTGTTTCAATGACTGGAAGATATGGTTTATAGTGGTGAAATTCATGGAATCATGATGAATATAGAAGATGGGATAGAGTAGGAAAATAAAATAATGAAATGAAAATAAAATAAGAAAAAAAGGAAAAAACTGAGGTGGGGTCGCATACCAAAATTAATAGAGGTAGAGGGGTCCATTTGAGTAATATCTTTGAAGGGAGAAATGGTTAAAAATAAAATTAAAAATATAATAATCTGATTTTTTTGGGAAAACAATGATTCAGTCATAACATCTCTGTATGGTATTCTATTGACACACCGTCAGCGGTAGTGTGACCCTAATTTCAAGATGGAAATTTTATAACTGATGTTGAATACCTTCTTTCGACACATGGGTTAGGTCCATATATCTTCTAATAATAATATTATTATTATTATTAAACCAATGATCAATCATAACTCCCTTATATGACATTCAATTGGAGCTCCGTCTATGGCAATGCGACCGTAACCTTGAGACAAACATTTCATGACCAATGTTGGATACTTAATTTGGGCTCATGGCTTGGATACATGAAATGCCTAAAATTATTATGACTATTATTTTTTTATAATTTTTATTATTATTGTAAAATATTGTATCTCACATAGCTTCTTCATATGAAATTTGATTAACAAAATGTTAGTGGTGTCATGACACTAATATTATGGTAGAAATTCCAAGACCAATTTTAGGTATTTATTTTGGACTCATGGCTTAGACCCATGAGGTATTGTTCATGAACAATGCAGTGAAATGTATCTTCTTCACTGGGTGTCTAATTTGGTAGAATGAATAGTCAATCCAACGTGCTTTTTCTCTAGGATTTCATTGGTATGATCTGTTTGGTTATCTTAGGCCTTTTGAGAAGGAATGTCAGTAAAAATAAATTTTTTCCATCAAACCAGCGATGAGCATCGTGCACTCATCATCCTTTTGTACAAATAATCCATGTACTCTGGGAGTACACTGGCAAGACTAGGGTTAAATGTGAATATTCTATTACCCAGTTAGGGTAAGGTACATGTCCAGGTGAAGAGGCAGGGTCACATGTCGTTGGGGCCCCATACACATTATGTACCACTTTATGAATCTTATACCTCTTATATATCCTTCTTTTTGGACTCATATTTTGGATCACGAGTAGCCTATCCTGAGAATTGTGTTTTACATAGAACACGATGGTTCCGTCCTTAGTAGATTTAGAGACACGATGAAAGATATTCCAGTTGTTATGATTATTCATGTGATTTACAATGATGGAAGTGATCATACAATAGAATATCATAGTATCCTAGGAATACCATCCTATAGGGATACACAGTTTTTTCCTCCATCCTCTTTAGATTGGCACCCTTCTACTGTGTAGGGAATGGGTCCTCAATGGCCTTAAGAGTGGTAGCCTCATTTTGGGAAAGGAATGGGTCATAAACCTCTTTATAGTGGCACCCTTATGTTGTGTAGGGAATGGTTTCTTGATGACCTTTAGAGTGTCACTCTCTATCTAGTCAGTGCATGGGTCCTTGGACTATTCTAAGTGTAACCCTCCAACTAAGATTGAAATCGTTCCTTAATAACACTAGAGTGGAACCATCTAGATTTTATGGGCATGTGTCATCAACCTTGAGATACAACCCCTTAACTATGCAGAACAATGATGAGACATGTTTTGATGTAGCTTTGTACTCACAAGGAAGAGGGACAATTTCCCCACCAAGGGTCGTTCATGTGATGTGACATAAAACCATGTGGTTAAATCAATGTCTCTCAAAGTAGATAGTATAAAGGTGTGGTGATTGATTCCATTTGAATTTCATGATTAGGTTAAATGTGTTGGATGCTGGGCATCATAGATGGAATTTACTTTGGAACTGTTGGGTAATCATCTACTTGGGATGATCTATGAGATGGAGATCCCCTTACTCTATCATTTAAGTTTCTTTAATTTAGAATATATATATATATATATATATATATCCTACTTTAGTACCCACTCCTTGGGTATAATTATTATCCTTCTTAGAGAGGCGTAGGCGCGTGAGGTATGCCACATGTTTTCTGTGTTTAGCTTATCATAGTAGGATGAGTCCACTCTCCTACTATAGTTAGTGAAAACTCAATAAGAAGTTTATATTATCATCATGTCAAGCTCCATGTGTTTAGAGGAGTTCACTTTCACTCTCTTGTTGGGTTTACCAATACCGTATTTACCTTGTTTTATCAACTGCTTTCCTCTTCAGTTATCTCTCTTCCCTCTCCCCCCTTCACCCTTTTCAGGGTGTTATACTTGGTATGTATATACTCACCCTTCCATAGAATTCTCCCAACACATGTCATGTATTTTTTCAGATGGTGGAAATTTCGAATGTTACTTTAGACGATCTTAGGGATATGCCATTATTAGACCACATATGGTGGTCCTATCTTGGGATACATGAGCTGGGATCTCTCAAATATTAATTATTTTCCATTTTTATTAGATTGGGACAAATTTATGGGTTGTTCATTTATTTGTTTTCCATTTTCTTTTCAGTATACACTACTGTACTTCATTCTATTTAGTGGTTCATGCATATTTGTAATATGTATAGCATTGTTTCATTCTCCATTTCGTTCCCTTTTCACTTTTGCATTGAGTTGGATGTGTGAATGTGTATAAGTTTTTAGGCCAAGGCATCCCCTTGTTTAGTGTTTCATTGGTGGTTATCGCCATGCCCTAGCCTATAGAGGAGTTCTTGGTGTAGTTGTGGCTTGAACCCCGACTTGGGTTATGTCATGACATCATGTGAGAAATTTTACATTGATTTAATTGAGAGATTAGTAGTCAAGTGGTTATATACCATTATTTGAAGTTACAAGATATGATTCACCAATACATGAAGATTATGAAACCAATAAAAAGGAGGAGAAACAATTGGTAACCAACTATAAATATCACCCTATAGATAAATTCATGGAAGGTGACTGAAGAAACATTAAATCTCACTCTGAAGATTGATCATAAAAGTAATAATGTAATTATGCCACCTAAGAAACCTAATTTTAAGGCTAAACAAAAAAAGTAATATCCCATGTTTCAAATGTCATGGAAGGGGTTATATCACTATTAATTTTACAAACTAACCCACCATTACCATAAAAAAATATAGAATGTGAGACTGTTGATGATATCTTAGAGGAAGAGGAGGAGGATCCCATGGAAATAAATAATAGATAATTTATAGAATAATAAGATATCCTCATAAAAAATGAGTTTTGAGATCTCAAATTATGTCCAAAGAGAATTATAAAAGGGATACCTTTTATATACATGATTTCAAATTAGAAATAAGGTACATAGAGTTTTCATTGATGGGGGAAGCTATAATAATGTGGTGAGTACAGAATTGGTGGATAAGTTGATACTTATAACTTAAAATCATCATAATCTATATCATCTCTATTAGTTGAATTATTGTTAGGAGTTAAGTTCACTAAATAGGTGAAGTTCTTATTTACCATCAATAAGTAAAAAAGATGATGTATTATGTGAGGTTGTACCAATTAAGGTGTATCACTTACTACTTGGTTGACTATGGTAGTGTGATCGATGTGTTACTCATGATGATTTTCATCAACCAATGCTATTTTATACATAAAGGGGAACATTTAACCCTTGTCTCTATGTCCCTACAATTATTTTTGGAATACCACATTTTGAGAGAGAGAAAAATGAGTGATCAATAAAAAATGAGATAAAATTAAAGAAGAGAGAATGAGGGAAGATGAGATAATGGGGGAATAAAAAATTTTGAGTGTGTAGAAAAATCTAGAGGGAAAGAAATAGAGGGAGAAATAAAGTTTAATGTGGGAAAAAAATAATGCTAAATATTCTTTTATGTCTTGAAAACAATTTTGAGTTCTTATATATAGAGAGTTTGTACTAAACACTAACAACTTAATATCTCCTTTCTTATATGTTGTTGAGTCTCTATTGTTGGAATTTAATGATGTGTTTCTTCAAGATGCACCACTCATATTTCAACCCATTTAAGAATTTTAGAATTTAATTCACCTAATAAGTAAATAATCCCTTAAAATTAATATGGTGAATTACACCAACTATAATGATACCAACAAAATTCAAAGGAATGTCTAGTAGTTTTTTGATATGTGGTATGTGAGAAATAGCTTGAACCCCTGTGTATTACTGGTGAAATTATTTCTTAAGAAGTATATTTCATGGAGGATGTGCATTGATTATTGATAAAAAAATAAAACAATAATTAGGTATCATCATCCGTTACCTAGTTTAGATAATATGTCTCATGAGTTAAACAGTTAAACTATTTTCTCAAAATTTATTTGAGAAGTATCTATCACAAAATAACAATGTAATAATGTGGTGAGTGGAAGAGAACATTTTAAAAGAAACTTTATCATTATATACGGCTAGTTATTCCTTTTAGTCTCACTAATTCACCTAGAACATTCATGTGATTAATATATCATGTATTGTGCTCATAAATTGGAATAGTTTTGGTTGTCTGCATAGATGACATACTTGTGTATAGTATAATTTTGAAAGAATTTTTAGACCACTTGAGAAAATTACTATAGGTTTTATAGAAGGAAAATATATTTCAAAACATTAAAATGTATACATTTTTCGTAGATAAAATTATTTTCCTTGGATTTATTATGGGACGTGATGGGGATGAAGTGGATAGTTTAAAGATAAAATTCATCCAAGAGTGATTGAATCCCACCTCTATTCGATAGGTTAGAAGATTTCATAGGATTTATTATTTGTATAATATATTTTTTAGTGATTTTAGCACATTGGTGGAACACTTAAATGAGATAAAAAATAATAATTCTCCTTCAAATTGGGGAGATAATAAAGAGAAGGTAATCTATGAACATAATGAGAGAATCACCCACATACCACTAATAGAACCTCCATGTTTTGGAAATAATTTTTAAATTGATTATAATGTAGTGAAAATTAGAATATGAGGAGTTCCATACAATAAGGTAATAATATTTAATTTTTTAGTGAGAAGTTAAATGGGATAGCGTTAAACTTTTCTATACACCAAAAATATTTGCATGGAAGGTTTATAGTATTAAAAAATAGTAACATTATATTTGGATTAATGAATTTATGATTAATTTATATCATGAGGATCAGAAAAAACATTAGGAGATAACATAAATTAAATAAGAGACATTCTATATGGATAACATTAATTAAATCATTCCCACATGTCATTAAGAAAAAAATATAAATAAAAAATTATTCTTGATGCACATTCACATAGATATAATATTTTATCCTTATTGGATTCAAAACTCCTTGGTTTTTAATTCATTAATGAATTATATTCCACTAATAATTTAATATTTTAGTCATTGTAAATTTAGAACTAGTTTGAAAGTATTTTTTTAGATGATGTATTCTTCTTATAGACTGATAATCTCTTTATTCCAAAATAAATTTTCCATTTAAATTTACTGAAATAGTCCCATTTTGGTGGGATAATGGGGTATTTTTTTTAATTTCAAAAACATTAACTATTCTTATTGATCATTTATTTATCCTCATATGTCTTATGATATTGATAAATTTGGGAGAAAGTGTATTGTGTTCAATAAATCCAAATCTAAACTAAACTAACATGGATTATATCTTACTCTAACAATATCTAGTACCACATGTGAGGATATATATATATACTTTTTTATAGGGATACCAAGGAACAAAGAGGGATAGATTCCATATTTTTTGTGTTGGATAAATTTTAAAAAATGGATTATTTTAATCATTTTGTAAAACCAATGATTCCACTAACAGTAATACATTGTTCTTTTGGAATGTTTTGATGATGCATTAAAAGATAATGAAAAAATTTCCTGATTGATACATAAAATTTTTAAGTCAATTTTGGAAAATATTAAGAATTAATCTTGGAGAAATGTTATTATTCTTTACTACATGTAATCCAAAAATTTATGGTCAAATATAGGTTCTTAATTGAACACTGTCATCACTAATATAGATAATTGTTATAAAAAATTTAAATAATTGGGAGAATTTCCATCCATGTGTAGAATTCACATGTAACTAGGATATGAATTCAACTACACAATTTTAATTATTTTATATTATTTAAAGATTTATCTCCCTTTACCCTATTGACCTAGTTCCATTTTCTTTTAAATAAGAAACTAATATTCATGGTTAAAGGAATGAAAAATTCATCAAGAAATTCTATGGAAAGGAAAAGAAAAATCTTGTGAAAATGACCTATAAATACATTTATCACGAAAAAAGGGTCACAAGAAAGTTTTTTCTGAGCCCAATGAATTATTATAGAATGCCATGTGAAAATAAATAATTTCTTACAAACAAATGTTGAAAATTATGACACATAGAGATGGATCATTCTGAATTCATCAAAAAATAAACAATAATTCTTATAGATTTCACTCCCATGTAAATATGGTGTTAGTGGTACATTCAATGTTTCTAATCCTACTTTTTTAGGTGAATTATATGAAATTTCAAAAGAGACTCATTTTTAGTAAGTAAAGATGATGTAAACCTAGTCAAAGTCACTAAGTTTATTTCCCATGGTGAAGAGTTTGATTTTCAAGTCCCAATGTTGTGTTGAAGGATTATGAACCTACAATAGATAATGATAAACCATATCATTGAAATAAGATTCCAAAGAATCACCCCTTTCATATATGAATCACACATGACCATGACATTGCTTCTTCATGCCAAAACATGATCATGAAAGTCCATTTTAAAGATCCATTAATTTCTAGGTCATTTTTATGAGGAAATTATAATTTTTGAGTATGAGAGTAGTAAAAATTTTGATAATTGAGATTCAATATGAAAATTTTGAGAGTTATAATATCTCTAAGAGTTTTTAAAATGTTTTCAGAGGACTAGTAGATGTCTAAGGTGATTGGGAGTGTCAAACAAAAGTTGGGGGGACATTACTGTATAATTTTACTAAGAACATATTATCACATTATAATGTGTGAGTTTCACACTATGAAGAGGCTCAAGAATGGAAATATCATATTTCAACATGGAAAGGTTATACCATGATGGATTACTATGTGAGATTAAGTATTATTGGTGTTAGTATATCTCATTCTACAACCAAGAGCTTTGTGGTGTGGAGATTATTGTGTAGGAGTAAACCCCTTTAGCATAACCCCATGGTAGAGGGAATGAAATTGTGATGATAACTATTACATATCATTTGGAAACCCTTATGTATTATATAATTTCATGGTGGGAGAGAATCAAGCTTTGATGGTAACACTTACGTATAGGGTCTGGAATCACATGCAGATTGTCTAGGAACTCTCATTTAGGAATTTGTGAAATTTTTCATTGGGAATTTTTTCACACTATGACCCCATGAATTGAACTTTGGAAACTTATGGGGTGGATACTTCTTGTTGTGGCACTGGAATTAAATCGTGGACTGTGTTTGGGGGTAGGGGAATTGGAATTCGCCTAGTGGTTAGTCACACCATGAGTAGTTATGTCATGATATAAGGGAATGGGCATGAGTGTGTAATTCGATTGTGCTCATTTAAGTTATGACACTACCTCACCCCAATTTGTGGTTTTCACTATCATTATTATAGTCGCACCACAATGTTCCCTTTTTACATTTTCTTAAAGTCAGGGAAGATCTGTCATTTCCAATTCATCTCATTCTCTTTTTCATCATAATGAGTTCTCAAGAGAGGCCATTTTTTAATATTCTCCCTCTTAAATTCTTTATCTTGGTTTCCCCATGTTTCCATATCGGTTTGAGGTTGATTGGGAGGTGTTTTTTTATGCCATAGCTAGGTAACATTTTATATAGTCTTATAGTATCTTTCTTCTTCCTCCTCTTGGTGTCCTCTTTAATTTTGGGTGGTTTTATCAAAGGGTTTAATGAATATTATACTAGATCCAAGTGAGATCATATTTATATGATATAAGTTCATTTTTTAATATATTAAGGATTTATAAAGAGGGTAGATACCACCCATTATTTTCAAATTCACTGGAGATATATCACATGATAAACATACCTTGGGTTTTCAACAGTTTTTATTAGAATTGGAACATTATTAAATATAATATTATGGGGTTTAGTCCATATGTGTGATAAAAGAATGCCATATGTGGTTAAGAAGATACGTTTAGATCTTTCAACCATGGTTGGATGGTCTGTTTGTTTTTAGGTGATTATTTCACATATTATTAAATTGGGTAATTAATTATAAATTTTTTGTAATTATTTATTTTGTGTTATAGATTGATATAAGGGGTCAGATTTTGAGGTTTATTTTTCATGTATTAGTATGGTCATGGATGGGATGGTTGGATCATGGCTTGAGGGGGTAACTCCATTTTTAAAGTAGGTGGTCCCTATAATACTTAGTCATATGATTCTTTATACATAATTGTACTTGCCTTCATGAGAATATAATTTTAGGTAAATGGGTTGGGGACTAAAGGAACCCACGTAAAGTAGTCAGGTTCCATATATCCTTCTCGGTTCAGAGTGAGTTCACTAATGAACATTGATAAAATGATATCACTTGATGACTAGGTCTGCATGGGGAAAAATATATTGGTTAGGTTGATAAGAGTCCTCAAGCAATTCTTGAGCCTATAATGGGTTGGTAATATCTTAGGTTGGATCTTATTAGGGATTATATCAAAATATTATGGGTAATGAAACTAAGTATGATGTGTTAGATGGTTATACATATCTGAATTGGTTTGGGATGCCATTTTAGATTATAGAAGAGTCTTAGCATGTATAATGAGCTGAATAAGTTCATCAGGGATTGATTCAATGTGTTAGGATGGTTTACTCTAGGTCTTGGGATTTAGATATCTCTTAAGAGAGACGTAAGGTGGGACCCAAGTGTGGGTTTTTGGAATTATCTTGATGACTTGAATTTTTTTCCAAGGTAGTCAGTGTGAATTATCTTACAATTGTTCTTAGTTAGTTGGATCTAGTTTTAATGTAGGAATTACATGGGGATTTAGACTTAGCCTCTTAATTATATAGTTATGTAGGTCCTATGGGACATAGGGTCCCCATGGGTTAACAAGTGCATGATGGTATGAATGAGTAAAGACTAATTTTTTTTAGAAACCTAGTGGATACCCTTATGGGAGATATGAGAATACTAATAGATTCAACATATTGTGATTGTGTGATTAGGTTGGGCTTGAAGAGATTAGCCTTTGGGGATAGCTATTTATGTGAGATGTTGATGGTATAAAAGGTCATCCGAGAACTTGGGCCTAGATAGGTGATTCATGGTTAGCATAAAAGTCAAGATATGATGTTATGTTTGTTTCTACATGTGTGTCCTGTTGTGTGAGTATGTTTGATGCTAAAAATAGATGCATGGATTTGACCTAAGTGAGAGGGTGATAGTATGGACTACCCTAAGTGAGAGGTAATTAGTCCATGTTCTACATTAAAGAACAAACTAGAGATAGGGGAGTTCTCAATGTGATTTGGAATGAGACTGGATATTGGGAATTTCCTTAAGCTTTCAGATGTTATTTGGAACCTCCCTAGGTTAGAGGTTATTTTTCTAGTTATGATTGTAAGACCCACCCTATGATAGGGGAGTGAATAATGTGATGTTGTTGATGACAAGACTTAATGTATGTATTTCCTTGAGTTATGGGGTCTTGGAATAAACAACCTTGATTGAGAGGGTATTTTTCTAGGATGTGATTTGAGACCCACCCTATGTGAGAGGGGAGTAGTCATTGTATTGAGACATGAGAAGATGTATGGGCCTCACCCTGGGTATGAGGGTGGAGGAATGGTTATGGTATAATATGTGATATGAGATCAAAACAAGGTAAGATACCTTACCTAGTGTGAGAGGGTGGGGTTAAAACATGGTATGGAACCTTACCCGAGGTTATAAGTTTTAGATCTTGATTTGGGGCATGAGGAAAATTATTCTTCTTGTGTCTACTGTGATAGGAAGGTCTGATTTTCATGGAGGAACAATTAGTAAAAAGTGATTCGATGTGAATTCTTGTGTGTCATATTTTATATTTATTTAATCTCCTTATGAATATATATGTATATGATGGCATATATTAGGTTCACCTAGTGAGACAGTGATGAGATGTATTTTTCATACCCTGTATGGTCACCCTAGTGCACATCTAGACAACATGTTTGAATTTCAAGTCAAGTATTATTTAGCATATCGATTTGGAGTAGCTCAACTAGGTTTGGAGATCAGGTGAGGTGGAGGTATAAGTTTCAATGGATCTTCCTTGTGTATTTTTTTCTTTTATTTATTTTTATTGTGATTGTGCTAGTGGGTGGTTTGTTGGGATATATAATTATATTACAACATTCCATTTTTTTATAACATGGATTCATTACTAATTTAACTGTAATATGATTAAATATTTTGTATTTGTTTTGTTATTATTTTTTAATTGATGGTTTTAATATTAATATAATAGTCTCCCCAATGTTTGATTTAGTACCTCACCACTAGTTAGTAGCCTCCGGTATATGAGGAGGCATGCCTATGTTCATGTGGAAATCTAGCTAGGATATCATTGAGTGATTTGTTTAGTTCATTACAAAGGGGAATATAAGTTAATTTTCTTTTTTTATTACTATTTTTTTACAGGTAGTTAGATATAAGAATGCTTGAAAACATTTACTCAATATCAGGTTGGTGATTCATGAACACTAGTTTGGTTGGAAGTCCAGGTTACTAGGTTTGTAAGATTGTTATTTTTAGTTTCTATTGTTATGGTTGACATATTTATTCAATTATGATTTATATATTTGATATTTTCATTTTTTTTAATCTTTCCCCACAATGGAAATAGGTGTGTGTACATGAATCATACTTGGAACGTAGATGCTTTTTAATGGGAATGTGTTTCCTGATTGATCTATATACACTTGAGAGGGTGGAGGAACGACATAGGGATAGCTTTGGACTTTTGTGATATAAATATCTTAGACTGATTTTGGTATTAATGTCACGTTTGTAAGGTAGTATTGGTTTAAAACCCCAACCTGTGGGTTTTAGGTGTGATTTTAAATGGGATTATGGATAGAAATTGTAAATGTCCAGTTGTTGGAAGGTTAGAGTGTGGGTATCTTCCTTGTGTTTTTAGGATGACAACCTAGGGGTGGCTCATCACATGTTTTCCTTCTCAGGAGTGAGAGGCATTGGGAATATAGGAATGGAAGCATTGAGGGTTATTTTAGTTGGTTGATATTGACATTAATGGGAGGAATGATCTATTATTTATGTGGGTAAACCTATATTTCATGGTGTATGACTCATGAGAGAATGAGTCGGGATATGTAATATGGTGATACAAGAGCATGTACCCATTTTGGTTTGGATAAGATCAATATGGATACTATAATATGTACCAATGAGTGGGTTCTCTAGGTAGTAACTCTTCTTTGGTAGTGGGAGAGTGAGTGCTAGGTATCTTTGTGAAGAAATTTAATATGTGTGAAGGTAGGTTTGGATTGGCAGTGGGTGGTGCTTTCATTGTTGTGAAGTGTCAGAATGTGTTGTGTTTGAGCCCATTGAGAATAATTTATGTTATAAGGGAACTAAAGTGGTGTAGAAATGATGGTATTATGGTGAGTATCCTTATGTCCATGACTACTGTGTGAGTCTTGTAACTTGAGTCCATTGGTGCATGATCATCCTTAGGGTTTGATCTATGATGGTATGTGGTTCCTTACCTTAGTTTATGGATCAAGTACTGGAGAAACCAATGAAACTATAGAGTGAATATTGGAAAATTATTTTTAAAAGATTTGGTATTTTATTTGTGGTAATATGGGACATTCACGATGATCTAGAATTTATTAAAACTGGATGAAATCTATTATCTTTCAAAGAAGGAGTTTTATTTATTTTGATGACATTAGTCAATATAGGGTACATTTGTTGATGTGTAAAGGATAAGTAATGGATCATTATTTTTTTGAAGATACATGGGTCAAATAACCTTGATTTTATAGTTATGGGTGCATAGATGATAGGAATCATTGAGATATGATGATCATGGCATGGAAGGATAGGCATACATGTGATGTTGGAATCTAGTGAGATTGGTGCCCAAGGATAAATACAAGGAAAGACATGTGGGGAGGGGTATTAGACCATTGACAATCGATGGGGGTGAACCTTGTTTCAAATTAATTATATATTATATTGATTATGACATTTCAAATGATCTACAAATGGGTAATGATTGGTTTTTTTTGTTTTCACTCATATATAAGATGTTTGGTCACGTCGATTCATTACATTTGGTAATGAACATAATATGGGCTTTAGAAACCTGGTGTTTAGTTTAGTAATTACATAATAAGAATAATCTTACAGTGGTAGAATCTTATCAATTTTTAGTGTATATACCTTATGATGGAAGGGTCATGGATATAGTGAGACTAGATGGTGGATAGTCCAAAAGGAAATAGAATTTTGGTGTGATAATAAATTTGATTTTATTTGGTTCCTTAGTAAATACCACATTTGGGATTCATATGAGGTTTCATATGGGGTAAGTATATAATTAATAGACTTGGGATGGGATTTTTCATGATAAAAAATTGAGTAAAATTGAAAATGTATCAGTTCTCATGGAAAGAGTGTGATGATGAATTTGGTTGTTTACGGATCCAACAATAAAAATACATTTAGTGGATGGTTTATAATTAAATGTAGGAATTTGAATTATCCTAAAATGACTCAGGGAATTAATTCCTCATGATTGGGTGATCTGATGATGCACTAATATGTGAAACTAAACATTTTTAGGTAAGTCATCTAGAGGAAAAACCAATGTTGTTGTATATACTTAGATGAGGTGAGGTGGAAATAGTATTAGGTTCATCATAACAGTTTTAATTAATGTTTTTTGAGGATAAAACATGATATTTTCTAGGTAAGTTTTGTGTATCCATGTTTAGGACATGGTTTGTTGAGTTGTTCCCAGTTCAGTTCGTAATCAAGAATGGGGAGTGGTATCAAAATTCAATAGATGGATAAGAATTCTATAGATGTTCTTGGGTGATTCCTAGGGATGGTAAGCTATATGGTAGTTTTTTTTAATGACTCATTAATTTTTGAGTCTCAGGGTAGGTAAAATTTTGAGAATAGAGATTTAAATTAGAATTCAATGATTTAGGACACTGGTGGGAGGTGTTTTTCAATGTGTTTAGATAATTGGGATATGTCTCGAGTCATCATGAGAGAGTCAGAGTAAGTATAGGGTAGCCCAAATTCAAAATTCTACTGAAAATAGATCATCATGTTGTGATGGATCTAGATAATGTTTTGATAAGATTTGATAAGTATATTATCACACAACAACATGGGAAGGTAGCACTCTGATTGGTGCCTATGCAATATTAAATATTCTTGGTGTCAGGAGAGGTCATGTCGCAAGAAAGTGAATTATGTCATGTTGAATATTTCATATAAGTAAAATCATATATATTAAGGTGTGATTTTATATAGGGTGTGTGGATCATTTCATTCCAGAATGTTTCAATCCTTTATGGTGACCTTTATATATCATTATTCAACCCTCGCATATTATTTCATGTCTTGGTTGGTGAGAATCACTCCCTAATGGTAACCCTTAAATATTATCTAAGAACTTTTATGTATTCCTTTTCAAAATTATATGTTGGGAGATTATATCCACATTTTGACCCCATAGGATTTTCCATGGAAATTTCTAGTGGGGGTAGTTTATGTCATGGACCTAACATTGCGCCATCAAGGGTGATCAAGGTGGAAGTTCAATTAGGCTACCACTAGTTGCTTGTTATGCTATAGGGCTACATGTTACATCATAGGGGAATTATTTTTGGTGTGGTTTTGTGATGTTTCCCTTTAGGTCACATTATATCTTGACCTTAGGTTACATCATTGTGTTGCAACACTTAGGGTCATTCCAAAACTGCACTTTGGTCCATGGAATGTAATAACCTTAATTTTAGATCATTAGGCACATGTATGAATTAAAAAACTTGCTATAAATGTCAAAAATATAATATCAATCACTTGAAACATTAGAAATTGTTACATGATAAAATATTAACCATTAACTTGGCCCATAATCTCCCCAAATAATTTATCAATCATTGAACATCCTATATTTTTCAAAAAATATATAATTTCTCATATTCAATTTTATGTTCAAGCAACTTGTGAATATGTTTAGAAATAAATTCAATCATCAATATAATAATCTTTAATAATATTATTGAATTAGTTTTTCTTGTGATCAGTCAAACTTGGACATTCTTCATTCCTCATGTGTGGGGACCAATTTTTCCTAAACTCATATTCATTAGAATATATGGAAGTTGTGGATTCAGTTAGTCTACAAACCTCTAGGTCCTTATCTCTATGGTAGTGAGTCTAACCCATAAACACCCAACACAAGCTAC
Organism: Viscum album; assembly: GCA_963277665.1. Lineage (NCBI taxonomy): Eukaryota > Viridiplantae > Streptophyta > Magnoliopsida > Santalales > Viscaceae > Viscum > Viscum album. Next base: position 1,415,062,387 of record OY728156.1, read on the forward strand.
CTCACCATGAATTTAATTTCAAGGTTTTTTCCTTTCATCAAAGTACACGATCAAATAGTACAAATTGATAACGATCTCAAGTACAGAGTCCAATACACATGTTCATAGATAGGAACAATAAAGGGAAGCTGAAACATATGATATTATTATTAGATGTTTTATCCTCATAATATCATATACTTGAGATCACCTAGTATGAACTTAATGAGATTAGTCCTAATTCTTATGCACCCCCTGCACCTAATAGTCAGTCATTATCTGTTTTCTATTAGTATGATGTATCTAGACTATAGAAAATATGATTAATATTATTTTAATAGTATATTAATTTCCTCATTATATCTAGGAAATACTATATCCTTTTGATACTACACGTATTCTAAGGACATTACCCTGTAAATAGTGGATGCAGAAGTATCAACAATATTATGGTAAGAATGAACACACGTATATATCAAACACTATACATGTAAGGTAATCAAAATGCATAAAGGATTTGGGTACAGGGTACCCACTCACAATACACCCACTTACACTAGTTCCAACTGATAATAATTCTTAACCCACTAGCTCTCAAATGTGTATCTCTCTTCTAATGAGATATGGATTTAGTTAGGGAATCTACCACATTATCATATATGGATACTATTCTATCTTTGACTTCACCTCTTTGAGTAAAATACCTTAATAAATGAAACTTTTGAAGTATATTCTTTATCCTTAGGTTTGACCTAGGATCTATAGCAAGCACCTCTACTGTAGTATTATCTTAGTATACTATAACAGGGCCTACATTTCTAGGTACAATTCCAAGATTAGAAAAAAAATATGGATATCCAAACAACTTCCTTAGGCAAATTGTAAGTAGATATATACTCTGAATATATTATAGAATCATCCACCATTGACTACTTCTAGCTCCTCCATCTCACTGCATCACCATTCAGAAAAAATACATATCCTAAATATGATTTCAGATCATCATGATTTATCTAGAAGCTGGCATCAGTGCATCCCCTCACAACTATATCCTCATCACATCTATACACTAGGATCACATACTTTGTAAATATCAAGTACTTTAGTATAGTTTTAATTGATTCATAATACATCTCTCCTAAATTGGACCAATATCTTCCCACCATACTCAAAGAAAATGAAACATAAAACATTGTATATAGAATGGAATACATGATAGATCCCACTACTGAAGCATAAATAATTCTACTCATTCTTCCAATATCCTATTATGTTTGGGGACAGGTATTCTGGGAGGGATTAATTCCATGTGACGCTGGAAAAAATATTCTCTTGGATTGTTTCATATTTTACCTTTTGAGTACCTTATTAATATATTCACTTTGACTTATCCCATGAAGCCTATGAAATATATCTAGATAGATCTTTATCCCAAGAATATAAGATATTTCACCTAATTATTTTAGGGAGAAGAATTTATTTAACCTAGTCTTCACTGAATATAATAATTTCACTTTGTTTCTTATTAATAATATGTCATCAACATATAATACTAGGAAAACAATGTAACTTCCATTGAAATTCTTATAGAAACATGGCTCACTTTCATTATCAATGAAGCTAAAATCTCTTACAGCCTTATCAAATTGAATATTTGATGATTGTGATGCCTGATTCAATCCATAAATGGATATCTATAACTTTCACACTTTATTGAAACTCTTTTATATAATGAACCCATCAGGTTGTATCATATAGACATCTTAAACTAACAATCCATTTAGAAAAGAATATCTGAAATACATTTTAAAATTTTCATAATCATAGAAGGATACTATTTAGAGTGATATTCTATTGGATTTTATCAAAGAAAGTGGAGAGATGGTTTCATCATTGTTTATTCCTTGATGTTTCCTAAAACCCTTCACCAATATTCATGCCTTATTGGTTCTAACTTGACCATATATATCCATATTTTTCTTAAATAACCATTTACACCCAATATGATTTACATATTCTGGTGGGTCAACCAAAATCCAAACTTGATTTAGGTACATGGACTCTATTTTAGAATGCATGACTTATTTTCCATTTAGTTGCATCCTTTCCATATACTTATTAATTTTAGGCCATATGTTCATCATTCTCTAGGAGTAATGTGTCACCTGAATTGGTGAAAATAAAACCATATCTCTCTAGTTCTATAAGCATTCTAGTATATAGGCATAGTACATGTGTCTTAGGAATATATTTCTCTCCCACTGTCTCTTGTGGAGATTGTCCTTGTACCAACTCTTATGAATCTGAAGCATCGACTATATCAAAGTCAATATTTCTCTAGCTATTTCTAATGAAAATTTGTTACCTATCTAGAATTGTTTCATTTTCTTCTATAAAAACATTTTTATCTAAAGGTTTATATTGGTAGTAATCTTTAGTATCCATTGGATAACCTATAATGATACACTTCATGCTTTGAGATGATAATTGTTTACTAGGTATATTCTTGAAAAAATCAATGAATCCCCATACACATATGTGTGAAATACTAGATTTCTTTCCATATGAAAACTCTTACAAAATACTATCTATTTATTTAGTTGGTACTTGATTTAGTGTATGTGCTACATTATGTATTCCATATCCCAAAAAGGATAATGGTATATTTTCTTGACTCATAATCGATATGACTATATCAACCAGGTATGGTTCCTCCTTTTATGAACACCATTCCAAAGAGGTATAAAAGGAGGCGTGAGTTGAGAAACTATCCCACATCCTTTAAATGATCAATGAAATCTTGGTTAAGATATTCTATACCATGGTTTGAGTGGAGTTTCTTATTATTCTTACCATGTTGATTATCTAATTCATTATGATACTCCATAAACATGCTAAAGAATTCTTACTTATACATCATTAAGTAGATATATCCATATCTGATATAGTCATTGGTAAAAGTAATAAAATAAAAAAAAAATTCCCTTTCCTCTATAAGAAATGTACAATATACATCAATACAAACCAATTCCAATTATTCATTGGATCTTTCTATTTTCCCACTAAAATGTGATTTATTCATTTTACCTTATATACAATAATGACATACATCCAAGGGTTTTAACATAATAGAGTCAAAATACCATTCTTAATGTAATTTTCTTAAATTATTCCCATTTACATGACCTAGCCTGAAGTTCCATAGGTGGGTAGGAAATGGGTCATTCTCGATGGATGTTTCATTGATTTCCAATACTGGATTTTCTAGTTCAAGTATACACAACCCATTGTTAAGATGTTTCATAATATAACATATGTTATCCTTATACATAAGACAACATCAATTTCCAAACATAAAATAACATAACATATATTATAAACTCAACACTGAGATTATTTTTCTGGTAACAGATGGTACATAATAAAAATTATTTGGTATAAGAACTATCCCAATAGGCAATGTAAGATGATAATCTCCCACTACTAATGATTATAGTCTCATGCCATTTTCATCATTGAGATATACTTTAACATTTTCAATTGTATTGAATCTACTTTGTTACTATATTAGAATGAAAATGTATGAGCCACATATAATATAAAATACCCAACTTATAAAAATATATAGATTTAATTTAATGACAAATATACCTAAAGAAAAATTATTAACTTGATTATTCTTCCTAAATGTGGAATTCTTATTCCAATGACCTTTCTTTACACATGAAAAGTAAAATGATTCCTTCTCATTACCCTCACTCTATATCTTTGTCTTCTTGAAAGGGTGTTGCATCAGTTTCATTGACTTTGAATTAGACCTTGACACTAGCCTTTTCCTTTCTCCTCTTGATCACTATATAAAATAAAGAGTTATAATTCTTCACATCCTTATCTTCTTAGTGATCTAAAGGAAAAAAACCTGGGAGTGACTTATTCATGTTATTCATATTATAATTAATAATTAAAGTTGATATGATATGTGGTAAAGAGGGAATAATGAGATTAGTTTCTAGATCTTGGTTTAGTTTGAATCCATGGGAATTAAGTCACTCAATGTACCCACTCATCTTTAGTACAAGAGGCCCTTATTTATTTCTTTATTCTATCTTGAATCTATATAGAGTACTTTACTTATCATATTTTTTTCCATGATCTCTCATATTATAACTCTTGGAGATAAGATATCATTTGGAGAGAATATTGGTCCTCATGCATTTTCTGTGGCTCACTGGATGTAGATGACTACATGAAACATTGAATATCTAATGCATCATCCATATGATTCTTCTATTTATCTTCACCCTCCTTTCTTGATCCATTAGGGGGCTCCATAGAAACTAGGGATTATAGAACATATAGCTTCATCTCTTAATGTAATACCATAAATAAGTGCTTATACCACTACTGTAATTTATGTTCAGTAAATATATTCTCTTTATACAATGTTGATTACTGTAAAGTTGAATTAGTGGTAGTTTCCATTTGATCTAAGAAAAATAAAATTATCATATAATTATGTGTTACCCCCAGTTTCTGGTAAGTAACCCTTGTGTTATGCATGTTAAGTGCATGATGTTTATGGGAGATTTTTGGGGAAAGTTTGGGAGACTTTTAAAGCGTAAATGGGCAAAATGTGGGGACGCACGGGCTACGCATGGTTTTCCAAACCGTGCGGAAGCCGTGCAGGTGGTGGTCTCTTGGACAGAGGAGACCGCATGGTGTTCGCACGGTTTGGGAAAACCGTGCGAGGAGGCCGTGTGGAGAGCCCCTCTCTGGCAGTGACTACCGCACGGTTAGCACACGGTTTAACTAACCATGCAGACTAACCATGTGCGAAGTCAACTTAGATCCTATTTATTAGGATCTAATCCATTTTATCATTTAACCCACTCTTTTTTCCTCCTAGTCGGCCCTAACTCGGTATTTCACTCTCGAGAAGGTGGGAGAACACTTACGAGGTGTTTAGGAAGCGATCCGGAGGGTTTCATTGGCGTTTAGAGGCCGGTTGATCGCAGTAAGTCTCGTTCTTGCCTTTTTTTAGATCTCCTTCTTCCCTCTTGTTGGATCCTTAGATCTATGCCTGAGGTGGGTAGATCTAAGGTAGTGGATGACTTTTAAGTAGGGTTTTGGTCTTGTTGGTGATAGGGGAAGGAATCTAAGGAGGTTTCATGGTGTTTTGACCCGGTTCTTGGTTGGTTTCTCCTATTTTGTTGAGGTAGGTGGCTTCACTCTCAATTCCACTTTCTTAGAACTTGAAGTTTTAGTTTCAATTTGTTTTCCTTGATTGAAATGGTTTGTTTATCTGTTGTGAATGAATGGTTGAAACCCCTTTTTAGTAATGGGTGATGGAAATTGTGTGTTTTTAGGAAGTGGTTGTTGAAGTAAATTTAAAATGGTGATTTTAAATTGGATATGGTTTTGCTGCTTTAATGAAATGGTTTTCAATAAAAAGGGTTATGCTTTATTGAAAGGTTTTGAACACACTTGGTTTTGGGCATAGATTGCATGGTTGTGGTGTGTGTTTATATGAATTAGGATGGATAAGGGTGAGAAGTCCCCCCATAAAAAGGTTGGGATGGATAAGGGCGAGAAGTCCCCAGATCATTAGGTTGGGACGGATAAGGTCGTGAAGTACCCCCATAAAGGTAGTTCACTAAGTGATGACTTAGTGGAAGGATAACTCACCACTCGCGAGTATAGGGAGGTCCCAGTTTCATTCATGGTTGGTTGTGTGGATTTGTGGAATGGAACGAATGTGCCAAAATGGAAATGTGGATTTGATTGGAATCTTTTCTTGGTTTCTTTATTAGAAAATGGTTTTGTTGGAAAAATGGATTTGACATAGAATATTCCATATTCTGAACTGTTTTGGAATTGTTTTATATAAATTGTTTTATGTAAATGTGCTAACATGTTTTATCCTAGAGGCATAGGTTGGAAAGTCATCGGGGAAAACCTAATGAGTTTCATTACTCACCCTCTGCTTTGGCATGTTTGTGCTTTTGCAGATGTCATATACCGGGACATTGGCAAAGGTAAAGTGTCACATGTTTAGAGCACTGCTCTGTGATACTTGGGCTGGTTCATGATGTTGGATCTTGGAGCTTGTGGAGCATGGAGTTTGGTTGTTGTCTTATAGTCTTTGAGTTGTCTTTCTGCTGTTTACTCTGATGTTTAGTGTTGATTTTCACTGTGGTACTTTTGGTTGGTTTTTGATAAAAATTAATGGTTGAGTTGTTTTGGTTTTAAATCATGCATCATATAGTGGTTGCTTGGATATAGTTATCTGGTTTTCTCTATTTGTTGGTTTTTTTAGTTAAATGGTAAATCATCCCCCATGTATTTTGAAACCCTTCAGAATTTATTTCCAGTCATTAGTGCCTTGGGGATGTCGCTTAAGGCCTAGTAATGACTCATTGAGCTCTCAAGCTACTGAGAATTGGTGGGTCATTACAAATGGTATAAGCTTCTTTGGTCCTTTCCTAACAAGTGGTCATCGATGTTCTTGGTCCAGGAGTTGAAATTCCTTCTTTTCTATTCCTTGGGCGATCATCTTAGACCAGAGTAGGATTGTCGGAACTTGAAATGTATATCATAAAAGGACGTAGCTAACCCGTTTATGTTGAACTTCACGTTACCAGGGTGTTGGGTACATAAGTGTTTTGGGTACACTTATAGAATGTTGGAAATCTCATTGTCATGGGTCTATCCAATGAGATGAGCATGACATGCATTAGAGGGATGACTTCCCACTAGGATGGAATATCTCATTGCGAAGAATGATTTATGATTTTGGGTAAGGTGAATTTTTTTGAAAAATGCAGGAATTTATTTTCAAATGAAATATTTTGAAAAGTGGATTTTTGGTATATTTTGAAAACTGGTGGATTTTCAAAAAGTATGTGGGATGTTTTCAAAAATGGTTTAACATGTGTAAAAGCTTGATGAATGGAAAAAAATGATGTGATAGTTGATGTGATATAAATTGAAATGTTGAGCCTTCAGTTGCTAGGAAGTGGGACTAACGGCGTGCGTTGTCTGTATAGAAAATGGCACCTGTTAGGCATTGTAGAAACCAAACCAAAGAAGCTGCGGAGAATGTGGTTGCACCTGAACCACGTGTGAACCAAGAGCTGGTTTAGAGTATCATTCAAGCATTCCAGGTTGTCGACACAGGGAATCGGAGGGATGAGTCAAGGAATGTAGACCATTTCGTCTAGTTCCAGAAGCAGAATCCACCCATTTTTCAGGGTGATTATGAATCAGAAAGGGCGGAGGTGTGGAAGAGTAGGATGAATCGTATCTTTGATTTCATCGGCACACCAGTAGAAATGAAAATAAAGTTGGAGACGTACATGCTGTAGGATCATGCATGATAGTGGTGGGAGCTAGTGGTGCAAGTTAAGGTGGATCAAGGCCCAGGCTGGGAGGAATTTGAGAAGTTGTTCAATAAACAGTTCTATCCTCACACATTCAAGATCCAGAGGGCGACGGAATTTTTCAGCATGAAGTAGGAGAATCTCTCTATCAAGGAATATGCGGCTAAATTCATGAATTTATTGCGCTTCGCACTGGAAGTTCCTTCATGTTCATCACTGAAGGCACGCATCTTTGAATCAGGGTTGCGACATGAGATTCTATCAAAGATAGTTGTGCTCTGTATTACGGATTATATGGATAAGGTAAATAGAGAAATAGTAGCTGAAAGAGACGTCTAATGAGTTATGGGAGGAGGAATTATGATGATACCCACGGGAACAGGTGGGAACTCTAATGCTGGGAACAAGCGGAAGAGGGACACCTACTTTACGGGTGGGAGTGTGAATCAGAACCAGACGGCTGGATCGGTGAATCTTCCTCCACGACCCATGATGAAAGCCGGGTGTTTTCAATATGTCTCGACTGATCACATAAAGCAAGAGTGTATGATGCAACCTATACAATGTCATAATTTCAAGAAGATGTGGCATCTGTAATGCTATTCTAGAAATACTCTGAGGTCAGGTACAAGTGACACTTCCCAGGCGTCGCAAGAATCGTATGCTTCGACAGGACGAGGACAGTAGAGTCAGTATCATCAGCATAAAAAATCTACCCATGTTGATTCTTGAAATACCATGGCTCCTCAACCAGGACAATCTCAGCAAGGCAACAAGGAGAACAGTGCAGTGATGAAGCAATTGTATGGGGCTGAGTAGATGACCATTGATGATCAGGCTGAACTATCAATAGTAAGTGGTACGATCCTTTTGAATTCTACCTTTGTGAAAGTGTTGTTTGATACTGGTTCATCACATTCCTTCATTGCTTCTCGTGCTGCTGACTTTCTATGTTTAAAATTGGAAATGATGCCTTCTGTGTTGAAACTGCAAACTCCTCTTGGTGAAAGAGAATGTCAAGCCTTAGTGTGTTAAGCATGTGCTATAACTGTTGATGAAGTTGAGCTGGAATCGGAATTCTCCATTTTGGATATGGATGTCTATGATGTAATCCTGGGTATGGATTGGTTGGTAAGGTTTAAGGATCACATCAACTATTATAGGAGAATAGTTAGTTTCACGACTGAGGATGAAATCGACCATCTCTTTAGAGGAGAAAGGATAGTAAAGAAGGGTGAAAAGAGATTTTCGGCACCAATGGTGGGAACGATCTCTCATAAATTGGTAGTGTTGACTTTGGCATCAATGGAAGAGATTGAGGAAAATAGTTTTCCAGCTATTGTGGATCAATTTCCAGATGTCTTTCCCAAGAACTTCTCAGGGTTACCACCTCTAAGGGAAGTGGAGTTTACGATTGATCTCCTTCCAGGGACCAGTCCTATTTCCCTTCTTTCTTATAGGATGGCACTAATGGAGTTAAAGGAATTGAAATAGCAGTTAGAGGAGCTGGAAATCAAGGGTTTTATTCGGCCAAGCGTGTCTCCATGGGCAGCACCAGTTTTGTTTGTAAAGAAAGCAGATGGAACTTTGAGGCTATGTGTGGATTATTGAAAACATAACCAAGTTACGATGAAGAATAGATATCCACTTTCATGCATTGATGAACTATTTGATCAATTGAGGGGAGCTAAGTTGTTCTCCAAAATTGACTTATGGTTAGGATATCACCAGTTACGAGTTTGGAAGGAAGATATTTCGAAGACAGCCTTCAGAAGAAGATATGGCCACTGCGAATATGTAGTCATGCCTTTTGGTCTTACGAATTCACCAGCAGTCTTTATGGCATTGATGAATCGGATATTTCAGTGATATCTAGATACTTTTATTGTGTTGTTTGTGGGAAACATATTGGTGTATTCAAGAACAAGGGCTAAGCATGAGCAACACTTGGCGATAGTGTTGGAAATCTTGAGAGGCCATCAGTTGTATTCTAAATTCGAAAAGTGCGATTTTTGGATACAAGAGGTATGCTTTCTGGGCCATGTTGTTTCTGAGAAAGGTGTTTCAGTGGATCCAGAAATGATAGAAGTTATTCTTTCTTAGAAATCGCTGAAGAATGTCTTTGAAATATGAAGTTTTCTTGGTCTAGCTGGTTATTACCGACACTTTTTCCGTGACTTCTCATGACTAGCTTCTCCCATGACAGCATTGACAAAGAAGAACAGTGAATTTCAATGGACTAAATAATGTTAGAGATATTTTCAAGAGTTGAAAGATCACCTTACATCAACACCTATCTTGATTTTTCCAGAATCAGGACAGGGGTATGTGGTGTATTTTGATGCTTAGGGAATAGGTTTGGGTTATTTTCTCATGCAAGGATACCATGTGATTACTTATGGATCAAGTCGGTTGATGGTGCATGAGAAAAATTACCCAACACATGATTTGGAGTTAGCTGCGGTCATCCATGCTTTAAAAACATGGAGACATTATCTATTTGGTGAGAAGTTCACTATGTTTACAGATCACAAAATCCTGAAACACATTTTCTCACAACGAGATTTGAATATGAGGAAACGGATATGGACGGAGTATCTTCAAATTTTCGAATTTGACCTGATGTATACACCGATTAAGGTCAATTTGGTGGCTGATTCATTAAGTAGGAAGTTTTATTCTCAGTTGGAAAGGGAAGCTTCAGATGAATGGAAGTTGATGTCGGTCTTAGCCGACATGCTTGTGGAATGTGAAGATCGAGGGGATGTTGCTGTTTTCTTTTCAGCTACACTTTTTTCTGATTTGGTGGAGATAGTAAAGGAAGCAAATGCATCCGATGTAGACTATGTAGCAATGATTTCAAAACTCAATGGTGGGGAGACCATTGAGGGATGGAAGTTGGATGGGAGTTTAGTTTTTCGGTTTTGCGATCGGATGGTTGTACCTTTAGCTGCTCAGGAACAACTCCTTAATTCTTACCACCATTAAAGATGGGCTATAAATCCGGGTACGCAGAAGATGTATAAGGTGTTAAAGGCATAGTTTTGGTGGAGATACATGAAAAGGAAGGTGGTCGAGTTCTTCTCGTGATGCTTAAATTTTCAGCAGGTTAAAACAGAGCATCAGGGACCAGCTAGTATGTTACAGTCTTTACCTATCCCACTGTGGAAATGGGAGCAGATAGCAATGTATTTTGTTACAGGTCTTCCAAGAACGATCCAGAAACACGATGCCATTTGGGTGATAGTATATCATTTAACCAAGTCAGACCATTTCATCCCGATTCGTGAAACTCATATGGTGGAAGATCTCTCAAAAATCTATATCCGAGAAGTGGTAAAGAGACATGGTGTACCAGTGTCTATTGTCTCAGATAGAGATCCGAGGTTTAAATCTCGTTTCTAGAAATCCTTACAACAATCCCTTGGGACTCAGTTGACTATGAGCATGATGTATCATCCTCAGAAAAATGGTAAATCTGAGAGGATGATACAGACGTTGGAAGAAATGTTGCGGGATTGTTTAATGGATTTTGGTGGCTCATGGGAGAAGCATATACCCTTACTGGAGTTCTCATACAATAACAGTTATTAGGCCTCGATACGCATGGCTTCGTTTGAAGCATTGTATGGGTGTCCTTGTCGTTCTCCACTTTGTCGGGTGAAAATAGGTGAGACTTCACTACTTGGGCTGAACCTTGTCCAAGAAACAACAGAGAAGATCCAGTTGATTAGAAAGAGGATGGAGATAGATTAGAGTCGTCATAAATCTTATGTGGATTATCGCCGAAGACCGTTTTCATTTGCAGTGAGTGATTATGTCTTTTTAAGAATCTCCCAAAGGCATGGAAACGTTGTTTTGAGAAGCAGGGAAAATTATCTCCTTGATATATAGGCCCTTTTGAGATACTGGAATAGGTTGGCGAGGTGGCATATCGGTTGGAATTACCACCACATTTCAGTGTAGTGAATAATGTGTTCCATGTATCTTAGTTGAAAAAGTATCACCCTGATCCTGACCATGTGATCAGATGGGATCATGTTGACCTAGATCCGGATGCTTCGATGATACATATCCTGGTACAGAGAGTGGATAGTCATGAGAAAGTTTTGCGTGGAAAAAGCATCGGTCTAGTACGGGTATTATGGTAGCATGGTCAGATCCAGGAAGAGACTTGGGAATGTGAGAAAGAAATGAAAGAGCAGTGGACAAAACTCTTTCAGGAAAACGATGGTTTTCTACTTTCTAGGGACGGAAAGCCCAATGTTGGGGAGAATGTAGTACCCCCCAGTTTTTGGTAAGTAACCCTTATTTTATGCTTTTTAAGTGCATGAAGTTTATGAGAGATGTTTCGGGAAAGTTTGGGATACTTTTAAAGCATAAAAGGGGAAACTGTGGGGATGCATGGGCTGTGCACAGTTTGCCAAACCGTGTAGAAGTAGTGCAGGTGGTGGTATGTTGGATAGAGGATACCTCACTATATCCGCATGGTTTGGGAAAACCGTGTGAGGAGGCCATGCGGAGAGCCCCTCTCTGGCAGTGACTACCGTATGGTTAGCACACGGTTTAACTAACCGTGCAGACTAACTGTGCACGAAGTGAACATAGATCCTATTTATTAGGATCTAATCTATTTTATCATTTAACCCACACGTTTTTTATCCCACACAACCCTAACTCCGGATTTCTCTCTCGAGAAGGTCAGAGAATACTTACCAGGCGTTTTGGAAGAGATCTGGAGGGTTTTCTTGGCGTTTAGAGGTCGGTTGATCGCGGTAAGTCTCGTTCTGGTCTTGTTTTCTTAGATCTCCTTATTACCTCTTCTAGGAATCTTATATCTACACCCAATATGGGTAGATCTAAGGTATTGGATGACTTTTAATTCGGTTTTTGGTCTTGTTGGTGATAGGGGAAGGAATCTAAGGAGGTTTCGTGCTGTTTCAACGTGGTTCTTGGTTGGTTTCTCCTATTTTGTTGATTTAGGTGGCTTCACTCTCGATTCCTCTTTCTTAAAACTTGAAGGATTAGTTTCAATTTGTTTTCTTTGATTGAAATGGTTTTTTAGTCTGTTGTGAAAGAATGGTTGAAACCCCTTTTTAGTAACAGGTGATGGAAATTGTGTGTTTTTGGGAAGTTGTTGTTGAAGTAAATTTAAAATGGTGATTTTAATTTGGCTATGGTTTTGCTGGTTTAAAGAAATGGTTTTAAATAAAAAAGGTGATGCTTTATTGAAAGGTATTGAACACACTTGGTTTTGGGCATGGATTGCATGGTTGTGGTGTGTGTTCATATGCATTGGGATGGATAAGGGCGAGAAGTCCCCCCATAAAAAGGTTGGGATGGATAAGGGTGAGAATTCCCCCCATCATTAGGTTGGGACTGATGTGGTCGTGAAGTACCCCCGTCAAGGTAGTTCACTAAGTGATGACTTAGTGGAAGGATAACTCACCACTCGTGAGTATAGGGATCTCCCACTTGCATGCATGGTTGTTTGTGAGGATTTGTGGAATGGAACGAATGTGCCAAAATGGAAATGTGGATTTGATTGGAAACTTTTCTTAGTTGCTTTGTTGGAAATTGGTTTTGTTGAAAAAATGGATTTGACATGGAATTTTTCATATTATGAACTATTTTGGAATTGTTTTATATAAATTGTTTTATATAAATGTGGTAACATGTTTTATCCTAGAGGCATGGGTTGAGAAGTCATTAGGGAAAACCTACAAAGTTTCATTACTCACCCCCTGTATTAGCACGTTGGTCCTTTTGCAGATGTCATATACCGAGGCGTTGGCAAAGGTAAAGTGTCACATCTTTAGAGCGCTGCTTCATGATACTTGGGCTGGTTCGTGAAGTTGGATCTTGGAGCTTGTGAATCATGGAGTTGGGTTGTTGTCTTATAGTCTTTTAGTTATCTTTCCTCTGTTTACTCTGATGTTTAGTGTTGGTTTTCACTATGGTAATTTTGGTTGGTTTTTGATAAAAAATAATGGTTGAGTTGTTTTGGTTTTAAATCAAGCATCATATAGTGGTTTCTTGGAGATGGATATCTGTTTTGCTCTGTTTGTTGGTTGTTTTCAGTTAAAGGGTAAACCATCCCCCATGTATTTTGAAACCCTTCGGAATTTATTTCCAGCCTTTGTCACCTTGGGGATGTTGCTTAAGGCCTAGTAATGACCCGTTGAGCTCTCAAGCCAATGACAATTGGTGGGTCATTACAAATTAATTCATCTTAATTACCAGTAGACATTTTCAAATTATATATTTTTAAATATATTCCACTATTTTATTAAATCCTGGTAACCCTCAACCACTATATTTATAATGGCCAGTTGCATGAGTATTCTAGTGGCAAGGATCCTTGAAACCACTCCTCATAGTCTACTAGCTATGGATACACCACTAATTAGAGAATTCCATATAAATAATCTGACTTCCCAACCACATTAACTCATAGCTCCTTGATCCATTGAGTGGAGTACAATGACCCAATATTTTTATATATAGATATTAGATCTTTTGGATGAATATTATTTTCATAATAAAAATACACACCTGAGGATTATAAAGGTCAAGTTCCTTTGTAAAATTAGATATAAAAATAACTGGTTCATAAAATATCTACATCATCTCCCACTTATTTCTTTATAATTAGATCCCTTTTAGCATAACACACTTAACACCTTTATTCATATCCCGTGGAAGAGAAATATAATAAAAGTGTTAACTCAAATAATCCATAAAGGTAAACATGGAAGATATTAATGTATTATTTTATGAAAGCATAATATAAGAAATATGGGTATGTAATCATGATAATAACATAAAATTTTCATACCCAACCTTTCATGGATCATAAACATAGATTATAGCAGAAAAATTAACATGAACTAAAAGAATGAAGCATTATCATAACTCAGACATGAATTATATGTTCAAGCCATAGAATTATGTGGAATCCTAATAAGTATAGAAGACAATTTAATATTTCAAGGTTAACTACTAAGAATCTCAAATTTGGACGGATCACCAATTTTCCTTAATAAATAAAGCACATCAACTTGTTTCCCATTATGGATCAAGTTCATTGACCTATTTCCCTTAACTATCTCACGAGATAAAATTCATTCCCAAATGTATTGGAGGGAGATATAATAACCACCCATAACTTAATGAAAACTATATAGATGTGTTCCATAGGACCATAAATCATTTATTACATCAAAACCCATGTAAAGAAATAAGTTTCACAAACACTACATCATAACCTAACTCATCGAAAAGAAATAGGTTTCATTAATATCATGTCATCATAAACATAAACCATTATGAGAAATAGTAAGAATGGTATCCTTGGGTTATATCACTAGTAAATAATAAGTAACATCATATATTTTCATCTTAAATGGAAAATTATTTTTGAAATATTACATGAAATAATTATTGAGGAAAATATCCTTTCTTTTATGAAATCATTTTTTAAGAGCCGCACAATTTTAAAGGAAATATTCTTCTTTGTAAATAAAATTATAAGATTGTCATGGATGCTTCAAGTGATTAATTATTCATGATGGCATAAGAATATTTTCATTCCAAATAAGTTAATAAAACATCCCTTTCTTACCTTTTCCGTAATGGTCGTGAAGTACCTTGTTTGAAAAAAGGCAAAAATTATTTTCAAACAATTTAGTAAAAAGTAAAACATCAGTAAAAATAAAATTAAATATTTATTAGAGAATATTAAAAAAAATTTAAAAAAACATTTAGAAAACATTAATGTGGAAGATAAATATTCTTTAATTGGGATTTAAAACATAACAATCCTGAATGTGGATGAGATTGTGAAATAAACCCTTAGAACTCTATAATCCGTTGAATCATATACACAATGAATGAAAGAAAATTATATGAATATTAAAACACCATAATATTAAAAATAATACTCATAAAATATATTCATGGGTAGTATATACACCATGTAGAAGAAATAAGTTGTGTATAAGGCATGTGTCCCACACTTATAAAAGTGAGACAAAAATACCTTACCTAAAGTATAACCTTTCCTTGTTCATGTTCAAAAATCATGTATAACAAATATGGATTTATTATAAATTTATTCCCTAAAATTATATCAATAATACCTTGTATTATTTTTTATAACATCTTATCACCCATTTATGAATAATTGAAATCACTGTTCTAGGTGATATCTGATTCATTTTCCAAGCATGTTTTGGTTCAACAATCTCGGTACCATTGATCATAGTCAAATCATTTCTAAAATAATTTTTATATTATATATATCAAATATATTCATAAAATACGTCTTTATTACCACCCATATTAAATATATAAGAAAACATAATCACATCACATCGTGGAGATGGTAAGACATATGTATGCTTGAGTGATGTTATCATTTCCAAAAAGACTATATGGTAAAAAGTTAGATATGATATTATCATTCCATAAGTATAATTATTTCAAAAATATAATTTATAAAAATTAAAACCATCATAATTGACACTCATAAAATATGGTAATGAAAAATTAATTTCATCACTATGTAGAGATGGTAAGATGTACGTACGCATGAGCAATACTTTAACTTCTTATTCGATGGTAAAGGGAATATATAATGGTGTGATCATAATAATAATAAAATTTAATAATATTAAGGATTATTAATGTATTATTTTATGATATATATCTTAGATTTATATTTGGTATAAAATATTATTAAAAGAGAATGATCGGTTAGAGTGATTACCTCTTATTTGAAATAACTCCTTTAGATCTCCTCAAAAGGATTATAGTGTTGGTCGATTAGAAAGAAAAACAACTCTTTTAATGTGCATAGAGAAGTTTAGAATAGAATTTGGAAGAGTTTAGTTGAGATAGAATAATCAAAGTGATTAAATGAGATGAGTGAGGAGGTGTCCTTTCATAATAAAGGTGATGGGAACTCTTGGAATTTCTCAAACGATTAAATTATTATAAATTAAATCTCAATCCAAATACCTCAAAAAACAAAATTATTAGAAGATAATGTGGGAATGGGTGGTAATACCATCAAAGTTTATATTTTTGACATGTTTTAGTGTAATTTTAAACATTGTTATTTTGATTAACCCATAGTTAACCTATTTTAATTTCAACCATCGTAACAAAATTTCAAATATTAAAAGGTGGATATTTTTACTTATAAGGTGTAAGTTGAAACATAAATGGTAAATTTAGTAAATTTTAGACCATGAATTATCCCATTTGTTTTTATTTATTATTTTTATGATTTAAAACTACTTTAAGAAAATATTATTTTCATAAAATATCATTACTGTCAATTCTGACACTATTCATTACATTGACTTCAATAAAATGAATACAGCAAGATAAATTCAAAAAAAAATTAACAAAAAAATAACATGTCATATTCACCTATAAAACTTATGGAGTACACTAATTAATTAAATTGATATTTATTTCAATATTTTTCATATCACTTAATTGATTTTTTCATTAATTGAATAATTACCACATCATCATTGTGTAAATATTTATAATAATTATTTATTCACTAAAAATTAAAAATAAATTAAAAAGATGTAGAAAATTATTTTATATTTTATAATAATATTTATAATCAAGAATATCTTCTATTTATCAATATATTAAAAATTTTATATTTATTTAAAGAAAGAGTGTGACATTTTTTTACTCTCTTTTATTTTAATAATATCTAAGTAATTTTCATGGAAAAGTGCCTATTAAATTATTAAATTTCTAGCCTTATGTGTTAAGGGTTGAATTAAATTAATCCAATAACATTTGGAAAAGTTTTATGGTATTTTTATAATATTTATAATACTATTTTTACCCTTAATTTTCGGATTTACACTTAACTATGGCAATAAAAATTAATAAATTCACCATTCATATTATCCAAAAATAAGAGGGATATATTTAACAAATTTGGACTTTCAGAGTCCATGTATGGAATCCATTTTATAAAATTCAAAACACATAATTTTATAAAATTAATTTAAATTTAATCCCATTGACAGAACTAGAAAATATGTTTTTAAAGTGGAAACTTTCAAAAGATTAAAATTTTTTTATATCCAAATTAAATGTCAAATTGGTTCTAATGAAAAAAATTGTATTAAATGATAAAAAATTGATCTAATTATTCTTTAAAGTCATTCAAAAAATATAATTTGACACTATAAATTATTTCGATAAAAAATATGTCTTCAATTAAAATTCAGTATTTTTCACTATTCATTAAAACAATAAACTTATCGAAAAAAATAAAAAAATCAACTAAAGAAAATTTTGATATCCAGCTTTAAAATAAGAGGTTTATTTTTTCAAATATAATTTAAAAATTATCAAATTATAATTTTAAAACAATTTCACCATCAAAATGCTAAAAAACTATTTTCTAGAAAAATACGATTTTGAAGCATAAAACTAGATTTATTTTAATATATTGTCTAATAAAAACATAGGATAAATGTTAAACATTATATTAAATATTTTATATATATATACATTTCATTAATATAATCCAAAAATATTGTTTCTTATGTTTTTTTATTGGTACAAAACACACCTATGCACATTAAAAATATTTCCTTTTAATTTCAAAAGGTTTTTACATGTGTAGACAATAATTTCATAATTATTTTAATCCCATTCATACTTTCCATTATAATTTCAAGGTTATAATTTTTTAAAATAATTACAATAATAAAATTTTGATTCTTAAAAAGTCATGGTTGCGTGTAACGAAAGATGAGTCGGTGTTGTATATAACAAAAGCTTAACATGGTGCAGCGTATAATACAAGACAAAAAAACAAATTAATTTACTTAAAAATATTCATAAAGACAGAGGATGTTTTATTATACCCCATTACAATGAATTTATCTCTCAAAATTAATCACTTAGATACAAACAGATGAGCATACATCTGCCTCATCACATCCTTAGGTCCCCATGCAGCTTCCTTAAATTGGTTGTTTCACAAAAAACATTAAATATATAGATGGTATTGTTTTGTATAAATTTATCTATATGATAAAAAATATCTATTGATTTTTCCTCATAATAAATATCATGTTTCAATAGTACTACCTATGAGTTTAGTACATGTGAAGGATCAGGTATGTACTTCCTTAAGAGAGATACATAGAACCCATCAGGAACTTGGGTTAGATTTGGTGGAAGAGCCAATCGATAAGATACTATCTTGATAAGATCAAAAAATTTAAAAGGACCAATATTCCTAGGGATTATATTTCTCTTCATTACAAATCTCATTACTCTCTTAAAGTGAGATATTCATATAAATACTATTTCACCCACTTCAAACTCTAGATATTTTTGACGATTGTCAACATTTATTTTTTGTCGAATCTAAGTTTCTCTTATGTGTTGCTGAATGGATCTAACCTTTTTTTTCATTTCCTCTGATAGATCTGGTCCCGATGGCTTTCTTTCCCCAAAATCATTCCAACATGTTGTAGTTTTTCACTTCTTACTGTAGAGGGGTTCATAAAGAGCCATATGAATACTGGAGATAAAACAATTGTTATAAGAAAATTATACACAAGAAATGTGGTGATCCCAATATACTTTTAGATCCATAGAGAAATATCTAAACATATCTTTTATTTTTGGAATTTTCCTCTCAGGTTTATCATCTATCTGAGGATGACAAGTAGTGATAAAACTTATCTCTATTTCCAAACCCTACTGAAAACTTCACCAAAACCTCAAGTTAAAACTTGAATCCTGACCAAATACAATGGAAAATAGTACTCCATGAAATCTTTCCATGTCTTTAATAAATATTATAGAAATTTTATTAAGAGATAAGTATTCTCTTATAGAAATGAAGTGTTCATAATTTTTTAAGGTGATCAACTATAACCCATATAGAATTAGGGTCTTTATATATTTTGGGAAGTTTGAAGATAAAATCCATGGACATGTTTTCCCATTTCCATTTAGGTATGGTTAATGTTTGTAACATCCTCATAGATTTCTTTCTCTTAGCCTTAAATTTATATTAAACCAAGAACAGAGAAACATACTCTACAATATCTCTCTTCATTCTACCCCACTAGGAATATTATTTCAGGTCTCTATACATCTCTTTACAGCCAAGATGAATAGAGAATAATGAACTATGAAACTAATCCAATAGTTCATTCTTAAAATATGGTATAGGAGAAAAACATACACAATTCCTAAACCACATTATTCCATCACAATAATTTTTGAACTCAAGAACATTTTTCACCTTCTTTTTCAGATCTATATCTTCCTTCTGTACATCTTAAATCTTTACTTGGATATATGGTTGAACATTCATTTAGGCTAGATAATATTTCTACCCTTCCTTTAAGATTTCTAGATCCAAACATTGAAAATATAAAAATATTGTGTATTTTTTTATCCTCTTCATAGATAAGCTGGCATGGTCCTTTCAACTCAAAGCATCTCCCACCTTTTTCACTTTCCTAGGGTAGTAATGTATCTAGAAATTATAATATTTAATCTGTTCCAACCATCTTATTTGGAGCATATTCAACTTATTCTACGTGAATATATAATTTTTTCTTTTTTTGATCAGTATATATATCAGACTTTTCTCTATAGAGATAATAACTCCATAACATTATTGAAAATATTACCACAGTTAACTCCAAACCATGAGTTGGGTAATTTTTCTTATAGACATTCAGTTATCTTGAGGAATAATTTAAAACCATGTCATTTTTCTTAAGAATTCATCCCAATCCCTTCTTTGATGCATCACTATAAATTGCATACCCTTATACACTATAGGGTAACATAATAAAATGGTAACTGAAAAATCTTATATTTAGTTCCTTAAAATTTTCATTCCATTCATTCATCAAGAGTAGCTTGGAACCCTTCCAAGTTAACTTAATTAGTATATTGGACAGTTAAGATAAATTCTCTAAAAGGTGTCAATATTATCCATACAAACCAATAAAAATACATATTTTAGTTACCATGGTTAGTCTAGTCAATTTCAAAATAACATATATCTTTGAATTATCGACTGATATACCCTCTCATAAGATTATATTACCTAGAAATGAAACTTTCTATAGAAAAAAATTCACACTTGGTATTTTTTCATAAAGCTTCTCCTTTCTTAGGGTCTTCATCACAATCCTCGAGTGATCTTCATGTTCTTCCTTGATACTTGAATATATAATAATACCTTCTATAAATACTACCAAAAAATGTTCAATACAGTCTCTAAATACTCTATTAATCAAGACTATGAAGATAGAGGGGAATTAGTAAGTCCAAAATGCATCATTATAAATTCATAGTTCTCGTACCTTGTTCAGGATATCATCTTGGCTATATCCTCCTTGATTAATCTAAATTTATAATGTCTTTAATGAAGTTAAATTTTAGAAAAGTATTGAGATCCATGTAGTCGATCAAATAAATCATCAATATGAGGAAGAGGATACTTTTTCTTGATTGTAATTTTGTTAAGATTCTTATAATCAACCCAATGATGCACTGACCCATATTTCGTCTTAAAAAATATAACATGAGAACCCAAAGGTGACTCACTAGGGTGTATGAATCCCTTATAAATATTCTTGTATAGTTACTTCTTTCATTATTACAACTCAATTAGGACCATTCTATAATGAGTCTTTGAAATATAAATAGCACCAGGTATGAGTTCTATTAAAAACTCAACATTTTGATTCTGTGGAACACCAAGAAAATATTCTATAAAAACATAAAAAAAATATGATACAATAGTTATATCCTTAATGTTAAGTTTCTCCCCAACCAAATGAGATATATAACCATCATATATAGTAATTAAGACCCACAAAATGGAAGCAATTTCCATTGGAAGTTCATATTCATCCTTGCATCGATAAATGATTATAGATTCATTTGGAATATATAATATGATTCAATTCCAATAAAATTAATATGTTCTTCATATATAGAAGTCCAATACATGATAATAATAACATTGAATTTGACTATAGGGAGAATCATGAGGTTTACAAGAAGTACTTCCCCACAACTTCCATCAGAAAAGAACTATAACCATGAGATGCGACCATTGTTCCATTAGGAGTCCTCAAAGAAAACTCAAAATATAATTGTTGAGATAATACTTTTATACCCTTATAAATTTATTTAGAAATAAAATATTGGGTGGATCTAGAATCAAATAAGATATTTTTATTTTTCAAGTGGATGATAAGTCTACCTTTCACCACATCATTGTAGTTTCCCAATTTGGAAATCGTGATCACAATAGATTTCCATTTGTATTTGGGCTTTTGAGGTTATAATCATTGATAATAAAAAATATTAAAATTCATGCATTGATTGGCATAATTTTCATACTCCTTTCATTTAAAGAATTGGAGAGTGGGGGGTACATTAGTTGGCATCTTTTTTTCCACCATTTCATTTATTGGCCCATTTATTAACTTTAAACATTCAGGGACTTTATGACCCACCTTTCCACATTCAAAGAACCTCACAGTTCCATTTAAAGACTTCCCTTGATGTTTCTTACCACATTTATAGCATGTAAATGGTCCTAATTTCGTTCTACCGTCATATTTATTCTCGTTTTTAGGATACTTTATCTTTATTTTCTTATCAAATCCATAGGAATGGTTAGTATCTCCAATTTCTATTTCCATCTTAAGAGAACGTCGAAATATTTATTTATATCTACTGAAGTATCTTATGGATAAAAAAATTAGTAGACTTGGATTTAATCCACTGAAGAATTGATCAATCTTACTTTCGTATTGGATAATAATACTAGAATTGTACCTCTCTAATACTGTAAAATTTTCCTCGTAGGTACAAATAGATATATCATCTTTTTGATTTAGCTCAAGTAATTCCTTATCTATATTAATATGAAGAATATGTGGGATGTAATTATTGAAAAATAATTTATTTAAATCCTACCATTATATAGATTCAATTTATTCCACTTTCCTTATCTTCTTGAAAAGATACCACCATTGATCTGCTTCACATTATTAATGATAAACATAAAGGAAATATTTTTCATGTCGCGAGCATTGAAGAAAAAAAAATATTTTCTCAATTTTTTTTATCTATATCTCATCCATTATTGGGTCATAATATCTACTAAAAAAGGAGAATGTTTCTTCATGAAAGAATCAATAGTACGTTGTTTACTTCTTTGATCATTTATAAAATCAATATGATTCATAGCTTGAGAAATTTTCATTAGCATAAAAATAAGGTTCTACATTCCATATCCCATAAGATTTGGTTTCTTAGGTGGAAAATCATTTCATTTTCCATCACATTCTACATTAGCGTGATTCATTTGGTTTCAATACATTGACTACATATTGTGATAAATAACAACCATAGTGAGGAATCATGAAAAATCATTTAGAAAATTTCTTAAATCATGACACCATATATGAAACATTAGGTTTTAACCTAATTAATTAGTAATCATTAAAAAACTATAGTATTTTATATTATACATAGACTTACCATTAGGTTTATTAATAATTTATTTTTATCCTATTTTCTAATGGTAAACTAAACCCTTACTCTGATACAAACTATAAAGGCCCAAGCCATTCATACGTAGATATTATATCTTTGTAGATGAATATTAATTTCATTATAAAAACACACACCTAAAGACCATAAAAGTATAATGACTTTATAAACTCATAAACATAAACAATTGGTTCATAAAATATCTACAACATCTCTCACATATTTATTTATAAGTAGATCTCCTTTAGCAGAACATACTTAAAACCTTTCCTCATATGTTTCGAAAAGGAAACATAAGAAAAGGGTGAGATCAAATGCATAGTAAGGGTAAAAATAAAAGATATAAATATATTATCTTATGAAATTATAAGATATGAAATATGGGTATGTTATCATGATCATAACATAAAACATTTATACCCAAATTGTCATGAAACATAAGCATGAGTAATGGAATAAAACATTAACATGAACCTTAAAAATGAAACATCCTTCTAACTCATTATTAAACCATATTTTCAATTCATATATGTTTTTAGAATCGAAATAATTATATAAAAAAATTTCACATGTCAAGGTTAACTACCAAGACTCTTGGATATAGCCTTATCACTTGTTTCCCTTAACAGATCAAGCACATCAACTTATTTCCCATCAAAGATCAAGCTCATTGACTTGTTTCCCATAACCATCTAATGAGATATAATTCATTAAAAAATAATTATATGGATATATAGTTATCACTTTTCACTTAATGAAAACTATATATATGTGTGTCAGATGACCATAAAACATTCTTCACATTATAACCCAAGTAAAGAAATGTGTTTTGTAAACACTTCGTTATAACCTAACTAATGGAAAAGAAAAAGGTTTCATAAATATCATTCCATAATAAACATAAAACATTCAGAGAAATAATAATAATTATATACTTGGTTCATATACCATGTAAAGAATAATTAACATCATATAAATTCTTCTTAAGTGGAAAATTGTTTATGAAAGATTACTTGAAATAATTCTTGAGGAAAATATCATTTCCTTTATGGAATCATTTTTCAAAGAGGCATGAAATTTTAAAGGAAATATTTTAATTGAAAATAAACATATAATATTGTAAGGTGAGCCTCAATAAATTAAGGCATCATGATGGTATAGAAATCTTTTCATGCCATATAAGGTAAAAAAACATTCATTTCTTACTTTTGGTTGAAAATCCACAAAGTACCTCATTTGGATGACAAAATAATCATTTCAAAACATATATTAAAAATTAAAACAAGGGTAAAAATAAATGTAAATATTAATATTATAATAGTAAAAACCTTTTTAAAAATATTTTTAGAGAACATTGATTTTGAAGATAAATATTCCCCAAAAAATATTTAAAATGAAACAATCTTGTATATTGATGAGTTTGTGAAGTAAACCCTTAAAACATTATAATTAGTAGAATTGTATTTACCATGAAATAAATAAAATTATATGGATATGAAAATACCATAATATTGAGAATAATACTCATAAAATACATTTGTGGGTAGTATATACACCACAAAGAAGAAATAAGTAGTTTATTAGGAAAGTGTCCCACGAGAATAAAAGATAAACAAAAATGCCTTACCTTATGTAATGCCTTTTGTTGTTTTTGTTCAAAAATAATATCTAATAAATATGGATTTATTATAAATTTAATCAATTACCATATATCATTCAAAGCATTTACTATTTTTATAACATCTTATCACCAATTTATGAATAATTAAAATCACGGTTCTAGGAGATATCTGCTTTGTTTTTCATGCATGTTTTTGTTCGAAAGTCCTGGTCATTTTACTTTGATCATTGTCCCATAATTTCCATAATAATTATTATGTTATATATATCATATATATTCATAAAATTCATAATTATTACCACCCCTATGAAATATATATGAAAAATGAATCACATCACATCGTGGAGATGGTAATCCATACGTACACATGAGCGACACTATCATTTCCCAAAAGACTAGGTGGTAAAATGTTAGATATGATGTTATCATTCAAAAATTATAATTATTTCATAAATATAATTTATAAAAATTAAACTATAATAATTCTTACTCATAAAATATAGTGATAAAAAATAAATTGTATCGCTATATAGAGACGATAAGTCTTACGTACCTACTAGCGATACTTTCACTTCTTATTCGATGGGAAAGGGGTTATATAATGGTGTTTCTATATTAATAATATAATTTAATCATATTTAGGGTGATTAATTTATTATTTTATTATATATATCATATATTTATATGAGGTGTATAAGAGTAAAAAATGAGAGCGATCAATTAGAGCAATTACCTCTTCTTCGAAACGACTTCTTCAGATCTCCTCTAAAGGACCCTGGAGTTGGTAATTTGGGAAGAACAGAACTTATAGAATGTGGATATATAATTTTACTAGATTATTTGGAAGATTTTGGTTGATATATAAGGAAAAAATTTGTGAAATTAGATGAGGTAGGGGGTGTCCTTTTATAATGAAGGTGAGGGGCACTTTTGGAATTTATCAAAATATTAAATTATAATAAAACAAATAACAATAAATATACCTAAAAATGGAATTTTAGTCAAATATAATATATTTTATGGTGTTAATAATGTAAAATAATATTTTTTTGAAAGTTTTGGTGTAATTTTGAACCTTATTATTTTTATTAACCTATAGTTAACCTATTTTAATTTTAACTATGGTAACAACATTTTCAGTATTATAAGGTGGATATTTTTACTTATAAGATGGAAATTGACCCATAAAAGGAAACTTTATAAAATTTTAGACCATAATTTATCCCCTTTTACTTATTTAGTATTTTTATGATTTTTAACTAATTTAATAAAATATTGTTTCCATAAAATATCATTAGTGTCAATTTTGACTCTATTCATTACATTGACTTTTGGAAAATAAATACAAAAAGATAAATTCAAACCAATTCATTTAATTAAATACTAATATGTCATATTAACCTATAAAATTCATTTAATACCATAAGTAATTTATATTATATTTCTATTATTATTTTTAATATCACTTAATTGAGTTTTTCATCAATTGAATAATTACTCCACCATCCTTGTGTAAATATTTATGGTAATTATTTCTTCACAAAAAACAAAAAATTAATTTTCATGATGCATATAAACCTTTTATATTCTATAATAATATATATATATATTAAAGAATATACTCTATTTAAACCAATATTATAAATGTTATGCCTATTAAATGATAGAGTGTGTCATTTTTTCACTCTAGTTGATTTTAATAATATCTAAGTCATTTTCATGGAAAATAGTCCATTAAATTATTAAATATAGAAGCTTATTTGTTAATATTCGGATTAAATACATAAAATAACATTTTTTTTAAGTGTTATGGTAGTTTTATAATATTTATAATATTATTTTTACCCTTAATTATCCGATTTACCCTTAACCGTGGTAATAGAAATTAATAAAATTACAATTCATATTATAGAAAAATAAAATAAAAATATTTATTAAATTTAAAATTTATGATTAAAAATATTTAGTCCATTTTTTAAAATTTAAAACAAATAATTTTCTAAAATTAATTAAAAATTAACACCGTTGATGGAATGAGAAAATGACTTTTTAAAGTGAAAACATTCATGAGATTGAAATGTTTCTATATCCAAAATCAGTGTGAAATTTATTCTAAATAACTAAATTAGATTTAATGATAATTAATTAACTTAATTATACTTTAAAATAAATCAAAAACATAATTTAACACTATAAATGTTTTCGACAAAAAATCTATTTTTAATTAAAATTCATTATTTTTCACTATTCATCAAAACAAGAAACTTATCTGAAAAATACCAAAAATTAAATCAAAGTAAATTTTGATATCCCGATTTAAAAAAAGACGTTAATTTTTTAAAATATAATTTATAAAAGTGTCAATATTTCATTTTAAAACAAGTGCTACATCAAAATATGGAAAACTACCAATTTAAAAAAAATACAGTTTTTAAGTATAAAACTGGATTTGTTTTCATATCATGTCTTGAAAATACATCGGATAAATGTTAAAAATTATATTGAATATTATATATTTATATATATGTGTTATTAATATAATACAATAATATTTATTTGTTTATTTTATTCATATAAAACACACTTGTGTGCATTAAAAATAATTCCTTTTAATTTCAAAAGTGTATTATATGTGTAAACCATACTTTCATAATTCAGTTAAACTTTTTCATACTAATAATTCTAACTTCTAGGTTATAAATTTCTTATTTAAATTAATTAAATAAAAAAATGTTTTTTTGTATAAATATAGTGTTATGTGTAATGCAATCTAAGCTGGTGTTTCATGTAGAACAAACTTAACTTGGTGTAGTGTATAACACAAGACATCAAAGAAATTTAATTTATTTGAAAACAAGTTCTTAAAAACTAGGGGTGTTACATACATTCTCATATCCTATAAATAATTACATTTTATTGATCAACATATTTCTTTAATAGATGCAACATGCTAGATATAAATAATCCTTTGCCCCCAAATTTAGTTAAATCAACCCACAACTCTCACAATAACTCCTTGTTAGTAAGAGGAACACCCAACTTGGGCTAACGAGCACCTCGAAAAATTGGTTGTGTCCAAATTGAAGTGATGGAATATCTTTAGTGACTTAATTTTCTCTTTGACTAATTTGGTTAGTTAATCTTGGTGAATGAAATCCTTTTCTATTATGTATGCTTGTTATATGTGATCACACTCATAACTTAACCATGTTTTTAAATAGAAAAAATTCACTTCCCATGTTCATTTTATCTTTGAATTATTTTTTATTATCATACTATGTAACCACATGTAATAAATACACATTACAAAAATAATAAACCATTCACATGATAAAATTAATAAATAATGATATGATAATTAGTCATTAACTGTTGGTTAATCAATCGAGTGGATAATGTATTAAGTGATACCCTTTTGGAATTCCTTATGTTAATAACTGAAATTAATTACAGAAGCCACAACACACATGCACTTCACTTGTTTGGTTTACACTAGCTCTTGACTCTAACTACTTTTCTATAAACTCCTATGAAATTTATAATGAATGCTCACATGTAGGTGAGGGGAACCCGAAGTGTGATAATATATTTAGTCACTTAAATATAGACACACATGACCTTATACAAATTAAATATGGAATGGTGATGAGTAGATAATCAAAATGAAATAATTATTACATTTTAAAAATATAAACGAAATAATTTTATTAAAAAAATAATAAACCAAACATGCACAGGCCAGTCTCAAATCATGACCAGTCAACATTAAATTTTATTGCATAAGTAAAATTAAATTTTCTAAAATTCAACTTGGGTGTATTTCTAATGAATTAAATTGAATTAATTTTTTTTAATTATTTGTTGATATGTCCCACAAAACCAAAAATAATTTTATTAAATCCAAAGAAAGTTTAATTTAATTTTTGAAATTATTTTTATAAATTTATTGGACTATTTGGACCTAAATAAGATCCTTAGAAACTAATTTAGGGCTTGTGGGGGTTAAAAAGGTCTATTATGCTTTAACCAGACCAAATTGGTTCGACCCGAGATGGGCTATCCTTTTAAAGTATTATATATATATATACTCACGCATAATATATACATATATTTAATGATATAAAATCTATATTATATAAAAAAAGTAAAAAATATAATTCTTTTTTATTTTGTAATATTACCATGGAAGTTTTTTGTGATATTTAGTTAGGAAGAAATCCCTAAATATATCATTGAATCATTTCTGAGGTGATTGTGTTTGTTGACCAAGCGGAACTCCATGTTGTGTTTGTTGAAAAATCAGACCACGATGTTAAATTTTTTGACAAAGGGGGCATGCATGGTGTGTTATCGAGTTCAAGATATGTTATTAACAATCCATGATCGATAAAAGAACCTCAATAAAGGTATGGATGATCTAGAGGTGGTATAAAAAGAGAATACATAAGGTGGCATTGTTTTCCAGTGTTTAAAAAAAATTTGGGACTCAAAATCAACAAATGAAGAAAACTAGTTTTGGAAAAGGCACTTGTGCGCTGGTCTCTTGGAGGCTTGGAAACTTGCATGCCATATCTTTTCCAAGATCAGTACATAAAAATATAGAAAAGAAAATAGGGGCACCCATGTTTTGGTTTGGGCGCATAAGGTGACTAGGGTGACAGAGGCTCGGGCGGCTGGACTTGCGCGCTGGGAGGAGACTTGCGTGCGACGATCAGGGTACCCAAAATTCCTATAAATAGAGGGATACCCCTCCTCATTTATGAGAGATCTCAAAACTTAGAGATAATTGTAGCTCCAGTCGCGCAAGTAGGATTGGTTTTGCAAGTGGTGGTTTGGCCACGCAAGTATAAGGTTATTCAAAAGTTGTCCACTGATTGATAGTTGCATTCCAATATTAGTTTGGGCATAAAAGGGTGTGATTCGGCCATTTTTTGAGTTGGTGAAGTGAGTTTCACACAAGTGGTTAGGTGACACTTGTGCTCCAGGCTTAGAGAAGTGCGCCAAGTCATAGAGAAGCACATTAGACCTTGGAGAAGCACTCGACTCATTCTAGGGCTACGTGCAAGTTATGAATATTGCCTGATACCTCCTATGCAAAGTGAGATTAATCTATGGTGAATTTTGGATGTCAACAGAGCATCTATATATAGAGAAAGATGCATTCATTTGTGAAAATTAAGGGACCTACAAGTCCATAAACTGTGAGTAGATACTTTCCAGAATAGTGAGTAAAGGAAGAGGAAGAAGGTGATTCTCTCCATTGGTAGTGATCCATAGAGTGGGAAATAGGGAGTCACCCTTGGGAAATCTATAAGATAAACCTAAACTTTGTAAAGTTAGTGAGTCTGGGTATAGAAGTGATATAGCCTGAGCATTGTAAATTGGCAGTGAGCTTTAGTGGTTTTGGTACAGTGGCACATCACCATTGTATGCTCTTTGGACATAGCCCAGTGAGGGTGAACCAAGTAAAAATCTCTATGTCTATCTTCTTGCTTCCCTACATTTCATCAAAAGCATTGTTATCCGATAAATAAGTAAGGAACAAGATAAACATTAACAACATAAGATAAAACAAAATGACCCTTATAATATAGAGGTCAAGATCCAATGAGGTAGGAATAATTTTGAAATAGAATATACATACCATGATTCACCCCACTTCTCAGGGTATCTAGGCTCCTTTTGGTCCTAAAATGGTTCCATTGAAGCATTATGTGAGCTTACCATGGAAGCTTTGTGTGAGCTTCCCATGGAAGCTTTGTGTGAGCTTCCCATGGAAGCTTTATGTCAGCATCCCATGGAAGCTTTGGGTTCCTTTTATTTTTATTTGTTTTTGTTTTTGGAAACAAAATTAAGTTTCCAAAACAATATTCTATTGCTTATGGAATAACCTAAACAACTTCTAATATATCATTGCAACATACTCACATCATGATTTAGTTAAAAATCCATCACACTGGTATCCCTTAAAGTGAATCAAAAATAAAATTTTAATTTTATTCAGAATTTTTATACGAAACCCTATCAATATTTGATCATCCATATCATGGTGATACAAACATGGATCGATGCTCCATAGGTTTCATTTGGATAGTATCAAAATCCTCATTCTGAATCATTTAAAATTTAATTGAAATTACAAAGTTTTTGACTTCAATAATTATGTGTTTTCTCTGATACCAATTGATGGAGCCTGGGGTGCAGTGGAAGCGTGGAAAATGAAAAATTTAAAAAACAATTTGGGCTCATGTTAAAAACATTGAATCCATAAAAATATCTTTCTTTTATATCTTAAAGGGTCAAGTTTAATTCAATTTAATCATGATAAAAAAATTGAATGAACGCATAAATGGTACCCTATTCGTTTGAAGTTGTGAGTTCAGAATGCTCACCTTAAACATGTTGTGGCTCAAAGGTCCCAAGATAATAATCCTCTAGATTGTACACACATGCACCACATATCCTAGATCTTCAATCTAGGCTTTTTGGGTGCTATAATGAGAAATATAATATCTTTATAATGTCCCTTTGATCACCAAAATAATGCAAACTTGATCAAGAAGACATGATTGATTTAACCTTGTTTTTATTTGGAATATCAATCTATGAACTTAATAAGATATGAGAGGATAGATTATATAAATTTATCCAAATTTTTTAAATCAAAATTCAAGTGGCTAAAATGAGATTTTATACCTAGGTTATACTTTCCAATATTTCACTTTGGTCCATGGAAAGAAATAACCTTCATTGTAGACCATTACACACATTTATGACTTTATAAAATCATCATAAATTAAAAAATATTTTATCACACACTTGTAATTGTATAATATGTTACATAATAAATAATTACCTTTAAATCAGAATGTAATCTTCAACAATTATTTAACAAACAATGAACATCCTATGTTCATTCAAAAATTTACATTTTATCATATTTACTTTTATGATCAAACAACTTGTCAATACCTTAAGAAGTAGATTAAATAATATTTATTATAAACTTGAATAATATAATTTAGTTAGTTTTTTTTATGATAAATCATACTCAGATGTTCACTAGACTTCACACATGGGGTCCACTTTGTCCTAAGCTCACATTCATTAGAATAGGTGGAACTTGTGGATACACTTATTGTGTGACCCTATAGGTCCTTATCTCAATTTAAGTGAGTCTAAATCATAGACAAAGATCATAATATATAAACCCATCATAGAGCCTATGTAGATGAGTAATTTCATAGATATGACTACCTCTTACAAACATGTTCAATGTAATATAATCTCTTTATCTCATAATATCTTATAAGTATGCACACTTGGGTCATAATCCTTTTGATTCTTTATATATTTCAGGACCTTAATTGTTGTTATTTCCTTATTTTACCATAGACGTATATTTAATAAAGGTACTACCATACTGATCAACCTTCATCCATGAGATATATCTTTCTCAACATGCAAGGGAGAAATCCTATCTTGACCATTCAACCAATGTCATACCAACAATGACACACCCAACACAATCTACCTTGCCATAACATTAATGAAATGGTTTTTTCCTTGTGTCAATGTACATGAAAAATTTTACACATTGATAACGATCAAAAGTCCTAAGATCAATATACATGTTCATATATAGGAGTAAAAAATGATACCTAAAATATGTGGTGTTTCTATTGGAAGGTCTATCATGATAATATCATCTACTTGAGATGAATAAGTGAAACAATCATGAGAATAATTCTTAATGATTATGATCTCACATAACCTGATTGTCATACAAATTTTTGTTCCTATCAGTAAAATGTATCTAGACAAAGGACATAAATTTAAGATTATTTTCATAGTTTCTCTAGGTACTCATTATAGGTGGGAAATTCTATAAAATTTTGATACGATACATAATCTAAGGACATTACCATATAAATAGTAGATATAGAAGTATCAAAAATATTATGGTAAGAATAAACACATGTATATATCAAACTATATACGTGTAATGGTAATCAAATTACATAAAGGAGTTGGGTATAGGGAACCAACTCACAAAAAAACATGCCCCTTTTCTAGTTTTTTAAAGCATGCGTAAACCTTACATTTATAGGTTAGCTTCTTCTCTTGTTTAGAAGAATAGGAACCCAAAATAGTATATTTGTATATAATCTACCGATTTTTCTATTCCCATTGGGCCCCCCATGTTTCCCCCTTTGTTTGAGGTTGATTAGGAATCATTTCACCACACTATAGATAGGTAACCGTTTCCCTCTTCCTCTAGTATTATTTTTCATCTTCCTCTTAATCACCTATATTATTTTCGGTGGTTTTATCTAGGGGTTTTATGAAAATTAGACTAGATTGTGGTGGAATATTCTTGATATGACTATGATTCATTCTATGGTGTCTTGAGAACATCTAAAGTGGGAAGATACTACCTATTTCTCTCTATTTCATTAGAGGTATGTTAATCGGTAAATTCTCCAAGATTTTTTCCATTTTGGAATGGAATTGGTGCCTAGTTGAATGATTTATGATGGTACATTTGTTTTTTTGTATTTCAGAAGCATTCCATGGGTGGTTAGCATGTCCCTACTTGTGGTTGCAAACATGATGGCATATTTAGTGAGTTTTTAGGAAATTATGCCTCATTGGATTAAATTGTATAATAAATTATAATTACTTTATAATTAAATATTGGGTATTGTTTCTTAATATAAGGGTTTGAGTGTCGGTATGTCTTATTCATGGATTTTAATGGTCTTAGTTAGGATATTTGGTGCATGGATTGAGATGTTATCTCCATGTTTGAGGTAGGTGGTCCCTATAATATATTTTGTATAATTTTTTATACATTATTTTTCATGACTTTATGTTAATATAGGTTTGGGTAAAAGGGTTGGGGAATAATAATGACCAAAGTGAAAGAGTTTGGTGGTGTTATTTTCCTTGGTTGAGATCGAGTACTGCAGTTATTATAGATAAAATTAAGCCACTTGGTGACTAGGTCACTATGGGGGAAAAGATTCTGGTTGAGTTTATGAGAGGCCTGGATTATGTCTCAGGCCTGTGTTGAGTTGGGAATAATTTAGGTTGGATCTTATTAGGTATGTTATCACAAGAATGTGGGTATTAGTTTTAAGGTTGATGGGTGAGATGACCGTATGTCTCACCCTTGGTTGGGAACACCCCTATAGGGTAGATAAGAGTCTTCCAATGTCTTTTGAGATAGATATGTCATCTAGGGATAGTTGTAGTTTATTAGGAAGGTTTCCTTCTGGAGATGGGATTGAGAGCTCTCATAATAGATATGTGAGATAGGACCAATGTTTGGGTTGTGGGAATTTTTTTGACAACATGTATTTGGGCTTTCAAAATTCTTAGTGTGAGTTATCATGAGATTGTACATGGTTAGTGATACCTAGTTATGATATGGGAATTCACCCATCCTCTCGAGGAAAGGGTCAGATAGGTCTTGCAAGCCAGAGATCCATTGTAGGGTGGTGAGTGCAGTGTGTTATTAATGAGTAAAATCATAATAAGTTTAGGGAACCTAATAGATACCCTTATACGTAATAAGACAATGTTGATGGGTTTAGTATATTGGGATTTTATGATTAGGTTGGGCTTCAAGAGATTATCTTATTGGGATAGCTTGGTATGTTACATGTTGATGTTATAAGAGGATAGATAAGTGCTAAGATGCATACATGTGAGTTATGGAGAGTGTGAAATACAAGAAGTGGTGTCATGTTTGTTTCCACATTCATGTTCCCAACTGTGTGTATACATGATGGTGTGACTAGATGTATGGCCACACCAGGAGTGATAGAGTTTTGGAATGGTACCCCCTCAAAGAGAGGGTATTGTTATAGAATTTACTTATAAGTTCCACCTTGAGATACGGGAGTGGTCGATGTGATGTGGCATAGGACTGGATAATGGGCAATTCCTTGAGTGATAGGGTATTAGAAGAGACTACCTTGAGCAAGAGGGTACTGGTCTAGTTTTGATTTGAGACCAACATGTGAGAGATAAGTGGTCAATTAAATGGGGTTAATGAAGATACTAAATTTATTACCTTCTCTAGGTGAGAGTGTATTATCATGGACCTCCCTAAGTGTGAGGATATTGGTCCAATATGTGATATGAGACTCACCTTAGGTGAGATGGGGTAGATTGTTGTGTTATGGCATGAGATAAAGTATAGACCTCACCCTGAGTGAGAGGTTGGTGTGAGATTATAGTATGATATGATATATGAGATTAGTACTTTTTAAAAGAAATTTCTTTTTTTGAGAGTGTAGTGGTGAGAACATGGTATGAAAGCCTATCCTGAGTTAAAGGTTATGCATCAGGATTTATGTCCTGAGAAAATTTATACTTCTATCATTGACTGATCTTGGTAGGTTCAGGTGTCATGGTAGTGTGGTTATCACATGATCACCCAACACACATTATTATTTGGGTTATTTTTCAATTTTATTTACTTTACTCATGAATAAACATGTATTCTATGACAAATATTATGGGAACTTAGTGATACCTAATTGAGATGTATTTCTCAAACTGTATATGGGAACCCAGGTGTATGTACAAACCTCATGTTTAAGTTTAAGGTCATGGGTCATATAATGGATTAGGATAGATTATCTTTATTATATTTGGAGATCAAGTGTGGTAAGTATCGGGGTTATAGTGGAGCTTTTGTTTGTAATATATGATTTTTATTAATTATACTATGATCGGCTCAGTGGGTGGTATGTTTGGATGTATAACTGTATGACCTCAATGCCATTTGTTATAGCATGGATTCGATGTTAATTTGTGTAAACTCTATTTATTCATTGAGGATGTTGTTTCTTACTTATTTTTTAATGATATTTATTATATCAATTGAATAATCTCACTATTATATGATTAAGGCCCTCATCACTAGTAGACAACCTTTAGAGTATGATGAGGCATGCCCAAGGTCATGTGGCACTTTGAATATAATACTATTGAGTGATTTTAGGTAAGTTTATAAATCCATGACACATGGGTCAATGAATTTGGAATCCCAATCATATTATAGAATCTCCAATGTAACCCATGGGAACACAAAGTCAATTCTGGTGGGATGTGGAAATAAAGTAGAGACCTATATATGAAAAACATCTTATACAACTCCTTGAATTCAAAATCCTTGGGCTAAAACTATGTTCTATATCTTGAAAAGTTTTCATTATATTTTAGATTTTTTACTTTAAGGGGATAAGTAGGTTTAGGATTTATAGATTTTTTGTATTAGAACCATAACCATTATATCTCCCTTTTTCTATAAATAAAAATGACTTGTCTCATATATGGTATTCGAGTTTCCATTAGAAAAACTCTACAATATTATTCTCTATATTGTGAGAACCCCAATTTTCTATTTCCTTGATCTTACACATTAAATCATTGTTGTTTGATATATTAAATTGGTGATCCATGATAAAAAATCCCCCAATTTCATTCCTCAAACCAAGTGTATTGTGGGGTGGATTATCCATCATATCGCTCCATTGAGTTTTTTTTATATCTATTAGGTCACGCTCCTTATATTATTGGTTGAATAACTGGATCCACTAACTCACTATTCCATTCATCATTAATCACTTAACACCAAACCAAATCCTTTATCTGCTATTCTAAACTATGAATACCAGGCCACTCTAGGCATCCTGCATCATGTAGATTTGGGTGAACATTAGTCAAATGATATATATATATACACATATATATATGATATTTTTTAATAAATTATTCTTATAAGTATTACATATTTATTAATCCCATTATTTTTTAAACTATTTTATTTACTTTTAATTTAAATAATTTTTATGTTGTTTCAAATTAAATAAAAAATCAGTAGGAATATATTTTTAAAACATACTTAACTAAAACTATATTTAAAAAAAATAAGTAAAGTAATTTGAAAATATTTTAAAGTATTTCATTACTTCATGGATGTCATAAAATATACTATGTATAACAATGTGCATTGAAAGTATTTTAAAAACAATTAATTTCTATATTTCATGGTATGAATAAAAATGCCTTTACCTATTCACCAAGGATTTAAAAATTAAAGGATTCAATTTATTTAGTGGGGGTGTAACATCCTTGAGTTTTATATATACATTTTTATTTTATTTTTACAAAGTTATACCCATGTTATAATTCATTTTATTACATGTATTTTTTTGAAATAAATAATAATAATATATAATTATTTAATAAATAAATAAATAACACATCTCAATAAACATCTCATAAAATAAGTCCTTTTATTTCATAAAAGTAGTACAATATAAACTAGAGAGTTACATTCAATTCAAAAAAATATAACTGGTTCTATATTATAGATAACAATATATGGAGACATATAATCTTGAATTCAAGGTTGTCATATTCCTTAAAGAGTAATAAAAATAAAATATACATAACTATTATGAAGAAACCTATAAGAATTAGAGTGAAAATGATAGAGAAACTAAGATATTTATATGAATGATTTTAGATGTTAGAAAGATTAGTATTTGTAATGGTAAATATAACCATTGGAGGGGCAAGATGACTGTTAGAATAGTAATATAGGAATATTATCATTGTAACAACAATATGACTATTGTATATAAATTTTTTTTGTAACATATGTAATATCTTATGTTAATAATATATTTACTAAATATAAATAATACATATTAATAAATTAATGGGAGTTTATTATTTGTAAAATGTCATAAAATAATAAATAGTTATTAAAATTGAGTTTTAAATTTTTTTTCTAAATTAATGATTTTAAAATACATAATGTTTTTATCATTAATATTTAAATTTATCATTTATAGAAAAAAAATTCTTAAAAATGATTCTTAATTTTGATTCAACACGTTGAAATTATCCAATTAATTTTTTTTTTATATTTTTCTGAGAAATTTGAAATTTCAGGTGAATAGTAAAATACAGTATGTGTATAAAATATGTATAATGACTAAATTTTAATGTAAAAATGATTTAATAAATAACATAAATAATTTAATGATGTAAAATGGGTTTATTTATTAAAAAATTATTTTAAAATATTAAAATTAATTTTCATACTATATAAATATTTTTTCCAAAGTTTCATATATATATTTTACGTTAAATAAAATAATTTTATTATGAATTAAATTATTTTACAAGGATAAAATATTATAAATAAAGAGAGTTCAGTTATTCAATTAATAAATGTAAAATATAGTGGTTTAAATTTCAAATATAAATATACAAAACCATGTATAATCCAATAGTATTCAATTTTCCTTAATCTAGATTTCTAAAGCCTAATTTCAAAAATTATTAAATAATTATCTCCTATATTCAACAAATGGACACCAATTCTCCCATTTCAATTCACTATAAAACCATTTACCATGGTTCTTCTATCTAGTTTCCTTTCAATGCTCCTTATAATAAGAAATTAAGGTTCTAAGGTCCTTCTCAAAAACATAAAAGCTACATATTTAGGTAATAGTTCTTAATTATCTCTTTTCATTTCATATTCACAATTCATTTATTTTAATCTCTTTTAAAATCCTAATTTATGTGTTTAAGTGATTATAATTACATGTTGTTATCATTTATTTGTTATATTATCAATGAGAGATAACTTATTACCTCTTATTACATCTTTTTTCAAAAATGTTATTATGTGTAAGTAGGGGATTCCAATTCTCTCTTTTCATTTCCTATTAAAGATTATATTTTTTAATCTATTTTAATCCCTTATTTCATATGATAAAATAATTACATGTTATTATCATTAATTTAATTTATTATTGATGATAGAGTACTCATTTTCTCTTATTATACCTTTTTCAAAATCCATTATTATATGGAAGTAAGGGTTCTTAATCTTTTATATTCATTTATATTTTATAATACTTTTCCATTCAATTAAATTTATAAATCAATTTTTTATGAATCATTGTTATAAATCGATTATTGTAATATGAATGATATAATTTCATTCTTACTCATCATGTCACTTTTATAAGGCGTTATAATGCCAAAATATATCTATGTTCATAAACTCTAATATCCAAATAACTTATTATTACATGTATATATGGTAATGTGGATATTTAAATTTATAATAGGTTAACAGTATACATGTTGGGTGAATATATATATTTTTTAACCACTATTGGGTCTATTGAGGATTAAAATTAATTTTTTCATAAGTTATCCTTTGATATTGATGTTTCATATACTGAGTGTTCTTTATTGATGAAGTTGTATATCCCTAATACATATCAAATATGAGTGATTATATATTCATATTTTTATAGGGTGTTTTTATCATTTATTTGTTCTACTACCATTGAAAACTATTGTATTTAATGGAAAATGCTAATTGATATCTTTATACGATGAAAACAGCAAACCCTATTACTCAATTATCTTCCCTTTAATGAGTTTGTTTTCCATTACAATATGAATACCCTATGATTTACTATTCAATTTGAAGGGTACCTAGATATCCATACTATTTGATTAACTAATGAGATTTATTTACATTCTCATATATCCTTTTATTCTAAATTATGTGGATACCTTGTACTGCATTAAACTAATGATTAGACACCTTGTACTTCCTTAATCTAATTAAAAGGTATTCATATAGATTTTCTATACCATTCATTTGACTAGGAAAATATTGAGAATTTTTATGCTTGGTATTTTTTATATATAATTATTGATTATTTATATATATTTATTTAATAGGTTCTATAGTGAAATTTTTTATCATTTACCTAATCTTTCATATGATGGATACATTAGACTTATTATGTGATGGGTATAGCTTGAAATTATATAGCCCTTTGATGAATTAGTATGTCTCGGGAGATAAACTAGCTTGTGTATTATTGTATGTGTATGATTTTATGTATGATGTCTTGGAAAAAATCCTTGATTTTATAGTTATGATGTTTAACATTACACATCTCATCAATATGATATCATTTATTTTTATCCATATGATTTTTTTTCTATTGTTATGTTATTCATAAATATATTATACCCAT
The DNA here is from genome assembly GCA_963277665.1 of Viscum album. Lineage (NCBI taxonomy): Eukaryota > Viridiplantae > Streptophyta > Magnoliopsida > Santalales > Viscaceae > Viscum > Viscum album. The sequence goes on from OY728156.1 coordinate 1,415,102,064, forward strand.
TTTATTATTTATATGACATAATTAGATTATTTATTCCCATCGTATTGTGAATGTATTATTTATTCCATGTTATATTCCATTTCACACTATCCCTTACTAAATTTTGGAAGTCACCCGTTATATTATTTCCCTATTTCACTAGGAAACCATAAAGAGTACTATGCTTGATCTAAGGATAAGCATAAAGGAATAATAATGTTTCATACATTATTAAATTTTACTTTAAGTATATAATTTAATATATTTTTCATGTATGTATCTATACTCTGGTGACTAAATAATTGTTCGATATGGTTTATAGTTGTAACGGACCAAAATTATAAAGTAAGAAGAATTTATTTGATATCAATTATGACACACAACACAAGCTCATAAGGAAATATAATATCCTGATACTTTAAAATATAATTAATATTTAAAAAAAATTAAATCTATGATATATCTTCCAATACATATAACTATAAGTTTTATTTTATCAAATGTAAAAATGAGTTTCTTCAATAGTTTACATTATACGCAAAACCAAGTTTTACTGAACGAAAATATTTTGTGAAATTATTATTATTTAATATAATAAGACCTAACTGAGACATTAAATTATAAGTTATGAATATTATTAACTAAAATTTTAAAATATATGGTTTATAAAAATATAATATGAATTCATTGGATATTAATTAATTAAAAATGAAAATATAAACCAATTGAATATGAAGAATTTTTATTTCATTTTTATGCTCCCAAAAGAATTTTTGTATTAATAAATTAAATTAATAACTATTAGTGAATGATATTAATTAATTATTATATTATATATTCAGTAAAATATTTTTCAAATTTATCCTATAGATTTTATAGGCATAAAATAAGAAAACCCCAATTTTACACATAAAAATAATATTTTTATAAAGGCAATTTTACAGCCTTTTAATGGCACACCTATGTTAAATATGAATATTGAAACTATTATATATTTAATATGGAAAAATAAAATTCATTTTTGAAATTAAAACATATAAATTAGGTTAGGGTTACTTTTTGGTATTTTTCTGAGAAGATTCATTTTCGGATGAATAGTGAAAAATACTCAATTTTAATTCAGAATTGTTTTTTCTTCTAATTTATTTATAAGGTTAAATTAAATTTTTTTTATTGGTTTTAAATATTAAAAATATCAATTTAATATAAATTAATCATATTTGGGTCATTTGAATCTATTTTTCATTGAAATTGGATATAAATACATCTCAAACTTTTTAACATTTTGACTTTAAAAACCTATTTTGTCATCCAATCTACGGGATTAAATTAAAATTAATTTCTTCCACTTCTGTAATTGGAATTTTAAAAAGATTATTTCATATTTTTTATCATAATTATAAATTTTAACAATTTAAAAATAGTTTTTGACCAAAAATATAAGTGGAAGTAATTAAAATTAATTACGGTGCTTAAGAGGAAAATTAGCTTTTGAAGGGACAAACCCTGAAACTTAAGAGACAAAATGACTTATAAACATGTCCATAAGCCATTTTCTGGATATATTTCTACCCTATCCTCAATTTTATCTAATTTTTTTCATTATTGGAGGAACTTGACATAGAAAAAATGTGCATTGAATTTCTTTTCAAAAGTTAACAAGAATACCACTCCTCCTCTACTATAAAAAGGCATTCGCCCCTACCATTTATTCACACGTATCAAGCCCTTTTTCACACCAAAACTCTGACAAAATAATCTCCCAACATCTCTCCCATATTCTTATAATCCATACTTTTGTAAAAATTCAATCCAATGAAGTATTTTTGTTTAAACCAAAAGGAGTTTCCTGAATAATAGGTAACATTCTTCAACGATCACTTTTCTTTTATTTCACTCTACACAAATTAAATTATTTTTATATCATGATTATATAATAACATTAGTATAATAAATATACTGATATGTTTTTAAGTTAGGTTTTTTACCTACACCTACACACACTTCCATCAAATTGTTAATGAACTTACCTTTTGGGTACGGTGAACTACCATCTCGCGAAATGATGTCATTCATTTTCCATTTACCACCTCTCATGGTTTGTAATTATGATGGAAACATTGGTTTTATATGATATATATATATTAAATTTATTACTTATTTATGATATCTTAATTTTTATATCACACATAACTTCATGTGTTTCATATTGTGGGGATACAATAACATCATTTGTGGACGTGTGGACTACCGCCTCCTCAAAGCAATGTGATTCGTTCACACTATACATGAGATGTATAAAGGATGGTTTTAATAAAACTATATGAATCATATTAAAATAATATTATAATTTAATTATAATATACATTTACATATATATCATTTTATTTTGGTTCTTTTAAATATGATAAGGAAATGGAAGTAATGTTCACGGGTATGTAGGACTTACCATCTCCATGAAAGATGAATTTCATTTCCAATCTCCAAATATCATGTATTATTCTAAATACAACTATAATGAAGATATATGATATTTAATTCATGGTTTACATTATAGATATTATTATCTCATGATTGAATTAATATTAACAATAAGTAAGAAGTTAAAACATACTCGAAAAACTAGGCAGTTAACAACTGAAATATTGAAACTAATAAAATATTGTTAGAAAAATAGTAATAAGATATTGTTAAGATATAATATATGATATTATAAATATTATTATGGATCTTTAATAAGTTATTACCATGTTTAAAACTCTTATACTATAGGTTAATTTATGTTCACCCAAAAGGAAATTCAAGGTAAGGGATTATTGTCTCGCTTTTAATTTCGTGAGGTATACACCATAGTCACCACTTATTTATTCTATGTGGTGTAACTAATAAAAATTTTAATATATTATATCATGAATTATTTTATATTAATTTTATATAAATATTTCATTTGATAACTATTATTTTTGGGCTTTTTTATTCAAATGTTACCACAGCTGTAAGTGATTTTCATCTGACTTTTTATATCTCTGAGATAAATGTCATATTCACCACTTACTTATTTTGTGTGGAGTATCTAATGAATATTTTGATATATTATATCATGAATTATTTTATATTCATTTTATTTTTCGTTTCAAACTTAATTATTTCTTCTAAGGGTATTTTAATTAAAATTTATCAAGTTGTAAATAATTTCATAACCTCATTCATTTTCATTGGGTTGAATTACTTCATAATCTTCATTAATATTATAATATTAGGTGTGTAATCACTTTTTACTATATATTTTAGTATTTAAAAGTTTTTTATAACAATTTAAAATTAAAACACATAATTTATTCATTGATTGATTCTCACATCAATGTTATTTCCTTTTCAATGGTTTAATTCACAATAAAATTTTGGTCAGGAATGTTTACACATGAATATATATTAGAGGAAATTATTGAATCATTGCTTAATAAACCCTTTAATTTTATTCTCCACTGGTTATTCATGACCAATTTCATGTAATAGTACAATGTTTCCACTCTTTGGTACTCAAAATTTTATAGAAATATTTTCATGAAAACCCAACATCATTTCTCTATTTAGTCAGAGAACATATTATCTTCGAAAAAACATGTTTTATAAAATGGTTTTTAAAAAAATTAACCTTTCTAAAATAATTTACCTCATAATTTTTTACCTTTTTTTCTTTTACAAATCTTTTCCAATGAATATTCATGTCTCATTCCGATCAAAGAACTTTTCTATCCTTTTTACCTTTTAAAAGGAATGTTATATTTAACTTGTATGGAATGTATGGAATTAAATTCAATAATTTTTTTGAAGAAAACATTACAAGTTCAAAGGATAATCTTTAAATATTTTTATTTAAATTTATTTTCAATTAAAAGAATTTTAAAATGTTTCTTAAATGAAAATGATATTTTCCTTAATAATGTTTTTAAAATATATTTTCATAGTATTTCCATTAATCAATGACAAAACCCCTTTATTTTTACTCAACTTGGAATATATTGTGCCGATACTATCCTTATTCTTCCTCTATATGGTTTTTGATTGATTTTGATAAGGATTTTATTGACTTTAACTTCCTTGATTTTTTTGTTATTCCCTTTAAATATTCACTTTCCTATGATATTTGGACATTGAATTTACCCTAATTATCCATATCATTTATCATAGATATTCTCATTTCCTAAACCATGTACCATTTTTACATAGGGTAGTTAATTTGAAAGTTATATAATTATACGGGAAAATATTGATAAATCTTTATCCTTTACTCTATATGGATATTTGATAATGAAAATTTTTTATGAATTTAAATATATTATTCGATATATAATTAATGTTTTAGACATTTTAGACATGGGTTGGGGACCATTTAGTGAAATCCCTAGGGGTAGGGGACTGATTAATGCAATCCCCATGATGCATCATTGGTCTCATGAGACAAAACCAGTTGGGTTTCCTGAGCTAATGGGTTTTCACCCATTATTTTTTAAACCATTTAGTGGATAAATATTTATGGTAATGGTATCATGTTCCTTAGAAACATGACATCCATTAATTAAGTATTTCATTTATTTAGAATTCATTTATTATTATTATCCATGGGATTATTACACTGACATTATCTATGTATGAACTTTCATTCATAGTTTATTGAATACATGACATGTGTATTCGTTTATTTACCTTTCTATACTATTTATACACTTCCTTCTTAGTTTATTGATTACATGGAATGTTTGTTTATTTATTTACCTTAACATAATGATTATTCTCATTAATTAATCATTTTTATCACTGTACTTACCATTAATGATCATTTGAGATCACCCTTATTATTTTACCTCCACCCAAGATTCATTAAAGTGTGCTAAGAAAGATATGTAAGGATATTCTAAGTGGGTATAAATTAATCCTAAAAAAATGTTATAATTAGTGTATTCAGTTGTAATGTAAATATCATTTATGTATTTGGTTTACCAATACTTCTAAATTATCCATTCATTTTGGATTTGATTTACTTGTATCTTATGCCAATGCAAAAAAACTAGTCACTATCCCCAAGATTTCTAGGGTTGGGTCGCTATAGTTGGTATCAGCACAAGTTTAGCAGCAACCTTTAAAACTAGATTTAGAAAACATATATTAGATAATATAACCCTAAGGTATAATTTGAGAATAATAATAGAATAATATAATAAAGTTTTTTTAGATAGATATTATGTGGTTTCATAGAAATATATATCTCTCTGGATAATACAAGTGGACGTGGTTCTGGAACAGATGCACTTAGGGGTAAAAACTACAAAAAGGTACATGTGCCTAACTCGAGTGTAACATGGTACATGAAAAGTTTCTTCATTGCACACTTGGTTTGAAACTCTTAGGGGATATGATTAGTATAATTCCCATTTTATTTACAAACCATTATGAAATATTTGAATATATGATGAAAATGAATAGCCTCAGTTAAACCTTAGGCATCTTAGATTGAAAATAATGTGTCAATATTTAGAAATCCTAAACATGATTATATGTTTTTTCCAACATGAAAATTGATAATCACTTTATAGTTTTTGGTATTATGAAATTCCCTCATCTATAGCATAAAATCTATACTAAGGAAGTACCTACATGGAAATAAATATATGAAGTATTTATATATTGAGGTTGTATTTAAAACCGTAGTTAAAAGGCTATTTAATGATTAAATTACAAGTATTTACACCATATTTAGTTAGGAAAATATATTAATTTGGTTTTATAAAATTACAACATGTATGTTGTGTGACAACCCATCAATCTCGACAAGGCCCCATGACTTGAACCTAAGAATGAAGGATGATAAGGGTTTTACACTTACAACCGCCCTATGTGATGTCCTGATTAATGTGTAATTATTTTTAGTCAAACAATTTGATGAATAAGTATTAATGATGAACTAATAGTTTTACTTTTCTGTTTTATATATTAATGTATTAGCCATATTTTCTTTGGATATTAGTTCTAGATAAAGGTAAACACTTATTTTATGAATCATAAAATCTATAAAAAGAAAATTTTAGTGCTTCAGACATCAAAGTAATTTTTTGGATGAATTTCAAATTGATTGAAACACAACCAAAGGATGAAATTTTGTTTATATAGATATATAAAGTAAGTATATTTCATTATATACTCAAGAAGTTAAAGAATTTCTCAACATTATGAAAATGATTAGAAACAAAAAAAATATTATCCTAATACCTTAATTTTTTATGAACCGATGGTCTTTTAAATCATAATAGATTTATAGATTAAAAGCCTTAAAACTTACATTTATCATTCACTTTATTTTTATTGAAGACCTCAATCGCACCCTATAAATATTTAAGCTTTTCCTCTAAGTCCATATTTTCACATTCCAAAAATATTCTCCTACGTAGAAACCCAATTATATGTTATTTTATGTGAGTTTTATACTTATCATTATCTGTTATTAAGAGTATATTTTATTAAATATTCTCATGATGTGGGATTTTAGAAAACTAATTTTTAAATATAAAAACCTATATTTCTAAGAACAAGTTTAAATTATGAGGATGCAATTTATTTAAGGTGGGGTGAATGTAACACCCTGATATTCCAAAGTATGACCAATGTATTCAATAGTGTGTAGGACACAAAACACCAAGAATGTAAAGTAATATAAAATCCCTAGACTTTAAAATATGATTAGTATTTCAAATAAATTAAATCTATGATATATCTTCCAAGGAACACAACAACAAGGATTTTCTTCGATAACTTATGTTACATGTAAGACCGTGTTTTACCGAACAACAATATATTAATAAAACATTTTTATTTAATATAATAAGACTTAAACTAGATGTTTAATTAAAGATTATGAATATTATTAATAAAATTATTAAAATATATGGTTTATAAAAATATAATATGAATTCATTTATTACCAATTAAATAGAAACCAAAATATAAACTAATTGAATATAAATAAAATATTTTTTTTTCATTTTTATGCTCATAAATGAGTTTTTTCTTAATAAAATAAATTAATTACTATTTTTAAATGATATTAACTAAATACATATATATATATATATTCAATAAAATATTCTTAATATTCATCCAATAGATTTTATAGACATAAAATAAGAACAAACCCAATTTTAGGCTTGAAAACAATATTTTTCTAAAAGAAATTTTACTACCTTTTAATGGTACACCTATATTAAATCTGATTTTGACACTTTTATAAATTTAATATAAAAATAAAATAATTTTTTACATGTAAAAAATAAAAATCAGGTTTGGGTAAATTCTTTGGTATTTTTCTAAGCAGATTAAATTTTTGATGAATAGTGAAAAATACTGAATTTTAATTCAAAATAATTTTCAGCTAATTTATTTGTAAGATTAAATTAAATTTTTGAAAATTATTAAAGTTTATTTAGATATTTTTTTTAAATTACTATAATTTAGTCCATTAAAATCAATTTATCATTGAAATTGGATATAGACACTTCTCAAACTTATGATCGTTTTTACTTTAAAAACTTGCTATGTCGTCCCATCTGCGAGATTAAATTTAAATTAATTTCTACAATTCTATAATTATAATTTGGAAAATGGATTCTATTTTCCTATTTATAAAAATTTATAAGTTCTTATAAGGTCCACTTATTTTTTTTCCAAAAATATTAGTGAAAGAAATTAAAATTAATTACAACAATTAAGAGGAAAATTAGATTAACAAGGGACTAACCCTTAATATTAAGAGCCAAAATGACCTATAAACTTGTAAAAAATATATTGGATAGAAATATATAGACTATATATTTCATTTTATTTAATTTTTATTATTATTGGATCTACATTACTTGGGAAAAATGTTTGTGGAATTCCCTTTTCAAAAATTTACAAGAGTGTCACTCCACATCCGTAATAAAAAGGCACTCACCCTTCCCATTTATTCACAAATATCAAGACCTTTGGCTCACCCAAACATTGATAAAATAATCTCCCAAAATATCTCCTCTATTCTAGAATAATAAAATTGGTAATAAGTCAATCAAATTAATTCCTTTTGTTTAAACCCAAAGGAGTAATCTAAATAAGAGGTAACATTATTCAATGATCACTTTTATTTTATTTACCTATTCATCCATTAAATTATTTTTATGTCATTATTATATAATAAAATAAGGATCATAAATATACTGATATGTTTTTTTGTTATGTTTTCGACCTAAACCTACACATACTTCCATAAAATGGGTAACTAACTTACCATTCGTGTACGAAGAACTATCGCCTTGTGAAACAATATCGTTCATTTTTCATTTATCTCCTCTCATGGTTAGGAATTATGATAGACACATTGGTTTTATAACATATATAAGATAGTTATTATGCCTTTATTATTATTTAATTTTTATATAACACATATCGTCGTGTGTTCCATATTGTGGGGATACGATAACATCATTTGTGAACATGTGGACTACCACCTCCTCATAGTAATGTGATTCATTTACACTATACGTGGGATATATAAATGGGTTTTTAATGAAAAGATTTGAATTATATGAAATAAATATGATAATATAATTATAATATACATATATGTATATATAATTTATTTTTCATTCTTTTATATATGATAAGAAAATGGGAGTATCATTCACGCGTGCTTACAACCTACTATCTCCATGAACAGTGAATTTTTAATTTCCTATATCCAAATATTATGGATTATTATAAATACATATATAATAGAAATATATGATATTTAAGTCATGTTTTAAATTTTATATATTATTAAATTGTGATCTAATTAATCGTAACAACAAGTAACAAGTCAAAACATACTTGAAAAACATGGCATTTAACACCAGAAATAGAGAAAATAATGAAATATTGATAAAAAGGTAATAATATTTTATAAGAATATAATATATGATATTATAAATATGATTATAGTTAGGGTATAATTTTTAATAGGTTTAAAATTATTATATCAGAGATTAAATTATGTTTAGTCAAAAAGAAACACAAGGTAAGAGATTCTTATCTCACTTTTACCTTCGTGAGGCATACACCATAATCACCAATTATAACTTTTTATAGTGTAACTAGTACCACTTTTAATATATTATATCATAAATTCTTTTATATTTATGGTATCTAAATGTTTCATTTGATGACTATTATTTTTGGTGTTTTATATTCAAATGTTACCACAGTTATAAGGGATCTTCATATCACTTTTTAAATCTATGAGCTAAATGGAATATTCACATATTACATATTTTGTGTGGTGTACGTACTACCCAATTTGATATATTATATCATTAATTATTTTATATTTTTATTATTTTGAGTTCCAATTTGAATTATTTCTTCTAAGGAGATTTTAATTAAAAGTTACAAAGTGGTAAAGAATTTCATAACCTAATTCCTTTTCCTTGGGTTATATTACTTCCTCGTTGTCGTTAATATTCTATGATTATGTGTGCAATAACTTTTTACTATATATTGTAGTATTTTAAATTGTTTTATGTGGATTTATATTTTACACACATAATCTATTCATTTATTGATTCTCACATCAATGTTATTTCCTTTTTAAGGGTTTATATCACAATCTCATTTTGTTCAGGATTGTTTACTCATGAATTTCCATTAGAGGAAATTAATGGATAGTTTTTTTAATAAACCCTTTAATTTTCTTCTTATATGGCTATTCATTATCTTTTTCATTTAATATTATCATTTTTCACTCTTTGGTACTCAAAATTTTTTAGAAAATATTTTCAAGAAAACCCCACTTCATTTATCTCTTTAGTCAGAGAACCTATTTTCTTCTAAAAACCCTATTTTATAAAAATGTTTTCAAAAATATTTTTAACCTTTCCAAAATAATTTATTAAAAAAATAATTACCCTTGTTTCTTTTACAAATTTTTTCAACAGAATATTCTTGTCTTTTTTTTGAATAAGGCAATTTTCTATCCTTTTTATCTTGAAAATTAAATATTCTTTTTACCTTGTACTGCATGTACGGAATTAACTACCATAATTTCTTTAAAGATTCATTTAAAATTTTAAAAGTTTTATTTTTAAACAATATTTTGAAAATTTATTTTCAATATTTCAAAATTTTAAATGAAAATTATTTTTCACTTAATAATGTTTTAAAATATATTTTTATAGAATTTTCATTCATTAATGATAATAACCCATTATTTTTACACCACATGGAATATATTGTGTTGATACCATCCTTTCTTTTTCTAGATGGTTTTTTATTGACATTTCTAGGGATAGTATTGAATTTAAACTCCTTGATTCATTTTGGTAGTCCCCTTGAAATATTAACTTTCTTTCTATTATTAGACATTGAATTTACCCTAATTATCCATATCATTTATCATGGATATGTTTATTTGTTAAGACATATACCATTTTTACACACGATGATTAATCTGATAGTTATTTTATTATCTGGGGAAATATTTAGAACTTCGCATCCCTTACCCAATACATATATTTGATAATAAACTTTTTTTATGCATTTAAATTGATTATTAGATATATATGGAATATTTTTGACATTAAAGATGGGGTTTGTGGTGAATTTAATACAATCCCTACAGGTTGGGGAATGGTTAATGAAATCCACATGATGAATCCGTAGTCTCATGAGATGAAATCAATTTCCTAGCCCATGCTAATGTGGTTTCACCCTGTATGTTTTAAACCGTTTAGTGGATATATCTTTATATTAAAAGTATCATGTTCTTAGAAAATATGAATTCTAGTAATAAAGAACTTCTTTTATTGATAATTAATTTATTTTTATTATCCATGAGATTATTTTGTCTACATTATCTATAAATTCACTTTTATTCTTATTTTACTGAATACATGGAAAGTGTGTTCAGTTATTTACCTTTTCATGCTATTTATGCACTTCATTCTTAGTTTATTGATTAGATGGCATGTGTGTTTAGTTATTTATCATTACATAATTATTATTCTCATTTATTTGTTATTTATTCCATTTTACTTACCCTTATTTAGAATTTGAGATCACCCTTATTATGTTTCCTTTCTTCAGTATTCCATGAAGTGTGCTAAGAAATATATGCAAGAATATACTAAGTGGGAATAAAGTTATCCTTGAAAGAAAAATTTATGGTGTAATTTGTGTATTCAGTTGTAATGTAGGACCAATGTATTTATATATATTACCAAGATGAATAAATAGATCTGTCCTTTGAGATGGGATTTACTTGAATCTTATTCCAATGTAATGGTATCAAGCACCAACTCCAGTATTTCTGGGGTCAGGTCACTATAATTGTGATCTTATATATTTTATTTTCATTATAATAAATAAGCACCATATTCGTGTTACTAGAGTAATATTCAATACACATAAAATCAATGGTGTTGGGAATTATATCCTTGGATAACACCTCCATGTCTATATCCCAGCTCTTCTTGAACCTGAACACCCCATGCTCCATAACCCATTATTATTAGTAATCATAAACAACAATCTTATATCACCTTTCAATCATATTCTATGAGATATTATTCTTCAAATTATTCCATTAATGATATCATTCAATATATATATATATGATTTATGTAAATTCCACTGACGAAAATTTTTACATAGACATTGTTATAATGTCAAAAATTATAATAATTCCCACTCAAGGTAATCTCTCATATTGTTTTTATTTCTAAAATAACATAAATATTAGTATTAGATGTGGAAAATAAATTCCAATTTTTGGTTCTAGATAAAAAAATCTTTAATCCCATCACCCAAAAATTACTTATGAATAATATTTTACACACTTAAATTCATTTAAAACATGATATATTTTCACTATTTCAAAAATAGAAATAATTTTTCCATTGAGTTTGATTCCTTTGGTTATTTAAGAAGGACCTAATGATAGGGATATGATTCCTGAGATGTGATGGAACTGAGGATTTATATGGTAAAACTATATACATGATTCATACAACTAAAACATACTCAACCTTTTCAAATCTATCTAATACTTTATAGAAAAAATTTTAAGCTCATCCCAGTGGAAATGTCTTAAGCTTCCTTACGAATAATAATTTTATTTCATATAAAAAACTCTTGATCTTTCATTCTTTATTTTTTTAATTTTTAGGAAATGTGTTAAGTGAACATTTTATGCCCTATCTTCTTAGATTTAATATTCCTTTAAAATTTTCCACAATGATTTTACGACATCACTAATTTCAATTTCAATAATTTATCAATATTAAATTATTATTTTTGGATGATTACTCAATTTCCTTTGGATGATTCCTATTGTAAATATATCTTACATTTATTTAATTTCTCTCCCATTTGGTGTTTCCATTATGACCCAATTTTAGAATAATATAATTTTTTCATTGTGAAAAAAATAAAAAATATAATAATTAAAAATTATATATATATATATTAAAAATATGATGGCTTTTTTGTTTCTATTGACCATATAACTCTTTTAAAAATGGAAAATATGAACATAAAATATTAACAATAAATAATTTGATTTTATCTTTTCTTATTCACCCCTATATCCTAGAATCCTTTTCTAATCATTCCATAAAAATATACACTTCTCTATCAAAAATAATCCCGAGTAGGTTTATCTGAAAATATTCCAAAACAAAGATTCTTTATCATCAGTATCCTTCATAGAGACATCCATGTGTTTTATATTTCTCTTTATATAAAGTCTTTTTTCCACTACTATTAACAAGATTCCTATCCATTATACTCCATGTGTTTTTTAGATTACCCTTAAAACCATTAATAATATAATTGTTATGAATTTTATTTTATAAAATTATCATCTCTTGATATGTAATATCTGTCGAATTTCAATTTATATTTTATACAATCCATACCCCAGCCTTAAATACATAAAAGTTTTTAAATAATTTTTAATAACTATTTTACACAATTATTTATAAATCAATTTTATTTCACTAATTATGAATCAAAATCCATTACTTCCCCATTGGCTCACCAATCTCCCACTACTTCACATCTTTCTCCTATATTTAGTAATTATCATATTACTTCTCTATCTCATCTCATCCCACCTATCTAGTCATATTCCAACCATATTAGTCTGTCATCACTCAGAAATGTATGGGATATTTAATCCCAAATGACAATTTATTTTTAAAACATTATTTATGCTTTCACCTTTACCTAATAACCTAAAATCTAATTTTTCTGACCTGAATTGGGATGTCATCATGGCTAATCACGCATGATATGTGGGAAACCGATATTCAATGAAAGATTATAAAATCCTTGTTCCTAACATCAAGTATTTTATAATATTTCATAAAATATTGGTTTCTCACATATCATGTATGATCATTCCATGTTTATCCATAGGTAAGGAAATGAAGTTTCATGCATAATTATTTATGTTACTGACATTATTCCTATGATACCCTGAAATTTCACTTTCATTCCCTTGATATTTCGGTTGATTTCTCAATTGGGATCTGGGTGTTCCAGGGTTTAAATTTTAAATTTATAATGGTTTTCCAAGGTTACATTGTTAGATTCATGATTTAGGAAACTATGTAGTAGAAATTGTGCTCCTTTGATGTTTTTTAATGAGGTTGTCACAGAGTCTACATATAGATTTTATAACCATACAAGACAACTGTGTAACCTATAGGATATTGAGGTAGTGAAAGCCCTATGTTCTATTTATGGTTTAGGTAACCATGTGAGACAATTGTGTGACCTACATTGGTTGGAGTATTTTTTTTCATTTCAGCTTCTTTTTAAGTAGGGATTCCTCCCATGGATCCCCCATTTGGATTTCCCCAACTATGGTAACACTAAAATGATCTCTCTCCCAATCCCAATATCCTATAATATGATTTGGAGTTATTTATTGGCAGTTCTTCATCAAGATCAAAAGGTATGGTCACATATTTGTTCCTCCTCTCTTCCTCTCTTGGTTTATTTCTCTTTCTCAAATTTCTACTTACCCTAGTGGTCGTGAGTGGCCTGTTTTCATGGTTAGGGTTGTGAGATTTTTGTTTTTAAAGGTTGTAATCCATACCTCAAGTCTATATTTGTTGGTTTCCATTGTATTTGACATGTTTTCTCTAGTTGAGGTAGGTATTTCCGTTACATTTCAATTTTTTAAAGATTTCCTTGATTTCTTGACGTTTTAAAGGAGTTCTTGTACCTAATTAATGAAACATGTGATACCTATTTTTTGTTATCAATTTTTCCCATATTTTTGGGTTTTCTATTTTAAAAAGTTCTGTGAAATGAATAGTTTAATGAATAATTTATTTTAAATGTTTTTTATACATTCTAGGAGTGATAAAATTATATTAATGGTTTTTTATTATAAAAAATAGGTTCATGGTGTTTAAAATCAATTAGATTTTATAAAGTGAAGTGATATTTGAGTTAAAATGGTATTACTTATTTTAATAGGTTCCCGTTATGTTAAAATAAATTCTATTATTTCAAAATACTTTTCTCTTGATTTTATAAATGCTTTTTTCAATCTAAAAGATTATTTTCATGTTTTATAAAGGGTTATAAGATTCATTTTTAGTTTTTTAGTCTTGGATGAAGCCTTTAGTTGATTTATCATATTAATGATTTTTTGGTTTTTGATGTTATGTTTGATTTAATTTGGGTTATATTTGGATACTAAATGGTTTTAAAAAGAGATTTCCAATGAATGAAACTTTTATATATAAAGAGAAATCTTGGTTATATCTTTATGTGATTCTATTTGTTTGGATGTTATTTACACTCTATATGATATAGTTATCACCCATTTTTATGCTTATGATAATGTTTTTAAATTATATTATTTTTTAATCATGTTTTCATGTTTGGTTTCAGGATTAATATAAAATGGTGGTTTCAATGGTGAGATGTTTATTTGGTTGTTATGTACCATTCTTCAGGGTGGTGTGGTAGTCACATGATGATGTTATCTTGAAGGTAATCACCTATTTTTATCCATGACATTAAGAGCCTAGGTTTCTAAGTGGTATGTTAAGGGATGTTTCCTTACTATTTGAGTATGATACCTTAGATAATAAACCCTAGTTTTAACACCTAGAAAGGGTAAATTTCACAGATGAGTCTCTGTGAGATTGATTTAGGTGGTGAGTTTTGAGACTATTAACCAATCAAAAGTTGGTTCTACCTTTTCACATATAGAAACATGCACCATTAGTTCCTAGTGTGTTTCCTCATGGTTTTTACTTTATATTAAGATTCTTTTTTTGGTGTATGAGTTTCCACTTATGTTTACGTGATTATTTTTGTAATTTAGGAGTGAGAATAATGGGATGAGAAATATCTTATATTATTATTGTCTTCTATTGATATTGTTATAGATTTTCATTTTATTTTGTATTTACAAGAATATAAATATGTATGTGTGATGTGTTGCTTAATGTTTTTAAAAAGTGAAGATATAGATTTGTTTTAAATTCAATACTTGGAATTTCATTCTTTTTAAAGTTTATTTTAAACCATGTGTGAGTTTTTTTTCAAAGAAGGTTGATTTCAAAAGAAATGATTTATCTTGTTCTTTTTGAAATGAAAGTGGATTATTTTATAAAGTTAAGTGGTTTGTTTTTAAAATACATTACCTTACTAAGTCCTCTTTGAGGTATAATTTTGTAAATATAATGTAGTGAGAAATTATTTGTAGTATATGTTATTTTATTCATATTTTATATAAAGTAAATGAAAAATTATTTTCTAATTCAAAATTTATGATATTTGAATTCGTGATTCATATATAAATGGAATGTGAATGGACTCATGGTTGTATCCTACTGGCCTTTGTCTCACACCATGCATACTAATTTTTTTGGGTATGCAATATTAATAATTTCTATAGGTTTTTGGTAATGAATTATAGGTTGATTTTTTACCACTCTCCATTGAAAAGTAGGTGTTTCTCAAGTTATGAAGGTGAAATATGACTTACACGGAGATGTTGGGAGCTTGTCTCCCATTTTTGATAGGCCAATTCTAGGTTGTGTAGTGTATCAACCTCTTAGTCCACTTATTTCATTTCACTTTTTTATTTCCTTTTTTTGTAAATTTTTAAATCTATGTATGAAAATGGTTTCAAGTATAGAAAATGTTTTGTAATTTTTTTTCTTTATTTGAGATTTATAACTAGTTTGGTTGTTTTCATTCCATTTTTGACTATTTAGTTTCGTACATTCATCTAATATAAGGATACCTCATATTGGGTTCCCAATATGATCCATTATTATCCTATTTTTAAAGATATTGAAATCATTTCCAAGTTCTCTCATGTATTACCCTAGTGTTTATCACTATATTGGGGTGATCAAAAATGTGCATCACGCATTATAGTAGGACATCTCTTACATCACGTTAGGTCATCACATGCTAGATATCTATGAAATGATATTAGAGAGATGTTAATTTTTTAATTGAGTGTAAAGGTTTAATCTATATATGACCTTATTTTCTTTGGTTTTAGGTCTGAGGAAGTTCTTGACCTTCCCTTCCATGTGATAGATCTTTAGTTTCCATAGGTGGTTGGTAATATTATTTTGATTCTTGAATTTATGATGGATTTTTATTCAGATTATTTGAGGTGATGTGTTATTACTTAGAGTTATTTGAAGATCCCATGAGATGTCTTGGAAAACATCATTGTTTTACACTAAATCTAGATGAATAATAGAGGTGCATGGTTAAGGTTTTTGGTCTATCAAGTCGTTCACAACATGTTTAAACTATTCTGGATAATTTTATAGGAACTCAAATGGTTGGAATATGGCTTGAAAAATATTGCATCTAAACCGTTCATATTGGATAATGTTATGATTTTTCTCTTATTGGTTTCTTTTAGAATTTATTTTACTTATTGGGGATTGTTTTTGAGTGATCAATCTAAATTTTAGGGCCTTTGAAAGTTGTTTGAAATGAATTGTTTATTCTTCGGAATTTAAGTTAATTTTGAAAACCTGGTTTTTATTTTGAAATTTTCTTAGGTATTTTTTTTTGAACTGTAAAAAATGTATATGGATTGTGATGGTTTTCAAGGACCTAATTTCATGGGTTTTTATGTGATAGAATTATTTGAAATTTTTTTCTATGAGTAGTTCATAGGGAAATTTAAATTTCATGAAAATAGTTCTTAACTTCATTGGTTTTGAAAATTTCTAAGAATTTAAACCTTTTTGGTTTTTTGAAATGGAAATAAGGTCATGTTATGAATTTTTGAAATGGTTTCTTAGAGAATGTTTGTAATTATATTTTATTTGGAATGTTAGTTGTATCAATTATGTTTAAATTTATTGTGATTTGATTAAATCTTGTGTTTTTGTGAGGTTTTAGAATGTGACTTCAGAAAGGATTTGATAAGTAAAGAAGGGAATATTATGGGATGTTTTCTTAGTGATCTAAATGTAGTTCTCCATATTTCATACTCTGCCCAAAATTATAAAGGAGTGTAAAGGACAAGATCTTTCTAACTTTTGGATTATGTGTGGGAGTTTCTAAATCAGTATCTAGTTGTACTTAGCGGTTACCAAGAATATCTTAATTTGACGGATTGTTTAGATAAGGGATAAGAGATATTAAAGTCTCTAGGAACTCCATATTCTTCTATGGTGAGGTGCCCAACAACTTTTTTTCATGTTTTGGGATCATATTAGTGGAGGAACACTATATATTCCTAATCATTTGATGCCTTTTATTAGGATTATTTAAAAGATTCCATCATTCAACTGTTTTATCATGAGGTGGTAATAATCTCTAAGTTTATAGAGTTATTGAGAAGGCATCATGGTGAGAAGTTAGTGAAATATTGTGGGAAATATTTTACTAATGTTTCTCCTTAATTTGATTTTGATTATTAGAATAAGGCTTTTTTCTTTACCAAAGTCTTTCTTCTGGATCTCAGTTCTATAGTATTTCAGTCTTCTCTAACTAACATCAAGGAAGTGTTGTTCAATGTTGTTGTTGAAGAAGTTTTCTTAGCAGGGAAACCTAGAAAAAGTGATTTTTTGACCAAATATGTTTTTATAGAAAGTCTTCTATATAGTGAGGAAAGAAATCTATTTGTGTTCTATCAGTGTGAGAAGTCCAGAACATTCGACCTTCTTATCTGATAGCTCTATGGACCTGTAATCAGTGCAGCCATCTGGACCACCTTTAGAGGTTCTAATATCTTAATGGGTGTCAAAAGAATACATATTGGACTCATCTTTGTTCCAATAAATGATCTAAAGTGTTGGTTCTATATGGAGAGTCATAAGTTGTTTTATGGTTTTAAGGATGTTTCCTTCAATAATCCTCATTTTTTGACATTGTTACATCTATTTTATAAACCCCATTTAATTAGTTTTAATTAATGATAGATATTTTTCCTCTTATTATAATCTTTTGAATATTAATGTCTCATTTTTCTTTTTTTTATACATGGTGTTGACCATGGTTTGAGGGACTTTTGATGAATTACATGAGAACACCCTCTGTGTGGGATAGAGTATTAAGGATAATATTTGGTTTATGAGTAGACTATGAGATATACCGAGAAAATATATTCTTTCAAAATTACCATGGGTAGGTATTCCATAGGTTTGACACTGAGTTATCCTTCATGTAGTCTCATGACATGACATCATAGCCACTAAATTCTTTATTAAGGCATGTCTGTGTTTGGGGTGTTTTCTTTTGGTTTAGTTGAGTGAATTGGTATATTTATCCATTAAATATTTTTAGGAATTATTAATTGTGGTATTTCAATATGGTTTCCCATGTTTGTAAATAATTATTATTTTATGTTTTTCCATTAGTATTTTTCCATTTTATATTTATTCAAAATGGTGGGGATACCTTCAACTGATCTTGTAACAACCCTCACCATAGTAGCCTCAACTTGATGGTTATTTTATTACAATGATATTGATACAAGAGACCACATCACCTATTATTGATAAATTTAGTAGTATTGAAGATATTCATACATACATAGTTCCCTAATTACATTTTGAATTAAACATAGAACTTAATAAAGGAAAATAAATTGTTTCTTTGACACATATTCAATGATTTCGTCTTCATAACTTTGGGAAGGAAAATAAGTAAAAGGGTGATCTATAATGCTCAAAAAGGGTTACATAAAACAAAAACATGAATCAATAAATAGTAATGAAAAATAATTAATGTATAATATATATAGAAAGGTAAATAACTGAAAATACATTTCATTTTACCTATAATTTGAGAATGAAAAATGCATATATAGATGCTATCATAGTGAAAATCTCATGGATAGTAGTTAATGAATAATTAATGAAAAAATGATAAATTTTTAGATATAATGTATCTACAACACGAATCACTACCACAAAGACCATTCACAAGATGATTTAAGTATATGGGTAGAAACCCATTTTACTCTACTTGGAAACAAACATGAAGGGTTTGTCTCTAACTGTTTTGTCTCATGAGACCCATCGATGCATCGAGGGTATATATAATGTTGTTCCCCACACATAAATTTAATTCCAAAGTATTATTCATATATAAATTTAATACAAGAATAATATTCCTTATCAAAATATCTATATTGGGTATATAATACGAATTTATCAGTATTTCCCAAATGAAAATATCATTCAATGTAAACATCATATATAAAAATGGTATAAAACTATGATAATAATCCTATCCATGACATAAGAAATATTTGTATTTAATTAATTTTAATTTAAAATGTAACATAATCTCAAAGTTTGAGTATATACACCACAAAAAAAATTATTAGGTTCACAATACAAAGTAAGTCTCAATGAAATGAAAATTGAGACGAAGTCCCTTACCTTATATCTGAAGGCGTTCCACACTTGTACTTAATGTCTTGGATAATAAAATTACATTAATTAATTAAATAATTAAGAACCTTTTATAAAATTATTTTATTTATTATAATTTTACTAAGTTATTTATGGCCATTTTGATGAGTTATAAGTTTCAATTTTGTCGTTTTGGGAGTGTTCGTTTTCCTTGGTTTTCATGAATGGTTCGCTTGTATACAAGTATAAAGGTACATATAAAATGTGAATAGTTCTCAAGAATTGAAATTATATGTTATTAATGAACTTATAGAAGTTTAAATTATCTTATTTATCATTTGGTTATATGTAATGAGAATTATTCATTAGATAAAATATTAATGAAAACAGTTTAATTTATTTTGGCAGTTTTTATGACCATCATGAACTTATATCATTATATTTAATATCATGTATATATATTGGTTATAGAATATTATATAACCTATAATATGTATAATAAAATCTTATTTAATCATAATAATAGTTTTATGACCACAATTGAAGGTGGTAATAGAAAATGAAAACGCATCACCCCTGATGGCGCTAAATCGACACATCCTAGACGATGTTTTCAGTTTTAGAATAATAGGGATAGGATAAGGTTTTTGATGATGGATATTACATTAACATAAAAAAATTATTGTTTATATAAGATACATGACTTATCATTCATGTTGGGATAGAATAGTTAAGGATCGTATAAGAAAAGAATGTAAATTAAAATATAACAAAAGATAATTTTACCTCTTGAATTTATTCTCCTTGAGAACCTCTTTAAGGCACATATGATTGGTATTTTGGTGAGACCAAAAATACCACGACATGAGGAAGATATTTTATAGAGTAATTGGAAAAAATATAAGTAGGATACAAGGCTTATAATGTGCGAGGTGAAGGGGTGGTTACATGTAGCGTTTATAGTGAAGGAGAGGCGTAATTTTTTATTATTTTATTCATTAGTTTATTATTTTGGATAAAGACTATCAATAGTATTGATTATTGAAACTAATTAATGTAAATATATCATGTAAGTTAAAACTAATGGGTTCCTACCACATCTATACATCATCCATGAATCAATAATTAATTTATTTCTATATACCATAAATTATCACATTTTACTATTCACCAAAAATTCAACTATTTCATACAAATACCAAGAATTAACCCTAACCATTTTTTATATGTGTAGATTTAAAAAATGGATTCAGTTTTTTGAAAATAATTTTTTAAATATGATGACTTTAAATTTTTAATTAAAATCATCATTTATTTGAAAAATAAGGATTTTAAAATTATAACAGATTTAATGAAACATTGAAAAATTAATTTAGGTCCCACAACATTATATTATAATCATAATACAAAAAAAATATTATTTTATTAATCTATTTTATGAAAATAAATTTTCTTGTAAATCATTATATTAATTATAAAATTTTAAATAAACATTTATGTTTCACAAATATATCAACACATAATTTTTCATTTTTAAAACATTCATTTACATATTACATGATATTAATATATAATATTTCTCATTTATAAGATACTTAACTTATATTTATACTTTCATAGGTGAGTTTACTATTCAAATAGTTATGTTACTATTTATAATGACCACATTACTATTACAACCATCATGTTAATATTTAATAGTATATCATGGTTTTTTTATACTTAGTGTTTCATGAAACATAATCTATTGAGTAAATTGGATTTATTTAAGAATATACACACCATAAATCATGGGGTTTTATATTCCTCCCTCCTTCAAAAATTTCATCCTTGGATTTTTTCTGGAATATTTCCTTTTAAACAGATGAGGGTGGTTATTCTTCATAACATCCTCAGGATCACATATTCTTTCTTCCATTTTATGGTTTCTCAAAAATAACTTTTATCAATCGAGCCATCTGCTTTCTCAACACTTTCTCTCTTTTTTCAAGAATTTTGTTAGGTTCTTCAGAGTAAGATAAATTCAGTTTTGGTTCTATTCCTTCATATGTGATTACATGCATTGGGTCTGGCATGTACTTCTTTAACAATGATATGTGGAAAACATCATAATATTTGGAGAGACTTGGTGGCATTGTTAATCTGTAATCTATAGCTCCAATTCATTCCCTAATTTTAAATGGTCCGATGTACCTAGGTATTAGATTCCCTTTATTACTAAACCTTGTGAAACACTTCCATGGAGATACTTTTTGAAAGACATGATCTCCCACTTGAAATTCCAAATCCTTTCTCCGGTTGTCGGCATAACTAGTTTTTCCTAATTTAACATGATTTAATATAAACCTAAATAGTCTTTACCTTTATCATTGTTTAATTAATAAGTTACATGCCTATAATTTTTCTCTCACCAACTTCATCCTAACAAGTTAGATTATGAAATCTCTTTCCATGTAATGCTTCATATGACACCATTTGTATGCAATAATGAAAACTTTTATTTTATAAAAACTATGCCAAATGTAAATATGAATCCCGCATACCTTGAAAGTCAAGTGATCATGATATAAACATGTCTTCTAATATTTTAATAGTTCTTTCAGGATGTTTTCAGTTTTAGGGTGATAAAAAATACTAAAATGAAGATCAGTATCCAAATCCTTTTGTAGAAACTTCCAAAATTTTGATATAAAATGAGGATATTGATCAGACACAATTAATAGAAGTGCACCATGAAATATTATAACTTAGTTAATATAGAGTCTTTCAAGGATCTGAAGAGGTAAATATTCTCTTATAGTAATAAAATGTGCTAATTATTTAGGGTGATCAAAAATAATCCATATAATATCATTCTTTCTGAGGGTTGTTAATTATCTATTGAGGCAGTCTATAGTAATTTCATCCCACTTCCACATAGGAATGGGTGGAGGTTTCATTACTCCTCTAGTATGTTTTCTTTCAGCCTCCACTTATTAACAAACTAGGCATCTTGACATGTAGTCAACAATTTCCTTCTTCATATTATCGCACTAAAAATGTTCCTTCAAATCTCTATATATCTTGGTACTACCATGGTGCATAAAAAAATTTGAACTGTGAGAATCGTCTAATAGTTCCCTTTTTAGCTCAATTATTGATGGAACACATAACCTCTTTCCAAATTTTAGAATTCAATCCTCAAACACAAAGTCATCCAATTATCCATCCTTAACAGCTTTAATTTTCTTTTCAAAATTCTCATCACTATATTGAGAACTTTTTATCTTCTCCAGTAAATATTGATTAATAATCATTTGAAAAAGGTGTGATTTTATTCTTTCCTTAAGAAATACCATATCCATATTTACTAAATCCATGAACATATGATCTTTCTCAATCCTCATTTGGGTTAAAATTCCATGATCTTTATTTCCTAATACATATGATACCTTTTTTTCTTTTTCTTATGTGGTAGTGTATTGAGAAATCGAAATATTTAAGTAAATTGATCCATATTCTTTGCCTCATGTTGAGTTATGTTTGTGTAAAGATGTATTTTAAAATCTTGTGATCTAGAAATATATCATATCTTTTACCATAGAGATAGTGTCTTCATATCCTCAGAGAAAATATTACAGATTCCAACTCAAGATCATGATTTGTATAATAATGTTCATGAAACTTTGACTCCTTTGATTCATATTCAATAACTTTATCATTTTTCATAAGGTCACAACCAAGTCCATTCTTCGATGCATCACTATATATTATAAACCCATCATTTCCTGATGGTAAATTCAGAATTTTTTCATTTACAAATATTATCATAAATTCTTAGAAATACTCTACACATTATTTTGTCCATATGAACATAACCTCTTTGCATGTGATCTTGGTTAATGGGTTAATGAGTGGGGAGAAATTCGGAACAAAATGCTGATAGTAACCTACTAAACCAATGAAACTATGAACCTCAGTTATGTTTTTTGGCATAAGAAATTCATGGATTTCGTTTTTATTTATAGTATCAAATGAGATTCCATACTTAGAGATAATATACCCAAGAAAATAAATTTCCTAGAGCCAAAATTCAAACTTTCTAAATTTACCATATAACTCTTTCTTTCTGAGTGTCTCAAAAATAATTTATAATTGATTCTATTAGTATTAATAGATTTTTGAATACTCCAGAATATCAAAAATTAATACTAAAAAAATCATTAAGATGTTATTTGAATAATTTATTCATTAGATTCATGAAAACATATGGTTCATTAGTAAATCCAAATTGAATTAAAGTAAACTTGTAATATCCATACCTCATTTGAAAAGATATTTTCAGAATCATTACTCCCAATTGATGATACCCAAAATGAAGTTAAATCTTCAAAAAATACCGATCTAAGTGAAGTTGATAAAAAAATCATCAATGAAAGGAAGAGGATACTTGTTCTTTATAGTAATAACATTGATTTCTCTGTAGTAAATGCTCAACATCAATGATCTATCTTTCATATTAACTAAGAGAATAGGGTCTCCCCATGGGGATATACTAGGGATAATATATCCATTATTTCTAAACTCCTCTATCTTTTTATTCACCTTCACTAATTCCACAGTTTTCATTCTATAAGGATTCTTTAATAATGGTCTTGAATTAGGGATTAAATCAATGGTAAAATAAACATCATGCTATAGGGGGTTTCTAGGTAATTCCTCCGGAAATAAATCAATGTATTCCTATAAAATTGGTACATTCTCAATTTTAATATTACTTTCATCATCCCTAGATTTTTTTCTCATCCTCCCCAAGAATTTAATTTAGTAGATCTACTATTTTTGGATCTAGGTAAGAATCATGTGATGAAGTTTTTTCTCAATAGATAATGGATTATATATCTTCCTCACAAATCTTAATTTATTTATTCTTACAATAATTTTTTTCATAATTTTTTGAAATCCAGCCCATACCAAGGATTATATCAAATTCAAGAATAGGTATGATGATATGGTCAACAACTAAAGCACATTTATGTGTCATAATAGGGACTGACTGACACATTTTTTTCAATGACACTTCCCTTAAAAGTTTGACTAAAAATCCATTATTAAATCAAAATTGAAATGTTAAATTTCCATGGAAAACCAGGTATATATAAAAGAGTGTGATGATATAGAATAAAATAAAGCATTGGATAAATTTGAAGATAGGATTAATGTACCAACCACCACATCATTAGGTACTTCTACTTCAGTTGTAGTGATTAAATTACCTTGGTCATCTCCCCTTGGCCTATTAAATGGTGTATTCCCTTTATTATTGGGAAATTGAATTTAATGATACCCCATTTCATTACAGTTGAATCATTGAACATCATTTATTTTTTTTCCACTTTCATTCATTAGTTTGATGATCCTTTTCTATATTATTATAACAAATTCTCAAGCCTTTAATGTATTTACCATGATGATTCTTTCCACAATTTTCATATAATGGTATTTTCTTTATTACCCTATTATTATTTGATGCTTGACCTTTTCCATAGTTATCAAATGACCTCTTATTCTCTTGATTTCCCATGAACATATAAGATCTTGAAAATTCCTTATCCATTTTGATGGAACTTGATAATATTTCATCATATGATGAACATGTTTGAGAATCTAGTGAACTTTGGAGAATTGGCTTAAGAATTTCAAATAAATGATTAATATTTAATAAAAAAATAATATTATTAAATAAATCGGATATCTAGATCACAAATGAACGAATAAAAAATAAGAACCAGAAACAAGGGAACAAGGGTGGACGAAAATAGTGCAATCCAAGAGCATCCTCCTAGATGAGGCTAACACATTCTTGTGGAAGACTACCCATATTAGAGAAAATAATCTTAGGATCATTTTGAATTCCCATGGAGGCTAAAAAATATTCCACTTTTTTCACTTCACACCATGTCTGTTGAATAACCACACCATCAGGAATCAATCAAATCAACCTCCAAATGTAGTAATCAAACGACCAGTGGGTAGTTACCTTCCCTTGTATGGAATTATAAATCACTAAAGAATCCATTTAGATCAGTGAAACAAGTAAATTGAAGTCATATAAATTATCTAAACCATTAATAGGATCCTCTGTCTCCACCCTGATATAGAGTCCTTAATCATAAAAGCTACATAAAGCAAGGATAAACAAACCACTATGGTCCTTGATCACTCCTCCTCCACACATCATACCTAAGCTGCAAGAACCATCCACATTAAGTTTATGACCACTATGGGGTGTTTTCCAACGAACCCATATTCCTTTAGGGGTATCCATTGAATGTCCTGAGTAGAAGGAAACATTATAATAGTGTCAAAAACATCCTCAAAAGTTTTCTCCTATCCCACTATTTTATCAAAGAACCAAACTTCACCACTAAAAACCAGGACTGAACTGACATTTCTAGTGAAGTGCTCAGACTTCTTTATTTTTATCCTTTATTTATTCCATTCTATATTATCTAGAAACCCCCAACCATCATCACATTTCATTCCTTATGATCATTCTCATTTGATCCAACACAGAGACGGTCATTTTGAAGGAAATAAAATCCAACATCAAGCTGGATATTAAGACCGATAACATTACCAAAGTAACTCCACAACATTGAATCATGTTCACTTGTAAATAAAAGTATCTTCGTTGATTCAACACTTATGGTCTGAAAACACCAACATTTCCAAACCATATACACACCCTTCCTACATACCATTTCAACCATAGGAATAAAATGATTATAAATCCTCCATAGTAAGAAGTTATATTTTATTGGAATTTATTTACACCAATATACATCCACAATATTGTTTCCATCATTGAAGTTAGGAAGAATGAGTATGTAATTCTGGGATGAAAAAATTCCCATAGTTTATTTAGTAAAAATTAAATGATCAACAATAGAAAATATATCAATACTATCAAATAAATTACATTGCTTTTGATTGAGAATTTCATGGTTGAAGTTAAGTTATTGAATCACTTGGAAAAAATAAAGATCATGACTTGGATAGACTTTGAAGCCAAGAGAAGTACCTACCTAATTTTTCAATAAAATGTTGGTATTTAAGCATTCTATGGTCCACAAAGAATGTTGATTGAGGATAAGAATGTGATCATGAAGTGACTAACATAGCCAAGAAATTATACCCCATCAGAGCCTCCAAATTTAAACCATATTTCATTTTGATAAATTTAATCCACAAATAGTGACCATAAAAGACCCCCAAAACCAACTTTTCTTGTATAATTTTCATAGAACCCTCCACACTATGGAGATTGATACCCCCATTACACACTGGTCATCCATTTTCTTATAAGATGACCAGTGGAACCTTACTTCTGTATGAGATTCCTAGATAAAATATTTCAAATTATTTTCAATAATTCTCATGATCGAGTTAGGAACCCTATGAACGGATAAAATGTGCATAGGTATCGAAGGGAGAACAAAATTTACAAGGGAAATTCTTCCAACAAAGGAAATAAAATGGTCTTTCCAATTGTTGATTTGGCTATTGCTTTTATTAACAACTCATTCAAAATGCCCGATACACAGTCTTCCTAGAAAAATAAGAGCTCTAAGGTACTCCAAAAAGAACTACCTCCTCATAATACCCAACATATCTTTCATTTTTTATGTTCCTTTTAGTGCATGATCGTAGAAAATAAAGGCTACTCTTATCATAATTAATTTTTTCACCACTCAATTTACTGTAATCTTATAACACCATATTAAGTCCTATAATGGATCTGTATCCTCCATTGATGAAAAAGACCATATCATCTACATGAATCATATGGGAGATACAGTTAATCTGATTTCATATTTGAATGATTGAATATTTCCATTGTAGATCTTCTTCTCCATGAGTATACTAAGGGGATTATGGACCATGATGAAAATACTTGTTGATAGGGGATCACATTGTCTCAGCCCTCAAACTGATTTGAGAAAACCACTTCTCTTACTCAATAATGACACCAAGAGCTAGGGGAGATAAAACACCTAAAAAATAAGTCCCAAAACAAAATGAAAAAACCCATACAATCCATTAACCTAAGAATGTAACCCCATTACATACTATCGTATTCCTTATCCATATATATATTAACAGCCACATTTGAACCATGAGTCTTACTTTTGAAGACCATAATCATTTTTTGATTAATACCAATTGCTGGTTGGGGAAGTTTCCGTTAATAAAACCATGTTTCTCTTTTGATACCAAATCATGTAGATATATTGACAATATCATATTAATAATACTAGATATAAATTTATAAGATACATTACACATACTTATGGTCCAAAATTAGTTTAAGTATAATGGGTATTTCACTTCGAAAATCATCATGATTACAGTTATACAAACCACCTGAGGAAGATCTCCTCCATGAAAGAAGTCTTGGATCAATCTAATGAGATTATATTTGATAAGTTCCAATGATAGAACATAAAATGATGCAGGAAACCATATGGTATAGGAGAACTATTATAGTTGAGAAAATTGACATCCTCAAAAAAATTTAGGCACCTCAGGTATACCCTTCAAAAAATAATTACCATCCTTAGAAACCGCTCAAGGAATATGATCAAAGAGCTCAGTATGGACTTTTGCATAACCACCCTGCATACTAGGATTAACATCAGAAAGAAATGATTTAAATTATTTTTTAGATATAACTCTAATAATAAATGGGTCATTAAAAGAAGGACCCATCTTCCAAGTGAATATTGGGTATGACCCCATGTTTCTTTTCCTTAAAACAAGACTAAAAGAAAAAAAACATTTTTATCTCCTTATATAATCCAGGAGACCCTTTATTTTTTCCAAACATCCCACTCTTATTCGATAATATTTTCATTAAAATGATTCTTTATATTGATAAGTTTTTTGAAGATCTATTTATCCTAAACATCTTCAAGACTAGTTTCAAATTTCTCAATTTCTTTTTTGTGATTATCTAGATCTGCAAATAAGGAATTTTTTTTGAATAAAACATTTATTTAGGGATTCCTATAGTCATTTGTGATTGTTATGAAAAAAATTCCATGAAATTTCATGTATATGCGTATTCCAAGAAGTCTTATCCATAGAATGATACTTCATATTGGAAAACCATTGTTTGGAAAATAAAAAATTCACATTTCCTACAATTTTAACAACCATATTAATGAGTAATGTGGAGTTATCATAAATATATTGAACCGGGTGATTAACCCTTGCATCCATGAAACTAGAAATAGCCTGAAGATTTCTAAGAATGTGATCCAACCAACACTAGGTTTGTCAATTATGTTTTTTATTTTTTAAAATTTTGTATTTTTCTCTTATGTAATGAAAATCCAATAGTCTAACCTTAGACATAAAGGAGAAAAATTAATATCATTCAATACATAGGTAAAAACATTCTCCTTTATTCTTAAAAACAACCAATATGGTATTAAACTCACTGGCTAAAAACCATTCCAAATCACTGGTGTTGAAAGACTCAATGTCAGTCCATAAAAACACCCTATCCCTTTAAGAATGCTTTGCATAAACAAAAGTGAAAAAGAGACTATGCATGCCAGTACTAATATAATAATTAATTTACTTCTTCGAAATTCCAACTTTATCCACTACCGTGGAAGAATCCCAATAGATCCAAATATGGTCATTCAAGTGATCCTCGTGCATGTAGGAACATAAACCAATCCTTTGAGAGAAAACCTCAATTCTGGATTTATTATACTTTAGCTCAAGAATATCCATTAAGGAAATATTATTATGCCTAACTTCATTAGAAAGATAGTGAGAATTAATCTCTTCTCTAAGACCATGGGAATTCTATATCATGGAGGTGATCATTTGGAGACTTGTCTCCTGGTTTTAGCACCTAACGAGAGAGAGCACATTGAATGAGGAGAAGAACCAAGTGCTTCGTATTATTACTCTGATCTTATAAAGACTCCACTTGATTATAAAAGATAAATAGGGAACCAATGGTCTAAAACATGATGATTTTATAGTAGAATGATGAAACTATTTGATGTAGGGATAAGTGAAATGTTAGAAGGGCCTAGTTTATAAAAGGGAAAACATGGAGAAAAAACATTTGAATAAGACACCATCTTCAAGATAATTTTAGGATTATGATTGATGTGATGAGGTTGTGATTATCCAAAACTTGATACGAACTTCCTATGACTAGAATAGATAGGTGGTGTTTTTTGGTCATCCATCATTATTATAGGGGAACTACGTTACATGCATGAACCAAAGAAGTATCAAGACTTCCATGAAAATAATATATATCACAATTTTAGGCTGAAGACAAGGGTGGGAGGTAGGTGAATAGACCATAAAACTGAGAAAATGACTTGGGTGGGACCCTAAAATCTAGAGGCGTTGAGATGTAAACTGATGGAAATGGGATGATATCCATGCAAGGAAGGTCAAAATGAACCATAATCCATAGATATGAAATGATAGACAAATGGGACACTTGAGAGAGATGTGAGGGATCTAACTAAGCTTCGTAGATTAAAAGATCATCATGATTTAATGGAAGGGGTACCCCTGATATCTAAGATGATGATCCACCATAGGATGATAGATCTGGATGACACAAATTCATGGGATGTGATCAATTCATTCTAAAATCTAACAAGGCATGTCCAAGAATCCAACATGATGTAAATAATCATAGAAACTGAGGTTAAACAAGATCCTACCTCCATTACATCACTCCCTCAACATGAAAGAGACGTTACGATAGAGGTGGAGATGAAAGATTCATGGTGGCCCAGATCCTCAAAGATGAAGATTCAAAGAAACAGAGGGTCTGTTTGTCCTCACAAAGGAACTAACCTAGCAAGTCTTCTATTTTCCCAATAATTTGAATGTTGTGAAATAGAAATTGAAGGTTCTGTAGGTAAACACAAACTACCTATTTAGGGGAGTACTAGGATTGATGAACCTCCATAGACCACAGTGAGAGCTGGAAGTGCCACCTGATCATAGATCTATGACTCTGAGACCAATATTTTAAAAAATATTCATGGAAAGATAGGAAAACACCAGATTCGATGGTTATTTTATTACAATGGTATAGATATAAGAGACCAAATTACTAATGATCAATCAGTTTTGTACTATTGAAGAAATAGATACATACATGTTTTTCTTATTACATTGTAAATTAAATATATAAGATAACAATGGAAAATAAATTGCTTCCATGGCACTTATTTAATGATTTTGTCCTTATAAACAGGGGATGGAAAATAAGTAAAAGGGTTTAGTCTAATGATCAGTCTGGTTTACATATATCAGAAACATGAATCAATAATAAGTGAAGTAAAATCAAAAAGGATAAATCGATATATAAAGGTAAATAACTAAAAAATACATTTTGTTTAACTAATAAACTGAGAATAAAAAATTCATCTATAGATTCTATCATAGTGAAAATATCATGGATATTTGTAAATGAATATTGAATGAAGAAAATGATTAATTATTAGAGGTCATGTATCTGGTACATGAACCACTATCATCAAGGCCTTTCACAAGATTGTTTAATTTTTTGGGTAGAAACTCAACTGGTTCTACTTGGAAAATAATTGTAAGGGTTTGTTGCCAATTATTTTGTCTGAAAAGACCCATCGATGCATCAAGGGTCTATATAATATAGGTCCCCAACTATCTATGAAATTAAAAATAATTATTTATAAATATATTTAATTCCTAAAAAATATTCCTTATCAAAATATCCATATTTAATAGAGGATACAAATTTATCAATATTTCCCCAATTAAAATAATATTCAATGTAAACATAGTATGTAAAAAATGGTATACTGCTAAGACAATAATCATATCCATGACACAATAAATATGGAAATTTAATGAAATATAATTACAAATTTAAAATCATATCAAAGGGTTGGTAGATACACCACAGAAAAATTATTAGGTGCACAATACCAAGTAAGTATAAATGAAATGGAAATTGAGACAAAGTCCCTTACATTATGTCTAAAGGCATTATGCACTTGTACTTAATGTCATGGATAATAAAATTATTTATTTAATTAAATAATTCATTAAACTTTAAATATGTATTTGATTTATTATAATTTTATTATGTTCGTGTATTAATTTTTTATGAGTTATGAAATTCAATTTCATCATTCTATGAGTGTCCATTTTCATGGTTTTCATGACCAGTTTCTTGTATACAATTATGAAATTTCATGTAAAATTTGTATAGCTATATAGAATTGAAATTATATGTTATTAATAAACTTATATAATTTTAAATGATCTTACAAATCATTTTTATATGGTATAAGAAGTATTCATTAGATAATACATTAATGAAAATGATTTGATTTATTTTGGGGGTTTTTATGAAAATCACAAACATATATCATTATATTTAATATTATGTTTATATATTGGTTAAATAAAATTACATAACTTATAATATATATAAGAAAATTATATTTAACCATAATAATGGTTTTATGACCTGCCTTGAAGGCAGTAATTGAAAATGAAAACACATTATCTACAACGGCGGCAAATCGACACATCACAGACAATGTTTTCATTTTTATATTGAAAGAGAGACGAGATAGGTTTTGGTAATAGATATTATATTAACTTAATAATATTTTAGTATACATAATATAATATATTTATCATTAATGTTTTGATAAATGAGGAAATGAGATGATAAGAAAAGGAATGAAATTAAAAGAGAACAAGAGATAATTTTACCTCTTGAATTTATTCTCCTCGAGAACCTCTTTGCGGCACTTGGGATTGGACTTTTGGTGACACCAACAAGACCAAGATTTTTACAATAGGTTTTAAGGAGGAATTGGGTAGAATATAAGAAAGATCCAAGTCTTATAAGGTGTTATGAGAAAGGGTGGTATTTAAAGTAGAGGAGAGGGATGTTTTTTTATTATTTTATTCATTAGATTATTATTTTGGATCAATAATATCAATAGTGTTGATTATTGTGACTAATTAAGTTAAATATAGCATTTAAGTTTGAAATAATATGTGATTACCTCATACATACATCATCCATGACTCAATAAATCATTTATTCACTTATACTATAAATTACAATATTTCACTATTCACCTAAAATTCTAATATTTCAAAAAAAACAAAAAATTCACCCTAACCATTATTTGACTTATAGATTTAAAAACTCATGAATCCATTTTTTTAAAATAATTTCCTAAATATTATAAATTTATTTTGTAATTAAAACCATAATTTATTCAAAAAATATTGATTTTAAAATTATAACTAATTTTATGACACTTTAAAATTTTAATTAAGGTATTATAAAATTATATTATAATAATAAAACAAAAAAATATTAATTTTTGAATCAATTTTAAGAAAATAATTTTTCTTTTAAATAATTATATTAATAATGAAATTATAAATAAACATTTATGTTTCAAAAAAATAATTAAACTTAATTTATCATTTTAAAAACATTTATTTACTTATTCTATGATATAAATATATCATATTTTAATTTATGAAATACTTATGTTTTATTTATATTTTAATTGGTGATTTTATTATTTTAATGGTCACATTACTATTACTAACTATAACATTACTATTCCAACATTCATAATAATATTTAACAGCATATCACAGTTCGTTTAAACTCGGTGAATCATGAAACATAAGCTATTGAGTAAGTTGAATTTATTTTAGAAGATATGTACCATAAATCTTGGGGTTTTATTGATATCCATGTGTTTTCTTTATTCTCATTGAGCTTGTTTTGATATACTTTGAGTAGGGACGTACAATTGTATATTGAGGTTGAGGTCTCAATTATTCTGGTGGTGGTGTTCTATCCTTTGGTCTGATTGGTGGCTTAGAAATTCTAGTGGGTTCTATTATGCACATTTCTTAGAGTTTCACAATTCATTATAAATTAGATAAGTGGTTTCCCTAATGATTAGTTTTGTTAAGGACATGTTCTTTAGATTCTCATATCTCCAGTGGTTTGTAAATCTATGGTTGTTGGGTTTTCTTGAGTGGAAGGTTGTTCGAGTCTCGTGTTTCTTGTTATGTATTCAGAAGTTGGATTTTGGTTATATCCTTCTCCTAGGTAAGTTAATCTTTGTGTTCCATTTACTAGATTAATCAACTACTTTTTGGGAGTGGACATTCTAGTGAAATAAAGCAGTATGTCGGGGAGAATTGTGACACACCTAAATTTCACTTTCATTCTCTTGGTATTTTAGTTGATTTTTCCCTTGGGTCAGAGGTGGAGCAAGGTTGAAATTTTGAATTTCTATAGATTTTAAAAAGTTTCACAATTTAGATCATGGTTTTGGAAACAGTGTAGTAAAAACCATGAACATTATTTAATTTTGATAGAGGTAATTTTATGGTCTACGCACAATTTTTATAAACACCTAAGAAAACCATGAGATCTATGGGTTGTTGAAGAAATTCAATCCACATGTTCTATGAATATTTTGGGAAATCATGTGATACAACCATGAATCCTTCTTGGTTTGGGGTCTTTTTGTGTTTCCAACTTCTTTTTAGGTAGGGATTCCTCCCATAACTCCCCTATTTAGTTTTCTTTTACCATGATTCCTTTCTTAGGAGTTATATCCCTCTCCCAAACTCCTTTAAGAGTATTTGGAGTTATTATTTATTGGTTTTTCATCAAGATTAAAAGGTATTAACTCTACTTTCTTTCTCCTCTCATCCTCTCATTGTTTATTCCCCTTTATCAAATTTCCTCTAACCCTAGATTCTATGGATATCCCATTTTCATGGTTAGGGTTATTCTAAATTTGGGTGTTTTTAGTGGTTTTCAACCATCCCTTGAGGCCTCTTATGGTGTTTTTCATCATAAGAGTCATGTTTCCAATGGTTAAGGTAGGTGTTTCCATTAAATGTTAATTTTTAAAGGGTTCATCGATTTCTTGGTGTTTTAAAGATGTTATTCAACCTAATTAATGATATATGTGATACCTAATTTTGTGAAATCAAAGTTTTCTTTTTTTTTTCCTTTGGAAAAACTGGGTGAAATTCTTGGTTCAATGGAACTTTGATTATAAATGGTGTTTTATGCATTCTAGGTATTTGATAAAATTCCACTGATGGTTTTTATGAGAAAAATAAGTTTTCCCTGGTGTTTAGAACAGATTTTTTTATATAAAAAGAATTGTTCTTTGAGAAAAAATGAGTTTCAATATTTTAAGATTTTCCCGTGGTTTTAAAATTAATTTCCGTTTTTTTTAAATGGTTTCCCCTTATTTATATAAATAGATGTGTAATTTTAAAATCACATTCCTATATCTTAAAAGATGTTATGTGATTTGTTTTTAGTTTTATTTTTCTTAGATGAATCCTTTAATTGATTTATCATGTTGATGCATTATTGTTCATTGATTTTATTTGTGATTTCCCTTAGGTTATATTTGGGATAAAATAGTTTAAAAATTGATTTACAAAGCATGTAACACTTATGTATAAAAAGAAGGCTCAACTAGAACATTATTTTATTCTTTTTTATTAGCTATCATTTACACCCTAGATGATCTTGTTATCACCCATTTTTTATACTTATTAGCCTGATTTTTGATTATATGAATTTTGATTCATGTTTTTATATTTTGTTTGGGGCTCAATATAAAAATGGGTTATATATGTGATATTTTTATGTGATTTCTAGGTCCCATACCATAGGATAGGGTTCTAGTCACATGATGTTATTAGGTCGAAGGTAATAACATATTTTTAGTTGTGACATATAGAGGCTTGGTTATGAAACGGTATGTTAATAGATGTTGAATTAATAGTTTAGTGTGATACCCTAACTAGTAACCCAAAGTTGTATGTAACACCTTGCTAGGGGATGTGTCCCCAACAAGGATATTTTAGAGAAATATTTTTTCTGACTTATGTGAACATTAACCTTTCAGTAGTTTGTGCCACCTTTTTATATTAAGAAACTTTCTTCATTAGTTCCTAGGGTATTTCTTCATATTTTTACTTTATATTATGATTTTTTATTTTTATTTTTTCGTATGATTTTCTTTTTTGGGTTATATTCTTACTTAGGTTATTTATGAGTAAGCATCATGGGGGTGAGGCATGCCTTATATAATTATTGTCATCTTTAATAACTCTTTATAGATTTAATTTTTTTTTTGAATTCCTTTTATTATACTCATTTTTGTGGGGGTTTTTATTAATGTTTTTATAAAGGGAAGAGAGACATTTATTTAAAATAAAAGCCTTGTACTGTGTTTCCCTTGAAAGTGTGTCCATAAACCATGTGTGGTCTTGTTTTTTAAAGTGGATGCATTCAAAAGGAATGGTTTGTCTGCTCTATTTGAAGTGAAAGTGGTTTTGTTTTAAAAAGTCAATTAGTTGATTTTTAAAATAACATGTCTTATTTGAGTCATGTTTTTGTAAATATCAAGTTTTGAGAAAGTGTATATAGTATATCTCATTTTATTTCCATTTTGAATAACAAAAATGGAAAACTATTTTATTATACCATATTTTTTAAAGTATAATTGTTTTAAATTTATAAATTCAATGTGAATGGACTCATGGTAGTATCCTACAAACATTTGTATTAAACCCTATATACTCATTTTTTGGGTATTAATTCTTCACATTTTCTATAGGTTTCAGGTTATGACATGCAGGTAGGCTTATTACCGCTCTCTATTGAGAAGAAGGTGTTGTTCGGGTAATGGTTGTGACATGTTAGTTACACAAAGATGTTGGGGTTTGTCTCCCATTTTATTGGGGTCAGTTTTATATCATGTGGTGTATTTACCTCTTAGGAAACATTTTTCCTTTTAATTTAGTTTTTATTTACTTGTTTTATAAATTTAAAAATAATTATATAAAAATATATTTGTGTATAGAAAATTTTTTTGTAAAAGTTTTTGATTATTTGAGCTTTATGCCTTATTTGGTTCTTTTTATTTAATTTCTATTTATTTATTTTGTAACACTCATACAATGTAAGGAGACCTCAATTAGGGTTTTTGATCGTAACCATTGATGATCATAGTTTTAAGTTTTGTGAAATCACTCCCATATTATCTCTTATGTTACTATAGTACTTGGCTCAAGCTCGAGGTGATCAAGAACTACCTAAGGTATTGTAACAGAATGGTATCATGTGATGTGTCAAGTCATAATGGTTTAGTTCACTACAATTTATACTATATAATATGATAATTTATTCCTTCCTATCATATTACATTTTTCTAATTTTTTTTATAAAA
Source organism: Viscum album (assembly GCA_963277665.1). Classification (NCBI taxonomy): domain Eukaryota; kingdom Viridiplantae; phylum Streptophyta; class Magnoliopsida; order Santalales; family Viscaceae; genus Viscum; species Viscum album. The sequence continues at coordinate 1,415,139,310 of OY728156.1, forward strand.
GACATGGGCCTCTTAAGCTATTTTTTGGGTGTTTAATTGAACTCCATGTAGAATTATTATTTTTATACCAATAATAATATGAAAAGAATTTTATTGACAGAGATAACATAAACTATTATTTATTTTCCATACTAATAAATAAAAAAAGTGAGTTAAGTAAATAATTAGGATCTTCATATAAGTATCATATATATTAACAAAGTTTATCTAGAACAATTTATTTTGTTCCTTCATGATACCAAATATATCTTATATAGTTTAACTTGTTTTGTTTACATCTGCATGACCTAAATGATGCTCATATGACTATTATAAAATTAATTCTATAATATATTCAAGTCACTCATGATTATGGATTACATATATATGATCCCTTAATCTATGGTCTAATCTCTTATACTAGTGTTGATTAGGGTGCATGTCCAAATACTTGACATTATATAACCATTTATTATGTATTATTATAAGAAAATATGATATCTTGTTCTTATAAGAAAGTAATTACTTTTCCTTAGTCTAGTACTTAATAAAAATACAAAAAAGAAACCTAATATTATATCTACATAATTCTTTTATACAATACCTTTTATGGAATTACATTATTTGGTTGATAACAATACATTTTTGTGTGATAATATTACTGTTATATATCCATATGATAACTTCATATAATATAAAGGCACTACATATATATATATATATATATATGGATATACATTTTGAATGTGAGAAATTTTTTCATGGATAAGTTTAGCTTCATCACATCCCATATCATTATGAAATTGCAAAAATTTATGTGTAAGGGATTCTACACTTATTATTTGAATATTTTCATGAAAATGTTATCATTATGTAGCCACCCACTTTGATTTTATGGGAATATTTGATTTTTTTTAATATTCTTTTTATTTATGATAGAGAAATCATACCTCGCTATATCATTATATTCTTTGTAATTATGACTATAAAATAATTCCCATAATTATAAGATAGAGTCAAACCTTGTCCATAATTATATCATTGAAAATTTCTTTGAACTCATGTATATTATTAACTAGGAATAAATTAAAAAATCACGATTGATCGAATTTCATGTTAAGTTTAAATTGACTCACAAAAAATGTTAATTAAAAAATCTAATTGTAAAAAAATTGATGAAAGGAAAATGTGTACAATATTCTCAAGTGTCCATTATTAAATTAAAATAGAAATTATATTATTCAAACTCAAATTTTATCAATAAATCTTTCAAAAGATATATATTTTCATTTATTTATGAATAAATATATTAGATTATCAGATAATCTATTTTTTTGGATATCAATATCACCATTATTTTGAAAATAATGAGTATAAAATGAATTTTAGTTAATTTTATCCCATATTATCACATTTGATATGAACAAATTATAATTGCATTATACATTACATGTTATTATTATGTAATTTTTTTGAAATATCATTATTCATAATCATAATACAACTATTTCTGATATAATGAATACTCAATCTCAAGAAAATGAATTTTAGACTTGTATTTGGAATTAAAATCAACATATAATTATTAGAGGAAGTTACAAAAATGGTTTATTTAATTAAATATCATGTGATTACTATATTTACATATGTTAATATTTATCCAATTTGAGATACTGTTTTATTTGGATCACAAAAATATCTAACATCAATATAACCAACTAATTTTACTTCAGTAATATAGATTAAAACAATTATTGATCAACACATTATTAAATGTATCTCAATATAAGTTTAATAACATTTAAACATCTTAAAGTATGAGGGGAAGTATATGAAGCCAATAAATTTAGATAAAATATAACCTTATATCATTTTTTATATATATTATTGATCAGATAACATTGTAATAAGATAATTCTGAATGAAATAATTCGTTATTATCCACTTATACTAGAAAATGATATTGACCATGATCAAAGTAATATATAATCATTTATGTATATAATTGATGTGATTTTTACATATAAAAACTTGGAAAAAATATTCTTCTATATTTTAATTAATGAATGAGAATTCTATCTTCAATATTTTTAAAATGTAATTCATGTCAAAAAAATTCTTGTCAAAATATTTCATTTCAAATTAATTTTTTAAAGTATTAATTAACGTGAAATTTCTATTGATAGTCCTATTATATTCAAATCATTGACATTTAATGTAATAATTAAAAATTAATATTTTTTTGTCTTAATTAAAACACATGGAGAAATTTAATCATTTTTATAACCATATTTAAAAATAAAAAGAACTATAATGGGTATATCATATGCAACCAAACTTCTTTAATCCATATAATGATTTATTTAATTTAATAGAATAAAAAAATTGATCTATTGATCATGCTAAATACATTTTTAATCCCTCATGGATTCTCATAAAAACATAATTATCATTGTTTACTATGATGGTATGAAGTCAAAACATCCATCATATTTATTTCAAGATGTTTATGATCAACCAATTTCATGAGATAAAAAAATTGATGACATAAATTACAAAGTAATATGTTTCATCATAATCAATCTTAGGTCTTTTTGATAAATATTCAATAACATATCATACTTTATAGATTACAACTTTAGTTTCTTCAATTATTTTTATCACAAATACTTTTTTATAACCAACATGATTAATTACATACAATGTTATAATAATTGATTTGAAACCTTATGTTTAGATAGTGATTTTGTTTCGTATTATATTGAAATTTTCCATTTTTCTGATATAGTCTATCATAAAACTCTTAAACTAATTGGTATTCTTGATCATTGTCAAGAATATCCAGTTCCATGATATATGGAAATGTTCCATCAAAAAAATTATTTTATTTTAATGTATTCTAGTGCTATAAAATATTGTAGAAAATTTATCCCAATCACAATCATATAATTCAAAAAAAAATTAAGTAATGTCAAAATTAAAACAATTTCTATTTCCCTCATGTCTATTCAGTTTCTTAACCATTATTGGTTTATTTACTTTCCCACAACAATATTTTCTTTAAAATAAGTGTTCTATAATGATTTATGCATGAAATAGACATATTTTTGTATATATAATTAGATTATAATTTTAGGATATATATTCTACCTAGTGAACTTATAGTGTGTATGTCAGATTTTAAATCTATTTTGAATCATTAAATGAAAAAAAAGTGTTAGTTTTGTAATTGATCCAAATATAATTCCCTAACCTTTTTTAGGTTCTCATTTTTTGTTATTATGGGAGTTATACATGCACATATACAAAAAAATCAAATGTTCTTAGATGAAAAATATATAATTTATGATCTATATCACATTATAAAGGGGAATTTTAATGATAAATTCACATTCTTATTTAAACCATTATTATTTTATGAAAATTTTTATATCCCAATTTAGAACAAATAAATTACATTTTATTAAGAAATTTCTTGTCAATAAAATGTTAATTATTTATAAATGATTCAACTAGACCATTTTAGTGTTAACATGTACAAAAAAATATTCAACACTTATTCTAATTAATATGAAATAATTATTGAAATCACGTAACCAATATTCACTAGTATTATCTTGTAAAATATGATTAATTGGGAAATATTATAATAATAGCTTAATTTGATCATTTGGATAATAAATATTTCAAATGAAAGGTTATGAATGAAATACTTATGTTACCTAAATACATAGCTTATATGTGATGCATTACTGTCATGTTGTGTGGAATATTTTTCACTTCTTACAAACACATTCCAGGACACTTGAGCACTCCTACATGCCTAAGATATCATTTATGGAAATGTATCATAAGATAAAATGTATGGTATTTTATTTCATTCATATATATTATGCATAAATAGGTATTAGAATTAACTCATGCATTATGAACACATAAATTAATGCAAGAATCACTAAGGGGAATCAATAGGTCTACATAAATCTATTTCCATTCAATGGAAGTAGGTTTGTTGGTTCATAATTCTTGGGTAAAACTCCTAGAGACCCGAAACACTCTTCTTATAAATCCTTACCATGTTGAGGTCCTATCACACCATGGGTCAAGGAGAGTACCTCCCATTCAAATAGATATTCAACTTAACCCATAGATAACTTCATAGGTGGTAAATCCTTTATCTTCAAGTTTTATAATCATTGTCAAACACATTAGATAAATATTTAGGTCATATAGGATTATTTGGTGAACAATACACATGTTTATAAACTTTATTAATCTCAATTTTATTTGAGGGTTCATATTTTTTCTATAAATAACATAGACGTTCATTTTCTTTTTCTTTGGAAGGTATGATGACGTGCTAATCAACTCTAAAGAAACCCAGTAGTGGTATCAAAGAAATATATAATCTTATTTCATGAAATCATGATTAAGAAATAAATAACAATGAAGAACATATCATTGTGTCAAACATTAGTATGGATTTTCTAGACAGCCACCATGTTGTAGACGTATCTATTTTTTACCCTTTTTCAATAGATCACAAATGACAAATGACTACTCTGCATTAACTAGGGCATGGTGAGGAAACCATTTCAATTCATGTGCTAAGAATTCAAAAATACGAAACATCTAGTCAACCTTGACTGGGACATGAGATAGATTCCCTTTTACATATGTTTCATGGTTCTTCATAATGGATTCCAAAAGAACACCCCTATGTAGTGTATATTGTACTGGAATGATTTACCCTTATATATCCTAGATATATAAGGTATGTGACTGTGGTCACCATTATGGATTAGAGTAGGCCATGGTGTTGAGGAAGTGTTTAACCCAATCTTTAAGATTTCTAATTGAATCCATAATTTATAAATGCTTTATAAATTATAATAAAAGGTATTTTGGGAAAATTAATTAATTAATAAAACATTAATTGATCAATTAATTATAAAAAATTATAATTAATTAATATATGTTTCTCAAATATTTATTATTAAATATTCCTTCAATTATTAAATCTTAATATTTGAAATACCTTTTAAATAAATTATATGCATCTATTATGATCTATAAATAAAATTATTTATTTAAAAATCATAAGAGTAATTTATAAAGTGTTTATGAATTATATAAATAAGGTGAATATATAATTTTTATTTATTTTATTTATGAATAGTTCATAATTTCTTAATTTGAATTGCTCAAATTAATGGCCTTTATTTGGGATATTATTTAAACAACATCAACAAGAGTTTTGATGATTGATATGATCATTGTTTAAATAATCATTAAAGATATTATATTTAAATCATGTTGAATGTTTTCATAATAGAAATTTTAATATAAAATTTTTTATGATTGAAGATAATATCATAAATTTAAAATTCCATATAATGAAAAATATGAAATTATTAATATTTAATGTGAATATAATGTAGTTATATTCATAATTATAGAATATCCAAAATGTAAATATATAATTATAAACATGTTTATAAATAGTTTTTTCATAAATTATTCCTAAAAGATATATTATAGTCAATTATTTTAATAATTGAGTTATTTAAATTTTATTCACTTTTATTTATATAATTGTAATTTTTTTATATTGTGAATAGTGTATGATTTTTTTTAAATGTTAAACTATTTCAAAGAGACAAATCATTTCCTTGCATTCTATGAATGAATCCATAATGAATTTATTTTTTCATCTACCTTTACCATAGTTTGTAATTAGATTTATGGTATTGAATTTAGTAGTTGGGCACAATTTGGGCATATTATGTTTTTGTGTTATGATTAATTAGATTATCTCTTGAGTAAATTATCTTCAGTAGAGGGAATTTGGTTTATAATACCTACTAGTCTGGAGGCTTATGCCTTTTCTAGAAAGGTGAATGAGGTTGGATATCTATCAACCCAAGCTTACTCATGTGAAGGTTATCAATCTTATATAACTGTATGACTTTATATGAAAATTTCATATACCTTATACATGTTGGGGTTTGTATTGGTGGTAAATCAACCCCATAATACTACATGAGGTAATGGTTTCAAAACCCATTGGGTACAGGGTACTGTAGCAGCTCTATATAAGTGGTGGGTATTGTGGAACTGACGGGCATTGTAGTAGGGTGGGCGATATTGTAGAAGTGGCGGTGGTACTGTATCAGGTGCTATATCAGTCAGGTACTATTAATAAAAGGGGAATTTAGGCTGAAAAATTGGGGCCTATAGGCCATGTAATGGGATTAATTCCCACTAGGCCTTTGGGTCAATATATATGATGTAATAAAAGCAGTCGGTTGGGTGGGTTATCCATTAGGGGGCTATGACCTACTTTTCAGGGTTGTGTGTGTTCAGTTTGTGTGTGTTTGAATGTAATTGTACCCCCATGAACCTAATATATTAAAAGTTAAACTCCTATAGACCTCAATCATTCAATGAGGTATTGTATATTTCATCATGAGTACCCTTATATTATTTAGTGTAAGGAAACAAAGATATAAGTAACTCTGTATTATTTTTTGGGTAGGTAAATCTCAACATGAGTATCCCTTGATTTCCCTTTATTATATTATTCTTGGAATTTTGTTTGGGTTACACTATCTCAGAAACCCTAATGGTTATTATACTAGAGGAATGAATTAAAATTTATCCATGTAATGGATTGGATAAAGAGTTATCTACTCAATTATGTAAGATTCACAATTGTTTCGATTGGGATGATTCCTCACCAAAATAATCTTATATTATTTATATAAACAAACCAGTGTAAGTCATTGTGAGATATGGATCTTGGACCACTAATGTATATGTTTTTTATAAAGGGGCATCATTTTAATGGAATCCGATTTAATAAAGTTCCTTAATAATTGGTAACAAGACAAGAAACACATATGATAAAATCTTCTATTATAGATAAATAACGTCATTATCACCAATTTAACTTTTTTGATTAATCCTTGGATAGAGACACTTAATTCCGGATGCTTCTAAGAATGGTAATTTATTAAAATTTCATAAGACATATTATAACTTTCAAAGTTATTAACATGCAAGAAATATTCTATATGTTAGAGAAATACCTACTCCCAAATAGTCAAGTGTTTAATTTTATCAACATATGAATATGGATTCTAATGGAAGAATAGAATTATTCACATAAGGTTTTAAAATAATTATATCCACAATTCCCAATGGAACTTAGTCTCCATGCATGAACAAAATATGATTTGGTATGTCAATAATTTAATAAATTTTTTCTCATATATTCAATATTATTGGGTATGCCTAATGATATCCAATATGATTGAATAGGTTTATGGATTTTTGAGAATAAAGGTTTCCTTAAATAATTATTTGTTATTGAATTCAATTTTATTATTTTGATAGATTCATGATATCAACTTTATGATTTATAATTATTGTAAATATATAAAAGGTCAGAAAGATTGAAAAATTAAATAATATATCAAAGGAGTTATTTTGTTGATAACATGGATGATTAAATCATGGTTGAACATTTCCTAATATGTATATTATTTCATTTTTCTCTTGAGTAGAGCATGAAGACAATTGTTGTTTAAATTAAATGAGAGATTTATTTTTAATAAAAATAATTTAGGAATTCTTTAATTATATAACATTATTTAAAAGGATACTAAAATTGATTGTTCTAGTTAGGTAATTCATCCTATTTTAAATTAAGAAAGTTTTCCAACAATAAGGTTTAATTTAAGAAAATTTTACTCAATATTCACAAAAGTGTTGTGAATAGATGAACTGGCCATAGTATTTCTAGGTTTTAAGTGATATGTGGCTAGTACTAGTAGGTAAAATTCAAATTTAATAAAGAAAATGTTGTTGAAAAGTTCCACAATATTTTATCAATAATTTGGTAAAGGTCATTAAAACCTAGGGTTTTCAAGGAGAATGTGAAATAATTCCATATGATGAATTATTAAGATGCCCAAAGGAGCTTTAGGAAACTTCATGGAATTTCCATGTCAGGTATATGGGTTATAAAAATTAATTTTTAATTTTAAAGGGTATGTGATACCAAATTCATTTTTTACAAGTTGTATAAATATATAATAGTTAAAAATAAAGCTAATAATTAATAGGAATTGTATTTTTCATTAAAATAATGAAGTAAATATTTTTTTTATAAAATATTTGATTATAAATGAATTTACTAGGCTCTGATAAATCTATGTAAAATATGTGTATCTCTATCTCAATTATATTATATGATAATAGACGTGGTTCAATAAAAAAATGGTTATTTATGAAAAAAAAATTAGATGATTAATTATATAAATGTGGTTTAAGAACCATGAAATTCTATAAAAAAAACTTGAAAAAAAGAGAAGGGTGAAAGGTTTTATCCATCTATTCGTTAAAATATGAAGTAATGTGATTCTTCCACCCATTATTGGAATATTTTAAACAATTATTTTCTTTTTATGAAAAGTGATTCAAACACATATAATACCATATATGATATGCAGAAAATATTGTATTTGTTAAATATTCATACTAAGTGGAAAGAGTTGCTATTTCTTAAAAAACATTTTCTGTATATTATTAAGATATTTTGAAAGAATAGAGTATCTAAGAAATTAGTGACTGTTTTTTTGGACTTAGATAAGTTCAAAGTTAAAAATAAAATATTATACCTATCTAATATTAAATTATTATTAACTTAATATCTTGAAAAAGTTTAATATATGGGTTTATAAATAAAAAAATTAAAGAGTTCCCTTTAGTTATTGTGAATAATTGAACATCACTATTTCCTACATAATCATACCTGTCAAATTACAAAGTGAATTACTCTTTTCATCCAAAAAGAGTTTAGGTAATTATATAAATTAAAATGTAAATAGATACATTAGTTACCTTAACAAATTAAATGTCACTTTATCCTAAAAGGTTTTAGTATATGCTGATAAATTTTAAAAAATATAAATGTTATATGGTTTAAAAATTTCTAGGAAAAAAATTGATGAAAAAATATAGAAGTATAATGATAATTCACTTTGAAATATTTATAAGTAGGAAACAGAAGTTAACATTTTAAAATTTAATATTTTAAAGTTAATATGTTTTAATATATTCAATTAATTTAATGTTAGGAATATGATTCCTAAATCTCACCATTATTCAAATTGTCATATTTCATAGATGTTACTCAATAAAGATTTAGTGGTAGGGTTTTATCAAATGTACACATAAAGATACGAAAAAAATTATATATGGATGTATTGAGTTAATGAAAACCATGAAATTTTAGTAAACATAAGGTTGATCTACCAGTTTATCATATATAATAGGATAAATAGTTTCTTATATTGGTTTTTTTAAATATTCTTAAAAGTGTTTAAGACTATGAAATTTACAATATTAAAAGGAAATCTCCGTTGTATCTTTATTTCAAGTCGACTTCTTAAATGTATCACTATATATACATTTTAAGAAGTTTAATGATAAATGACCTATCAAATTTTGGTTGTGAGTTGTCCTTAATTTATGTTCACCATGGATTATTATTGGTTATGAAACAATATAAAGGTCAACAAGAGAATGATTCTTGTATAGAGATATTGAATATGCACATGAGGAATAAAAAAGAATAAGATTATTTTTCTATTCTAGATAACCCAAAAAGTATATCACATGAATTGTTATATGTATTTCTTTGGTATACTAGGGGTTCATTAATCCTATTTGAGTCCCCACAACCTGAGGTTGGTGAGATACCTAGCATAGAACCGTCATACTTTGATACACTACTTAGAAAATTCTACATAATGACTTAGATAATACAAAGGGTGGTTGCGTAATTTGTTGATCATTCCATTGATTAGATCTTAACCATGATGATATTTTACCTCTTGTATGATTAGTATGACATTAGGTCCCTTGATTGAGATAGATTTTGGGAGTTCAAAAACAACCCATAATTTTCCTAAATAGATATTAAATATAAATATTTGAATATTTATTTAATTTCACAAACACACGCATGATGCAAATAAAGGTTTAGTGTCTTAAGAAACTTAGACACATAAAAAATTGGTCTAAATATCTTTATTTCATCCCACTTATTTCTTCATAACTAGTAACATTCATAGACACATCATACTTAAAACAATTCTTCATAACCTTTGGAAATAAAACAAAAGAAAGGATGAGATCAGATACTCATTAAGGGTAAAAAACTGAGACATCAATGATCACTTAAACAAAACATTGGCATAAGGGTCTGAGAACATGACCATAACATTTGAAAAGAAACAATACACTTCATATCATGGATTAAAATATTTAGTCAAGACATAAATGTTGAGTCAAAAGTCCTATTTTGACTTCTATATCATGTTTTGGAAATCACAAATTCATTATATCATATTATGGAATTTACAATTGTCTTCTATTTTGTTTATCGTATCGTACAATGATGATCGTACAATCCATATCGTATCGTATGATACTAATCAAACTGATCGTACTGATCATGCTGATTGTAATGATCATGCTGATCGTACTGATCATGCTGATCGTACTGACCATATCGTATCATATAATACTGATCGTACTTACCATGAAAATCGTACAATGCTGATCATACTAAATATGAAAATTGTATTGATTCTGTTACTCATAACTTTTGTTACATTCTTGTTTCAATACTTATTCAAAAACACATATTGCATATGAATCGTACTCATGTTTTTCATGTCTATATATCTTATGTCCTAACAAAACGATGTCATTGATTTAGTTACAAACTAATCAAAACGATGTCGTGATTTCTGTTTCAATATGACCATTGGAGGCAATATGACCGTTGGAACCCGAGGCCTATAAATAGGAGGTCATTTGAAGCTGAGAGAACAACGATGAACTAAGAGAACGAATGAAGAGACTCTGTGAACTACAAAGATTCTAGAGAGAGACACTGTGACTTCTCTCATCTTCCTTGTGCGTCCGATCATCGTATCGAGGGCTTTCAAGTAATTGAAAGACAGAGGTGTCTATTACCTACAAAATCGAGGGCTGCCGGGGATAGGCAGATAGACGTGCCGATCATCGTATCGAGGGCTACCGGGGATAGGCAGACAGACGTTCCGATCATCGTATCGAGGGCTGCCGGGGATAGGTAGACAGACGTGCTGATCATCGTATCGAGGGCTACTGGGAATAGGCAGACAGACGTGTCGATCATCGTATCGAGTGATGCCTGGGATAGGCAGACAGACGTGCCGATCATCGTATCGAGGGCTCACCAAGGTGTTGGTGAGATAGACCTTTTATCCTAGGTGAAAGGATAACCCTTCTCTTTGGGTTAAAAGAATTGTAATACTTTTACATTTCTGCTGTTACTTGTATTAGAAAGGAATTTGTATTGTTTCCTTTCTTCTTTACATATTCTATTGTAATTGTTTCAATTACAATCATTCTATTACATATTGTATTGATTGATTATATACGCTTTAAGATAGAATCATTCATCTGTGTATTACTCTGATTATTGTATTCATCTTGAATACAATTGTTTTACATTACATTAGTATTACAATACATCATACCTTTTTTTCAATCAATACAATTGTGGGTATTTGTATTTGTATTAGTTTAAGATCATTTAAACTAATATCCTAGTTGCTAAAACTCATAGGTTTTTAAACCTACAATTCACCCCCCCCCCCCATCTTGTATTGTTCCATCTAATAAACATATATATCTACATATTTGATCCAACAATTGGTATCAGAGGAGGTTTTCCACTGATTTGTATTACTAGCTTTATTTCTTTCATATTATTATCTTGAATACTTACTACACTAAGGTGTGGAGTGGAAAAGTTTTTGGTGTCTTAGATGGCAGGAATGAATATTGGGTCAATAGATAATATGAATCCTTATAGACCACCAATCTTTGATGGGAATGATTATGAGTATTGGAGAGATCGTATGAAGACTTTCGTTATCAATACTGGTATAGACAACTTTATAATGCTTACTGGAGGTCACAAAATTCCTGACAAAGAAGTCAGTACTTTCACCAACCAAGAGAAGCAAGAATATCAACTAAATTACAAGGTATGCAATACTTTATTATGCTCTATGACCAGGAATATATATAGTCAGATATCTTCATGTGAAGCAGCCAACTGTATTTGGAAGAAATTAGAAGTTACTCATTTTGGTACATCTAAGGTTATAGAAACAAGGAGAGCAATGCTTCGAGCAGAGTATCATGGATTTGTTTTTCCTTATGGAGAGCCTGTATGTAAAGTACAACAAAGGTTTATGACAATTGTCAACAGCTTACAATCTATGGGAGAAAAAGGTCTTGATGATGAATCTCTTGTTGATAAGATTATAGATATAATGCCAAATGAATGGGAGTAAAAAAGAACAGCTATTGATGAAAATAAAAAAGTTTCCCAGATTACTCTTGATGAACTCTTTGGAACTCTTCTACAGCATGAGACAAGAATGAAGAGAGATGATGATTTCAACAAGAAGAAGAATGGGAATGGAAGTGTAGCCTTTGCATCTAAAGCTAAAACACCTGAAAGGCTTACAAGGTCGAAATCCAAGAAAGTTGTTATATCAGATTCAAGTGATTGTAATATTTTGGATAATGGGTTATCTAATCTTGATCGAAGGATGAACAAGATCGTGGGAAAGAAAGACTTTCAATATAGATTCAAAAAGAAAGATAGGAAGGATAGGAAAGATTCAGAGGTAACTTGTTATGAATGTAAGAAAGCAGGACATATAAGGCCTGATTGTCCTTTACTGAAGAGGAAAGATAGAAAGGAGAAACACTCTGAAAGAAACAAGAAAAGGTTTTATAAGACAAAGAATGTCTTGAAAGAAAATGATAAGTGGAGTGCAAGTGGTAGTGATTCCTCAGATGATTCTTCAGAATATGAGACATCAAGACAAAGGAATATCGGACTCTTAGCTAGATTACCTATTGAAGATCATTGTCTCATGGCTAAGGTACATAATGCTGAAGCTATTACAAATGTCTCTTTGAATGAAAATTATACTAATAATAGATATTATGAATCTTCAAATGATGAATCCTCATCATCATAGGATGATACATTACCTTCTTTTGAAGAGGTCTCTAGATTTTCTAAGTTACTTGAAAATGAAAATTCTAAACTCAAAAAGAGATTTGGAAAAGAAAATTATAGAATTTCAATCCTGACTAAAGAAGTATCAGATCTTTCTAAAGATCTTGATGTGAAAACTTCTGATTTTGAAAGTATTTTAAAAACCCTTGAGAAAGTTAAATCTGATAAGGATAAACTTTCTAAAGATCTTGAAACTATAATTTCAAAGAAAAATATTTTAGAGCCTAACCTTAGTTCAAATTCAAATGTTTTGGAAAATAAGAATTTGGTTTTAAAACTAAAGTCAGAGATTTTATCTTTGAAGAAATGTTTGTCAAAATTTATTCATGGAAAAGAAAACTTTGACAAGATGTATTCTCAAATTAGACCTTTGAGAAATCGTTCTGGTCTTGGTTTTACTTATTCCAAACCTGTTTTTAGAAATAACTATTTTGTTCCTCAAATTAACATTTTCTGTTCTAAGTGTCAATATGGAGGACACTGGAGAAGAGATTGTTCTCTTAACAAAACTCAATATTTAGGATTTCATAAAGCTCATTTTTTAAAACAAATGTGGATTCCTAAAATTCTTTTATCTAACCCTTCTGGATCCAAACAAGTTTTGATTCCGAAAAACTAATTGTTTCTTTTTCAGGAAAACAAAAAGTGTACTAATAAGAATATTTGGTACATGGATAGTGGTTGTTCTCGACACATGACTAGAAACAAAGATCTCTTTGAAAAGGTTATCAAAACAAAATGTGGAAAAGTTACCTTCGGAGATAATGCTCAAGGAAAGATTGTTGGTATAGGTGATATTTTTTTTCTTGGAAAAGTTCTTATCTCAAATGTTTTGTTTTTTAAAGGTCTTAGGCACAATCTCATCAGCATAAGTCAATTAAGTGATGAAGGTTACCTTGTGAATTTTAGAAACGATAAGTGTCTTGTTCACAATTCCAAGGATGAGTTCATTCTATCTGCCCATAGGCAAGAGAATGTTTACACTATTAACTTAGAAGACCTTAGGAACCAAAACTTACCTTGCATAAGTGTAATAGAAGACCAATCGTGGCTATGGAAAAGGAGACTAGGACACTGTAATCTGAGAAACCTTAGTAAAATCTCAAAGAAACGACTTGTAAAAGGACTACCGGATCATAGATATGATTCTTCAAAAGTCTGTGATCCTTGTCAATTTGGCAAGCAACATAAAACTAGCTTTAAATAAATTAATGAAGTTTCAACTTCTAATGCATTACAGTTAGTACATATGGATCTTTTTGGTCCTTCACAATCTGGAAGCATTGGAGGAAAATACTATGTATTTGTTTTAGTTGATGACTTTACTAGATTTACATGGGTTTACTTTCTCACAAAGAAATATGAAGCATTTTCCTATTTCAAAACTTTTAGAGCCCAAGTTAAAAATGAGAAAAACCTACCATTGATAACTATTCATAGTGATCATGGTGGTGAATTTCAAAATTCAGATTTTGAAACTTTTTGTAGTATGAAAGGTATTACTCACAATTTCTCAGCTCTAAGAACTCCTCAGCAAAATGGTGTTGTTGAAAGAAGAAATCGTATTCTTCAGGAAATGACTCGAACCATGTTGAGTGAATACTCAATTGCTAAGCACTTTTGGGCTGAAGCAGTTAGTACTGCCTGTTATACTATAAATCGTGTTTTAACTAGACCATTTCTTAATAAAACCCCTTATGAGTTATGGACTGGCCGAAAACCTAAAGTTTCATACATCAAATTTTTTGGATGCAAAGTATTCATTCTAAATACAAAAGATAATATACATAAATTCTCACCAAAATCTGATGAAGGAATCTTTCTAGGATATTCTAAAACTTCTAAGGCTTATAGAGTTTTCAATAAAAACACTTGTACTGTTGAAGAAATAGTACATGTAAAATTCAATGAAACTAATCCTTTTGTTTTCAACCAACCCAATCCTACATCCTCAGATGTGTTTTCTAAAAATTATTATCAACCTTTATTAGAAGATCATTCTGAAAAGGAAAATGTTCAAGAAAGTATTCCTAAAACATTTACCACAGAAGATTTTCAATCATACGTTGATGAACAAGTTTTACAAAACCCAAATCAATTGTTTCTTAGGAATCATCCTAGTGATAACATCATTGGTGATATAAATCAACCTGTAAGAACCAAAAATTCCTTAAGAAATGAAATAGAACATCTTGCTTTTCTTTCCCAATTTGAACCTAAAAGTCCAAGTGAGGCCTTAGGTGATGATGATTGGATTAAAATAATGCAAGATGAACTAAATGAATTTGAAAGGAATCAAGTCTGGACTTTAGTTGAAAGACCTAAAGAAACAACTGTAATTGGAGTAAAATGGGTATTCAAAAACAAATGTGATGAAAATGGAATCATTGTAAGAAATAAAGCAAGACTTGTTGCTAAAGGCTATAATCAACAAGAGGGAATAGACTATGAAGAAACATATGCTCCTGTAGCTAAACTTGAAACTATTCGTATTCTATTAGCTTTTGCAGTATATTTCAATTTCAAACTATTTCAAATGGATGTCAAATGTGCTTTTCTAAATGGTTTTGTTCAAGAAGAAGTTTTTGTCGAACAACCTCCTGGTTTTCAAGACCCAAAACATCCTGATCATGTTTTTAAACTTACCAAGGCTCTATATGGTCTTAAACAAGCCCCTAGAGCATGGAATGATAGACTTACAGGATTTCTTTTACAAAACAATTATACAAAAGGTACAGCAGATCCAACCCTTTTTATAAAAATGGAAAACAAAAATGTTTTTATTGTCCAGATCTATGTTGATGACATCATATTTGGATCAACTCAGAAATCTTTAACTGATTCTTTTGCAAACTTAACGAAATCTGAGTTTGAAATGAGTATAATGGGTGAGTTAACATTCTTTCTAGGTTTTCAAATTTCTCAAAAACCAGAAGGAACTTATATATCTCAACATAAGTACATAAAATATTTACTCAAAAAGTATGGATTTGACAAAACTAAAAGTATTAGTACTCCAATTGGTATCTCAAATACACATGATCTTGATGAAACTGGGAAACCAGTAGATCAAACAATCTTTAGAGGTATGATAGGCAGTTTTCTATACTTGACAGCTAGTCGACCAGGCTTGATGTTTTCTGTATGCTTATGCGCAAGATATCAATCTAATCCAAAAGAGTCTCATTTAAAATCCGTAAAGAGAATCTTTCGGTATTTGAAAGACACTATGGATTTAGGTCTTTTCTACTCTTCTGGGAACGATTTTGTTTTAAAAAGTTATTTAGATGCTGACTTTGGTGGTTTTAGAATGGATAGAAAAAGTACATCTGGAACATGTCATTTCTTATTAGATTCCTTGGTTTCTTGGTCCTGCAAGAAACAACACTCAGTAGCACTATCCACTACTGAAGCTGAATATGTAGCAGCTGGAAGTTGTTGTGCTCAAGTGTTGTGGATGCAGCACACACTCACTGACTATGGATTGAGTTTCTCCAAAACTCAAATTCTTTGTGATAATACAAGTGCCATAGCTCTCAGTAAGAACCCAGCACATCACTCATGTGCAAAACACATAGATGTTAGGCATCACTTTCTTAGAGATCACACACAAAAAGAAGATATTGTTTTACAATTCATCGGAACTCAAGAACAACTTGCTGAATTTTTTACAAAACCTTTACCTTCTGATAGATTTGAATTTATAAAATAGAAGCTAGGAATGATTACATTAAAATAATCATTCATATCTACTTTCTGTTTTACATCTCTCCTAATAGTAAAAAACTCCTCGTAGAAAGGGGGAGAACATTTCTTTCTATGTTTCTCACTTTACTTCATTTTATCTTATGATTTTCATTTTTTTCCCTTGCTATGTCTTTTCTGTTTATCGTATTGAAAATTTTAGTTTTCTGTTTATCGTATTGACAATTTTAGTTTTCTGTTTATCGTATTGACATTTTTAGTTTTCTGTTTATCGTATTGACAATTTTAGTTTTCTGTTTATCGTATTGACAATTTTAGTTTTCTGTTTATCGTATTGACAATTTTAGTTTTCTGTATATTGTATTAATAATTTTAGTTTTTATGTTTATCGTATTGAATTTCTTTTCCATTGTATCAATCAATCATGGTATTGAATCGACCAATGATGGTATTGAATTTCTTTTCCATCGTATCAATCAATCATGGTATTGAATCGACTGATGATGGTATTGAATTTCTTTTCCATCGTATCAATCAATAATGGTATTGAATCGACTGATGATGGTATTGAATTTCTTTTCCATCATATCAATCAATCATGGTATTGTATCGACCGATGATGGTATTGAATTTCTTTTCCATCGTATTGACCGATAATGGTAATGATTTTCTTTTCCATCGTAATCGACTGATGAGGGTAATGATTTTCTTTTCCATCATATTGACCGATGATGGTAATGATTTTCTTTTCCATCGTATCGACCGATGATGGTAATGTTTTTTTCCCATCGTAACGAATGATGATGGTAATAATTTTCTTTTCTATTGAATTGACCATTGATGGTAATGAGATTGTTTTCCATCGTACTATCAGTTCATGGTAACGAGATTGTTTTCCATCGTACTGTCAGTCCATGGTAACGACTTTGTTTTCCATCGACATGATGATTTTTTTTCCTTATGATTGTATTTTCTTTTGATTTCTATCAAAACCAAGAATTACCTTACATTCTCCGACAAGTATTTTTTCATTTTTTTTAATTTTTTTTCTTTGTTTTAATCCTAACCATTGATCTGTTTTTCTCTAATCTTGACCGTAGAAGATCAATGGTCACCCTTTTTCGACCATAGAAGATCAACGATCACCCCTTTATCGCCTATAAATAGCCCCTATCCCCTCCCCAAACCCACATTGGTTTTTCAGGATTTGAGTCGAAGCTCTGCTCCACCAGCTATAAATCTTCGTACGATCTTCTCATCGGCAGAACCTTTATGTCTCAATCCTCTGCTAACACTCCCACCGAAATGTCTTCAAATACTTTTACAGAGAAAGACTTTAACAGAGAAAGGTTAGTATCTCAGGACTTTTTTGATATGTACGATTCCACAATTAGGAGGATCATTTTGTTTCAAGGGTGGGAACATCTGTGTGTTGAAAAGCCTGATTCTCAAGATCCGGTTCTTTTTTATGAAGTTTGTCAATTTTAAAAAACCATTTCTTTCGACAAAGACATGACTATAAACTTTGTTGTGTACTATAGAAAATTGTCTATGTCTGTGAAACAAGCAGCACATTTTCTGAATGTTTCTATAGAAGGGGATTCTTTCTGTCCATCACACAAACTACCAGGGGAAGTTGGTACGTTTAATAGAGAAAGTGTTGAAAAGACTTTGTTTGTTATTAATGAAGAAAAGAGAAAAGTGTCTCATCTTTCTCCGAACAATCGTTTTGTCACTTTATGGATGCAAGGTTTTCTTATCCCAAGGAAAGGGGATAGAGAAACTCTGAAAGTTTCTGATATTTTCATGCTTGACTATCTTGTGAATATGAGAAAAGTGAATCTCATGGGGTATGTTTTTGAAACCATTAAGAATGTCAAGACAGGAGGGATTAAGTCCCAAATGATTATGTATCCAGCCATCCTTACGAAGTTCATTCTTGAGAGTATGAAGTTTTGTAAAATTCCTTTGAAAGGAAACCCCATAGATTTGAAGCCTTCTTGGATTATCAAAAGTACGATGAAAAAGTTGAATGTTTGTTTTGATCACAAATCAAAACTTTTTGTCAGAGATATAGAAGCAGAATTGGCTCAGAATCAATCAGCACCTATGCCAGCCAAAGATTTTCAGTCTACTAGTGTAACTCAAAATTCTGATCCGCAAACCAGTTCAAAGCCCAAGAAGAAGCCGAGGTACAGTAAGGAGGTTGTAGAAAAATGGATAAAGGATAAGGAACAGAGAAAGTAAGGTGATCCAAAGTTCGGTCTTGACCCTGCTGAGGCTTTTGTAGAAAGAGTAAGGGTAGAAGAAACTCTTCAGGCTGAAAAGAAGAAGAAGGTTATTTTGAAAAGAAAGGCTCAGAACTTTGATGTCTCTAAAGTCTTGAAAGCAGTAGAGCAAGGTAGTGCTCAACTAATAGAAGAAGTGCACCAAGATCCCATCGTACAGAGTCTCCCTGAGGAAGGAAAACAAAAACAACTGATGGAAGAGATAGAAGAAGAGGAAGAAGAAGAAGGAGATTTTCTTTTAGAATTTCTTCAAAGTTCAAAGAAGAGTAGAGAGTAATCGGTTTAAAAGCTGAGTGAAGGTGTTCAACAAACTCCTTATGCCGATGAAGCACGATCTCCGGACAGAATGTCTTTTCAAGAAAAGCAAGGTGATCAATCCTCTCATTCTGATAAAGTTGTTTTCATTAGTGACAAAGTGTAAGAATAAAGAAAGCAGAAAGAAAAAGCAAAAGGAAAACAGCCAGTTGTTGACTCAAGCAGATCGTATGAACTAGCATCGTACGATGAAGATACTGATTCAGAGCATACAATCTCTCTCAAGACGAGTGATTACATTATTCATGTTTTGAGAAGGGTTGAGAAGACCATTCCTTATTTCTCGAGGCTGGAAGGGAAGATTGATTTTATTATTGATAATCAAAAGAAGAAGTTTGGCTCTGTAAAAGAATTGAGGAAGAAAGTTTTTTCAGTAGAAGCCGATTTGAAAGTTCTTTCAGAAAGTTCGGTTGCTCATAAGAAGGCATTCAATAAGATGACCAACTGGTCGTACAAAACAGAGAGCTCAATCAATGATCATGAAATTGCTATTGAATATATAAGAAGGTTATCAAATGAACTTGCAATTGCTTTCAATAAGCTTGACAGATAAACGGTTGAAAGGTTAAATCTTTTGCCTTCTCAAAGAGCCGATGTTCCTTCAGTGAAAGACTCGCAAGAGAGAATGAATTCTTTCCAATCTAAATTCTCGAAGGTTTCATCTTTCAAAGATGAAATGATTTTGTTGAAGAATCAAAATTCTGTGTTATCCAAAGATAACAAGAATTTGCAAAACAGAATTGATACCCTTGAAGAAGTAATCAGAGTCCAGGAGGAGACTATCAAGAATCAAGATCAGATTTTTGCGGATCAACAAGAGCTTCTCAGAACTCAGGGTGAATCAATTTCTGAAGACAAGAAGGAGATCAAAAAGATAAAAGCTGTTCTTCATGAGATTATAAAGAAGGAGAAGGAAAGAGAAAACAAATGATTGTTGTATTTGTGTTATTTTGGACTTGTCTTTGTTTTGAAATGACTTTTATGATCCTTTTCTTTTATCTATTGTCTTGTGTTTTTTTTTCTAACTCCTTCAGAAAATTCAAGATTACCTATTCCTTTTTTGTAAATCACAAAGGGGGAGAATGTTTACAAAGGGGAGAATTTTTTATAAAGGGGGAGAATGCTTTACAACACTCTTAAGGAAAATCTACGAATACAATCCTTAGGAAAGTCCATACCTAAGGGGGAGTTAGTTGTATTCAATTTCTTATTCAGAAGAGTTTTCAATAACTCAGGGGGAGATAAGTATTTATTGTTACATTTACTTTGTGAGTTGTGCTTTCCAAAAAGGGGGAGATTGTTGAGTCAAAAGTCCTCTTTTCACTTCTATATCATGTTTTGGAAATCACAAATGCATTCTATCATATTATGGAATTTACAATTGTCTTCTATTTTGTTTATCGTATCATACAATGATGATCGTACTATCCATATCGTACCGTACGATACTAATCGAACTGATCGTACTGATCATGCTGATCGTACTGATCATGCTGATCGTACTGACCATATCGTATCATACAATACTGATCGTACTTACCATGAAAATCGTACAATGATGATCATACTAAATATGAAAATTGTATTGATTCTGTTACTCATAACTTTTGTTACATTCTTGTTTCAATACATACTCAAAAACACTTATTGCATATGAATCATACTCATGTTTTCATGTCTATATATCTTATTTCCTAACAAAATGATGTCGTTGAGTTAGTTACAAACTAATCAAAACGATGTCGTGCTTTCTGTTTCAATATGACCGTTGGAGGCAATATGACCGTTGGAACCCGAGGCCTATAAATAGGAGGTCATTTGAAGCTGAGAGAACAACGATGAACGAAGAGAACGAATGAAGAGACTCTGTGAACTACCAAGATTCTAGAGAGAGACACTGTGACTTCTCTCATCTGCCTTGTTCGTCCGATCATCGTATCGAGGGCTTTCAAGTAATTGAAAGACAGAGGTGCCGATTACCTACAAAATCGAGGGCTGTTGGGGATAGGCAGACAGACGTGCCAATCATCGTATCGAGGGCTGCTGGGGATAGGCAGACAGATGTGTCGATCATCGTATCGAGGGCTTCCAGGGATAGGCAGACAGACGTGCCGATCATCGTATCGAGGGCTGCCGGGAATAGACAGACAAACGTGTCGATCACCGTATCGAGGGTTGCCTGGGATAGGCAGACAGACGTGCTGATCATCGTATCGAGGGCTCACCAAGGTGTTGGTGAGACAGACCTTTTATCCTAGGTGAAAGGATAACCCTTCTCTTTGGGTTAAAAGAATTGTAATACTTTTACATTTCCGCTGTTACTTGTATTAGAAAGGAATTTGTATTGTTTCCTTTCTTCTTTACATATTCAATTGTAATTGTTTCAATTACAATCATTCTATTACATATTGTATTGATTGATTCTATATGCTTTAAGATAGAATCATTCATCTGTGCATTACTCTGATTATTGTATTCATCTTGAATACAATTGTTTTACATTACATTAGTATTACAATACATCATACCTTTTTTTCATTCAATACAATTGTGGGTATTTGTATTTGTATTAGTTTAAGAACATTTAAACTAATCTCTTAGTTTCTAAAACTCATAGGTTTTTAAACCTACAATTCACCCCCCCTCTTGTATTGTTCCATCTAATAAACATATATATCTACCTATTCGATCCAACAATAAATCTTAGATGTTCGTAAGACATGAATCTCAAGGTTGTTGGGAAACCTTGAGTCATTCTGGCGACCTCAAGGCTTTTGGGACACTTGAAACTATGCTTAATGGACTAGGCAGACTCTACAAGGAGCAGACTCCAGATGAGGATTGAGAGAAGGTGCATTCACTAGAGTATAAGATAAATGGATTTGAATAAAATAAAGGGTGTCGAATTGCCATCAAGACCAGACTGTGCATGCACGAGAATCCTAGCTGAACACCCATACAAAGGTGGATATCTGACATCACGATATAGAATCTGGGGAGGAGAAGTTCCACGTAGTTACGGTCTAGATATTTCCTCAAAGACCCATGGGTCATGTAATCTCCTAATCTTATGGTCCTTGTAAGGGTTCCTCGTCATCCCTTAAAAGAGGGGTTATCAAAAATCAATAAAAAAGAAGGCCTTTGGTCCATTCATGAAGGAAAGGCATGAATCATAAAGTAAAAAAGGAACATGATCCATAAGATCATAAAATTATCATAAGACATTTTTTTTTGGCTTACACATAAGCATAAAAAATTATTTCTTTATAAATTAATGATTCGCTTATAGGACTATCATAATTGATTGGGATCAATCCCAAAACCATAATAGTAGTCAATGTTCACTCCCAAGACTCTCATAATGGATTGGGTTTACTCCCCAAACCATTATAGTAGTCAAGGTTCACTACCAATACTATCATAGTGGATAAAGTCCCTAACCAAAATGGGTTCACTCCCCATTCTAGTCATGTTTATCTCATGGGATATAAATGTTTACCCAAATAATTAGATAAAGATATAGGTATCAGCCTTAACATAATGAAAATCATACATATGTGTGCCACAATATCAACAAAAATTCATCATATTAGAATCCATGAAAATAAATGGTTTTCATAAACATTTAATCACATCATAACTTATGGAAAAGAAACATTTTTCATAAACATTTCATTATTTCATAGTAGAATAACCAATTAAAAAGGAATTAGTTTCATAAAAATATTATCACCATAAACATAAACCATTTAGATAATTAATTAGGATAGTCTCGTGAGATCATATCTCTGGTTAATAATAAGTGAAATCAAGGGTTGTAGTCTTTAATGAATATAAATACTGTTACAATATCCTTAAAAATTCTTGAGAAAGTACCCTTTCCACTTTTAAAATCCCTTTCCAAAAACTAAAAAATCAAAAAATATTGTGAAAATATTTTCATTTTAAAATATACTTGGAAACATGTAAATGAATCTTTACAGTATTGGGGTCATGATGATAGGAAATTATTTTCATTCCAAAAAATTTAAAAGGAAACATTCCTTTCACTTTTTTGTAAAAAGTAAAAAAATATCTAGTTTAGAGAATTAAAAGAATATTATATTTAATTTTTTTTAAAGTAAAACAAGTGTAAATATGATTTTAACAAATAATAGTATATTATTTAAGAACATCTTTAAAATATTTTTAGAAAACATTGATATGGAATAAAAAGTTTTTTTTACTAAAGAGAGATATAAATTCTACTTTCTCTAGAAACATATTTCCATTCTATTGAGTACATAGGTGAGGGAAATGAAACGAAAATATTTATTCTCAAGATATAACTATAGAATAGTAAAATTAATGAATTTATTGAGAGATATATCATACTATTTCATCACAAGAAATAAAATCATAAACAGTCATGATAAACACTGAGATTTTAATATAAATCCCTTACCGCTTAGGAAAAAACTAAATCCTAAGACCCATAAAAAAATAACTTTATATGGATATGTAAATCCCAATAAAATTTATAATAATTATCAAAAAATAAATTTTATTCAAGCAATAAAATTTAAAAGGAAACATTCCTTTCACATTTTTGTAAAAAGTAAAAAACTACCTAGTTTAGAAAATGAAAAGAATATTACATTCAAATTTTTAAAGTAAAACATGAGTAAATATGATTTGATAAAACCAAATGATAACATTTAAAACCATATTTAAAATATTTTTAAAAATATTTATATGGAAGAAAAAAATTTACCGAAGAGAGAAATAAAGTCAACTTACCTTAGAAATATATTTCCATTATCTTGAGTACATAGAGATGAAAAGAAAACATTTATTCTCAAGAGATAAATATAGGATAGTAAAATTTAAGATTTCTTTTAGAAAGAAATCAAAGTATTTCATCATCAACAACAAAATCATTAACAATCAGGATAAACACTCATGTTGTAACATAAAACCCTTACTTCTTTGGTAACATTTGAATCCTAACACCCATTAAATAAATAACTTTATATGGATATATAAATTCCAATAAAATTTATAATAATTATCATAAAATAAATTTATTCTTATTATATTCAGCACATAAATGAAGCATGTGGTGAATATGGCATGTGTCTCACTGAAAAAAAAAAGTGAGACTAAAGATCCCTTACTTTTTGTCTGAATTCATTCATACGCATTGGAACTTCATGAATAATAAATATATATTTATAATAAATATATTAAAACTACCAATATATTTATATCATACCATATAATATTTATGTATAACCTTTTATCACCCATTTGTTAAATATTCTTTATTAAAATCATTGTTTCTGGCGATATTTGATTTATTTTTCGTGTATATTTTAGTTGGGGAGTTTTGGTCCTTATAATTTGATAATGGTTCCATAATCACTAGAATTATATAAATTTTATAAATATAATATATATAAATTATAAACATTTTTATATTCATTCATAAAATTTTAGATAGAAAAATTAATTTCAACGTTCATAGAGATTGTAAGTTGTATGTACGCATGAACATTGTTTTCATTTTTTTATTGATGGAATTAAAGATAGTTAAATAATAAATTAAATTTAAAGAATCATTATTATATCATATACATTAATTAATTACATATTTATTACCATACAATTGAGATAGAAAATAAAAATGAATCACATACCTTTGTGGAGGTGGTAGCTCACACGTACACACGAGAAACATTATTGTCTTTCAACGGTTTAGAAGGTAAGAAGGTATGATTTATATTAAAATTATATAAGTTTAATTATTTCATAATTATCAAATATAAACCTTTAAAACAAAAATATAACCATCCCTAAAATATTCCATTGAGAGATAAATTTTATCACTACATGGAGATGGTAAGTTGTATGTACGCACAAGCAATACTTTCACTTCTCATTTGATGGAAAGAGGGTGAATAAAGGTGGTTTCATAAAAATAATAACATTTAAGTATATTTAGGAAAATTAAGTTATTATTTTATGAATAATATAATATATTTATCATAGTTAAATAAATAAATAAAAATAAATTGATTGGTTAAGGCGATTACCTCTCCTCAGAAAGAACTCCTTTAGATCTCCTCTTAAGGAGCATATGGTTGTAATTTTAGGAATAAAATCACTTCAATTATGAATATATAGAGTTTTAAAAGTTTTTTTAGGTTTTTTTCAATAT
This sequence comes from Viscum album, assembly GCA_963277665.1. Classification (NCBI taxonomy): domain Eukaryota; kingdom Viridiplantae; phylum Streptophyta; class Magnoliopsida; order Santalales; family Viscaceae; genus Viscum; species Viscum album. Next base: position 1,415,164,961 of record OY728156.1, read on the forward strand.
ATGAGGATCAAATTTGTATGAATAAAATAAAGGATATGTTCCCTTTTATAATTGAGGAGAAGGGCACTCTTGGAATATCTCAAAATATTAAAATATAACAAAGTCATTCTCAAGAAAAAATCACTCCAAATGGCAATGTATCCATAGATAATATAGGATGTAGTTTAAATTAAATCGAAAAATAAAATTTTTAAAGGTTTAAGTGGTTTTGTAAGCCCTATTTGTTCGCTTAACCCCATAGTTAACTTATTTTAACATTAACTATGGTAACAACTTTTTCACTCTAAAAGAGTTATAATTTTACTTATAAGGTAATTGTTGAGTCATAAATGGATAAAATATGAAATTTTAGACCATATATTATCCTAATTTTCATCTTTCAAGATTTTTAAAATTTTTAAATAATTTAATAAGATATTATTTTGATAAAATATTATTAATTTCAATTTTAACACTATTCATTTAATTTGACTTTAAAGATATAAATAAAAATTTGGAATTATAATATGATAATTTAAAACAAAACTAATATTTCATATCCATATATAAAATTCATTGAACACTATAAATAACTGAAATGATGTTAATTTTAATATTTTTAAATCATATTTTTAATTTTTCAAATAATCAAATAAATATTGTGTCGGTGATACATAATTATTTAGGGTAACTATATAATTTATAAAAAATATAAATTAATTTCAATCATGAAAATAATTTCATTAAAAATAAAATTGATATTTATATTCATTTATAACTTTATTTTTTCCTATGTGGTCACATAATAGATTTTTAAAACTAAGAGAGTGACACTTTGTAACATTCTTTGATTTAAATATTATATAGGTATTTTTAATGGACATGTATCCATTAAAAAAATAAATTTCAGGAACAAGGTGCTAATTTTAGGATTAAATTTGTCTAATAATAAATAATATTTATAATTATTTTCTTATCACTATGTTTTAACCTAGATTAACCTAATTTACCCTTTAGTGGGTTGATAAATTTTACCACGGTTATAATTTATGTTAACCAAAAATAAAAGGGAACTATTTAAAAAAATTAAATACTATAATTCCAAAATTTTACTTTATTTTATCTAATTAAATTCCTATAATTTTAATAATTTAATTTTAAAATAAGTTCCCAATACGTTGAAAAAATCACTTTTAGAAAAAATAGTGTTTTTAAGCAAAAAACTGGATTTATTCTTATCCATGCATATTAAAAACATTAGATGGAAATTTAAAAAAATTATTGTATATATAATATAAAACATTCATTAAAATAATTCAATAATAGTGATAAATTTTATTTATTAAGATAAAAAACACATTACACACATAAAAATAGTTTTAACAAAAAATTCTTTTTTGTATATAAAAATGTTTTTATACCAAATTCAAACATAAAATTGATTCCAATGATCTTAATAATTTTACTTAAAATATAATATAAGTAATTTTATTTTGAAACCATTTTAAAATTAAATTCATCTTTGTACATTCCAGAAATAAAAAATATATTCTCTTGATAAAAATTGGTATTTTTCACTATTTGCTGGAAAATCAAAATTTTCAGAAAATTATAAAAAATTCAACCTAAGATAATTTTTATATAATAATTTAAAAAGTGATTTTAATTATATATAATAAAATTCTTATAATTTTATGATATTAATAATAATATTTTTCTCACAAAAATAAATAAATAACATTTTTGAAGAATAAAACGAATTTAAAAAAAATAGATTAATTATTTACTAAGAATTTATCAAAACATTTATATTGAGTAGGGAATTTATAAATATTTCATAAAATATTTAATAGTATTATTAAATATCATTTCAAATGTTAAATTATAATGTTCATAATAATATATCATGGTTTTTTTAGGCTCAGTGTTTCATGTAACACAAGATATCAAAAAAATAAAATAAAATTGAAAAAAATCATAAAATATAAAGGTGTTATATCCCCCACATTAATAAATTTCATCCATGTAATTTAAACTTGTGATAGATGATCAATGGTTTGAAATTTGAAAATTAATTTGTGGAAACCCACATCGTAAAAAAAGGTTAGTAAAACTTCCTATGATAAGAGAGAATGGGTAATATAATGGTCATCTGTAATGACACAAATAATAGTTTTTTTTAAGATAACATTAGTGAGAAGTGAAAATATGGACATTGAAGAGATAAATAACATCTAGGGGCCGATAGAGAGTAATATAAAACAAGTTCAAGAGAAAGTTAACTACCAAAAAACCATAAAGTAGTAAGGAGTTAGAAGACCATCAATTCATCAAAATTTCAGGTTATAGGACAAAAATTTTATATTAGTATACTTTTCCTAGAGTTAAGGCATTACTTTACCATCTAGACTAAGATCATAATAAAATATACTTACTTGACAAGTTTAAATTCATCCTTTAATAAAAGTCTACAATAATATATTCTATTTCTTCAAATAATGTGTATTAGTAATGGTTTTTTATGCATTAATAACAAAAATAAAATTCTGATGGGTCAAAAATGTATATCAAGATATTCCTCTGATCTTTAGGAATTAATAAAAAAATTATTTAACACAAGTTAGGATTATTAACAAAATTAATAAACCATTATATGAAAAAATAAAATATTAATCTCTAAGTCCTTAATAATAACATGCAAGTCTTGACTCAATAAGTAATCCTATTTTAAAAATTACCTTAATATTCTCTATATTATATAATTTTTTAACCCCAAAGGCTCTATCATACCATTTATCTAACATGTTAAAAAAATTAATTTCATTCTTCCCAAATAACCATTCATGTTAAATCACTTTTTAATCTTAAGGATTACATATACCACAATCTAATGAAATATATCCCAAAATACCATTAATCACCATGATAAATCAATATATAATATTGTAATGTAGCAAACTTCCCCAAAATATCATGAATCAAATTTAGATACTAACCTGAAAAGTAACTATTAACTTAACAATAAATATTTCTAAAGATATCATAATATCATTGAATCACTTTTCAAATATTAAGATTATCTATATCCCACTATCCAATAGACCACACTTAACATAACATCAAAACATATACTAAAATAAAGTGTTATTTAAACATCAATAGAGTATTCTTAATAAAACCTAGTAAAATATTCAAATCACCTCAAAATACCATCACTTAAAACATAAAAAAGGGGTGTATAAGCCTTTAAACACATGATAAAACATAATTCTATAAATCCATAATCGAATCCATAACTTAAAAGTTATCCTCACATGAAAACATGCTCCTTATTCTCAAAATAGAATCATAGACTATTTCCTTAAATCCAAAAATGAGATAAATTTCATCAAAGATGACCTAAATGTCTTTGGCATCAAATCACTTACTAATATTATAGACACCAATATTATCCCATTCACCTCATCAATTAAAATCATCTATTTATCTCAACTAAACATTATCACATTACCATTAAATAAATATTCTTGATTATCAATGCCTTTCAACATTTGATTTCTAATATTACAATGGAACAATCCTTATATTCTTCTTATCCTTATATACAAAACATCATTGATATAACACGTCTAAAACATAATTCTTGAATCCTAATACATAAACATGTCAGTCCATTCACATTAATCAATAGGAATAGAATATTTCCTTCCTTGGTCTTGGATTTATCATTTTAAAGAGGTCATTAACACAGATAATTCCCAGTTTTCCTATATATAAGACATTTAATTCCTTGTAATTTTTTCCCTTAGTCCCTTTATTTATACATATAGAATATATCCCTCTCTATTGTTTATATTATAATAGGTTATTCTTCTCACATTCTTGATAATAAGAAAATTAAACTTTCATACCTCCATGATTACTGACATATGAACTTCCATAAAATCTAATTTTCCTCTAATTGGACTTGATGAGAAACTGACTTATTTTTATGTTGTTAATAATATATCCTGATAGATGATTAGTAATAATCAAAATGTTTCACCTTTCAGTTCCCATATCATTCAATTTATGAGTAGTAAAATCATTTCATTGTCCACCATATTCAGTGTTAGAATGATGTCTTCTGGTTCCATCCATTTAATTAATCCAAAAAGAAAAGTGTAATGTGTAAAACTATAATAATTAGGGTAATATATCAAATAATTTTAAAATATCATTTGAAGGATATCTAAATCATGACAGCTTCTTGTCATTATATAGAACCTTTTATCAAAACTATGTTTTCCAAGGGTCATTACCAAAACATTAGAATATTATACTATACTTAGACTTATCCACGTGGTTCTAACTAAAGTTTCCATAAATAATTTATAAAGATTAACTAAAAATTCCTATAATACAAAATATAATTACTCATACTTTTCGTACATAGATATTATATCTTAATATAATAATATTAATTTAATTTCACAAAATTACCCATGAGGATTACAAATATTTAGGGTCTTTTGAGACTCAGACACATAAAAATTGGTTCATAAAATATCTACATCATCTCCTACATATTTCTTCTTACCAAGCACCCTTTCTAGAAACATAATAATTAAAAAAAATCTTCATAGACTGTGGGAAGTAAATATAAGAAATGCTGATCTCATATGCTTATTAATGGTAAAAAATCAGATATCAAGGATCACTTAAACACAACATGAGCAAAAGGGTATGAGAACATGAAAATAACATTTGAAAAAAAACCTTAACATACATATAATATATCAAAATCATTATTCATAGAAAAATTATTAAAATTTTATAAAACATGAATCATAAAGGAATCAAATAACATGAGCCATAAGATCATAACATTAGCATAAGACATGAGTTTTTGGAATAAACATAAGCATAAAAAAGCATTTCTTTAGTAGTCATAGATTTACAACCAGGACTATTAGAGTGAAATGAGTCCACTCCCAACACTATCATAGATGATTGGGTTCAATCCTCAAAGAATAAAAATAGTCAAGGTTCACTCCTAATACTATCATTGTGGACAATGACCCTTACTGAACTGGGTTCACTCCTCAATCTAGTACCATTTATCTCCTAGGATATCAATCTTTACACAATGAATTAGATGGAGATATTGGTCTCTCCTATCAAATAATGAAAATATTACATAGGTGTTCTAAAATATAATAAATCATTCAGCATATGAGAACCCATGAAAATAAATGGTATTCATAAACATTACATCATATAATAACCCATGGAAAAGAAATATGTTTTATAAAAATTTAATTATTTCATCATAGCATTACCCATGGAAAAGGAATAAATTTCCTAAAAATATTATATTAATAAAGATAAACCATCTAGATAAAGAATAAGGATGGTATCCTTGGATCACATCCCTAGTAAATCTTAATTGAAATCATGGGTTTTCTTTTAAAAGTATAAATACAATTATAAAAAAATTAAACATTCTTGAGGAAAATACCTTTTCCACTTTGAAAATTCCTTTTCAAAAACAAAAAAATAAAAAATATTGTGAAAATAATTTTCTTCGAAATTATACTTTAAAACTTATAAATGAATATTTATAATATTGATTAGTCATGTTTTATGGAAATTTCATTCATTCCATATAAGTTAAAAGTAAATTTTTATTTCATATTTTTGTAAAATTTAAAATAGTACCTCGTTCATAAAATTATGAGAATATTCCTTTTAAACAATTTAATAAATTAAATTAAAACATGAGAAAAAATTATTTTAAAAATCATAGGAGAAGATTAAAAACCTTATTAAAAACACTATTATAAAGCATGGATATGGAATAAATATGTTTTTTACCGAAGAGAGAAATAAATTTGATTCTCCTGAAACATATATTTTTAGTCTCTTAAGTACTTAAGGTGAGTAAAATGAAAATAGAATATAATCACTCAATAAAAAAATATTATAAGAAACTTAATTAGTTTATTAAGAGATACATCATAATTTTTTGTCATAAAAAACATAATCATATACAATTCTGATAAACACTGAGATTGTAACATAAAATTGTTACCAGTTTGGTAATTTTTGAATCGTATGCCCCATAAATTAGAAAAAATATATAGATATGTAGATAAAAATATTTTTTCTAATAATAATCATAAATTACAATCATTGGTAGTATATACACCACATAAAATAAATGAGTGGTGAATATGGAATGTATCTTATAAAAATGAAAGTGAGACTAAAAAACCATAACCTTAGGTCTGTCTTCCTTCGTACGCATCAGAAAATCCAATATAATAAATATATATTTATTATAAATATATTAAATAATCATAATAAAATATATCAAAACATATTTTTTATTCTTTCAACTATTTATTACTTGTTTGTTATCAATATTTTTTATTGAAATCGATGTTCAGGGTGATATTTTCTTTATTTTACATGTATGTTTTGATTTAGTATATTTGTTTCTTATAATTTGATAATGGTTACATAATATATATAATGTTAATCATGGTAATTATATCATATAAATAAATTATATAAATGTTTAGAGTCATTCCTAAAATTAGATATAGAAAAATGAATTACACCGTTCATGGAGACGACAGACCATACGTACCCATGAATATTTTTTTAAATTTTTTGACATATGAAATAGAATAGAGGTAAATAAAAAATTAAATTTAAAAAATAATTATTATAAAATAAATATATATATAATATATCCATTAAATCGATCCTTATTACCATCTAAGTAAAACATAAATGAAAAATGAATCATATCTCTTCATAGAGGTGGTAGTCCACACGTACACACGAGCGATTTTATAATTTTACAACAGTTTGAAATATAATAATTTATATATGATATTATCATTACAGATTTATGATTATGTAATAATTATAATATATAAACATTAAATCCCATTAAAATACACATCCATAAAAGATGGTATTGAGAAATGGATTGTATTTCTACATGGAGGCAGTAAGACGTATATACAGACAAGTGATACTTTCACTTCCAATTTGATATAAATAGGGTTAATAAAAGTGGTAAAATAATAATAATAACAATTAATAATATTTATTATACTTAATTTTTTATTTTATGAAGAATTTAAAAGATTTATCAATGTTAAAAGAAGAATTAAAAATTAATTGAGTGATTAAAGAGATTTCCTCTCATTCAAAATAACTCCTTAATATCTCCTCTTAAGGATCCTAGAGTTAGTATTTTGGGAATAAAAGAACATATATAATGTGGATAGGTAAGTTTATAAGGGATTTTTTTAGGGTTTTTTCAATATATAATGTTGAAAGTGGTTTGATGAAGAGAAATTATAGGTGCCCTTTTAAAATTGAGGAGAGAGGAACTCTTGGAATTTCATAAAAGATTAAAATTTAATATGTTCATTATCTAGTAAAAATTCCTAAAAAAGGATATGGATTAGAAGATAAGATAGTATGGGGTTGAAATACCATAAATTAATAAAAATAATATTGGTTTAAGTGGTTTCTTAAACCATATCATTTGGTTTAATCCCTTAGTTAACCTATTTTAACATTTACTAGATTTACAACATTTTCACTCTTAAAGGGTTATAATTTTACTTATAAGTTAACTATTGATTCATAAATGGATAAAGGATAAAATTTTATACCATATATTATCTTAATTGTTTTATTTTGTAATATTTAAGATTTTTAAATAATTTAAAAATATAATATTTTGATAAAATATCATTAATGTCAATTTAGAAAAAAAATCATTTAATTTGACTGAAAAGACATAAAGAAAAATATTTGATTAGAATATAAAAATTTAATATAATAATAATATGTAATATCCATCTATAAAATTCATCTGACACTATAAATCACTCATATTATATTACTGTTAATATTTTTAAAATCATTTATTTTGTTTTTATCATAATTAAATAAATACTATATCGGTGGTGCATAAGAATTTAATGTATTTATATAACTTATAATTTTTTTAAATAAATTTAAATTTTGAAAATAATTTAATTTATCTCAAAAATTAAATTTTTATTCATTCATAATAATATTTTTTCCCTATGTGGATGCATAATATATATTAAAAACTCAGAGAGTGGCCTTTTATAACTTTCTTTTCTTTAAATATTATATATGTAATTTTCACGAAAAAGTGCCTATTAAAAAAATAAATTTAGATAAAAAGGTTAAAATGTTATATTTACCTTTATTTATTATTAATTAGTGTGAAAATTTTGGCCTTATTACTTTGTTATAACCTAGATTAACTCGATATTCCCTTTACAAAGGCGATTAATTTTACCACAGTTACTATTCATATTGAAAAAAATAAAATGGGTCTATTTACAAAATTTTAAACTAATAATTAAAAATACGGAATAAATTTTATCAAATTCTGAACCTATACTTTGAAGAAATTAATTTTAAAATAAGTGTGAAAAACGTGATGAAAATCACTTTTAGAAAAATAAATTTTTTAAGCATAAAATTAGATTTAGTCTTATCCATGCATAGTAAAAATATTATGTGATTTTTTTTAAATATTTTTTACATAATATGTAAATTTCATTATAATCATTCACTAATATTGATTAAATTAATTTATTGAGATAAAACCACTTTCTATGCATAAAACCATTTTTTAGAAAATTATCTTTTTATGTGTAAAAGTGTTTTTATACCAAATTTAAACATAAAATTGAATATAATGAGAATAATAAGGCTATTTAAAATATAAATATCTAATTTTAATTTCAAACCATTTTAAAAAATAATTAATCTTTTTCCATGCCAAAAATAAAAATACAGTTGTTGATAAAAAACTATTTTTTTACAACTCCTAAGAAAAAAAATCTTTTCTGAAAATTATCAAAATTTCAAAATAATAAAATTTTAATATAATTATTTCAAAAATTATTTCTATTTTATAAAATATTATTCCAAAAATTTATAAAAATTAATCATAAAATTTTTTCATAAAAATAAATAAAAAACATTTTTGATGAAAACTTATTTTTGAAGAATAAATTAACTTTACTAAAAATTTTGTTATTATTTAATAAGAATTTTCCAATAAATTTATATTGAGTAAGAAATTTATATATATTTCATAAATTAGTAAATCCTCTTTATAACTTCTTATTTAATGGAAAAATTATAGCGGTTGTAATAATATATTGTGGTTCATTCAGGATTGGTGTTGTGTATAATAGAAGATATCAATGAAATTAAAATTAATTAAATAAAATATATTTAATAAAAACTCAAGGGGTTTTATAGAGTGTGTGTAATAACCTAGATAAAATATATCTATTCGGATAAGGGTCATGTTATGTGATTATTCATAAATATTAATGACTTGTGATGTATTCATCGATCAAGTTAGTCTATACTCTAAGAATCAAGAATAGATGAGTATCCTATATGAGATTGAAATACTCCATGTCCCATGGTCACTCAATATCTTGGAAAAAATAAAAAAAAAAAGATAATTCATGTTTGAATATAAAGTATATTAGTGGAAACATGTATGGAGATACATGTGTGTGATGGAGATAATTTCATATCCCTTTATAGATTTAGTAGTAATAGAGATTTTCTAGACACAACTCTTTACTTAATTTTTTTAATCCAATGATTCATATTTGTTTTTAAAGCTATGAAATCCCATTAGGTAACATTTTATGGTTTAATAAATAGTGATTGTGATTGAATCATAGAGATACTTAAATTTGTTTTAAATATATTCCAAAAGTGATTTGGATGGGATTTCATAAGGTATCAATATGATGTGATAGAAGGTGAAGTTAATGATATCAGATATCCAAAAGTGTTTTTTCATATTTTTTCACCATTTATTGTATATAATAAAATATAATATGAAATATCACAAATTCATTGAGGTTGTAATGAAAGTAGAAGATTGAAAGATATATATTTCCTAAAGCCACAACCAACATGTGATGCATAACTATCATACTACATGGTATATTTTTCATTACTTATGATAACATAGATAAACACTTAATAATTCCTCTATTTCTAATCTAAAATTTATAGAATTTTATTATAATATAAAATGTGTAGAATTTTAACACATTCTGGTGCATGACACAAGAACTTGATGTAGAATTAACTCACATGTCATGAATACAAGAGTTAATTCTAGTGTCATTGAGAAGCATCCTTGGGTATACCTAAATCCACTATCATGTGATGGAAATAGTGTTGGTGGTTCTTGATGCTTGTTCAAAAATTATAGAGACCCAAAAAACTTTTCTTCTTCATCCTTATAACACTAAGGTTCTAGAAAATCATAGCTGAAGGAGATTCCCACTCCTATTATGAGTGATTCAACTTATCACATAGATACATCTATAGGTGTTTTTTCCTTTTTCTACCACTCATGTGATATTTACCAAACACATTGGATTAATATCAAGATGTTTCTAGAGGATTCCTTGATAAATGTTATGCATGTTTTTAATCTTTCTTAATTTACAATTTATCTATGGTTTGATATTTCTTCCATGGGGATCCTGAATGTGTGTATTATTTTACTCCATATGCTATGATTAAGTGTTAATCAACCCCTAAGAAACCCAAAAATTAATTGATAATAAGTACACATGGGAACATATAGTAAATATGTTAATAAAAATCATAAAATACCTAAAATGTTTTCATATAGAATGTATTGGACCAAAAATATCACTATAAATTACATCCAAGAACATAGAAGAATTAATTACAACTTTTGATGGTGATGGTATTACTATTATATTACCTTGAGAGAAAGATGTTCGGGATAAATAATTATGTTTAATAACCTTTTTTTGTGCCCCAAATAATGTCTAGCTAATAACTCAAGAGGTATGGAGATCAAGTTCTTAAAAATATATTTACTTTAAATCCACCATCTTCAAGGTATGCATGATCCAATATTTTCCTTAAAAAACCAGTGGAAATATAAAATATCAGAGGAAAAATATCAAAAATAAGATATTTATAGTGGTTTTTGGAACAAAAATTCCCAATTACACTTCACCAACACTCTCCTCCATGATATTGGTGATTCTTACTACAACAACCATTTTTTAGGGCTCCTAGATGAGTGAAAGTAGCTATTACTTATTATAAATTTAGAAGAGATTTTAATTATGATTTAACATTAAAATAACTAACCATGACCTTATCACACCCAATTACAATGAGTGCGGATGAAATAGAAAAAAATTAAATTTTATGGAACATTGAAACACAATGTTGAAATCAGTAAATTACAGTAGATAAATATGCATCCAAAGAAGATGATGATCTAAAAATAAAAACTCTAGAGTTTATTTGATTTAATATATAAATGATAATATCAACATGAATGAATTTTATTAGATTTATTCAATGTACATGTTTGTTTCCTTTGTGTTATCAGAGGGTTCATATGTACTGCATAACTCTATTTTCCATCAAAAAGCTCACTTTAAAATTTATATCTCCTCCTTTATTTTGAACCTAAGTGCACTAGATATTTAAAATGCTTGAATGATTAATACTTTGAAAAGTTTATAAGACAAGTTCTTAATAGAACGTTTCCTTATATTCCAAATAGAGAATAATCATCTATGGTGTTGATGTAAAAATCATCTTATTCAAATCTTTCCATTCTTAGAAAACAAAACATTGTACAAATCAATATTTCCCTATTTATACGACTCCTTTTATGAAGTTCTTAAAGTAATTTACGTTCCAAAGGATTCAATAACAACTAAGAGTGGGGGGGGTTAAATAATTTGGTCACTTTTATAAGTTTAAAAACTTTTAGAAACTTAACCCTTGCAACCTATTAAGATTTATTTCCTTATCAGCATTTATTAAATACTCATTCATTAAAAATTAGGAAATCAAGTAAAGCACATAATATTTACAAGTGTCAGCCTCAGTGCGATAGCCTTCATCCTTTCTATATCCACTCTCATGGGTCAATGGAAACACACTATTATGAAGAATTGAATACAACATGTTCTAACTATCATTATACACCATCAATCTCTTGATATGAAATATAATACTAACTCATATCTATTTACAATTATTTTTTATAATTAAAAAAATTGATCCAAACAAAATAATAAATACTTTGTTGAAATGGAACTATAATTTCTCAGTCCGAATCCTCAGACCAGTTTATCTGGATCCAATTTTCTCAATCTGATGATTCTGGATCAGATTCTCTCAATACAACTAGTTTGGATATGATTATCTCAATATAATGAGTCTGAATATGATTCTCTCAATATGATGAGTCTTGATCTAATTATCTTAATGCGATGGACTCAATATTATGAATATAGCATCCCGTCTTTTTATAACATAACTTTTCATTCCATTACACGGAACTGAGGATCTTTAAGGTTTAGTGTCTTGGAAACAAGGAACATAAAACATGAAACAAAAAAAACATTCTTCTTAAACACTTGAAAGGCTTCTCCTCATGTTTACCCTAGGCTCATTACTGCATCTCATAACCTGGGGACATACATCAAAAGGAAGGGTGAGCAGAAGGCCCAGCAAGGGAAACAAGTGAAACATTTTACATATGAACTTGAGATACATCAATAAAGTCATGAAAAGAACTTTAATGCATGAAAATGAAATCATGAGGCATATCATAATAAAAATAAAACTTTTTCATAACTTGAAGATGTGGCTACATCATTTAACATAGACAATCATGAACATATCACCAAGGTCCATCCCCAAGGTGTCATTTTAAAATTACCAAGGTTATTCACCAAGGTATCGTGAAAATTGTAATCTCTAGTGGTTACATCATTACCCAATGCATTGGAGCGCTATCAGGGCGCACCCTTAAATTTGCCTTTATTATCATGTGAGCCACATATATCATCATCAAACATTTCATAAATAACCCATATAGCATAAAGGAAATGGGTTTCATTTCATAATCATAACTTTTTTTAAAAACTGCTTTAAAGACATGATCTTTATATCACTTTAAAACCCACAGAAAAGGAAGGTGGGTCTCATGTATGTAAATCCCAGAATTTAAAATAGAACATTTTGGTATATATGTGAATACCCCTTTAGAAGAAAGAGCTTTGAGTATTCACTCAATAAAATAAAAGGACTTTAGAAAAAGAGATAGACATTTTGAGACAGAAATTCTGCAGCATAACGGCAATGTTCCGAGGTTTTAGAAGACATTAAAAGAGAGGTAAAATGGGTCAAACATTCATAAATGACCCATAAAATAGTACATGGACAGAATAAGAAGGATACATGATCATGGTAATGATATTTCAAGGACATACCATTTGAAATGAAAAACATGGAAGGAAGAAAAAAAAATTAGATTTCTCTTATGAAAGTTCGGCAGCCTAACGGCGTTACTTAAACCTCAACAAAAAATGATTTGAAAAGATCAAATAGGATCTCTCATCATGTGAACATAAGAGTTAAGTATGATAGATACAGAGATAATTCCCCAACATAACAAAAAGGAACATGAAAGAATTGACATGAAAGTAGAACTTCAAAACGAGAAGGGTGAAGAACCACTTAAAAATTCGGCAGCCTAACGGCGCCACTTAAAACATCAAAATACTGAATTGAAGAGATCAAATGGGGTCTCTCATCATATGAACATAAGATTCCAGTATGATATATATAGAGATCATACCCCAATATAACAAAAAGGAACTTGAAATAATTTACATGAAAGTAGAACTTCAAAACGAGAAGGGTGAAGAACCACTTAAAAATTCGGCAGCCTAACGGCGCCACTTAAAACATCAAAATACTGAATTGAAGAGATAAAATGGGGTCTCTCATCATATAAACATAAGAGTCCAGTATGATATATATAGAGATCATACCCCAATATAACAAAAAGAAACTTGAAATAATTGACATGAAAGTAGAACTTCAAAACGAGAAGGGTGAAGAACCACTTAAAAATTCGGCAGCCTAACGGCGCCACTTAAAACATCAAAATACTGAATTGAAGAGATCAAATTGGGTCTCTCATCATATGAACATAAGAGTCCAGTATGATATATATAGAGATCATACCCCAATATAACAAAAAGGAACATGAAAGACTTGAATGAAAATAGAACTTGAAAACGAGGAAGGTGAAAGAATCCCTTAAAAATTCGGCAGCCTAACGGCGCCACTTAAACTTTCTTAAAACGAATTGATGAGAGCAAGGGGGGGTCTCTCATCATATGAACATTAAATAGGCAGTAGGATGAATATAAAAGAACATCCTCCAACATAAGAACATGGAGTATAAAAGAAAAGACATAAAAGAGATTACTTGAAAAGAAAGAGAGAGGTCGGATCCCTTACCTTAAAATGTAACTCTTAAACCTCAAAGGTTGGGACCTTGAGGGCTTGGGGGAACCTTGGGAGGACTCCTTGGGAGGTAATGAGACCAGAAATTCGTTGGGAATGAGTGGGGAGTCGAATGGATGAGAGGAGGGCTTGGTATTTATAGGGAAAGTGAGGGGACAAGGCATTAATGGTCAAGGGACACCTCACATGTGCTTTTCTCAAACCCATGTGCTCTCCCTTGTCATTTATCATGGAGTTAGGCCACATGGGGCCCCCAAAAGAAAACTTCATCACCCTTGGCCGGCCAACCCTCAAAAGATCTCATGACATCATCATGACACCGTTATGATGTCATTAAACATACCGAAACCCTAAAACTGTATTTTTACTATTCACTGAAAATTCAACTTTCTCAGAAAAATCCCAAAAATTTCACATTAACCAAATATCAATGCTCTGATTCCAAAAATGAAATCCATTTTATAAAAATAATTTTCTAAATATTTTTAATTTAATTTTTAAATAAAAACACTATTCATCGAAAATTCATTTTTTTCAGAAAAAACCCCAAAAATTACCATAACATAATATCGATGCTCTGAGTTCAAAAATAAATTCATTTTTATAAAAATAATTTTCTAATTATTTTTAATTAAATTTTTAATTAAAAAACACTATTCACCCGAAAAAACTAATACTTGAATAATAATTAATGAAACCGTTATTTAACTATTTTATTGAATCACATTACTTAATCAAGGTGCCTAGATTATTTTAAAACTTTCTTTAAGTGAGATTACTAATCCATTTGGTCATATTACTAATCCTAATCATAAAATCACTATTCATAATTTACTATTCATCAAAAATCAAGTTGATCTTATTAGACTCTAAATTTAGTACTGAACATAATTGCAGAAGACCATTTTTTGAAAATCATTACACATTTTTAATTATTTAGGGTTTACAGAAACATATTTAAAATATCCTTTTTCTAAAATTCATCAAAAATATGCATACTATATTTATCCGGTCATTTCAAAATTCATAAACATCATCATAAGAAGAAATCCCAATTTTTATTTAAAACAAGGATTACACAAGGTAGTTACGGTCTCGTTACATAACCCCTTATAATACCAGCATAGGACCTAAGAGTAAGGTGTGCTAGGGTGATAGAAGCTTGGGGCGGCTCAGTCAACATTGCCCGAGTAGTAATTTCTATCAGTTTGAACTTCTAACGGAGGCGATTTCGTTCCAGCTTCACATGATGAAGTTCGGCTTGGATTTGATCCAGAGAAAAGCCCAGTGGTGCTACCTCCTTCCCAAGCTCTGTTAGATGGGCTTCGATCGGTCCAAGACTACTAGGTGAGGCCATCGAATCATCTTTCTATAATAATTAACCAAGATTACTTATATTTAGAGACAATAATCAAAACATTTTGTCCACAGCGGTCATGTTGACCGATGGTTATATAATAGTCAAAACCCACTGATCTCATTTTAATTATAATCATGTTTATCAAATAAAACATTTTTGTTGAGTATAACAATAACACATAAAATTAGGAAACAAAATTTATTTAAAATTTTCGGGTCGTTACAATCTTCCCCCCTTAAGAAATTGCGTCCTCGCAATTTTAAAATTGGGTTTTGAAATTTCATTGAAAGTCCCACATCGGAAAAAGAGTCAGTAAAACTATTACTTTAAAATAAAGAAAGGGAAGTACAATGGTCACCCAAATTAACCCACACTAGGGTTCCATGTAGGAAAACATGGACATGGAGGAAAAAAACAAAGGGTCAAGTTCTGAGGGAGAGTGATAGAGAACATGATTAGGAGAAAGTTAACCATGAGAAAATCCCAAACTTATGATGTGTGTAAACGGTCTTTGATTACCTAGTAGGAAACGTAAACCAACAACATTTTTGTTTTACGTTTCTTTTCATAATTTTGAGTATTTCATTTACTACATAGAACAAAAACATAAGAAAATATACCTACCTTCAAGTAGAGTTTCATCCTTTAACAAGTCCCTACCAACACTAATCTTTTCTCCAAATGATGAGAATTCAAAAACACTTGGTCTCATAAAAGCACAAGAATCATCTTCTATAGAATCACATAATCTACAAAATATTAACTATCTATTTCTTCTATCTTTAAACATTATCCCAAAAACAGAAAGGTTAAGGTAAAACAACTCTTCAAAAAGAAAGAATCCCATAGGAATGGAAACTACTTTTAAATCATCAAAGTTCCATGGTACTACCCAAAGTTCATCATAGACCATTCCATAAATAACGGTCCTTACAATTCCTCAAAACAAACCAAACTAAGATTGAAACCCAAATACAATAAGGATTTGATAACATAGTCTTCCAAAACAACTTCATTGTTCATCTCCAGACAACATCAACCACTCCTAACATCTTATAAAAAGTAGCTAACCTAAACATATTTTACCCAAGATTGGTTAGTCATTCCCATAAGTAACCTAAATTACTATATGTTCACCTTAAATTCATCGATTCTTCAAAATATAAGTCAACATTACTACTCAATGAAAATACCGTAGTAATCTATTTACCTCGATCAAATATGGTTCCCAAAATAATGAACGTCTTCCAAAATAATAATCATATTTTAATCCCCTAATCATCACTGTCATATTAATACGAAAATCGTCGCATTTCCTATCACATTGGTTGTCGGAACATGTTCTTCCATTTCCCACCATTAACTAAGAAGAGAAAGCATAATTAGGGGCTTAATTACTTAGCTAATAATCATGAAAAGGAACTGAAAGCATATAAGGATAACTTGTATATGAAAGGTATACCCTAACTTGTGATCTCCTAGGTTCCCATCTAGGTTATGAATGATCATATATTCTTATGTGAACCTTTATTTTATTTTATCTTTGTTCCTTTAACAATGGTTCATACCAAGCTTATGAATTTACCAAAGCATATCCCCCGGGAGTGTCGTAACCAAGAGTGCAGCAAGGCCCGTTGTCGTGTACCAGTTCCCGTTCGAGTCTAGCTCAAAGCGGTGTTTTCGGGTTTTACCCCTATGTACATCTGTTCCAGAGCCACCTCTACCTGCTCGTATCCAGACAGGGATGTATTTGCTTGGAAACCCCTTACTCAATACTCACCAAAATACCAGGAATATTTCCTATATTAAACTTTTCTATAGGGTTCCTCCTAGAGTTTTCATATCCTAATTTCCACAAATAACTAAACCATCCTTTGATACCAACTATAGCATCCCGTCTTTTTATAACATAACTTTTCATTCCATTACACGGAACTGAGGATCTTTAAGGTTTAGTGTCTTGGAAACAAGGAACATAAAACATGAAACAAAAAAAACATTCTTCTTAAACACTTGAAAGGCTTCTCATCATGTTCACCCTAGGCTCATTACTGCATCTCATAACCTGGGGACATACATCAAAAGGAAGGGTGAGCAGAAGGCCCATCAAGGGAAACAAGTGAAACATTTTACATATGAACTTGAGATACATCAATAAAGTCATGAAAAGAACTTTAATGCATGAAAATGAAATCATGAGGCATATCATAATAAAAATAAAACTTTTTCATAACTTGAAGATGTGGCTACATCATTTAACATAGACAATCATGAACATGTCACCAAGGTCCATCCCCAAGGTGTCATTTTAAAATTACCAAGGTTATTCACCAAGGTATCGTGAAAATTGTAATCTCTAGTGGTTACATCATTACCCAATGCATTGGAGCGCTATCAGGGCACACCCTTAAATTTGCCTTTATTATCATGTGAGCCACATATATCATCATCAAACATTTCATAAATAACCCATATAGCATAATGGAAATGGGTTTCATTTCATAATCATAACTTTTTTTAAAAACTGCTTTAAAGACATGATCTTTATATCACTTTAAAACCCACAGAAAAGGAAGGTGGGTCTCATGTATGTAAATCCCAGAATTTAAAATAGAACATTTTGGTATATATGTGAATACCCCTTTAGAAGAAAGAGCTTTGAGTATTCACTCAATAAAATAAAAGGACTTTAGAAAAAGAGATAGACATTTTGAGACAGAAATTCTGCAGCATAACGGCAATGTTCCGAGGTTTTAGAAGACATTAAAAGAGAGGTAAAATGGGTCAAACATTCATAAATGACCCATAAAATAGTACATGGACAGAATAAGAAGGATAAATGATCATGTTAATGATATTTCAAGGACATACCATTTGAAATGAAAAACATGGAAGGAAGAAAAAAAAATTAGATTTCTCTTATGAAAGTTCGGCAGCCTAACGGCGTTACTTAAACCTCAACAAAAAATGATTTGAAAAGATCAAATAGGATCTCTCATCATGTGAACATAAGAGTTCAGTATGATAGATACAGAGATAATTCCCCAACATAACAAAAAGGAACATGAAAGAATTGACATGAAAGTAGAACTTCAAAACGAGAAGGGTGAAGAACCACTTAAAAATTCGGCAGCCTAACGGCGCCACTTAAAACATCAAAATACTAAATTGAAGAGATCAAATGGGGTCTCTCATGATATGAACATAAGATTCCAGTATGATATATATAGATATCATACCCCAATATAACAAAAAGGAACTTGAAATAATTGACATGAAAGTAGAACTTCAAAACGAGAAGGGTGAAGAACCACTTAAAAATTCGGCAGCCTAACGGCGCCACTTAAAACATCAAAATACTGAATTGAACAGATCAAATGGGGTCTCTCATCATATGAACATAAGAGTCCAGTATGATATATATAGAGATCATACCCCAATATAACAAAAAGGAACTTGAAATAATTGACATCAAAGTAGAACTTCAAAACGAGAAGGGTGAAGAACCACTTAAAAATTCGGCAGCCTAACGGCGCCACTTAAAACATCAAAATACTGAATTGAAGAGATCAAATGGGGTCTCTCATCATATGAACATAAGAGTCCAGTATGATATATATAGAGATCATACCCCAATATAACAAAAAGGAACATGAAAGACTTGAATGAAAATAGAACTTGAAAACGAGGAACGTGAAAGAATCCCTTAAAAATTCGGCAGCCTAACGGCGCCACTTAAACATTCTTAAAACGAATTGATGAGAGCAAGGGGGGTCTCTCATCATATGAACATGAAATAGGAATTAGGATTAATATAAAAGAACATCCTCCAACATAAGAACATGGAGTATAAAAGAAAAGACATAAAAGAGATTACTTGAAAAGAAAGAGAGAGGTCGGATCCCTTACCTTAAAATGTAACTCTTAAACCTCAAAGGTTGGGACCTTGAGGGCTTGGGGGAACCTTGGGAGAACTCATTGGGAGGTAATGAGACCAGAAATTCGTTGGGAATGAGTGGGGAGTCGAATGGATGAGAGGAGGGCTTGGTATTTATAGGGAAAGTGAGGGGACAAGGCATTAATGGCCAAGGGACACCTCACATGTGCTTTTCTCAAACCCATGTGCTCTCCCTTGTCATTTATCATGGAGTTAGGCCACATGGGGCCCCCAAAACAAAAATTCATCACCCTTGGCCGGCCAACCCTCAAAAGATCTCATGACATCATCATGACACCGTTATGATGTCATTAAACATACCGAAGCCCTAAAACTTTATTTTTACTATTCACTGAAAATTCAACTTTCTCAGAAAAATCCCAAAAATTTCACATTAACCAAATATCAATGCTCTGATTCCAAAAATGAAATCCATTTTATAAAAATAATTTTCTAAATATTTTTAATTTAATTTTTAAATAAAAACACTATTCATCGAAAATTCATTTTTTTCAGAAAAAACACCAAAAATTACCATTACATAATATCGATGCTCTGAGTTCAAAAATAAAGTCATTTTTATAAAAATAATTTTCTAATTATTTTTAATTAAATTTTTAATTAAAAAACACTATTCACCTGAAAAAACTAATACTTGAATAATTATTAATGAAACCGTTATTTAACTATTTTATTGAATCACATTACTTAATCAAGGTGCCTAGATTATTTTAAAACTTTCTTTAAGTGAGATTACTAATCCATTTGGTCATATTACTAATCCTAATCATAAAATCACTATTCATAATTTACTATTCATCAAAAATCAAGTTGATCTTATTAGACTCTAAATTTAGTACTGAACATAATTGCAGAAGACCATTTTTTGAAAATCATTACACATTTTTAATTATTTAGGGTTTACAGAAAAATATTTAAAATATCCTTTTTCTAAAATTCATCAAAAATATGCATACTATATTTATCCGGTCATTTCAAAATTCATAAACTTCATCATAAGAAGAAATCCCAATTTTTATTTAAAACAAGGATTACACAAGGTAGTTACGGTCTCGTTACATAACCCCTTATAATACCAGCATAGGACCTAAGAGTACGGTGTGCTAGGGTGATAGAAGCTTGGGGCGGCTCAGTCAACATTGCCCGAGTAGTAATTTCTATCAGTTTGAACTTCTCACGAAGGCGATTTCGTTCCAGCTTCACATGATGAAGTTCGGCTTGGATTTGATCCAGAGCAAAGCCCAGTGGTGCTACCTCCTTCCCAAGCTCTGTTAGATGGGCTTCGATCGGTCCAAGACTACTAGGTGAGGCCATCGAATCATCTTTCTATAATAATTAACCAAGATTACTTATATTTAGAGACAATAATCAAAACATTTTGTTCACAGCGGTCATGTTGACCGATGGTTATATAATAGTCAAAACCCACTGATCTCATTTTAATTATAATCATGTTTATCAAATAAAACATTTTTGTTGAGTATAACAATAACACATAAAATTAGGAAACAAAATATATTTAAAAATTTCGGGTCGTTACAATGAACACATTATCAATCTAAAAAACTCAAACTTTTCTCAAATTCTCAATATGATCTTCTTCAGTATGATTGAATAGATCTAATTGACTAAATACGATATTCTAAACCTGATCCTTCTCAATCCGGTAAACAAACATTCATCTATCTGATCCTCCTTATGAGATCTACATCTGAAAATGACTTTTACTTGATTTCTTCAGTGCTCAACCTTTTCTTCTTGCATGAAAAGTCATAAATGAGAGAATGTTATAAGGAAGTATTTATAGGTGACTCAGAGAACAGAAGAATGAAACTTGAAAACCTTCCCCACTTATTCATATTTACAAAAATCCTAAAAAAATATCTCATATTTATACTTCAACTTTAAATTCTTAAAACCTCTTTAAATTTCACTGAAATTTATGAAAAAATTGAATTTCATGTTTGACCACTTCAAATCTTTATAAAACTTCTATTTATTTTGAGTAGTATTCATAATCAGATCATTATGATATCCATTTCCTCTTCATCACATTACAAATTTTGTTTCCCTCTCTGCTCATTAATATTTTTTCCTCTTCATCTCATTATGATTTTTGTTTCATTCTCAGCTCATTATGATTTTTGTTTCCTTCTTAGCTCATTATGATCTACCTTTACTTCAACTAGATGGAATCCAAATAATGATAGAATTCTCGTTATTATGGAATTCCCATTACTATGGACTTTCCTATTATAATGGAAATCCCATTACGATGAAATTTCCATTATGATGGGATCTCCATACTTCAAGTTCGAAATTTTTCAAACATCATCAACTTCACACATTCTGACTTATGGATCTGATCTTCTAAAACATTATTCCTTCGATGGATTTATTCATAATTATGGAATCCCAATTATGATTAAATCCTCATTATGATATAATTTCTCAAATGATGTAATTCTTCACTGTACAATTTTGAATTTCTTCAAACCTCTCATTCATTTCTTCAAAATCTTTTATCAAGAAATTTTTCATGCTCTATGATAACTTTTTGACCAAAAAAGAATCATCTAATTTTGTTTAGAAAGTATGAAAACTTTGTAACTTTTGACTTCTCTTTCTTCAATAAACCTCTTCAGCAACAATACAACTTATTCACATAGAACCTTCTTTCATTCTCTCATTACAACATAAGAAAACATCTAGGAAACAATAATTTTTTCCTCTGATTCTTTTGGATCTGATGATCTGAATGTGCTTTAGATGGATACCATACTATAAGTCCGATGAATCATCATTATGATGGATATGGGTCTGATTCTCATATAACAAAAAAACTATTTTACAAATATTTTAGTTATCAACAAATACAAGAAAAATTAAAACAACTTATCACAAATTTTCAACAATCCCCACACCTTTGGAGCTATTGACAACCATTGTTAACAAATTTTCCAACTCTCATAATTCATTCACAACTCAACTTTTGTAAACAACTCATGTTTTTTTTAATTTTTTCAAAACATACCCTTTCTCAAAATAGAGTGTCTTGTCACCACACTACTAGATAAAGTAATGTCTTTTATGGAATTAGATCCCACAGTGTAATGTAATATTATGGACATCTAATGATAAACTCTCCCCAACATTTATCTTTTCCTCTCTCAATTTTATTTTTCTCTAAATTTTCTTTTTCTCTCACTTTTATTTTTCTCTCCTCCATTTTATGATAACCATAACTTCATATTCATAAAAAGAAAGATAAGAAAAAAAACTTCTTTAAAAGTACAAAGTTGTTACTTTCTCTCCCCTTTTTTTGTATAATACAAAGAATAGTGGGGGTAATTCCTTATTAGGATTAGAAAGTCATGTTAGGAAGATTAACATGAATTTTTATCCTCAATTACACAAATATTTATTTCATAATTTATTTCGTTAAGATGTTATAAATCCGATAATTTGTGGAAATGTATTCCTGTAAAACATATCCAAAAAAATTTCTCTTTTATAAAGTGAAACATTACATCAATGTATTTTTACCTTGAATGTTTTGCATGAATCTTAGAAGGATCAATTTTACTCTGATTATCAAAAATTATCTTTAATTTTTTATAAAATTTTACATTCAAATATTCTAGAAAAACTTTCATCCACAACATTTGTATACAAGCCTGAGTAGCTACAACATATTTGGATTTATATGTGATCAATGTTACTGAACTTTCATTATTACTATGCCAACTCTAACAAAATTAACTCAAGAAAAAATTTCCTCGTGAGGTTGATTTTATATCATTACAATATCTAACCCAATTAGTAATAGAGTAACAATAAATATTCATCTCGTAATTTCTTTTATATAAAAACCCATGTAATGTTTTTCCTTTTAAATATCTCAGAATCCTCCTTTCTTCCAACATATGTGATTATCTTGGATTACTTTAATACCTATTACAAAAATTACCAACAAAAAAAATATCAGGCCTTCAGGCTGTAAGGTACAGAATACTTCCTATCAGCTTCTGAAAGTATTTTTGATTCACAGTAATTCTAGATTTATCTTTACTCATCTTTGTGCTCACTGAAATAGGAGTTGAAACTTATTTGGATATTTCCATACCAAACTTATTTATCAATTATCTGGAATATTATTCTTATGATGAGAAAATGTATTTTTCAATTTTTTTTAAATGTTAATCCAATGATGAAAGTTAATTCTGAAATCATAGAAATTTCAAAATTATTTTTCATTTCCTCTGAATTTTTTTTTAAAAAATTATTCTCTATCCCAAAAATATATATCATCCACATAAAAAATTAAAATTAGAGTTTTAGAGTCAAAATATTTCACATATAAGTTTCTGTCGACTTTTCCTTTATAAAAGTTAAATATTCTCAAATAATTTTCAAATTTATAATATCAAGCACACAGATCTTGTTTTATCCCATACAAATCTTTCTTCAATTTAAGAACATTTTTTTCATCCTCATCAAGTAGAAACCCATAATGGTTTTCACCATAAACATATTCCTAAATATCACCAGTTAAGAAAGCTGACTTTACATCCATTTGATAAACTTTGTGATTCATATGTGCACCAACTGAAAAAAAAACATTCTAATATTTCCTAATCTGGAAACTAGTGAAAAGTTTATTCAAAATCCACACCTTCCACCTATGCATAGCATTTACAACCAAGACTTTCATTATTTCCTGAAACTTCTCCATGTTCATTTAATGTTTTTTTATAAAACCACTTATTTCCAATAACATTTTTATTTTATGGACATGAATCAAGTTCCCACGTTTCATTCTTCTCAATCTGATCCAACTCCTCTTTCATAGCATCCACCCATTCTTTGTGTTGAATAGATTCTGAAATTGATTCTGGTTCAACTTTTGAGATAAGTGAAGTGTGATTATCTAATATCAACAGTATTATTTTCTGAAGTTATGCCCTATGATTACCAATAATGTTTTTAGATTCAACATGTTTTTGTAAGGTAGGAAATTTCAAAGATTTTTTCCTAGTTAGAATTTTCTCATCCCAGGATTCTTCTGAATCTTAATAAGGATGTCTTGAATTACTTTCACTATGGTTGGAAATCTCTAGTTTATCCTCATCATAATTCTAAAAAACTTTTTTTGAGGGGATTTGATTTTCAATTACCCTCATATCATATTAGTCCAACAACTTTTATAATAATTTTTTCCAAAATTTATTACTTATTTCAATTTGTGAATTACCCATAAAAGTTCCTTCCTCAAAATTCTCATAAAACTTTCCCAAATCCATATTTTTTATTTTTATAAAACATTAACTTCCAAAAACTTTGAATTATTTAAATGTAATTTTATTTAATACCACATTTCATAAGGATTAATATTGGTTTTTGGCCTCAAAAAGCATCTATTTTGAAGATGTAAAATAATACTAACAACTTATCTCTAATAGATTTTTTACAGTTTTTATTCTACTAACATACTTATTCCCATTTCAACCAAGCTTTTATTTTGTCTTTATGGTACTCCATTTTGATGTGCAGTATAGAGAACACTATAATGATATTTGATACCATGTTTTTTATATATGTTTCAAAAATATTTCTTGTGAGTTCAAAACCATTATTTATTCTTAACCATTTTATTTAAACCCCCATTTCCTTCTCAAAAACTTTATTTTTAAAGAATATGATCTTTTGAATAGACTCTAACTTTTTCTTCATAAACATGATGTTTTTAATCCAAGTTAAATCATAAATAAAAGTGATAAAGTATACATATTCTTTTGTTTATTTATGTATCATCGGTCCATATAAATTGGAATGAATAAGCTCAATATTTTTGGTAGATTGAATCTCAATTATCTTATGACTTTTTTTAGTCATCTTTCTATTATAGAAAGTAATACAAACATATCTATCCATTATTTTCAATTATAGAAAATTCTGAATGGAATCAACATTTGAAATTTTGTTCATACATTTTGATCTAAGGTTCCCAAGTCTTTGGTTCAACAATTTGTTTTAATCTTCCACACTCAAGTAATATGAGTTATTGAATTCTCTTATTTTGAAGAGATTCACATTGGTTCTTTCTCCTTTTGTAATAACTTTTCCATTATTCAAATTTTTTATGATAAAAAAATATTTTATAAAAAAAAAATATTTTAAATTATCAAAATGATTAATTACACTAAGTAAGTTATGTTTATCCCATCAAAAAATAAAAATTATTTAGATTTAAACTTTTCACATCAATATAACTCGTTATGATTCCTCTAATTTTTAAGGAACTTTCATTACCAAAGGTAACTACTCCTCCATCGTGAATTTAAAAATGTTTCAATATTTTTATATCACTTGTAATATGTGAAGAACAACCACTATCAAGTATCCACAGTTTGTTTTCTTTACTTTCATTCAAAATTTTCTCAACAACAACATCTATTTCTTCATATTTCTTCTTTTTAGCTTACTTTTCTTTTTTTCATAAGAAACTTTTTCCAGAAGACTATATCTTTTGGCATGATGACCAGATTGATCACATATTACAAAAACATATTCCAAACAACCAAATTAATTTTTTGTTTGAAGGGTTCTAACATCTTGATAATTCACTTTTTCAACATTTTGTATGTTAGGAAAGTTTCCCAATCTACTTTCACTATTTATTACACTTTTCTAAAACCTTCTTCCAAGTAAGGATAAGTTGTGCCGAAAATTATATGACATATTCCCTTAGATTCTAAAACAACAAAAATAACTTTCAAATCTAGATATCATATTGAAATAAGATCTTTCCCTACTGAAAATTTATTGGGGTTGGTAACTTCTTTCAACTCTAACATACTCAGGACGTCAGCCATCTTTTCTTTTGAGTGAGTTATATGCTTTTCTAGATTTGATAGGATTACCACATCCTTTATCAACAAAAGATTTCCTAATACTTTTTATAAAACTTGGAATGTTAAAAGAATCAAATGAAACATTATTTTTGGTAATAGATAATTTCACATGATTCTCATATTGAGACTTCTCATCATCTTTAGAAGTATCACCTATTATTTCCAAAGATTTTTTGAAGTTTTCATTCATATTCACCAACATAATTTCAAACTCAAGTTTTGATTAAAACTTGTTAACATCTTATTCCTTATATTTAAGTTTCTTTATAAGATCTTCAATCAAATTTACATGTTCAACAATTCCATGTTTATAAATTAAAATATCTCGAATGTATTCACCCTACGATTTGATGAAATCTTTTATTCCATTAGAAAATTATTTACAATCTTTCTTCATTACTCTAATTTATTTATTTAGAGTTTTTTCTCATGAAATACAACATGTTCTATTCTAATCTGATACTCTATAAGATTATTCATTACCTTATTCACTCTCTGAGGAATATTTTGTTTTCTGAACATTTCAAATAAAGGTTTTGAATTTTTCTAAACATTCATCTTCAAAAAAATTAGTGTTCATTGAGTCCAATTCAGATTTTTAACCCAAAATACTTATTTTATTTGTAGTAAAATTCTTATTGTATCTATTGGAAGACTTTTATTCTTTATCATTTTTTCTATTTCTTCCATCGATGTTTTTCATCAGAATCATTTCAATAATATCCAACTTTCTTCTTGGTAAAATTCACTGAATAGCATCTGATTCCAACACACTCAAAACATTTCAGAGGAATTTTACCTCCAAACTTTCCTCTCCCACTTTCATAGTTATTGGATATAAGAGACGTGATTTTTTTATTTAACTCATCATCCTCTTTATCTTTAGACTTATAAGGATTAGATTCTTCAATATCTTGGATTTTCATCTTTCTGATAGATTCAAAATCCATTTCAACTTTCATATTCTTTTTAAACATTGTATATTCCCTCATTTCATAGGAAATAATAAAATTATGCAATTAATCAAGAGATAAATATTAATTATCTTATAAAGAATAAATTTTAAAATAAAACCTATCTGAAAAGTTTCTCATAAGTTTTTTTCACAATTATAGAATCTTCCAGGACATCTTTAAAACCTTTGATGTTGAAAATAATTTCATTTACTCAAGTGGAGTATTAATCAATTTTTTATTCATATATCATTCTGATTTCTTCATACTTATTATTCCAGACTTATATCTTCGACTCGTTAAATTTTATATTCCCTTCAAAAACACTTTCCAGATTTTCCCTAATACTTTTTGATGTTTTAAGGCCCATAACCTTCTAAAAAAAATTCTAATAAGGACATGAGAATAGAATTTTTAGCATTTCCATCAACATATATATTTATCTTATAAGAAAAGTTCATTAGGGAATCATTCTCAATAGGTGTAAAACCAATATTAGTAGCATCACTAACTTCTGGTCTAAGAGAATGGAGATAAAGAATCATCCAATTTTTCTATCAATAATATTTTTTCCGTCAAATGTTGGAATTCTTCTACTATTGATATAATTTATATTATCCATGATAAGTGTTCAGAAATGGAACCTTTATTATGATACCAATTGAAGTTTCAAAGGATAGAATAGCAATTGATAATGGGGAGTTGAATCAGTTGTTCACTTTTTATATGTTTCAAAACTTTTAGAAATTTCACCCCTGAAACCTACTAACACTTATTTCCTTATCAACTATAAGTAAATACTATTGCATGAAAAAGTAGTAAAGCAAGTAAATTACACAATAATTACAAGGTTTGATATCAGTGTGAGAACTAACATCCTTTCCATTGCCACTCTGGTGGGTCTATGTAAATCCACTGCTATGAATAAGTGAATACAACTGGTGTCAACTCCCATTAAACACATTATATCTCCTAATAAGAAATATTATATTGAATCCAATAAGTTTAAAATGATTTCTTATAAAAAAAATTGATCCAAAAAAATAATAAATACTTTGTTGAAACTTCTCCAGAATTGCTCAGTTTGAATCCCCAATCTGATTTGGCTAGATCCGATTTTTTCAATCAGATGAGTCTGGATCTGATTCTCTCAATACAACAAGTCTAGATCCAATTCTCTCAATACGATGAGTTTGGATCTGATTCTTTCAATATAATGAGTCTAGATCCAATTATCTCAATGTAATATAATCAATACAATGAACTCATTTTCAATCTAAAAAACTCAAACTCTTCTCAAATACACAATACGATATTATCTATGCGATCGTTCTCAATACAATAAAAACCATTTGGTTATTTGATCTTCCTTATGAAATCAATGGATGATAATGACTTTCACTTGATTTAATAAGTTCTCTGCCTTTCATTCTTGCATGAAATGTCACAAATGAATAAATGATCTGAGAAAGTATTGATAGGTCATTCAGAAAACACAAGTGGGAAACTTGAAAACTTTCCCCACTTCTTGAAATATAAAAAACGTCAAATATTTCTTACATTTATACATAAAATTTGACTTTTTAAAACCTTTTTAAATTCCTCTGAGATTTATGTAAAATTTAATTTCAAGTTAGACCACTTCAAACAATCATAAAACTTTTATATTTTTTTGTGAGTCTTCTTCGTCATCAACTCATTACAATATCTGTTTCCTCTTTATCTCATTACGAATTTATTTCCCTTATTAGCTCATTAAGATTTCAATTTCCACTTTATCTCATTATTATTTTTTTCATTCTCATCTCATTATGATTTTTTAAAATTCTCAACTCATTACGATTTACCTTTTTCTTCAGTCCAATTGAATCATCATAATGATGGAATTCTCATTACATTGGAATTATTATTGCAATGGGTTTTCCAATTGCGATGAAAATTCTATTATAATAAAATATCCATTACGATGAAATATCCATACTTCGACATTGAAATTATTAAAACTTCATTAGCTTCACATATTCTGACTTCTGGATCTGATCTTCTGAAACATTATGACTTTAATATATTTCTTCATAATGATGGAATCCCAATTTTGAAGAAATCCTCATTATGATATAATTTCTCATTATGATAGAATTATTCACTCTACGATTTTTATTTTTTTGAGCAAAAAAGGTTTCCTTATTAATTATCCATTCCTCTATGTTTTTAAAATCATAAACAGTTTTTCTTAAGCAAAAATATTTTTTCACAAAGGATTATTTTCTTATAGAAAATTTCCTTTCTCTAAGGATTTTTTTGTCCTTACCTTGTTCTCTTATTTCATTCATTCTTTCAAAACCAAGTTCATTTTATTAATAAGTCAAAAATTTGAATCCTTACAAAAAACCATAGAATCTTATAGTTCCTTGGACATCGATTCTTCTATTTTTAGACTCTGAACTTTTCAAAATTTAGACTTCGAATTCCTCATAAATCAGACTCTGAATTCCTTAGAATTCAGACTCCAAATTCCTCTGAATTCATATTTAAAAGTCCTTGGAATTAAAACTCTAAATTCCTCATAATTTAGACTCCCAATTCCTCATAAATCAGACTCATGATTCCTTATAATTCAGACTCCTAATTATTAGAAAAATATAATCCTAATATCCATGTTTTTAGAATCTGATTTTTTATATGTTTAGACTCTAAATTATATTTTTTCTGAGATTCTAGATATTCAAATTTAGTTAAGCTAGTTCATTTTCCTTATATATTCTTTGGTAAGTATAAAACAGTGTCGTAAAATTTGTTTCTAACTAACCGATGGTTGAGTGACACGCGTACTGGTCCCTCTAAGATTCAAGGAAAAATATGACCATTGGAGGAGGGAGCCAACCATTGAAGTTTTTTCTATAAATAGGATCTCATTTGAATGAGCTCAATATCTATGAAATCATTACAAGATCTTATAGATAACATGATATGAAGTGGTTTCTAGAGATATAGAGACTCTTGTACCTTGGGCATTTTATGAACACTGCATTCAACCGTGAAGATCTTGTTCATCTTGCTTCGTGTGATTATGATTGTTGTTAATTACAATCAAGTACTTCTGGGGATAGGAAGAAAGAGGTGTTGACTAACACAAATATAAAGGTCTTGTGGGGATAGTAAGATATATTTCAATATTCTTGTCAAGGGCTTACTGTGGTGTGGGTAAGACAATCTTTCTTGAAAGTATAAATCAAGAGACCTTTATCCAAGGTTGTTGGATACCCTACACTTTGGGTTAAAAGATATCCTAATTGTTACTTGTTCTTGTTTCACGTTTTATTTACACTATATTTTGATAAATAATGAAATTATAACTTTATTATACTTTATTTTACTCTCACTTACTCTGATAATTGAGATTCTATATAGTTTAAGGTATAATATTTTTCTAAAAAAATTGTTCTTAATTTTATTTTCTAGATCCATCTTTTCGAACCCTAAGAAAGTTTGTTCCATTAAGCAAGAACCAAATAGGTTTTGAAAATTTAACTTGTTTAACTTTATTAAACATAATTTTCCTTAAGGTTAAAATCAATAGTTTTTAAACCTAGAATTCACCACCTCTTGTTATTGAGAATCTATATATACTATTTAAATCCTACAATTGGTATCATAGTATGGTCTTTGAAATAATTATACTCACATATAAGTTTTCTTACTCAATGTTTCCCCTATCCTAAATTCTTCTTGATTTAATTTTCTTGTTCAAGTTTTTCTTAACGATTTTTATCTTTGCTTATAATCATTTTCTATTTACATGTTTTAGTAGAAAATATATTTTCATAAAAATGGAAGGTATAAATGTTGGTTCTATTGACAATATAAATCCTATAAGACCACCAATGTTATATGGTAATGATTATGAGTACCGAAGAGATAAAGTTAAGTATTTTTTATTAACACTGGAGTAGATAATTTTTTAATGCTCACTAGAGAATAAAAAATTCTAAAAAAAGAATTCAGAACCTTCACCAACCAGTAGAAACAAGAATATAAACTAAATTACTAGGTACACAATAATTTGTTGTGTTCTATTACAAGGAATATATATAGTCAAATATCTTCTTGTGAAGCTTTCAACTATGTCTAGAAGTAACTGGATGTTACGCATTTTGGAACTTCTAAAGTGATAGAAACTAGAAGATCTCTATTGAGAGCTGAATATCATGGATTCTTATTTCCTTATGGAGAACCTATTTGCAAAGTACAACAAAGATTCAAGACCATTGTCAAGAGTCTTCAATATATGGGAGAGAAATATCTTGATGATGAATTTCTTGTAGATAAAATAATTGAATTCATTCCCAATGAGTGGGAATAAAAAAGGATAGTTATTGATGAGAATATAAAAGTATCGAACATTACTCTTGATGAGTTATATGGAACACTTCTTCAGCATAAAACTAGAATAAAGAGAGATTCTGATTTCAACAAAAAGAATAATGGTAATAGAATTGTAGATTTCACTACTACATATAAAATCAAGACTCTAAAAATGTTAACTAGATCTAAAGTAAAGAAAGTTGTTGTTATATCTGAATTAAGTGACAGTGATCATTCAGAGAATGAATTTTCCAATATTTCTTGACATATGAACACGATTGTGGGAAAGAAAGATTGTTAGTATAGATATAAGAAGAATGATACAGAGGACAAGAAAGATTCTAAAGTAACCTATTATAAATGTAAAAGGGATGTAAATATCAGACCTAATTGTCCTATTCTTAAGATAAAATAGTAGAAGGAGAATCATTCTGAGAGAAACAAAAATAAGTATTAAAATTCCAAGGATAAGAAAGTCTTCAAAGAAAATGACACCTAGAGTTCTAGTGGTGGTGATACCTTTGATGAATCCTCATAATATGAATCTTCTGTTCAGAAGAATATTGGTCTTATAGCCAGAGTACGTATTTAAAATCATTGTCTTATGGATAAGGTATACAATGATGAATCATTAACTAATATTTCTCTGAATGAAACTTTTCATAATGAAGAATATTACGAATCTTTAGATTATGAATCTTCCTTATTAGAAGACAATACATTAACTTCATTTGAATAAGATTATTGATTTTAAAAATTACTTGAAAATGAAAATTGTAAGATAAACAATAAGTTAGAGAAATAAAATTCAAGAATTCCTATTTTAACTAAAGAAGTATTAGATTTTTCTAAGAATCTTGATCAAAAAACTTTTGATTTTCAATGTGTTTCTAAAAACCTTATAGAATTTTATTCGGATACAGATAGACTTTATAAGGATATAGAAAAAGTTATTTCTAGGAAAATATTTATAGTCAAACTCAAGTTATAAAACTAATGACTTTGAGGATAAAAATTTAGTTATTAGACTAAAATCCGAAACTTTTTCCTTAAATATAATTTTATCAAATTTTACTTTAGGAAGTAAATAATTTGATAAAATGTATTCAAAAATTCATCCTCTTAAGAATAGTTCTGTATTTGGTTATACTCATTCAAAACCAGTTTTTTGTAATAATTATTTTTTCCCCAAAGTGCTCTGTTTTTCATTAAGTTTCAATGTGGTGGAAATTGGGAGAACAATTATTCTTTAAATAAAACCCAATATTTAGGTTTTCATCAATCGTATTTTTCTAAGAAATGTGGATTTCTAATATGTTACATTCTGAAATTTCCAGATCCAAGAAAGTTCGGATTCTGAAAATCTAACTCTTTAATTTTCAAGAAAATAAAGAATGTACCAATAGGAATACATGGTACATATATAGTGGATGTTCCCGAAATATGATCTGTCAAAGTTTCA
This sequence comes from Viscum album, assembly GCA_963277665.1. Classification (NCBI taxonomy): domain Eukaryota; kingdom Viridiplantae; phylum Streptophyta; class Magnoliopsida; order Santalales; family Viscaceae; genus Viscum; species Viscum album. The sequence continues at coordinate 1,415,198,367 of OY728156.1, forward strand.
TTGAAAATATTATCAAGAAAAAAGAGATATTATTCTACAATTTATTGGAATACAAGATTAACATGCTGATATTTTTATAAAATCTTTACACTCAAATAGATTTGAAAACATTAATCAAAAGTTATGAATGATAATTGTAAGGTAATTTTCCATACTAACTTTTTATAGAAACCAATATTTTTTACATTAAGATACTCCTTTTTATTATGGGAGTAAATATTCTTATTTTCCAAAAAAAATCTTAATCGAATTTTCCATATCCATGTTTTTTTAATCAACTTTTTCTGTAAACAAATTTTTTCTCTCATAATTTTTTTTTCAGAACACAAATTCCTAGAACCTAAATTTCTATTACTTAATAAAATTTTCCATAATATAAAGTTCTTAAATAAGAATTTTTTTCATTATTAAATTTTTTTTAGCAATCCAGAAGGTGTTTTTTCTTACTTAAATTTTCATAATTTAATTTTTTTTAATTGTTTGTATTTTTATTCTATTTTAGGAAAACTATATCAGATTCACTTTATGTAAATCTTATTTTTCCTTAAAACCTCAAAATATTGGAACCTAACAAATATTTTTTTAGTATTTAACTCAACCATCATATCAGATCTAGATTATTTCAACCGTTGGATCATTTTGGGAATTCAAACCATCACTTATATGCCTATATAAAGCCCCACTATTCCTAATCCCATATCAGTTTTCAAGACTTTGTGCACCAAAGCTCTTCCCCTCTTTAAAAAGGTCATTCAATTTTTTCTGAGTTTTCCTACACTCTGGATGTCACTGGAAGCTTCCCCATATAAACAAATTTCTTCAACTAAGAAAATCAAGGAAGGGGAAATCTACACAAAAAGTTTGTTTGGCCCAAAATTCTTTAATAAGTATAATTCCTAGATTACAAAAAATATCAAGCTGAATGGATGGGAGAGTTTTTTCATTTCTAAACCAAAGTGTCAGGATCCGATTTACCCTAACTTAATTATAGAATTCTATGATTTAGAAAGTTTTTATGAGGAAGGTGGAAGGGAGAAGTTTTCATTCAAGAATTGTGGGAAAACATATTCTATATCCATTAATATGGAAGTAAATATTCTTGAAATCTTGTATGAAGGTGAGGCAATTTTATGCACTTACAATTTTCCACATCAGTCAAGAAGTTTTGAGAAGGAAAATTCAATTGAGTATTATGTACTCAAAAGAGTAAATTTTCCTAATATCAACCACCTTTAAATTTTTTTTAGGATTTTAGCATCGTGGGTACAAGGTTTCCCTATTATGAGAAAGGGTGATAAGGACTCCTTAATGAAAAGTGAAATATTTATATTGAATTTTTTGGTTAACCAGAGAAAGGTAAATCTTGTGAAGTAAATCCTCCAGAAAATAACTAACATTAAGAATGGAACCCTAAATTCTCATATTATCATGTATCTAGAGATACTGTCAAAGATCGTAGTTCTTTTCTTAGAATCCTTCAGAATTATCTACAGTTCTAAACCAAGAACCATTAACATCTTATTGCTAAGTGATGGTACTTTGAAGAGAATGAAAGCTAACTTCAATGAAAAATCAGGTTAGTTTCATGACCACTATGAAAGTGAGATTGAAGCTTTAGCTATGTAAGGGGAAGTGGGAGAAACTTCCAAGAAATCATAGAAGAAGAGAATGGAAGAAAAGAAATTAAAAACCAAAGAAAAATCTACAGATCCAGAAACTTGGTCAGCTCCTCCAAAACTGAAAAAGCCAAAAACATTCCCTGATGAAGTGGTAGCGAAGTGGAGGGTAATAAATAAGAAAAAAATAAAGAGATCCAAGATTTAGTTTAGATCGTGCTGAGGCAAAATCCTTGAAAATTTAATCTTTTAAAGATCTTGAAAGGTAAAAAACAAAATAAGTTGAAAAGGAAAATTTATGAATCTAAGATTGTTAATCACTTCTCAAGGAATCAAAGAAATACTTTGAATAGATTCAGGTTCTAGAATCTTTCCTCTAAGAAACAACTCTAGTAGAGACTTCGGGAAAGAAAATTCCAATTCTAGAAACTGTTATGGAATAAGAGATAGTTCAAGAAGAATAAGTATAAAAAGAATAAGTGGAAGAAAAAGATTAAAGTGATGATTTGATAAAGAATGTAAAATAATATCATGAGAAGGAAAGTCCTTTAGATAATCTATCAATTCAGACTTCCCAGGTTGAGTCAACCAAAATTAATTCCTAGTGAAAAGGTGATGATGGATAGGAAGAGGTTGATAAACCTTTTGATGATGAGAGTAGAAACCATTATTTCATTCAACCTAATGATGTTAAGGAAGATGTTGAGAAAGAATAAGCTGATGAAGATAAAATAGTTCAACATTTAGATAGTGAGTAAGAGTCACCAAGGGATGAGAAGGTTATTTCCAAAGTCGATAAAGGAAAAAATGTGGTTGATGATACACCTAAAAAGGTTGTGATTTTTAAGGATATGAAGGATGTTAGTGGAACATCTAATAGGATAGCTAAAGAGATAAACAAAGAATCCTCTCCTTAAAGGGAATCAGATTTTGAATCCTCATCTTTGATGGGTTAGGATTTCGTTGTCATTTCTTTGGAGAAATTAGTGAACACCATTCCTTTTTTTTTAGTATTCATTCAAGAATTCAGTTTCTTCAACACTCTTTCAATCAAAATTTGTATTCGTTAAGCATCCTCATTGAAAATTTTATAATGCTTGATGTAGATTTTAAAACATTCCTTATTGGTTATAATGCTCATAGGAGATCATGTAAGGAAATACAAAAATGGTATAAAAGTAAAATTGAAGACATGAGAATCCTTGATGACTTTCAAGATTTAGTGAAAGATACTTTTGATAAGTCAGATGATAGAATCAAAAAATGTTAAAAAGTTTTCTGGAAAATCTGAATCATGAGAAAGTAGCCTAGAAGCAAGAGGATACAGATCTGAATGAGAAGATAAATTCAGTTTCTTTAAATCTTAAGAGAAAAAGGGATCTGAGGGATGGGTTACAAGAAATGTTCAATCAGAAAGAATATGTAGTGAAGTCTCTGGAAGAAATCATAAAGTCTCAAGATAAAAAATCAAGGCTCTGGAAAAGAAGAATCAGGATTAGGAATGGTTGCTCAAGTAGTTTGAGGAAGATCGTAAAGAGCTCACGAAGTTAAAGGTAGCCATAAGGAAGATCTTTCCTAATGAAAATAAGGATGAATAATTTTGCATGTAAAATCTAAAATTTTGTTTTATTTTAACCTATATCAATTTTCCCTATCATAATGAAATAAATTATCATTCAATAGTTTTGTTTTCTGTAGTTTTAATCTTTCTGGTATAATTTTTTTCATTCTCTCTATTACTTTTGGAAAATCACTAACAGGTAGAAAATAATGATCAAAATAATATTAATTATAAAGAAGAGAATGCCTTAAGTAAGGAGGATTATACATAAATAAAAATTTAATACACAAGAAAAATTAACTTCTCTAAGTCAAGAATACAATCCTTAAGTATTTCAAAACCTAAGGGGGGGTATTCGTATTTATCATGGTTATATGTAAAGGCATATAAGTTTTTTATTTTTTTCTCAAAATGGCCTGAAGGCATTCATTTTTATATTATTTTGGTAATCCACATTTCAATGGGTTAGATGGAACCCTTACAAGGCCCGAAGTCTTAAAAACAATTACATAACCCATAGGTCTTAGAGGGAATCACCCAGACAAGACAACTTTGAACTACTCCTCCCTAGAATATGTCAGGATATCAGAAATCCAACTTCACAAGGCTAGTCAGCTAGCTATCCTATGCAAAGATGCATAGGACCGGTACTGATGGCAAAGCCATACCCTCTCATTCTTTCAATTATGATTAGATCTGCTCTAGTGAATGTTCATGCACTGAATCCTCCTCTTAATCCATGTCCCTTGTAGTCTAACTTGTACATCTACATTTCTTGTGGCCTAAAGGCCTTGGAGTGGCCCTAAGGGCTTAAGGTGGCCCGAAGGCCTTGAGAATCAACTGTCCCAAAGGCCTTAGGTGGCCCAAAAGCCTTACAGGACCTAAGGACCAAACCAGTGGCCCAAAGGCCCAGATGAATGAATAGTTCTGGCTGCTACAGTACCAAACAATGCCTAATACAATATTGCAACAATACCCTGGAAATACTCCTCCACCTGGATTTGATATTGGGTCTCTTGGATGCACTTAACGATTCCTAACCCAAATTTAATGTTCAAAAAGAAAAATCCTTGTCCCATATATTATTTTTCTAATGGATGTTTGTGCTTTCAAAAAAGGGGGAGATTGTATATTCAATAATGTTTCCTTATGACTTTTTCATTACTCTATGTTTTGAAAATCACAAACACTTTTTATTAAGAAAATTTATTTTTTATCTAAGGATTATTTTCTTAAGGAAAATTTCATTTCTTTAAGGAAGGTTTTATCCTTACCTTGTTCTCTTATTTTTTATGTTCCTTAAAAACCAAGATCATTTTTTATTAACTCAAAATTTTTTATCTTTATCAAAAAACCTCTTAATCTAATAGTTCCTTGTACATCTAGTCTTCTATTTTTAGATGCTAAATTCCTTAGAATTCAGACTTCAAATTTTTAAGAAATCTGACATTGAATTCCTTAGAATTCCACCTCTAAATTCCTTAGAATTCAGAATCCAAATTCTTTATAATTCAAACTCCAAATTCCTCATAATTCAAACTCTAAATTCCTTAGAATTCAGACTCTTAATTCTTTGAAAACATGAATCCGAATATCCATGTTTCTAGAATCTGATTATTTATATGTTTAGACTCCGAATTCTATTTTTTCCCTAGATTCCAAATATTAATATTTAGTTAAGATACTTAATTATCCTTATATATGATTTTGTAAGTATAAAACAATGTCATATAATTTGTTTCTAACTAACCATTTGTTGAGTGACACGTGTACAGGTCCCTCCTAGATTCAAGGAAAAATGTGAGCACTAGAGGAAGGAGCTGACTGTTGAAGTTTTTCCTATAAATAGGACCACATTTGAACAAGATCACTATCTATGAAATCATTCCCAGACCCTATATATTACATTTTGTGAAGTGATTTATAGAGAGATAGAGACTCTCATGCCTTGTGCATTTTACGAACACTTTGTTCAACCATGAACATCTTGCTTAGCATGCTTCGTGTGATTCTGATTATTGCTAAGTACAATCGAGGACATTTGGGGATAGGAAGACATAGGTACTAACTAACTTAAAGATCGGGGGCTTGCAGTTTTAACATGGAAGATTCTGATATTCCTATCGAGGGATTACCCTGGTGTGGGTAAGACAGAATTTCTTGAAAATATAAATCAAGAGACATTTATCCAAGGTTTTTGGATACCCTGCTGTTTGGGTTAAAATATTTACTAGTTGTTACTTGTTCTTGTTTCAAGTTTTATTTCCACTGTATTTTGATAAAGAAAGAAATTATAACTTTATTATACATTCTTGTACTCTAACTTACTCTGAGAATTAAGATTCTATACACTTTAAGGTAGAATATTTCTCTAAGAAAATTGTTCTTATCTTTCTTTTTTGGATCCATCCTTCCAGGCCCTAAGGAAGTTTGTTTCATTAAGTAAGAACCAAAGAGGGTTTTTAAATTTACATTGTTTAACTTTTTTAAACATAGATTTTCATAAGGTTAAAATCAATATTTTTTAAACCTACAAGTCACCCCCACCCTCTTGTAATTGAGCATCTACATATATTATTTCAGTCCTATATAATGGATTGAATAAATGTTGGTTCCATTGGAAATATAAATCCTACCAGACCACCAATATTTGATGTTAATGATTATGAGTACTGGAGAGATAGAATGAATAATTTTATTTTTAACGCTGGAGTAGATAGTTTTTTAAATCTCACTAGAAAATAAAAAATTTCATATAAAGAATTCAAAACCTTAACCAACCAGGAGAAACATGTATATAAACTAAATTACAAATAACGCAATACTTTGTGGGGTTTTGTGACTAAGAATATATATATTCAAATATCTTCTTTTGAAGTTTCCAAATTAAACTTGAAGAAACTTTAAATTACACATTTGGGAACTTCTAAATTGATAGAAACTATAAGAGATGTGTTGAGAGCTGAAAATAATGGATTCTTATTTCCTTATGGAGAACCTATTTGTAAAGTACAGCAAAGTTTCATGACCATTGTCAATAGTCTTCAATATATGGGAGAGAAATGACTTGATGAAGAAGTTCTTATAGATAAAATAATTTACATCATGCCCAATGTGTGGGAATCAAAAAAGGAAAGCTATTGATGAGAATAGAAAAGTATCAAACATTACTCTTGGTGAGTTATTTGGAACTCTTCTTCAGCATGGAACTGGAATAAAGAGACATGATGTTTTAAACAAAAAGAAGAATGGTAATGGATGTGTAGATTTCACTACTAAATCTAAAGTCAAGAGTTTGGAAATGGTAACTATATCTAAAGAAAAGAAAGTTGTTGTTATATATGAATCAAGTGACAATGATCATTCATAGAATGAATTAGCCAATCTTACTTGAAGGATAAACAAGATTATGGGAATGAAATATTTTCAGTATAGATATAATAAGAAAGATAGAAAGGAAAATAAATATTTTCAAGTAACCTATTATGAATGTAAAAGGGTTGAAAATTTCAGACCTGATTTTCCTATGTTTAAGAGAAAAGACAGGAAGAAAAATCATTCTAAGAGAAATAAAAAGATGAATTATAAGTCTAAGGCTAAGAAATTATTGAAAGAAAATGACAACCGGAGTGCTAGTGGTGTTTACTCTTCTAATGAATCCTCAAAATATGAATCTTCTTATCAAAAGAATATGTTTTCTTATAACCAGAGTGCCTATTAAAAATCATTATCCTATGGCTAAGGTACACAATGCTGAATCCTTAACCAATATTTATTTGAATGAAATTTTTTCTAATGAATAATATTATAAATCTTCATATGATGAATCTTCCTCATGAGAAGATCATACATTATCTTCATTTGAAGAAGTTCCTATATTTTTTAAATTACTTGAAAATAAATTTTTTTTTATAAATAAAAAGACAGAGAAAGAAAATTCTAGAATTTATCTTTTAACTAAAGAAGTATCAGATATTTATAAGGACCTTGATTTGAAAACTTTTGATTTTGAAAGTGTTCCTAAATATCTTATAAAAGTTAATTCTGAGGAGGATAAACTTTTAAAGGATCTTGAAAAGTTATTTCTAAGAAAAATATTTTAGAGGCTAATTCAAGTTCTTAAACTAATGACTTTGATGATAAATAATTTAGTCATTAGACTAAAATCCAAAGTTTTTTCCTTAAAGAAACTTTAATCAATTTCTACTTTGGGAATGAAAAAATTTGTTAAAATGTATTCACTACTTTTTCCAATTAGGAATATTTCTATATTTGGTTATACTCATTCAAAACCAGTTTTTAGTAATAATTATTTTGTTCCCCAAAGTGCTCCCTTTTGCACTAATTGTCAATGTGGTGGACATTAGGAGAGAATTTTTTCTTTAAATAAAACCCAATATTTAGGTTTTCATAAATCATATTTTTTTAATAAAATGTGGAATCCTAAGATCTTACTTTCAGCAATTTCCAAGTCCAAGAAATTTTGGATACTGAAAATCTAAATCAGAAATTTTCATGAAAATAAAGAAAGTACCAACGATAATACATGGTACATTGATAGTGTATGTTCCCGACATATGACTTGTAATAAAAAATCCTTTAAAAATATTACCAATAAAAAATGAGATATTATTATAAAATTTATCAGAATGAATATCAACTTTTTGATATTTTTATAACATGTTTACCCTTCGATAGATTTGAATACATTAAAAAAATATTAGGAATGATAAATGTAAGGTAACATTCCATATTAACCTTTTTTTGAAACCTATATCCTAACATTTAGAAACACGTTTTCATAGGGGGAGTACATTTTTTTGTTTTCCAAAAAAAATTATTAATCAAATTTTTTCATAACCAAATTTTTTAACCAAATTTTTTTGTAACCAAATTTTTCCTCTCTTAATTTTTCTTTCAGAGCTCAAATTATTGAAGTATAAATCTTTCTTTAATTAATAAAATTTTTCGTAATCTAATGTTTTTCAAGAATAATATTTTTCATTATAGAAATTTTTTTAGAAATCTGGAAGGTACGATTTCTTACTTAAATTTTTTTAATTGATTTTTTTTATTTGTAGTTATTTTTATCCTATTTTAAGAAAACTCTATCATATTCTCTTTCCATGAATCCGATTTTTTTCCTTAAGACCTCAAAAGATCAAAATCTACCCAATCTTTCTTCAGCAATCATCTTAAACTTCAGATCAAATCTAGCTTATTTCAACTGTTGGATCATTTTGGGAATTCAAACCATTGCTTTGATGCCTATATAAATTCCCCCTATTCCTCATCCCACATTATTTTTCTAGACTTTTTGTGCTAAAGCTCTACCCCTCTTCAAAAAGGTAGTTCAGTTTTTTTGAGTTTTCTTGCACTCTAGATGTCGTTGGAAGCTTCCCTGAAGAAAAAAATGTCTTCAAATAAGGAAATCAAGGATGGTAAAATCTATAGAGAAAGGTTGGTTGACCCAAAATTCTTTGCTAAGTATAATTCTAGGATTAAAAAAAATATCAAACTGAATGGATGGGAGAGTTTTTGCTTTCTATTCCAAAGTGTCAGGATCCAGTTTACCCTCACTTACTTATAGAATTATATGATTCAGTATATTTTTATAAGGAAGGTGGAAGAAAGGAGTTTTGGTTTAACAGATATGGTAAAACATATTCTCTATCCTTTAATGTGGTAACAAATATTCTTGGAATTCTCTAAGAAGGTGACGCAATTTTCTACCCTCACAAGTTGCCAGATTGGTCCGGAAGTTTTGAGAAGGAAAAAGAAATTGAGTACCTTAGACTCAAAAGTTAAAATTCACCCAATATCAACCACCTTTAAAAAAAATTTATGATGTTAGCTTTGTAGGTACAAGGCTTCTTCATTTCAAGAAAGGGTGACAATGACTCCTTGAAGAAAAGTGATAGCTTTATATTGGATTTTTTTGTTAACTTGAGAAAGGTAAATCTTGTGAATGACATCCTCCTAACAATCACCAACACTAAGAATGGAACTCTAAAGTCTCATATTATCATGTATCCAATTATATTTTCAAAGATCATAGTTCTTTTCTTAAAATCCTTCAAAATTTCTAGCAGTTCTAAACTAAGAACTTTTAAGATCTTATTGTTAAGGGACGATACTTTGGGAATATTGAAAGACAACTTCAATACGAAATCAGGTTAGTTTTATGATCTCTATAAAAGTGATATTGAAGATTTAGCTATGAAATGGGAATTATGATAAACTTCTAAGAATTAAAAGAAAAATATAAAGAAAAAAAGAACTGGAAACCCAAAAAAAAAATCTACTGTTTCTAAAACTCAATTAGCTCATCTAAAATGCAAAAATCAACAAACATTCCCTCATGAAGTGGTACCGAATTGGAGGGAACATAATAAGAATAAGAAACAATGAGATCTAAGATTTTCTTTCGATCCTTCTGAGGCAAAATCGTTGAAAATTAAAGCTACTGAAGATCTTGAAATCAATGGAAAACAAAAGAAGTTGAAAAATAAAATATCTAAATCTGAGATCATTAAAGTACTTCTCAAGGATATAGAGAAATCCTCAGAACAGATTCTGGTAATGAAATCCTTCCTCTATGAAAAAGTTCTAGTAGAGACTCTGGGAAAAAAAATTCTATTTCAAAACCTGTTGTGGAATTTAAGATAGTTCAAGAAGAAGAAGTAGAAGAATAATAAGAGGAAGACAAATATGAAAGTGATGATGTGATAAATCGAGTAGAATAATATCATGAGAAGAAAGGTCCTTTAGATAAGCTGTCAATCCGGAATTCCCAGGTTGATTCAACTATAATTATTTCCCAGGTAAAAGGTGATGATGGATATGAAGAGGTTGATAATCCTTCTAATGATGAGGGTAGCAACCATGATTTTATTCAACCTAATAATGTTAAGTAAGATGATGAGAAATATTAAGTTTATAAAGATAAATTATTTCAACTTTAAGATAGTGAGAATGAGTCTCCAAGGGATAAAAAGGTTATTTCCAAAGTAGATAAAGGAAAATTGATGGTTTATGATACACCTAATAAAGATGTGGTTATTAAGGCTAAGAAGGATGTTGGTGGATCATTTAAGAGGATACCTGAATAGCTTAACAAATAATCTTCTCCTGTAAGGGAATCAGATTCTAAATCCTCATCTTTGATGGGTTATGATTCCATTATTTAGTCATTGAAGAAATTATTGAACACCATTCCTTTGTTTCAAATTATTGATTCAAAATTTTAGTTGCTTCAACACTCTTTCAATCAAAAGTCAGATTCAGTAAGCATGCTCGTGGAAAAATTAATCAAGATTGAGGGAGATTTCCAAACTTTTCTTATTGATTAAGATGCTTATAAAATATCATGTTATTAAATAACAAAAATGGTTTAAAATAATAATATATGACATGATAATCCTTGATGATTTTCAATATTCAGTGAAAGATGATTTTGATAAGTCAAATAATAGAATCGAAAACCATTAAAAAAATTTTTTAGAAAAGATGAATCTTGAGTAAGTCGGATGGAAGGAAAAGGATAAAGATCTGAATGGGAAGTTAAATTATTTTTCTTTAAATATGAATAGAGAATGGGATATCAAGGAAGAGTTACAAGAAAATTTCAATCAGCAAGATGAAGTGGTGAAGCATCAAGAAGAAATCCTAAAGTATCAAGATGAAAAATTCAAGGCTCTAGAAAAGAAGTATCAGGATCAAGAATAGTTTTTTCAAGTAGTTTGAGGAAGATCATAAAGAGCTCAAGAAGTTAAAGGATACCTTGAGGAAGATCATGATGAAGGAAAACAATGATGACTAATTTTTCGTGTAAATTCTAATAATTTGTGGTATTTTACCTTGTATCAATTTTTCCAATCATAATGAAAAAATATCTATCCTACAATTGTTTTGTTTTTTATAGTTATAATCTTTCAGGTACCATTTTTTTCAGTATCTCTATTCCTTTTTAAAAATCACAAAGGGGGAGAAATAAATGATCAAAATAATATTAATTATAAAGAAGATAATTCTTATGTAAGGGGGATTATACTTAAAGAAGACTTTATTTTACAAGAAAAAGTAACTTCTCTAAGGAAGTCAAGAATAAAATCCTTGGGATTTCAAAACCTAAGGGGGAGTTATTTTTATTCATCATGGTTCATAAGTAAAGTGAGATAAGTTTTTATTTTAATGTTCAAAAATAAAAATTCTAATCCCTTATATTCTTTTTCAAAAGGATTTTTTGTGCTTTCAAAAAAGGGGGATATTATTCAGTCAATATGGTTTCCTTATGAATTTTCCATTCTTCTGTGTTTTGAAAATCAAAAACATTTTTTCTTAAGGATTTTTTTTCTCTGAGGATTATTTTCTTATGTAAAATTTCATTTCTCTATAGAGCGTTTTATCTATACCCTGTTCTCTTATTTATTATGTTCCTTAAAACCCAATTTCATTTTATTACTAAGTCAAAAATTCCAATACTTATCAAAAAACCTTAGAATCTAATAGTTCCTTGGATATCGAGTCTTATATTTTTAGACTCTGAATTCCTCAGAATTTAGACTTAGAATTCCTTAGAAATAAGACTCTAAATTCCTTAGAATTTAGACTTTGAATTCCTCATAAATCTGACTCTGAATTCCTTAAAATTCCGACTCTGTATTCCTTAGAATTTCAACATCGAATTCCTTGTAACTCAGACTCCAAATTATTTTAAAAATAGAATCCAAAAATCCATATTTCTATAATCTGATTATTTATTTGTTTAGACTTCAAATTCTATTTTTCCCTAGATTTTAGATATCCAGATTTAGTTGAGCTACTTAATTTTCCTCACATATTCTTTTGTAATTATAAAACTATGTCCTAAAAAAAATTTCTAACTAACTGTTGGTTGAGTGACATATATATAGGTCCCTACAAGATTCAAGGAAAAATATGTTGATTAGAGGAGAGAACTGACCATTGAAGTTTCTCCTATAAATAGGATCTTTTTTTAATGAGCTTTCTATCTATGAATCATTCCAAAATCCAAGATATTACATGATGTGAAGTGATTTCTAGATGGAGAGAGAGAGAGAGACTCTCATTCCTTGTTCATTTTATGAACACCTTCTTTAATCGTGAACATCTTTTTCGGCTTTCTTCATGTGATTCTGATTGTTTCTGAGTACAATCGCGGATTTCCGGGGATAGGAAGATAGAGGTTCTGACTACATTAAAGATTAAGGGATTGTGGGGATAGCAAGACATATTTGGATATTCCTATCAAGGGATTACCCAAGTGTGGGTAAGATAGACTTTATTGAAAGTATAAATCAAGGTACATGTATCAAAGGTTGTTTGATACCCTACTCTTTGGGTTAAAAGATTTCCAACTTGTTACTTGTTCCTGTTTCAATTTTTATTTTTGTGGTATTTTGATAAAGAAAGAAATTATATCTTTATTATACTTTTTTTACTCTTACTTACTCCGATAATTAAGATTCTATATTCTTTAAGGTAGAATCTTTCTTTAAGAAAATTGTTCTTAAGTTTCTTTTTCGGATCCATCTTTCCAGACCCTAAGCAATTTTGTTTCATTAAGTAAGAACCAAATAGGGTTTTGGAATTTACCATCTTTAACTTTTTTAAAAATAGTTTTACTTAACGTTATAATAAATATTTTTTAAACCTACAATTCACCCCCACCCCTCTTATAATTGAGAGTCTACATATACTATTTTGATCCTACAAAGTTTCTTCAAACCTCTCTATAATTTCTTCAAAATATTTTATCATAAAAGTTTTCATGATTTGTGAGAACTTCTTGACCAATAAAGAATCGTATAATTTTTTTAGAAAGTATGAAAACATTCTAACTCATATCTTCACGTTCTTTAAAAACCCAATTCAACAACAATATGACTTATTCACTCAGCAACTTCTTTCATTCTCTGATTACAATAAAAGGAAAACTTCAAGAAACAAGATTTTTTTCTTATAATTCATTTAGGTCTGGTGATCTAAATATGATGTAGATGAATTTTATACTCTAAGTCTGATGAATCATCATTACAATGGTTATGGATCTGATTTTTGAATTATATGAAAATTCTTTTACAAATATCTTATTTGTCAAAAAATACAAAAAACCTTTTTAAAAAAATTTATCACAAAGGTTATTCTAGAATGGAATGACTTATCAAGAGATTATGACAATGTTTAAAAAATTAATCATGAAAATCCACATAATAACCTATACTATATAAGATAAACATATGATAACATTATTTTCATGGGATAAATTTATGAGTATCTTTGAATGATTAAATGTATTATATATTGCACTACATAGAATAAGATGATTTTATTGTTGTGTAAGATATATTCCTTCTGATAAAAATCATTGGATTATCCTAGGATAATTCTTTCTTATAAGATTATTTCTTACTAGAGTAATATAATTTATTTCCATGTATTTTTTTATTCATGTAAGATAATTATTTTACTAATTTCCTTTTCAGAATATAAAATACTTCTCATAACTTCATTATGAATAAGCTTCATAACATAGAATAAACATAAAATAAATTTATTTATACGTAAGATAAAATACTCTATTACAAACTAAAATATTCAATGAAGTTACTAATTTAAATACATAAGATAAATATGTTACATTTAAGACAACTAGTTTGTGTAAGATAAATCAGATAGCTAAAATCTATTGGAGTTTATGACTTTATATTCATGTACAATAAATTCATTTCAAATAAATAACTCACTTATTATAAGAAGATAGAATATTTAAAAATTAAAATAAACTTATTATAATCAAAGTAGGGATTTTTTTAATCATAAAAACATATAAAATAATAATATATGCTAGAATAACATATGTCTATCCACCAATATCCCCATTTTTAATTATCACAAAACCCATTGAATGATATAAAAAATTTGTTGAAATTTTTTAAATGGATTTTAAAATTTATATTCTCCTTTTTATTCTCCCCTTTTTTGTGATATCAAAAATAATTGGAATAATAAAAAATGAGTACAATTAATGTCACTCAATAATAAGTTTAAATTATCTGAGTAAGATATATTGAATATCAATAGAATTTGGCCTGAATTCGTATTGAAAATAGTGGTATGTAGTAAATTAAATTAGAAATAGTAAAATAATGAAAACAATAATAAAATGATTACAAAATATTTGAGACTGAATAGTAAAAGAAAAAAATGATGAATAAATTAACATATAGAAATATTAATGATAAATTTTATAAATATTGATAAAGTAGATAAAAAAGGTAGTATTTTATATAAATAAATGCATGAAATAAACTATATGTAAATAATCATTCAAATATTTAGATAGATATTTAAATTTTTTAGAGGAATTATTCATCCAAAGAACCTAATCAAGAAAATAAGTTAGTTTTATGGAATTGGTCGGTGCTTTAGAGGTGGGATATTAAAATATTGAGTTTGTAAAACTGTTAATGAATATTTAATCATAGAATCATCAACACTTTCTCTAGAAAAATCATAAAAAGTAAGTAAATGCCATTCATGTCTAGGTTTATCATCTCTGGAAATCCTTAATTAAGTGGGATGAATGTTGGGAGTAGTTTTTTGTGCCTGTTCCAAAATCAAAGTTATCTTTAGGGATTAAGGATAACATAAAGGTGGGATTAGGTAGTGGTAAAGTATATTCTCCTAAAAACATTAGGTTATCCATTTATAAATATCCTAAGGATCAAAATTTTCTTTGAATCTATAAGAGGTAATGTAATGATGATCTAAAATTATGGGTCCAATAGAGAATATTCCTTAAAGATGGTATAAAGAATCTACTCAAATATCAATTCACCTCACTATATCATTTTTTATAAGTCTAGTAAAGTTTTTAAACCATTCCATACTCTCTTATATAAATTTAAAAAAATGGTATACAAATCCCCTTTCTTGGAATGATTATGAATCAACTTCTCTAATAATTTAATCTATTTATTCAAAAAACCAACCAAACTAGAAACAAGAGTAGCAAGGGATATCTCTTTTCATTTTGATGAGACCTGAAATTCTTATGCCTCAACAAATTCATCTTTTGATACTTCTTCTTTTAAATATTCTGATCTAAATCTATTCATTAACAACTGGTGAATATTTTTAAATTACTCTTCTAAAAATTCAAAAGTTATTGTCCAATGAACTAGAAATTATTTTTAGACTAGATATTATGGAACTGGTATCCTTTTTAACTTGAATTTAATCTTCTTAGATATCAAGTAATCTATCCTTAATAATGAAAATGATAAATTTTTGAGACTAGTCGATATTCAAAATAGTGCTTTGTGGAATTATAGGTGTTCTTATAATTTACACAAACACATATCTATGAATATCTTATAACATTTCATTAGAGATAATATCACATTGTTGAGATGATATAGTTTATGTAATCAAATCTCCAACAAGAGACACTTCTTCTAACTTTGAATCTATAGAAACTTGGTTAATAGAATTATGTCCTGAAGCTTATCTAGAATAATCTTTTGAAACTTCTTTAAAAATCGATTGTAATAAAAACATAAACTCACCAAAATAATATTTTGAGATAACTTATTCTGTAAGAGTCCTTAATTTATCTTTGGATTATAGTGACTAATTCCTTAAATAATCCACTTCATTCATTAGCCTAAGGTGGGTCTCCCTATCTCTTTGATCTACAACATCCAATTCTATGGTAAGAATTTTGGAACTAGTATAGTTCGAGAGAATAGGATAAAATAATGAAATCTAAACATAGTGTCCATGTAAGTTTATAATAGATTTGGTTCAGGTTTTTTTATCTATAAGGCTCAAAGTGTTGTAGAAAAGATAAATTTGGGGTGTCCATTTATAGGTGGCAGAGAGGATACACTTGGAATTTCTAAAAAACTAAAATTTAATAAAGTAATTTTCAAGAAACATTCTTCCAAATAGACAAATATTTAACATAGGTATTGGATGAGTTTGATATATAGACATAAAATATGATTTAGAAAAGTTTAATTGGAAAATAAACACTTATCTTTTGGTTTATCCCACATTAAAACTGTTTTAATCTTAATTGTGGTGTTTTTTACTGTTTTTACTATTCATTATGACAAAAAATTAAAGTGGAATAATTGAAAATTTTGGACATGATTATTACTAATATGAATCCCATTTTTATAAAATTCGATTTCAATAATTTCCATAAATTACTTTTAAAATAAGCTCACAAAACATGATGAAAAACGGTTTTCTAGAAAAAATGATTTCTAAAGTATACAAAGTTTCTATACCAAAATTCACATTAAAATAATTACATTAACAATAATTGGATTACTAATAATATAAATTAACAAATTTTACATTTAAAACCATTTTAAAATAAAATTTTACTTTTTAAATTCATTAAACAAAAAGTCATTTTTGAATAAGAAATATTATTTTTCTCTATTCATAAAAAATTTAATCTTTTCATAAATTTATTAAAACTTTACACAGAGATAATTTTTACATGTTTATTTCAAATATTATGTTCATTACTTTAAATACATTTTATAAAATTATAAAAATAAATTAAATATATTATTTTATCAAAAAAATCAATAATAACCATTTTAGAAGAAAAATGAATTTTTTAAAAATATAATTACTTTATTAAAAATAAGTTACTTATTTATAAATATATATGATTTATATAAAACATTTATAAATATTTTTAAAATATGGGTATCCCTTTTTTTTACAGCTAATTTAACGATTATGTAATAACGGTATACTATAATACGGTACATTTAGAATCAGAGTTGTGTGTATCACAAGCTATCAATAATATATGTGTGTGTGTGTTTGTGTGTCTGTGTGTGTGTCATAAAATATTTGGGTGTCACATTTTACCTCCCTTAAAATTAATTTCACCCTTGAAATTATAATACTCCAATACAAACAAATAAGGATATCTTTGTCTCATTACATCCTTGGGTTCATATGTAGCTTCATTGAATTTATGATTCCCCGAGAAAACTTTAACTAGATGAGTAGTCTTATTCCATAGCACATTATCTCTATGATCCAACATTTCTACTAAATTTTTTTACTTGTAAATATCAGAATCCAATGGTGTAACTTCTGAGTTCAGTATATGTGAATGATTAGGTATGTACTTACTTAGAAGTGACACATGGAACACATCACGAACTTAAGAGCAGTTTGATGGAAGTTCCAAGAGATAATATATTTTACCTCCTTGATCAATAATAACAAATGATATTATATTCCTAGGGCTCCACTTTCCATTATTTTTTAATCTCATAACCTTCTTTTATAGATAATTTTTTTGGATTACCTTCTCACCACCTTCAAATTCTAAATTTCACAGATGATTGTCATCATAAATTTTCTATCCACTCTGAACTACCTTGATGTGTTACTAAATGTATCTAAATTTATTGAAACTTTCCACTCCTAGATAAGGTCACAATATATTTCTTTCTCTAACTTAATCTCAATACATTAAAGTTATACACTTTTTTTCATATAAGGATTCATAAGGATCCATTAAAATTCTAAAATAAAATCCATTGTTGTATGAAAACTTGACTAGAGGAAGATGTTAATCCCAAAAAACATTGAAATCCTTAGAAAAATAGCTTATTATATCCACTAGGATTTTAATTAATCTATCAAACCGAACATCTATCTAAGGATGATAAACAGTACTAAAACTCAACTCTGTATCGAGAGCCTACTAAAGACATGTTTATAACTTCAAGGTAAACTTCAAATCCCTATGAGATATAAGAGAATTTGGTATTACATGAACCCTTACCACTTAAATAATATATATCCTATAACCTAATCTAAAGGAAAATATTATCTAATGAAAATAATGTATGATAACTTCATAATCTAATCAACTACAACCAAAATAACATTGTGAACCTTATATGTTTTGGAGAGTCTAAGGACAGAATCCAGGGTGATGTTTTCCCATTTACATTCTGGTATAGGCAATAGCTATAAAATCCCCTTATAATTATATATCTTAGTATTAACATTCTAAAAAACTAATAACTGATATACATACTCTAAAATATACTTCTTGATATTTTCCCACTAGAAATACTCTTTCAAATCATTATACATCTTCATAATTACAGGATGAATAGAGAATTATTAACTATGAGATTAATCCAAAAATTTCTTCTTCAAATCTAGTTTGGTTGAGACATATGAATGGTTCTTGAACTATATTATCACATCACAGTCATGTTTGAACTTAAGAACATTCTTGACCTTTATATTCAGTTTCACATCTTACTTATGCACCACTTTTATTATCACATGCATAGATAGTTTAATACTCATTGGAG
Organism: Viscum album; assembly: GCA_963277665.1. NCBI lineage: Eukaryota > Viridiplantae > Streptophyta > Magnoliopsida > Santalales > Viscaceae > Viscum > Viscum album. Next base: position 1,415,216,942 of record OY728156.1, read on the forward strand.
AAAGTTAATATTTTTAATTTTCCCTGAATATTTCTAGATCCATTATCTAAAAATCCATAAATATTGGATATTTCTTGATCCTCATCATAGATAAGATAGAATTATATTTTCAACTAAAAGGATCTTTCACCTTGTTCTCTTTCTCATGGAGGTTGTGTATTGAGAATTCATAATATTAAATCATTTCTAACCATCTTCTTTGGTTCATACTCAACTCTTTCTGAGTGAATATATACTTTAAACTTTTTTTATCAATATATATGTCACAACTTTATTTATAAAGATAATGTCTCCATATGCTCTATTCATAAATTACCATAGTTAACTCCAAATCATGAGTTGGGTAATATTTCTTATGAACCTTTAATTATTATGAGACATAAGAAATAAAAATATAATTTCACATGAGGAAACATCCCATTAATTTATTTTATGAAACACTATAGATCAAAACCCTTCTTTTATATAGGGTATTGTAAGCATAGGTGTAATGAATAAACATATCTTCAGTACATTCAAATTTTTCTCACATTTTTATATCCAAAGGAACTTGGATCCCTTTTGAGTTAACTTGGTGAGTGGATTGGATAGTCATGATAACGTTTCCTCAAATCATTTCTAATATACATCCAAACCTATAGAACTATGGATTTCAGTCACTATAGTTAGTCTGGGCCAATGTTTGATAACTTTTTTCATTTATTGATCAACCTATATACCCTCTCTTGATATTATATGAATCAAAAATAAACTTTTTTGTATCCAAAATTCAGACTTTTTAATTTTTCATAAAAATTCTCCTTCCATAGGGTCTTCAGCATAATTCTTAAGTGATCTTTATTCTCATCCTTACTCTTTGAATATATAATAATATAATATATAAATACTACAACAAACTAATCAATGTAATCTCTTAAAACTCTATTCATTAAACATAAAAATATAGTAGGGGCATTAGTTATACCAATGAAAATTACTATAAATTCATAGTGTCCAAAACATGTATGAAATGTTGTCGTGGGTATATCCTTCTTCTTTAACTTTAATTGATGATATCTAGAATGAAGTTCAATCTTGGAAAAGTATTAAGATCCATGAAATTAGTTAAAAAATTCTTCAATACAGGGAAGATAATACTTGTTCTTGATATTGATCTTGTTAAGTTCTTGATAATAAATGCAAATTCAAAATAATCTATCTTTATTCTTAAAAAAATAATAGGTGAACCCATAAGTAATTAACTTGGATGAATGAGTCCCTTTTCAATATTCTCCTATAGTTTCTTCTTAAATTCCTATAACTCAATTGGGACCATTCTTTATGGATTCTTTGAAATAGGTATAGCACCATGTATGAGTTATATTGAAAACTCAATTTCTTGATTTAGTGGAAGATTGTGAAACTCTTCTAAAAATACATCAACAAAATCCTGAACAATAAGAAGATCATTTATGTTGATTTTCTCTACAACCATATAGATAAACACCCTTTTGAATAGGAATAAAGACCTGTATAATGTATATAATTTCAATTATATGTTCATATTTATCATCACATTAATAGATGATCATAATTTGGTTTAAAATATCAAATGTGACATTGATTTATTAGAAATTTTTGGGGGAATTATGTAGATAAATCCAATCCATGCCTAAGACAAAATCCAATTCAACTAGAGAGAAAATAATAAGATTTGTAGTAAAAACATTCCCAAAAATGAATTTGAGAAGAATCATAGACTTGATATGAGATTGTTATACCATTATGGGTTTTCACTTATAATTCAACATATAATAACTTAGGAGTTATTTTGATACCCTTAAAATGTAGATATATATGAATGGGTATATCCAAAATCAAATAATACATTAGTAGTTGTAGATTAGATGGTAAGGTTACCTTTCACCACTTCATTATCACACACCAAATCATCGATATTGATCACATTTTATTTTTCATTTTTATATAGGATTAAGAGGTTTCTAACATTAACCATCATCATTAACCTTCAAATTTTCTAACGGGTTAGTATAATTCCCATAATCATTTAATTTTAAATACTATAGTGTGGGTGGAACATTATATGGAGGTTTCTCTCTATTCACATCATTATATAACTTATTCACATAAATTCAACAATAAATTGATCTACGAACTTCCTTGACACACATAAAACATTTATCAGTCCCCTTAATACAATTTTCTCCTTTACTTCACACACTTAGAGAATAAAAGAAATTTCATCTTCTTCTCTCCTTTATTTTTGTAATTTAATTTTAATTCCATCATTATTTTCTCAAAATCATAACATTTATGTGAACCACCAATCTACATTTCTATATTGATAACTCATCAAATGATTTCTTCATAGATAATTAAGTCGATTATGACCAACTCCCTTCAAAAATTGGTTTTAATCAATTAAATAATTGATCAACCTTCCAATAATGTTAGATGATAATACCAAAAGTGTACCTAACAAGTCTTGTAAAATTTTTCTTATAGGTACTGACAGATTTATCATCCTTCTACTTTATCTCAAGGAAATCATTCTCAATTTTCATATAAATAATATTAAATATATAATTATTGAAAAATAATATCTTGAACTCCTCCCACTTCATAGAGTCGATTTCATCTCATTGCCTCGCATTCTTGATAATAGATCACCATTGGTCAGATTAATTTTTCTAGAAAATAAATATCCCAAATAACATTTTCAATGTATTAAACACTATAGAATGAAAAATATAGTTTTATTGTTATTTTTCCTTTTTCGAAGAACAAATGGATCAACATGCCAATTAAAAAATGGTGGATGTTTGCTAATGAAGGACACCAAAAAATGTTTTTCCCTTATTTTCTCATTGGAAAGCACAACATGATTCATAATTTAGGAAATATGTTTTGGAATAATAATAATATTTTTCATTCTAACCCCCATAACATTTGATTTATCATAAGGAAAATCATTACATTTTCTATCACAATTATTATTAATATTGTTCCTTCAGGTTCCATCCATTAACTAAAACCAAAAATAACAGTTTGAACAATAATAATCATTGTGGTAAATAACATAATCATGAAAACATATTTATATTTTTTCTAAAAAAGACACATTATTTTCAATACACGAAACATTATATTTAACATTGGTTATTCATGGTCAATACCTATTCAAATCCTTCATAATGTTCTATAAAGAACAATATTATTAACCCAAGCATATTCCCCATGAGTGTCTAACCAGGTGTGCAGTAAGATAACACTCATCATGACCAAAATAATGGCCGATAAATAATTGAATTACTTTTTGGGGTTATTACCCCTAGATGCATCAATACCAAAACCACATCCACTTATAGTATCTATACAAGGATTTTTTTTCTCATAAAAACAAGATCCTTTATTTACCATAACTTATTACATTGTCATATATATAGTATTACTCAAAGAGTTCTCACTAATTTTTTCTCATACAAGAATCCAAATTTAATTAAACCTTGATGTGATGAAAAATATATACACACATAATTTTCATACATAAATGTCACATCTTTTTTATGAATATTCATTTCATAACATCACAATCCACACCAGAATCATATAAGAATAAAATATTCAAAAAGTTAGATATATAAATAACTTGTTCATAAGATAACTACATATTCTCTTAATTAGTTATTCAAAACTATTACCCTTCTTAGACATATCATAATTAATACCTTTCTTCATAAATTAGTGAAGTGAAACATAAGAAAGGGTGATATTAGAAGTTAATTAAGGGTAAATAAGGGAGATATTAATAATCAATATGATCATAAGGGTCTGATTACATGATCATAACAATTGAAAATTATACCCTACATATCAAAGATTATAATCATGAGTCGTGGAATAAATATCAGTAATTCATAATACATGAATCATAAAGTCATCAAAGAACATGATCCATGAGAGCATAACATTGGCATAAGACATAAGATTTTGATATATACTTAAACATATAAAATAATACCCTTATTAGTCAAGGATCACTTCCAAGACAATCATAGTGGATTGGGATAACTCCCCAACCCATCATACCCTTAGTCAAGGTTCACTCCTAAGACTATCACAATTTACATAGTCTATTACTGAACTCGATTCACTACCAAATCCAATCCTTATAATCTCATGATATATCTATCTTTACTCAATACATCAAAATACTATATAATTTGGGCCCCACCCATCACAAAATGAAAATCAAACATAAGTCATCCTCAAAACCATAAATCATTCATCATATCATAACCTATGAAAAATAAAAGAGATTTATAAACATTTCATCATTTCATAATAGCATAACCCATAGAAAAGAAATGTGTTTCATAACTTAATTATCATATGAAAAAGAAACAGGCTTTAAGGAATCGTACTTAAATCATAATAATCATAATACATACAAATTAATATATTAGATAGTATCACTGTACAATATTCCTAGTAAATCATAAGTAATATCAAAGGATTTTATCAAAAAATAAAATTCCTTCAAAATATCATTTAGAATATTTATTGAGGAAAATAACCCTTTCATTTTGAAATCACCTCTTCAAAATATAAAATTTTTCCAAATATTAAGGAAAATATTTTATTTGAAAATAAAATTGGAAAATTGTAGAGGAATATTTAATTCAATTATTGATCATGATAGTGGTAAATTTTATTCATTCTGTGTATGTTAAAACAAATATTTCTTTCACATTTTTAATTTAAAGTCAAAAGTAAATTGTTTAGAAACAGACAAGAAGATTCCTTTTAATTTTTTTATAAAAAATAAAAAATGGGTAAAAATGAATTTAAAGAATCATATAAAAATATTAAAACATTATTAAAAACATTTAATGGAGAAAATGTACATGAAAAAAAATTATTTGCAACTGATGAGAGAAATAAAGCCGATTTCTCCTTAAGAACATAATTTATGTATCATGAGTACTCAAAGGAAGAAAAATTTAAGAAAAACATTATTTTTCTAAAAATAAATAGATTTAAATAAAATTCATGATATTCCTAGGATATTGATCATGAATTTTCATCATCATAGACCAAATTAGAAACGATCTCCAAAAAAATGAGGTCGTAATAGAAAACCCCTACATGAAGTTCCACTTGCTTATAAAATTATATAAACTACTATATAATAAAGTTTAATTATGTATAATTAGATAAAATAATAATTTATATACTTATAATACCACATATGGTCTTCTTATAAAATTTCAACACCTACTTATTAATAATTCCTTATTAAAATAATCATTTGTGGGTGTTAACTATTTCATTTTTCATGTGAATTTGGGTATTGTTGTTCCAGTCCTTATAATTTATTCATTTTTAAATATAATAAATAATTTTAATTATGATATAAATATCATATATATTCATTATATATATATTTAAATTCATTAATAAAGGATATATATAGAAAAATTAATTACAACGTTCATGGAGATAGTAAGCCACGCATATAAATGAAAACTATTTTAACTTTTTGAAGGATGGAAAAAAAGAAATTTAAAAGTTAATTCACCTTTAAAGTATAATAATTATATCATATATATCATATATATTCTTTAAATCTATCCTTACTACCGCTTATATAAAGTGGAATAGAAAAAAATCGCATCGCTTCGTGGAGGTGGTAGTCCACATGTACGCATGAGCGACGTCATCGTTTTCCAACAGATTGGAAGACAATAAGGTGTATATGATATTATGATTATATAAGAATAAGTATATTATAAACAATTTATATAAACATTAAACTCATAAAAATAACCATTCATTAAATATAGTTATGTAAAATGAAACTGTATCGCAACGTGGAGGAAATAGTCCACTCATACACATGTGTAATACTTTCACTTTTTATTTGATAAAATATAGGAGAATATTAGTGGTTGCATAATCATAATAAACTTTCAGTATATTAAGGATACTTAATTTACTATTTTATGAGGAATATAGTATTGTTATAGGAGGTATAAGAAGAAATAAATTAAAATAGGTTGGGTAAGATGATTACCTCTCATTCAGTTGTCCTTCCTTACATCCCTTCTTAAAGAATATTGAAATGGTATTTTAAGAAGACCAAAACCTCCAATTAGTGTATAGAGAAGTTTAGAAGATATTTTGGTATGTTTTTTTTTGATATAAAAGACTCAATGTGGTGAAAAAAAGAGAAAGGGGGAGTGTCCTTTTATAATTGGGTAAGATGTCTCATTTGGAATTTCCTAAAAGAATAAAATATAATAAAGTTATTCTCAAGAAAAATGATTAAAAATGGGCTGATATTCAATGGATGGATAGGATTATGTGAAATATTTCTATAACATATGATTTAGATAATTTTAATTTAAAAAATTACACTTATCTTTTGGTTTAACCCGTGGTAAACTTGTTTTAACTTTAACCGTGGTGATGAATTTTTACAATTTTTTACTATTAATTATGACCAAAAATGAAATTAAAATCATTAAAAATTTTAGAAAATATGAATCAAAATTTGGAATCCATTTTATCAAATTCAATATATAAAATCAGTAGAAATTTCTTTTAAAATAAACTCACAAAATGCGACAAAAACGGGTTTTAAGAAAAAATATTTTCTTAAGTATACAATTTTTTTATACCAAAATTGAAATAAGATTAATTAAAATGACCATGATTGAATTATTAATAAAATAAATGAACTATTTTTACATTTTTTATTTTTGGACTCCTCATGTATTAATCATGTTTTAATGATCACAAATCTCATCAATGATCCCAAATCTCATTAATGATCACAAATCTTATTCAACCTAGTTAACTCCTATAAATTATATCCAAACATGTGTATTTATGTTTCAAGTTCACTCATGCTTTATAATGGTTAAGATCAATCCATTTCATGCATATTACTATTTAATTATGAATACTGTTATTTTCCTAAGTACAAGACACCGTGAAGACTGAAACAGTAAGCCAGACACCGTGAAGCCAGACACTGTGAAGCCTAACACAATGAGAAAGACATCGTGAGAAAAACACTGTGAGAAAGACACCATAATCAAGACACTATGAGCAAGACATTATAAGCAAGACAGTGTGAGAAAGACATCGTGAGAAAGACACCATGAGCAAGACACCGTAAGAAATACACTGTGAGAAAAACACCATGATCAAGACACCGTAAGCAAGACACCGTGAGCAAAACACTGTGAGCAAGAAACCGTAAAGAAGGCACCGCGAAACTCAGACTGTCACACTTAGACTGTGACACTCAGACACCATTTGAAGGAGACACAATTTTCATAAAATACTATTACATTGTTTCTTAAACTATTTTGTCGTCTTTCAATTCAATGATTTACGGTCATATTTGATGCCTTTAATGCACTGACATAATTAATTTTTATTTTTAGACATAGTACAAGGTACGAGGTATGAAACACATGTAACCTGTCGGCTAAAAAACGTGTATTATAAGATAAAGAGTGGAGAGTGCCCAACAACCATAGAGCACGATACTGAACGAAAAACAAGCCTGGGAGCACGACCACGAAGAACACATTGCAAGATTTTCAAAGAAGTCATTGTCTCATACATGAAATATGACACTACTGAAGAACATACAATGTACACTGGAATCCAGAGAACATCTTTACATGATCAAATCTTGTGAAGAACACAAGCTGGATTATAACACTCTTTTTTTCAAATCAAAAACTAGAGAAGGACTCAGATGCATTTCTGTTTAATCAAAGGAGTCCAGAGCTGCACTTAAAATCACTAGAGCATTCTAAACTCATATCTACTCTCTCTCAGCGATTATTTTACTTACTTTTGAGTAATTTGTGTACTCTTTATATTCCATACACACACTGACTCATGTGCTAAATTGAAGGATTTCTAAATCCTTACACCAAACTCTTTATACTTTTGTCTACCCACGAAAACTGTGGAAGAGGCCCTTGTGTGACCTGGAAAGTCTGTTTACTATTGATTAACCCTGATCCAGGGTGTGGATCAAAGTTTATTTATATAATCTTCTTGTTGGCAGGTGATCACCAAGTGGAGTGGATTAGGAATTGTCTTTAGACTAAACCACTTGTTTCATATTCTCTGTGCTATTTCAATTTAGTCTTCTCTGTTTTACTGATTTATTGCATAATCTAGAAAAAACTAATTTCACTTTGATAGTTATTCTTGGAAAGAAGTTATAACTAATTTGTCTCAGTAGGATAACTTTAAAAGCAATATTAATAATACATATTAAAATTACTAAGAATTAATCAATCTTCTAAGAATTTGTTTAAACAGTCAAACTCTTATAACAGTACAACCTTGATTAACTGGGCTGTATCTACTTTGGGGGAAAACCATTTCTTTTAAAAGAATATTTTTGTAATAGAAATTTTTATAGTTACTCAATTCACCACTCCCCTCTTGAGTAAACTACTCTGACAAACATTAGGTATCATAGGTTGCTTTATTAGGACTTTGTTTACTCTTACTCAACTGTGATTGTAGTTGTACTTTAAAGATCTGTTAATTTCTGTTAATTCTAAATTTCTAGATCTTGTAAAGTAACTCATTAGTATGAATAATAGATTGGAAGGTGTAGCAACCAACAGACCACCATTCTTTAATGTAACCAATTATTCTCAATGGAAAATTAAAATGAAAATGCATCTAGAGAGTATGAGCTATGAAATTTGGACATCCATTATAGATGAATACAAACTCCCTGTGACTGATAGAATTACATGGGATAAACCCATAAAACTTTCTTAAAATAAAAATTTAAAAGCCATGAATTCTTTGTATTGTTCCTTAGGAGATGAAGAATTTAATAGGATTTCTACTTGTAAAACTGCCCATGAAATTTGGGATACCTTGTCTGTCTCACATGAAGTCACATCTAGTGTAAAGAAAATGAGACTTAATACTCATATTATAAAATATGATAATTTTAAAATGAAACCTAATGAGTCTATTTCTGACATGTATCTCAGGTTTAATGATATTTTCAAGACAATTATTTTTCTAGGAAGAGAAGTCACTGCCAAATAACAGATCATGAGAATACTTAGATGTCTAACTGACAGATAGATGGGAACCTTTGTCTCAATTAGAGAATTGTGCAACAACAGCAAGATACCTGTAAAATAACTCATTGGGAAACTGATGGTGTATGAGGAAGAACTGAAAGTCAACAAAGATGAGGAGGATGAACCAAATAAAAAATCTGTAGCATTCAAGACCACCTTCTCGAAGCACAAAGACAAAGGGAAACTAGAAGCTTCTGTAGAAATTTCCACCACTGAACAATCATCACCTGACAGTGATGAGGATATGGCCCAACTGGCAAGAAGATTCAAATGATTTTACAAAAAGAAGAACTTTTTTAGAAATCCTAGCTTTAAGGACATGTATGATCTAAAAAGAAACTGGAAAAAGGACTGGAAAAGAAATGACAAAACTGATGAAATTGTATGATATGAATGTAAACACAAAGGACATGTAAAGGATGACTGTCCAAATCTCAAGAATAAGAAGAAATATGAGGACAAGGATAATAAATACAGAAAGGAAATGAAGGCAACCTGGAGTGCCTCTGAGGATAGTTCAACCGACTCAGAGACATCACATGATGAACATGTTAACAAATCCAATATGTGTTTTATGAAAAAAACATCTGAGGTAACACTAAACTCTTCTGTACATAATTCATACTATTCTGAAGAGGAAAGTGACTATGAAAATATGACTAATAAAGAAATGTTTGAATGTTGCAACATGATTGAAGAGACATGAAATGAATTAAAAGATAAATATAAATCTTTGAAGAAACAGTGTGCTCTCACTGTAAATGTTGAATCTGAACTTACTACTGAAAAGGAGAAAAATGATCAACTACTCAAAGAACAAAATGAATTAGAAATTTATATTGAGCAATTAAAAAGTGACTTAGAAAAGTTTACTAGTGGGAAAAATACCCTTACCCAAATGGTAGGAAAACAAATTGCCCCCAAGTATAAAACTATCATTGGTTATCAACATGGTAAAAGAAACCTTGGTAGAACGAATTTTGTTTCCAAGTCTAGGACATATAATTTTGTTTCTAGTTCTAGACACAACTCAACTAGCTCATGTCATGATACATACTCTGCTGTTTCAAGTTTTTTTGGACCAAATACAGTTTATTTTTCAAATACTTTACATAATTCTTATAGGAAACCTATGAGACAAATATGGGTTCCTAAATCACTTATTACTAATGTCACTGGACCCAAACAAGTATGGGTACCAAAATCTATCTTTGCTTGATCATGTTATAGGAAAGCTTCTTAAAGAGCTCCTGCAAAAATCTATGGTACTTGGACAGTGGATTTTCAAGGCACATGAGAGGATAATACTCATGCTTCAAGAATCTGATAAAAGTAGATGAAGGATATGTCACATTTGGTGATAATGCCAAATGGAAAATCATTGGATTAGGCCATATTGGTAACTCTGATTTGATTTTAATTTCAAAAGTACTGTTTGTTAATGGCTTAAAATATAATCTTCTTAGTATCTAACAATTATGGGATGATGGATATCATGTTAAATTTGAAAATGATGCCTGTAATGTCTTTAATTCTAAAGATGAATTAGTATTTTTTTCATCAAGGAATGAGAATGTTTATTCTGTTAATTTAAGTTCCTTAGCTTCTCAAAATGGTTCATGCTTAAGTGTATTTCATAATGAATCTTGGCTCTGGCATAGGAGACTAGGACACTATAATGTTCACTCCCTTACAAAGGTAACTAGAAAAGGCCTAGTAAAAGACTTACCCAAACTTGAGTTTCCACATGACAAAGTGTGTAATCCTTGTCAAAAGGGAAAACAACACAAAATCTCTTTCAAATCAAATAAATAAGTTTCCACTTCTCATCCTCTCGAATTGTTTCACATGGATTTGTTTGTACCATCTAGAGTTTCTAGTTTAAATGGGAAGCAATATCTTTATGTTCTGGTAGATGGTTTTTCTAGATATACCTAGACCTTCTTCATGGCACACAAAAGTGAATCCTTCTCTTATTTTACTAAGTATTCTAAGTCTATAGAAAATCTTATTGGCCTTAAAATTAAATACTTAAGAAGTGATCATGGCTGTGAGTTTGAAAATAAAGAGTTTGAATCCTTTTGCTCACAAAATGGTTATAGTAACAATTTCTATGCCCCTAGAACTCCCCAGAAGAATGGTGTTGTAGAAAGAAGAAATAGAACCCTGCAAGAAATTTCTAGAACAATTCTTAGTGAATATGACTTAGCTATTTAATTTTGGGCTGAAGTTGTTAATACAGTATGATACATAATTAATAGAGTCTTTATTAGACCTATTCTCAAAAAAGCAGTATTAACTCTGGAACAATAGATAGCCTAAGTTTAATTACATTAGAGTTTTTGGTTGCAAAGTCTTTATTCTCAACACTAAGGATAATCTTGACAAATTTGCATCCAAAATTAATGAAGTAATTTTCCTAGGTTACTCAATATTAAGTAAAGATTATAGAGTATTTAATAAGAGAACTAAATGTGTGGAAGAATATGTTCATGTCAAGTTTGATTAAATAGATGCACATGAGCCTAGAACCATACTAGAAAATCTGTAGGATGATGTATCAAATATGAACATCAACTCAAAATCCTCAAATTCCTCTGTGAAAGAATCTGTGAAAACTTCCAATTCTGGAAATTCTCTACAATCAAGTCATAATGAACCTGAATCTGTTGATGAACCTGAAATCACTAGTCCCTCTTTTTCAAGAAAGGTTAGAACCCTTAAAAACTATCCCTTAGATGTTGTTGTAGGAGACTTAGAGAAAGGAACACAAATTAGAGCTTCTCTTAGAAATCATGTTGAACATCAAGCCTTCTTGTCACAACTTGAACCTAAAAACATTGATGATGCCATCAATGATGAATTTTGGGTACTGTATATGCAAGAATAACTTAATAAGTTTGAAAGAAACAAATTTTGGAATCTTGTTGAAAGACCCAAGGACACATTCATCATAGGCACTAAATGGGTGTTTAGAAATAAGGTAGATGAAGACAGAAATATAGTTAGGAACAAGGCTAGATTAGTTCCACAGGGCTATAGTAAAGAAGAAGGAATTGACTATGAGGAGACCTTTGATCCATTATCTAGACTTGAAGCCATCAAAATCCTACTTGCCTATGCTGCACATCTGAATTTCAAACTATATCAAATGGATGTTAATAGTGCATTCTTAAATGGGTATATAGCTGGGGATTTCTTTGTTGAAAAACCCCCTAGATTTGCAAATCTTCATTTTCTTAATCATATTTTCAAACTATCAAAAGCTTTATATGGTTTAAAGAAAGCTCTAAGAGCTTTATATGATATATTGAGTACTTTTCTTATTTATAAAGGTTTTCCAAAAGGAATAGATGATCCTAACCTCTTTATAAAAAGAATTTCTAATGATGTTTTATTTGTTCAAATCTATGTAGATGATATTTTTTTGGATCTTCAAAAAATTCTTTATGTATTGATTTTTCTAAAATAATGAAAAATGAATTTGAAATGAGTTTAATGGGTGAACTAAAATTCTTTCTTGGATTTCAAATCTTTCAAAATAATGATGGAATTTTTTTAAATCAAAGTAAATAGACTAGAGATCTAATAAAATGTTTTGGATTTGATAGCACTAAAAGTAGTGACACTCCCACAAGTACCACCTGTAAATTGGATCTTGATGAAGATTGAAAATATGTTGATCAACCCACTTATAGAAGAATGATTAGAAGTTTACTCTACTTAACTGCAAGCCGTCCGGACATTATGTTTAGTGTGTGTATGTGTGATAGTTTTCAAGAAAATCCTAAATAATCTCATTTAAATGCTGTAAAGAGAATTTTCAAATACCTCAAGCATACACCCAATCTAGGATTGTTCTATCCTAAAGGACAATCATTTGAAATAGTTAGTTATTCTGATGCTAAATTCAGTGGTTGTAAGTTAGATAAAAAAAGCACCTTTGGAACATGTCACATTTTAATCAAGTCACTAGTATCATGGTGTAGTAAGAAACAAAATTTTGTTGCATTATCTACTGCAGAAGCTGAATACATAGCTTCTGGCACTTGTTTTGCACAAATTTTGTGGATAAAACACACTTTAATAGATTATGGATATCAATTCAGACATGTACCAATAAATTGTGACAACACAAGTTCAATTAACATCTCAAAAATTCTTGTTTCACATTCTAGGAAAAAACATATTGATGTAAGACATCACTTTTTGAGAGATCATTATCAAAAAGGTGATATCACCTTGGAATTCATTGGTACTGAATATCAACTTACTGATATATTCAATAAACCATTAAATTCTGAGAGAATAGACTACATCATACATGATCTTGGAATGATAAATCTCAAATAGATATCTTACTTCACTTACCGTTCAATACTTTACTGTTTCATGATTATGGTCTCTCAGTTATTGTCTCTCATGTTTACGGTCTCATAGTTAGCACTTTGTACTTACGGTCTGACACTTACTGTCTCACCATAACGCGCACTGATAAGTTCACTCATTGTCTCACCATGACATTCACTCACTGTCTCACTGTAACAACTACTCACTATCTCACCATGAAGACTACTTACTATCTCACCAAGAAAATTATTTATGATTTTCTTTAAACCCATATCGTGGTAATTTTTATTTCACCTCTTTTACTTTCTTTCATTTTTACTTTTGTGACGATTGGTATTACCAAATGATAAAACAAAAAGTTTCACTCAGTTCTTCACCCATACTTTCTCATATTCACTCATCTCGAATCCTTTCAACCTTGAAACCCTCTATCTACCACTTTCTCAAACCCTCAGTGGATTCCAATAATTAAACATCGATCATTATCCACACTTAAGAAGCGTCGCCCGAAGAAGAAGAAGATCTGACCAAAGCTGACACTCGAAGGGCCTTTGAATCTGAACCTGGTAAATCGCAGTGTGGTTCCTAAGAAAGAAGTTTACCCTAAATGGATTTTATTTAGAAAATCTCTAGTATTGAAATTGTTAAAAGAACAAGGCTGGTTAGAATGGTTCTCAAGGTAGAACAGACCTATCTATCCCAGATTAGTAGCTCAGTTCTACCAATACGCCCAGTTTTCTTTTGACTCGAGTGAAGGTTTTATTGTGAGGAGCTGGATTAATGGACAAATATGCTCCTTCTCATCGTGGTTATGGGATTCATGCCTTAGGATTCATCACAAAGGAATATGTGATGATTATCATAGAGAACCTCCACCTAAAACTGATTTCTTTGATCTTGAATATGCTCTAAAAACCCTAACTGGAAATGGCACCAAGAGAAGGGTCATCACTGCTGAACATGACGGAGAAACAATATTGCTGTTTAAATTTGTTCAAAATCTAGTTAGTCCAAGGAAAGGTGACTTTTCCGTATTAAAGTATCAAGATGTTTTTTTAATTCATCTTATGAAGAATGGATACAAGACTAATCTGTGCAAGTACATCATTCACCAAATGTGTGAGTTGATCAAGGTTATATCAAAGTCCACCTCTCTGTTCTACTCTCGGCTTATATCATCCATTCATGTTGTAAAAGGCATATTTGGACCCAATGAAGATGTGCTTATGGACTGTGAGTATTGTCTCTCTAAAGCCACTATTAGGAGAATGAAGATAAACTGGAACCCATTGAAAAATGAGTGGGTGGAAGACAACGATAAGGTTTATGAGAAGTTTAATCCTGTGGATTATCTATCAAGGCCGAAAGACATTTCAGATCCTGGTTTGGAACCAGATGAACTTGGTGAGTATTTAGAAGAAGAGGAAGAATAAGCTGAAGTACCTCGTAGGGAAGAAGTTACTATTGAGGAAGAAAGGACTATTGTTCCTCTTGTTGTTCTTGAAGAAGAAGTTCCTACCCCTAGTGAAGATGTCAATCTGGAAATCCAACCCGAGGCTGAAAAAGAATCAGGTGTGACAGAATCTGAGTAAAAAGCCATGGAAGAGCATGTTCTAGAAGAACTCCCTGTTATGGAAGATGAAAATATGGAAGAACTCCTTGTTATGGATGCAGAAAATCTAGAAGAACTCCCTGGGGTACAAGAAGAAAATCTAAAAGAACTCCCTGTTATGCAAAAAGAAAATCTAGAAGAACTCCCTGAAGAACAACCTGTTCCTTAAATAATACCCTCTGCTGAAGAGAGGATGGAGATATCCTTTCAGCTAGCTAGATAAGAGATGAATTAAGAAATTAGAAATGAAAATGTGGATTTAGACCAAGCTCCTAAGCCTCTCAATCCTGAAAATAAATCACCTGTTGAGGGGGAGGAAACCCAAAATATTGAGTTTGATGAAGCCTCACATAAAAATGAGTCAAGTCTTGTGGACACTCAGTACAAATTTCCTAGTTTTTTTTATGTGAGTGAGTCTCCACAGGTTACTACAACTAGGATTGATCTCTCTTCCCTGTTTCAGTTGAAGTCAGTTTCTATCTTTGCCCCTGAAAAGGAACCAGAACCAGAACCTGCTCCTGTACCAATTCCTACACTTGAACCTTCACCTGAACCTTCACCTTCACCTTTACCTAAACAACTACCCTTTGTCAGTAAGGATTATTTAAAGGATTTTGGAGATACTCTCCTATCTAATGTGGAGAAACTTATGAACTCCCAAACTCATGTTGTGACAAATCTGAGTGAGAGAGATACCACACTGATTTTGGAGAAGATCATCTAGAAAATCCACCCTCAAATGCTCCATGAAATTAAAGAAGTATGAGTTGAAAATAGGTTTCTCAATAATGAAGTCACAAACCTGGGAAGCATGGTGGAAGACATGAGAAAGAGATACATTCAAGATCAGAACCTACTACTGCTCCTCTAGAACCCACCGTTTCTCAAATCTCTCAAGATTTTGTGTCTCAGATTCACCCTTATTTGTTATCCTTCAATGAAAAGATTTTTTATTGTCACATTAATATGTTGAAGGAAATGAGAGATCTTGTGGTGAACCTTAATAAACTCACTGATGAGTACACTGGTTGTCTTCAAAATGTACTGAATCAGCTCAAATCTCTGACCACAGTTGTCAAAGCTTCTAATACCTCTGGTGAATCCTCTACACCTTCCTTGGATAGTAATTTTCTCAGATCTATAGTCAAAGAAGATATTTTGAATGATTTCAGTGGCTTTAATGTGGATTATTTCTCTAAAGTTGTCAAGAACGGTGATAGAGTGCTTGACCTTGTGCGAATACATTCCAAGATTTCAAATGATGCCCAGTAGGATATTTCTAAGAAAGTGGATTTCTATTTCAACCGAATTTTCTCAAAGACTTATATGACCAACCACTTCAAATACCTTGTATAGAATCTTAGAATTCCTCCTATAACTCAAGCCTTCAAAAATCAAGTCCAGAAGCTAACCGAGTTTACCAGATTGTTGGACAAGTTTATGGAAAATAAGGATGACTTTGAAAAGGCCATGCAGTATGGTGGATAGAATATTGCAGACTTCATCAAACTTCTATGAATCTATCTTCATGTCCAGAGTACAGCAATTGTTGCTCCAGCAGCTCCACCTCTCAGACCTAGCCTCAACTACCATGTATGTTGGCCAAGATCTCAGTCAGATCAGGCCTGTCATTCTTGATCAGCAACTGCCTTGATCTTCTACTGCTCCTACCTTGGATCCCTCAGTCTTTGAAGGTCTCCCTCTGCCCTCTCTATCTACCACCTCTCTTCCTTCTTCTACATCAACCACTGCCCTTATGGATTCCTCTTCTGCTGCTGATAAAGGCAAAGAGAAGGCCAATCCCTGAAGAAGACTAGTGCTTACTATTTTTTGATGGGGATGTCATTATTTTTGTATTTCTCTTTATTTTGTACTGAACTGTTTCCTCTTAATGGAATGTGCACTGCTTACCCTCTCTTTCTTTCAACTTTTTGATAATCCCAAAATAAGGAGAAGTTTCTACATGTAATTTTCTCTATATTTTTAATCTAATTTACACTTTTACTATGCATGATTTTTGATCATCAAAAAGGGGGATATTGTTGGACTCCTCATGTATTAATCATGTTTTAATGATCAAAAATCTCATCAATGATCACAAATCTCATTAATGATCATAAATCTTATTCAACCTAGTTAACTCCTATAAATAATATCAAATCATGTGTATTTATGATTCAAGTTCACTCATGATTTATAATGGTTAAGATCAATCCATTTCATGTATATTATTTTTTAAGTCTGAATACTATTATTTTCTTAAGTACAAGACACCGTGAAGCCTGACACAGTAAGCTAGACATTGTGAAGCCTGACACAGTGATCAAGACACTGTGAGAAAAACACTGTGAAGCCTGACATAGTAAGCAAGACACCGTGAAGCCAGACAACGTGAAGCCTGACACAGTGAGCAAGACACCGTGAGAAAAACACCATGAGCAAGACACCATAAGAAAGACAATGTGAGCCAAGACATCATAAACAAGACACTGTGAGAAAGATACTGTGAGCAAGACACCGTGAGAAAGACATCATAAGCAAGACACCGTGAGCAAAATACCGTGAGAAAGACACCGTGAGCAAGACACCGTGAGCAAAACACTATGAGCAAGACATCGTAAAGAAGACACTGTGACACTCAGACCGTGACACTCAGACCGTGACACTCAGATCGTAACACTCAGACACCGTGTGAAGGAGACACTATTTTCATAACATACTGTGACACCGTTTCTTAAACTATTTTTTCATCTTTCAATTTAATGATTAATGGTCATATTTGATGCATTTAATGCACTGGCATAATTAATGTTTCTTTGTAGACATAGTATGAGGTACGAAACACATGGAACCTGTCAGCTAAAACACAAGCATTTAAAGATAAAGAGTGAAAAGTGACCAAGAACCATAGATCACGATACTAAATGAAAAACAAGCCTGAGAGAATGACTGCAAAGAACACATTACAAGATTTTCAAAGAAATCACTGTCTCATACATGAAATCTGACACTACTGAAGAACATACGAAGTACATTGGAATCCAGAGAACATATTTACATGATCAAAGCTCGTGAAGAACACAATATAGATTATGAAACTCTATTTTTTAAGAGAAAAAACATAGAAAGACTTAGATGCATTTGTGTTCAATCAAAGGAGTCCAGATTTGCACTTAAAATCACCAGATCATTCTAAACTCATATCTACTCTCTCTCAGTGATTATTTTACTTATTTTTGAGCAGTGTGTGTACTCTGTATATTCCATACACCCACTAACTCCTATTCTAAACTGAAGGATTTTTAAATCATTACACCAAACTCTTTATACTTTGGTTTACCCACGAAAACTGTGGAAGAGGCCCCTGTGTGACTTGGACAGTCTATGTACTGTTTATTAACCCCGATCTAGGGTGTGGATCAAAGTTTATTTTTATAAAATTCATGGTGGAAGGTGATCACCAGGTGGAGTAGATTAGGTCTCATCTTGAGACTGAACCACTTGTTTCATATCCGTTGTGCTATTTCAATTTAGTCTTCTCTGTTTTACTTCATTATTGAATAATCCATAAAACACTAATTTAACTTTGATAGTTAGTCTTGGAAAGAAGTTAAAACTGATTTGTCTTAGTAGGATAACTTCAAAAGTAATATTAATAATACATATTAATATTACTTAGAATTAATCAATCTTCTAAGAAGTTGTTTAAACAGTCAAACTCTTATAACAGTATAAACTTGATTAACAGGGTTGTAACTATTTTTGGGGAAACCCATTTCTTTTAAAATAATATTTTTGTAACATACATTTTTATAGTTACTCAAATCACCCCTCAACTCTTGAGTAAAGTACTCTGACCACCACTGACCATTTTAATTTTTTTAATTTGTGATTTCTTTAAATGAAAAGATAGTTTTCAATAAAAATAATTATTTATAACTATTCATTGAGAAATTATTTTTTTTAGAAATGTATCAAAATTTTACTCTAAGATAATTTTGACATGTTGATTTAAAAAAATATTTTTTTTTAAATAAATTTTATAAAAGTGGAAATTTTTAACTATATTATTTTCTCACAAAAATAAATAAAAACCATTTTTGAAGAAAAATGTATTTTTAGAGCATATAATGACTTTATTAAAAATTGAATAATTATTTATAAATATATTTTATTTATCTAAAAAATTTTACATTTTTATTAAATGTGTTCATTACTTTTCAAACCACCAATTTAAAGTTTAGGTTATAACAATATACTATATTGTAGTTCATTAAGGCTTGGGGTTGCGTGTATCAAGGGATATCAAAGAATTTATATATATATATATATTAAAATCTTTGGGAATTATATTTTAGATTCAATGGGTTTTAAATTTATACAATTAAGACAATGTTTCCATCACTTCCGCAACCACGGGTAGTTATAGGCTCATATACATTGACTACATTAAGTATTGAGGAGAGGGAGATGTAATATCACAACATGATATTTTATTTTTATATTGTGGATGAATTAATGAAGTAACACAAATTATTAATTATTATATATTAATATATTTGTAGATATCCTTTTTTAATGTGACATTGAAAAATGTGAAATGCATCATAAGGATATTACAAATAGAAATCATCATTCTTTACCTCTTATAAAAAAGATAAAAGTTTCATAGTTATTAGTTTAATAGTTTATTAAAATCATGGTATTATCCTGTTTAATAATAATTAAACATTTATATATTATAGTATTATAGTTTACTAACTAGCTTGATAACTCTAGATATTAGAGTAATGATGTTTAGTTCAAATATTTCAGTTTGTGACTATAAATAAATTGTTTTCAATGGGTAGATGTTAATTAATAAAATTCATTTTAAAACAATTTATCTGAAAAATAAGGTGACATGTCTAGTGTAGAAACAGATTGTATACTAGTGCAAGAAACATGAAACCATGTTTTAATAAACTTGCATATCATATAATGGTAGATAAAATAATTACATTCTATTATTACTCTTAAGGTATTGTTTTTATAATTAAATCCAAGTGGATTGATATTTTGATGAAACGTAAAATTAATGATAATAAATATGGATTTATATTGTTTGACGTGTATCATTCTTTCAAAATTGAAAAAACTCATATATTTTCATCTCATTGTAAATAATTTTTCTATGTAGATGAAGCATTAAATATTTTTTTGTATTATTGTTATAAAAATCCTCTATATATTTTTAATTATATGTTGAATAATATTTATCTACATAACCTCCATAAAAGTGATTACTCTAATATTGAATTTTAGAATGAAACACTTCAATTTTTAGGGTAGACTATGAATCATAATCCATATTATAAAAATAAGAACATTCATATTAATTTCAGTTAAATTTTAAAATGTATTTAATATTAATCAATTTTATGTAATGCCATGTGATAATACTTTCTAACTGTTTGGTAATAATTCATAATATAAAATGTTATAAAATATTATTTTATTCGATTTTATAATTAAAGTTTTAAATTTTTTATTAGCACTTAATTGCCTTAATTTCCATTTGATTTAATTATTTAATATATTTTCCACATTCCATTTTTGATTAATAATAAATAAGAAGATAAATTATTTCTCACAGGGAGAAAAGAATATAGGAGGTATGAATAAAACATGCAGTCACCATTGTGAATATATATTTCCAATATTTATGACAAATTTTGACCATATATAATTTTATATCACTTAAATAATATTTTTCTATGACTCTTCTTCTCAAAAATGGGTCTTCACTGGAAGTATCGACTAGAATACCCATGTTATTATTTACATTATGTCTATAATTTATCTAATATTTGGAATCATGACCTTTACACTTCCTTTATAATCATTTATACCATATATTATTTTTAAACCAAAGTAGTAGGGTATTTACCTCAATGATTTTTAAGGAACCATGATAATAGAGCTATATTAATGGAGGATATTACCTAAGTTTAATAATATAGTTTTGAATTGATTTAATAGGGTCCGTTTTCTTTAATGTTGAAATATTTTAATCAAAAATGATTCCATTCATAATTATATTTTTATAAAATTTTCAAACATAAGTGGTCATTGTAGGATCGAAATAACGATGTAGATGCTAAATATACAAGAGGGGGGTGAATTGTACACTTTAAAATTTTCCTTAAACAAGGAAATATCTAATTTTAACAAAGTTAAACTAAGAAAATTCACAAAACCTCTAACACAAATTAAAAGATTGGGGCAAAGTATGAAGTTACAAACTTCTAGTTCTATGCACTTGCTTAAATCTGGAAAGTGATTCTGAAAAATAGGTTCCAGAAATATGGATCCAGAAATTGAAACTTAAATAAAGTTTACAAAATGAGATTCTACCTTAAAGCATATAGAATATAAATGAATCATAGTACAAGTGTAATGAAATATAATAGAGTTATACTTTCCTTACAATACAAAATTAAAGCGAAAAAATAAGTAGTAAAACTACAAGTAACAAGATATAAATCTTTTAACCCAAAGAGAAGGGTATCCAACAACCTTGGATAAAGGTCCCTTGATTTAAACTTTCAAGCAAGTCTGTATTACCCACACTAGGGTAAGCCCTCGATACGAAGATCGGAGTATCTGTCTTGCTATCCCCGCAAGCCCTCAACTTTAAGGTAGTTGGAACCTCTATCTTCCTCAACAAGGAATCCCTCGAACTTCTAGGTATTCGTCACCTATATCTTCCTATCCATGGAATCCCTCGAATATAATCACCAACATTCGGAGTTGCACGAAGCAATCTGCACAACTCAAAGTTTGAACAAGTAGTTCAAACTTTCTGCACTAATATTGATAGTTAATAAGAGCCTCTCTCTCTAGAAATCACTTCAACAGCATGTCAGCACAAGTTGTAAAAGTTGTAAAACTTATGAATTGAGATCATTCAAATGGGATCCTATTTATAGGAAAATTTTCAACGGTCGGCTCTCTCCTCCAACGGTCATATTTTCCTCAAATTTCGGAGGGACCTGTACATGTGTCACTAAACCAACAGTTAGTTAGAAACTGAATGGATGACATTGTTTTATAACAAAACATATGTAACGGAAACCACGACAACGTTTTATAATGAAACAACTATAAGCATAAGAAAAACTAAAGTTCAAAGTGTAAGAAAATAAAATTTCAGAGTCTAACCAAAATGGAATTCAGATTCTATAATAAAGAGATATTCGGATTCTCTTTTATAGAAATTCGGAACCTGAATTTTGCAGAAATTCGGAGTCTGAATTTCTAAGGAAATTTGGAGTTTGGTTTCACTAGAGTTCAGAATCTGAACTTACAGAGTTCGAAGTCGAACATGTAAAATTTTAGAGTCTAACTAGTAAAAGTTCGGAGTCAAACTCATAAAAGTTTGGAGTTAAACTCATAAAAGTTTGGAGTCAAACTAATAAAAGTTCGGAGTTGAACTAGTAAAATTTCGAAGTCGAACTCATAAAAGTTTGGAGTTGAACTAATAAATTTTCGGAGTCAAACTAGTAAAAGTTCGAAGTACAGAATTCGGAGATGAACTTTTTTAGAGTTCGTATCCAGAATTCAGAGTGGAACTTTATTAGAGTTTGTGTCCAAAATTTGGAGTGAAACATTACTAGAGTTTGTATCCTGAATTCGGAGTGAAACTTCATTACAGTTCATATCCAGAATTCGGAGTGGAACTTTATTACAGTTCTCATCCAGAATTCGGATCCTAAAACAGAATGCTTTATATCTTAGCATTATATGATTCCGAGGTTTTGGGTATGAATCCGATTTTTACCCTTAAGAAAAATATTGATATGTATAAGGAAATCTAGATCAGTGTAAAATTCCTTATGGAGAGAAATTTTCCTTATAGAAGTAAAACATAGATTTTCTTAAGTATAAGGTGTTTGTGATTTTCAAAATAAGAAGGAATGAAAAAGTCATAAATAAAACCTTATTAACTCAACAGTCATACCTTTCCTTGATATTTTCCCACCATATTTATTTATCTTTTACCATCCAACTTGAAATTTTAAATCCTTATAGAGATGACAGTAGAGGAATATCAAGGCTATAAAATGGTCCTGTATTGAATAATTATTACTTACTTTCATTATCTCACCAATTCCATTTTCATCTAGATGTATCTTGTTATCCATAATACATGACATTTTGTTTTTATCAAGTGATTTAGAAAGGGAGTAAATAGTATTTTGAAGTGTTTCCTTGTAAAATAAAACTTACCTAATAAAATTAAACACCTTATGGAAGTAGATATCATGTTGATAATGTATTAGAAAATATAGATAATAGTATCAATTGAAACTAAAATTTATTTCAAAATAGGGAATAAATAATTAGTTAAATTAATGGTAAGTTGATTATGAACTAACACAACATAATGTATAATTTATATGAATCAAGATATAATAGTAAGATAACATGTATAATGAAAAGTTATTTTGTCATTAACAAGTTTTAGCATTTATAAACTATATGAGGATGTAATCAAGGAATCATGTGGATCCTTATTCTCTAATTAAAATCCAATTAATAGTAATTTTCACATGGGATAGATCTTGGTGTATGATTCCCACTAGAATTACCACCCATGAGAAATAATTTCATACAAATTTTTATTTTTCACAACAAATGAATATTTTTTAAATAAATTCTATTTTTCCCTTAAAATTAAACTCAATTTTTTTTACTAATATACATAATATATTCTTGTAATTTATGTTTTTCCCTTTGAACCCACTCCCACTATAGTATATCTTCCTAAGAGATAGTTGTGTTCTAATTTGACCTAAAATTTTCATTACATTCTCATATCATGAAGTTTTTTTAGTAATCCTATTTCTATTTCTCTATTTGTGATTATAGATAATTCAAAGACACAAACTATATTTTATAAGTGAAGGAGTTAAAGTTTAAATATATTATGATTCTTGGTATAATAAATATGTAATGTGATATAATAAAAACTTATCTCATCCCATTATGAGACTAAAACCAAGATGTATTAATCAAAGAAGTAAATGTGATAATTACTACCATTATTAAGAGCAAGACATGCTGAATTATGCTTAATACATGTAGTTTTATAAATTTTAAAGCTCAATAAACATAGAGAATGATCAGACTTGACCCACTGAGACCCCACTCATGTAAACAATGAACACAGTTATATCACCCCAAGGCCACCTCCAATAGGCCAAGGTTTAGTGGTAATCATTAATCACACATACCACATCATGGGAGATGTTTTACTAGGAACACATGGGATGATATTACACAAACATCATCCACAACATACACATACAACATATATTGACCAAGATAAACTATGCAATAAACTATGACATAAGTAAAATGTATATGTTCCTAAAATTATATGAAACCCATATGAAAATAACATAGTAAAAACACCCAAATAAAAAATACATAATAATCCTCATGTATAAAAATTAAAATGTTAGGTCACCTACTTAATAGAAATACCATCCCACCCGATATTTCAAGGACTACCTCCCATAAACTCTATAAACTAGCTTCTCTAACACCTTGACCATTATGATTTCCTTGGAATATCACATCATCTAAAAAAAATTATAAACTATAAAATTTCCCATGAAATGGTGAGTATAAAAACCAGTAGTAATTACCAAAATACTAGGAAATAACATATATCAAACCTTAATATACATAATAATATTTCAATGAAACTAAAACATAAATCAATATCCTCATATATCAATACTACCCCTATTTAATTACTAGAATGGGAAGCATGATTGAAACCATTCCATTTTAAGATTTAGTACCCAGTGTAGTGCCCTAACTCAAACCACTAGGTCTGAGATGGGGATTACCCATGAATTATTGTATACCTCCCCATATACAAGAGTTTTTTGACTACTAGTGATTGCCTATGAAACATTGTGGGAAGACTATGATATCAATTCTAGGTATATACATGTATGATAAAGGAAGCAATAAAAAATAAATCAATAAATAAATTGATAAATAAGTTACCATCAGAGTAGCAGTAAATAAAAATAAAACCCATACCATGTTTCTACAGTATGGAATGCCAGATAAATAAACCAAAACCAACAAAAAAATCCAATGTATGGGTAAACCAACAATAAAATCAATAACACCCATCTTGAGGTCCATCCAATATCATTTCATCCTCCTACTAACCTACTCAACCATCCATCATAGGGCCCTTAACCTTCACCAAATCCCCTAGAATGAAATCTAAAAGTGCGTTGAAATTAATGAGTAGTGTGTTAGTATAAGAAATGGTAGGAAACTACCCATGATCCTTAAAATAAGTGCAGAATAAAATCATGTAGATTACATGAAAGTAATAAAGGCACAAAAATGGACAACAATATATCACACAAGTACTGACTTATGTTGAGTCCTTGGAGATCGACTCTACCTACTTTGACACCAAGATAGAAGGAACAAAAATCATCCATCTAACACATTCCCCCATGATGAGATAGCCCTAAAACATGACCAACATATCAATATTGAAATCATATCACAAATCATATCAACTATGCGTCAGAAACACCCCCTTAGGGGAATAGTTCATGAGGCTCAGCCTACATGCTCAACTACAAGACAAAAGAATAGCATAATACGATACAACATACAAATGATAGATCAACCATTACATAAAATAAACAAACATCATAACTAGAAAAAGAATTCAAGGAACACAAGATTAGATTTCCTAGGTATATACACACACACATCATGTGATCAAGAATTTTGTGAAAAAAAACTATTCATTATTGTCGAACCCACTAACCAAGCTAACTCAAAATGGTGTCAACTTTTTCTGAGAAAATTAATGTAATGATAGATACAAGTAGTTAGATAAAAAGTTAATCAATACACATATACTCCCATTACCCACATATGGGGAATGATTTATTATCAATATTGATTCTTAAAGGAAGGTATTAGGATGTGTCCTTATGAAATATGATAAAATGATAGCATCTTCTTCTTGAAAATTGAAGGTACATACCTATAATTATCCAACATATAATATGGAGTTGGATGTAGTAATCATTTAATGGAATATTTGGTGGTATCATCTCTATAGAGAGAAGTGTGACATATATACAGATCGTAAGATCCTTAAGTATATATTATCATATAAGGATCTCAACATGTACCAATAAATATATTTTTATCTGATCAAGGATCAAGACTGCTCAATCTATTACCACCCAGGGAAGGTGACTAAAGTGGAAGATTCTCTAAATATAAAATATCATTCAACATTATCCATGATGAATATTGAGAAGGATTGAATCTTCTTGTATATACAAATTATGGACATGGGATTCATAAAGAAAGGAACCCAATCCCACCTTTCTAAAAAATATTTCCCTACCATACATTTTAGATAATATTAAGGACGTCTAAAGGGATTATGTAGAGATACAGAAGATGGTAGATACAATAAATAAGGGTAAATCCTTATAATTCAACTTTGATGAAGAATTATTTGTTGGATTTGGGTCATAAATATGTGTACTATCAAATCCTAATATAATGAATGAGCTATTGAATAATGAAAATATATTGACATTATCTATTCTCCCAGGGTGTACAAGATGAATAAAGATCTCTGAGAGCACTATTGGTGGTAAAATATAAAGAGGGAGATCATGGAATATTAATCAAAGTTCTTGATATGTCAACAAGTGAAGGAATAAATCAAAAAGTATAAAGGTATGATTCAAACATTACCTATAACTATATGAAAATGGTATAATGTAACCATCAATTTTTTATGGTTATTCTAAAGATTTCCAAATGAAATAACTCCATATGGGTTGTGGTTGTCCATATCAAAAAAACTAAAAAAAATTATCACAATTCAATAGGAATTTTTTTGTGATAATATTATAAATATATGCATCAGAGAAGTGGTGATGATGTATGGAACACCACTATTGATTGCATCTGATCGAGAGATGAGATTCACCTAAATGTTTTGTAAAATTATTAAACATTATTTAGAAATAGAATTTAAATTCATTATGACCTATCTCCCCTAAATTATTGGAAAATATAAAATAACCACCTATAAACTTGAGTATATGTTGAGATCTTTTTATATAGACATTAAAGGAAGTTGAGATTAGCAGCTTCCTTTTGTTGAGTTCTCATATAATAATAGTATCCGCACTAATATTCAGCTGGATCTTAATGAATACATCTATTTAAAAAAATTAATAACTCCATCATATTGCGATGAAGTTGGAGAATATAATCTATTGGGACCTTTTTGGGTTTATAAAACTGTAGAGAACTTCAAATCCATTCAACAACACATCATGAATCATGGATTTGAAAAAAGAGACGTGTTAAAAATTATCTATTGGATTTGGATTTTGAGGTCTGAGAATAATAATTCCTTGATATATCTCCATGGAAGAGAGTAATGATGTTTGTGAAGAAGTATAACCTAAGTCTTAGACACATATTCACCTTTGATATTCTAAATCACATTTGATATGTGACCGATCGGCTCACACTCCCACCAAACCTATCTCAAGTACATGATGTGTTCCACATATCCATTTTCAAGAAGTACATATTAGATTCTTATCATGTATAAAATATATAGGTGGTATATATAGGGAAATATCTCTCTTATGATGATCATCTAGTGAAGATATTGGACTATAAAGACAAAGTTTTATGCAATAATAAAACACACCGTGTCAAAGTAATTTGAAAGAATCATAACTATGAAGAAGAAACATGGGAACCCAAATAAGTAATTAAATAAAAGTCCCCCAATATTTATTTATCTTATAATGTGAAATGAAATTTTTAGGGCCAAATTTATTAAGGAGGAAAAATATAATGACCCAAAAATTTATGAAAAAAATTTCCATTCTTAATTTATGCCTGTGTAACACTTGGTAATATAGTATAATATAAAAAACCACAAGATGAAAATAAAGAACACTTTATTATATTAATTTGAAAAATACATTTATATAATATATAAATCATTAAAAATTGAAATTTTTATAATGGGAATTTAAAATTAAAACAAAATAACTATAATAGGGAAATTTTGATCATATTTGTCTCCGTGAATTATCACACCCATGAACAACATTGTAAAAAGATACAAAACATTACTAATCCAATTGATATTTTTGAGAATGGGTAATATAGAACCTTGGGTGAATTTATAATTAATGATTAATGATGTAAATTTGGAGCATTAATAGGGATTATAAATTTAACAACCCTATTTGATGGGATTGGACTCTTTAAAAATGTCATGAATGCCCCTGAATTTTATTCTAGTGATTGTATAATTATTTGGGGACATTTAAACCTTCAAGTAGAGTAATTTAATTTATTTAAATATTTATTGTAATCACACGTACGTTATACTATATTTTATGATTCGGGCCTCATATGGGTAAACTGAGACTATTGTTGAGTTTCAAATGTGGGATCTACCCTCAGGGTGACATATGTTTTGTTCACATTAGGCTTTGGGATGATGCACAGTCACATGATGAAATAAAATAAATGAATTAAACTATTAATTTAATTTATTTAATTTACCATTAACCTAGATGATTCTTATTTATATCTCTTTGTCTAAAATATCTTGAGTTATCCTCCAAATCCTATAGATTGTGATAGAGGGAGGGAGGGAATTCTTTATTGGACATTAATGTTGGAAGATGACTTGGGAAGAAGAAATTTCTAATGAAGAAAACCCATTTCTCTTCTTCAACAATTGAACATGGACATTTATGGAGAAAAAAATAAACCCAGTGTATTCTTCAAAGACATATATATAGAATTTTTTATTGTTAAATGATTAATCCCCTTAAAATTATAGCGATTGACTTGGGATTTTTTCCTTGTTTTAGATAACAACATGAATATAGATTATTCCATAACAAACTAATTAGGAAAATATGTTCTTTGTCCTATCAATAAATTTTTTCACATGGATTTATTTATGTAAATACTTATCATTATTTATCTATCATGACATAGTGTACAAACCAAACATGACCCTCATTCTCTCTTAACTTTTTTATTTGGTAGTTTTCTACCCCTGTTATATGTGCATTCATCACCAACATTTGATTAGCTGGTGTTTCAACTATTTTTCTGTGAATCCATTTCATTGAGCGATCAATAAATGGGTCCATAGATTAATGTTTCACATTTTTCAAGATATATTATGGTGAAGTAGAGGACCAAAAACAATGATGAATGTCTGAAGTATGAATCAATGATGACAGTTTTGGAGAACCGGTGCATGCATAATTATGGTAAGTGGTGATGGTTCAATTATCGAATGAAGAACCGATGGAATACAAATTCCAACAGAGTGTTGATGATGGAAAACACATTTATGGGTGTTTTTTTAGAATTTTTAGGGAAAAACATAGGAAGGGGTGAATAAATTGGAAGTCATATCTTGTAAGCAGCCTTTAAGAAAATTTGTGACTACCCAGCATGTATTACAAAAGAACAAAAGTTTTATATCTCACTATTGTAGAGGATAGGTTTGGGGGGGTTAAATATCACATGTCCATGTGACCGAGTAACACACCATGTGACCCCTACCTAGCCAGGTCAATGTGTTATTAGGGTACACTCGTAAGGACCTATGTAGCCCCACATATTGTGTGTATTGGAAAACACTATCCATACCATTGGTGGGAAAAATCTTTGGTTGAAGTGGTATATCCTGAGTAACTTGGAGTAATTGAAACATTTTTTTGAACCTTCTATATTTTGTATAGTTAATAGGAAACATTCTAATTTTAACTTCATAACACATCCAAGTTCCCGATATGTGGTGGCACACTGTGTATGACTAGAACATTACATGTGCTTCCTATTATCCTAGTATAATTTGGTTAGATGTGTATTTTCCACTTTTCATTCCTAGGTGGGATTGGTATCTCACCCATTGGGACCAGGATCTTCTTGAGGAGTGGTATCTCACCCATATGAGCATAGGACTAAGATCCTATACTTGAAAAAATGGATAGAGTAAAGTATTTCTCCCACATGTATGTGTAAATGATCCGATATCTGCATAGTTGGTACTTCACATGTCCATATAGCTCAAATGGACAAGGATCCTCCACTGGAGTTTCTTTTTCACCCATATACTTGGGGAAGGGATCCTTCATCACTATAGTGACCCAAACTTTTCATACATTACTATTACATCATTTTAAAAATAAATAACATAATAGTATTACACATAGAGGATCCCACGGTTTAGTTTCTTGGGTAAACTAGGACCATACATAAAAATTACAACATCGAGCATAAACTTTTTTGTTCATTTATTCTTCTCTAGCTTCTTATTGGCACTATACCTCTCTTTAGTACATGTAGCCTCCTGAGGATATACATCAAAAGGGTGAGCTCGAAGCCCAGTAAGAGGATAAATAAGAATAATATAGCATGGAGTGAGCATATTCATAACATAGGAAAATAATCAATAACATGAGAGGAAGCATTAATAAGATACTTGAAATGTGGCAATGCATAAAAATAAAACATCATGTCTTGGTGTTTAACTACCACAAATGCTTGTGAACAAATCTAGAATCTTATTCACACATCATTTCACATTTACTCATAAGATTCATCACTTTAACCAATGCATTAAAGCGCTGTATAATTCCGGGCGAACCTGTCACATTTAAACATTCATATTGCACTATATAATTCCGAGTGCACCTGTCACATCATAACATTATAATTTTTTATGAATTCCACAATGAACATATAACATAAATGAACATAACTAACCCATGAAAAGGAATGGGTTTCATCTCATAATAACATATTCATAAACATTGGTTTCCCAAAATAAAGCGGGAATGACATATATGTTACAAGAACCGTCAATCTTAAATGAGAAGTAAAAGGTGTGTTCTTGAAAGAAGAGTTCTTTTGGAAAATATTTGGTTTTTCATAAACAATAGTGACAAACATTTGTATCCCAGAAAAGGAAATACAGTGATGAACAAAATAATTTTAAGGAGTAACCATATCAAAAAGGAGTGAAAGAGGGAGAGCCTTAAGGATGAAAGTTGGGTTCGAGAATTTCCCCTTACATTGTATCTGAATGCTTCCTTCACTTTAATGTCATGTATAATGACATTATATTCATTAATTAGAAATTAAAAAACCTTTTATAAATTAATAGGGGTCATTTTTGTTTCATTATGTTTTTTATGGTCCTTTTTATGAGTTATATAGTTTAAAAATGTTGTTTGAGAATGTTTGTTTTTATAGTTTTCTTGAGAGTTTCACATGTATTCATGAATTGAAGTTTGTGTAGAACATGGGTAAACTTCCAAAACATACATTAAATGCTATTAATTATATTATATAAGTTCAAATGATCTTAATATGAATTACATTGTAGACTATTTGGATGAATCATTAGTTAGGAATTTAATGATGATTGTTTGGGTTAATTTGGGTGGTTTTTCGACCACAACGAACTTGTTTTGTTTACTCATCTAGTAATATGTACATAAGATAGTTCCAGAACATAAAATAGGACATAATACATATATAATATTCTGGTTCAACCATAAAAATGGTTTCATTACCAGATCTGTAGGTAGAAGTGGAAAAATAAAAACATGTCATTCTTGAAGGTGATAGATTAACACCTTCCGAACAACGTTTTCTTTTATAAAATACAAGGAAGAGGAGAAGGGGATTGGATGGTATAATATCCCATCAGTATCATAAAATTACAGTACATGTATGAAACTAGATTCAACATACCAGTTGGAAAAATATAGGTTGGGAGAGAATAAGAAAAGGACTTGAAATTGAAAGGGAATTAAAGGAAAGAGGAAGAGAAATTACCTCTTGAATCCTCCTCTTGAGATCCTCCTTAAGGGGTCTAAGCTTGGTATTTTGATGATACCAGAATCTCTTGGATGTGTGGGAGGGTCTAGTGAAGATTCTTGGGCAGAGTTTAGACGATTTTTGAAGCTTGAGAGGTGTGGTTTGGTAAGGGTAGGGGAGG
This sequence comes from Viscum album, assembly GCA_963277665.1. Taxonomy (NCBI): domain Eukaryota; kingdom Viridiplantae; phylum Streptophyta; class Magnoliopsida; order Santalales; family Viscaceae; genus Viscum; species Viscum album. The sequence continues at coordinate 1,415,249,178 of OY728156.1, forward strand.
GGTTATTTATACATGAGGAGGGAGGTGTTTTTAGTATAAAATATTAAATAAAATAATATATCAAAATTTAGACTTGTAATAGTAGTTTTTTGACATCCTAAATCATATATTAATATAATATAATTTGTTTTAGGCTTTAAATCATATTTATAATTCAAATTCATTAATTTATTAAAAGTAAAGTGGAAGAAAGAGAAAAAGACACTTTAATAAATCACCTTTTCACTTTAGGCTTTGGAAAGTTATTTTTAGGTTTGAAAATTGATTTTATTGTATTTTAAGAAACTATTTATGAAATTTAATATAATTTGGCCGAACATAAAGTTATAGAATGTTTATTTCATCATTACATCATTAATGACGCAATTTAGGACACACTGATTATGCAAAAAACTGTATTTTTACAATTCACCTGAAAATTGAAGTATTTCAGAAAAATCCCAAAATTTCACCCTAAACATTTTTCGACGTGTAGAATCCAAAAATGAAGTCGATTTTTCAAAAATAATTTTCTAAATATGATTAATTTAATATTTAATTAAAATCATAATTTACTTTAAAAATACAGTTTTTAAAATTAAAACTGATTTTATAATGCTTTCAAAAATTACGTAGGGTCTTATAAAATTATCTAAAAACTAGAAGACATATATTTTTTAATTTAAGAACACATTTTAAGAAAAATAAATTTTCTTTTAAATTAATTAACTATTTATAACTAATTATTTATAACTTAAAAATACCAAAACGTTTACTATTCATAAGGGTCATATTACTATTCATAAGGGTAGGTTACTATTCCTAGGGGTAGGTTACTATTCACCAAAAATTATGTTTTTATTATTGTACCCCAATTATCATCTTGAACACTCCAAACATAGAAGTGAAAAACTTATGTTTAAAGGTTACTTAGCACTTAGTAGTTCATTATTTTGTGTTTTCATATGATTTTATGACATATTTTTAAGAAGGGAATTTCCATTGAAATACTTTGGGTCGTTACAATCACCATATGTTGGAATGATAGGGAGTTAATAAAGACATCTATATCATAATTTATAGATGATGAGTTTTTTGGATGACTACAAACATGAGAGTGTACACTAATATGCATGTGATTCAATGAGTATATTAGGTGTTCTCCTTTTATTACCTCCTTGGTTATGTATTCAAGATGAATTTATCTTTAATTATTTACTTCTTGATGATTTTTTGGTCTCCTATTGGGTATGTATATACTTACCCATTCATGGGTTCTTCCCACCTATATCACATATTATCTAAAAAACATCTTATATAAAAAGGACATAAGAGGATTCATGTGGTATTTAGTGACACTTATTGGTCGTTGTATCATGATTAGTGGATAGAATAGTTACAACATACTAAGATAGTTCACACTCCTATTATTAGTTTGGGCGTTATTTTTGTTTAATGGGCATGCATTTTTTCCTCTTTACCTTTGATTTGTTTTAACATACTCTCTAAGAGATTCTAGAGTTTTTTCAATCATTTATCATTACATATATTCATTTTCTAAATTACTCTGGTATGTATGGATATGTGTGTGTGTGTTTGTTTTTTCATTGCATTAGGATAAGGCATCCCAAATATGTGTTATGCCAACTCATTGCTTTTCATAAACCCCTATCCTATTAGAGGCGGGCTTGGGGTTTCACTTTCGGCATGTTGCTGACCTGGGTGGGGCCTCAGAAATTTGGTATGTGATAGAGTGGAATCAAATCAGTTATATCCTTGGGAAGTGATTAGAGTTAGTGGTCATGTTAGCATTTGTTTGGTAATTAGGGAAACTGTGTTTTATTGTATCAAGCTTAGATATCAGGCTAGGAAACCCAGTGATGGTGTGTTGATTTAAAAATACATTCCTTAGGATTCTAATATCTCACTTATCAAATTGGTACATTGAAACACCAGTTTCTTCGGAAAAAATAGTGTATACATCATATAGAAATAGGTTGTGAGATCTATTTACTTCTTGAGTTTCCTCCCCAGATATTCTATTGACTTTGGTATATCTTGACTATTTCAAGATGCCTCTATGTAGATAACCATATAGGATCTCATGATAAGATCATGATGATGATCATATTGGTGGAAAGGCCTCAATTCAAGGTATTTTTCAAGAGTTATTCCATTGAGGTGAAAAAATACTGGCACTTACACCCTTCAAGAAGAAAGAGGACCTATCCCTGGAAGTGTAGTTCAATGTGTTTCTAGGATAATAGATCATCACAATAGAATAGGATAATTAAATTTAGAATCTAAACATGGTTCATAAGCTTCATTGGTAAAGACATCCTAGGTTATGGGGTCATCTATACCCATAAAAGGTAGTATATAGGTTATAATCCATGGTGTGAACTTTTAAACTCATCTAAACCCCTACTAATTAGATGTTAGATCTTTTGATGAGTATTTTTTCATGGATCAATAAGATAGTTGTGTAGTTTGATGACACATAATCATGATGAGGCAATCCTCTTTAGAGTTAATTTGAGTATCTCCTCTATGAGGAGTATACCCCAGTGACTCTAAGGATAGTACACATCTATGATCTTCCACAGCTTTGAAAGGGAAGCATATCAATGGTTGATTATGGATTAAGGTTTATCAGTATAATGTGATACTATAAGAAAATGGTACACGAATCATACTTCTAGGATATGATGTTCAATTGTGGTCTATATAGATATATTTGAACTGTAGTTGTTCTCCTTTAAATCTCCACTTAACTGGGGTACTAGAGTGTGCCTTTCGAATGAAAAATTTTCTTAGAGTCTGTATAGTTAGTTGGAGTTGATGGTAGTCACCTAGAAGTAGAGACTTCTTCAGTTGGTGGGTGATTTTTTTTCTTTTGGTTTGTGACACTAGAAGCGTCAGTATATCATGCCTCAAACTAGAGGTTCTGCAACCTAGATTTCAAATATATATTCTAATCAGCTGAGTAAGATATGGTGTTTTTCCTATAATGTGTGAGTTCGCATAACCCAAGATTATCTTAACCACCATACAATATCAGATATGTAGATTGGGGATAGGCCACTGAGAAAGAGGAAGCAACACAAGCTAGTGGAACCACATGATGGAGATCATGGTAAAAGAGATGATAGATCTTAAAGTGGTGGTCGATACTATGATTAGATATTGTACCACACCTCCATTCGGTCACCATTAGGCTCTGGGATCTTGAATTCATGGATGTGGTTAGTTGTAGGTAGTATACGCAAATGATCCAGAGGCTCCTAGTCTGATATAAGGCACATTTCTTATATAACTTAGAATCAGTACTGATAGAAATAAGAATGAAACATTTCTTCTTGGTCTTACCCCTTATTAAATAACTAGAGATACCAATAAAGGATATAGCCTAACCCTTACAACTAGAGACTCTGATTGGAGGGGATTATGTGATCACACTCTTTTTATGGTAGTGTGACTAATCACTTTATGGATAAAGTTTCCTGTTGGAAATTTCTGTATCTATGATAATACCCTCTCATTTCATTCTTGGTGTGTACTATTTTTTTACCCATTTCCAAAATTGATTGCTTTTATCATAGAATGTGGTTGACTCGGGAAGGTGGTTTGATATTTGAAGGTACCGGGCTATGCATTAGAAGCTGGTGGGCTAGGGATTTTTTATTTTTCATCATCGGGGTGACATAACTTATTTCCTATTATTATCCAAGCCCCATTATGGACCTAAGATATTGGGTAAATTAAAAAGATCACAAAAAATAAACTAAAAACATAACTTTTTTTATCTAAAGTTGGGATTGAAATCTTCTTTTCACAGGCATTCGCTGCTTGAAGGATCCAAATAAGGATCCCTCTAGATCATACACATGTGCTTAAAAAATATATAAGAGCATTGATCATCGGATTTAGGGTACTAGCGTGGAGATCCAATGATGCTTTCAACATCTCGATGATCACCGCATTGACGTACCTTTGATGCATGGAGATTATATCAATATGTTTGCCTGGATCAAGAGATTATCTCTCTAAAAAGTAAGATAGGAGAGAGAGGTTTTGCGAATCTCTTGATGAATCATCCTCATTCAAGATCCTCTCTCACCTATTTATAGTGGATTCTCTAATACCTAGAAAGGGTTACCAGGCCACTGTTTATTAAATATCCACTAAATAAATAACTATGAAGAACAAAAATATGTTATAAATATTATTTATATTTTATCACATACCTATAATATATATTAAATATATTACATGATAAAACTGAGTCATTTAACTCAAATAATAATTTCCACTAATAATAAACAAACATGGAATATTAAAATAATATTTGTTTGATTAATAATTATTTCTCATATATGATTAACATGTAAATACTTTTAATAAATTAATTCAACCCAATTATTCATAACTTGACTAATAATGAATTTATTTATTTTTGGTGATTGATAACTTGGAAAATACTTAGACCCAGTGGTGGGTCCCATGATGTTTAATAAACTCATTCAATTGAATATGGAAGCTTCTTGAATGATTTATTGTGTGTGCCCCTCTAGGCCTTAATCTTTATAGTAGTGAATAATATTCACAGACCAAGATCAGAGTCTATCAACCCATCAATTCCTCTAAAAAGATGAGAATGTTCATAGCAACGAAAACCAACCTTCGAACACATACTATGTAATATAGTCTCATTGTATTAAAATATCTCATAAAGAAAGATGCAAACTTGTATCATCATCCTTTCTTGATTTAATATCTATTGATCTGACTAGATAGATTTACCCTTGACTGCATTGACCATGGATGTATGAAGGTACTACCATCCTGATCAATTAGGCCCCATATATATAACTTTATTAACTTGGAAGATAAAAATCATCTCTTGAACATTCAACCAATGCCATGCCACCAAAGACGCACCCAATACAAGAAACCTTGCCACAATTTCATTATCATGGTTTTTCCTTGCATCAAATTACATGATCAAATGGAACACATAGGTAATGATCTCAAGTCAGGAGACCAATACACATGTCCATAGATAGAAACAACCAATGACACCCAAAACATGTGGTGTTCCTATTAACATGTCTATCCTCATGATCTCACTACTAGATATTACCAAGTGTGAACTTCATGAGAATAAGTCTTAATGATTATGATCCCCCTGCACCTGATAGTTAGAAATCAACTATTTCTGGTCTGTATTATGTATCTGGACCATAGGACCTTTGTGTAATATTAATTTCAGAGTATCTATAGGTTATCATTATAGACTAAGATCTACTATAACCTTTTGATATGACAATTAATTTATGAACATTACCATTTAAATAGTTTATGCAGAAAAATATATATTATTATGGTATGAATACATCATTCATATCTAAATATATACATGATATGGTAATAAAAAATACATTTCAAGTTGGGGTTAGGGTACCAACTATTGTAACACTCCCACTTTCCCTTTGATCCAACTTACAAATAAACCTTGATAGCTCTCACATGATAAAGGTAATGTTTTTACTAAGTTAAGGATTTTGATGATGGGTCTTCCACATTTCTACCACATGGTTATTCTACTAAGTACAACCTCATCTCATTGAGTAAAAATTCTCAAGAGATGGTATCCCTGATGATATTCCTTTTTTCCACTGTCAAAACTTGACATCTTGTCTAGTACGAGTAACAAAATTATAATTATGATAAAACAATACTTGGTAGGTTTGGTTACAAGTATTGGAACAAATCATTTCATTCAATAACTACTTCTTAGCTACCTTAGAAGCTGCAACATACATGGTATTTTCTTGGTATGGATACCATTAGATTGTATGATCTTGTCTTTATCATCACATTTAGCCTAACTGTGATGTTAGATAAAATTGATCTAATGAAGACTAATTTTTTTCCCCTTTAAACAAGTATCATTTTTCTCTATATACTAATCACATATCTTTTTTAATTACCCAAGTACAATCTAATAGTACTGACGGATTTACGTGTAATTCTCCTGGATATAAATGATACTTTCATACCATAAAGTATATGTTAGAAACATTATTTATTTACATATCATGGAATAAGTGATTGATCCGTAGTTGAAGCGTACATAACTTAACTCACTAATTTAATCTTATTTTATGCCCATGCATGAATGATTTGAGAGATTTATGCCATGTAACGTTGGTAAAAATTCTATCTTGATTTGTTCCATCTTGTATTTTTCAATACTATGTCACTATATGTATGATTAACTAGGTTCAAGAAACATTTAAATATACCTTAATAGATCATGTTATCTAGAAATTAGGTTTCTACATTAAGTCAATAATTGGAAAATTACTTTTATTTTGGTCTTACCTAACTTTAAAACCGATATATATTTCCATATGTTACCAAACATATTATACTTGGAAAAATTGGAACTCTTACTAACCTCTGGTAGAAACGTGGAGAAAATTTATTCTAAATGAATGTTCAAATATTGTCTTGATTACTTTAATCCTAAATTGGATTTCATTAACTTGAAACCCCATTGGAATTATCTAATGTCACCATCCCTTTCTAGTTTCATTGTGTAGATTCCTTCCATGATTGGTGGTTGTGACATAAAATGCATAATAAATTGATCATATATATAAGCTATGAAAAGTAAAATTCTAATAGATTTAGGCTTAACAAGTTGGCATCACCAATAAAGTCTTATTGTTTCCACACTTGTACCACCCATGTACCACGTCACTTGAATACCCACCACAGTATTCAAAATATTAATCCCCTTTACACTTTGATATATATAATCCATTATTATATTTTAATTGACCTTTTCAATATTAGTTGATTGACTTGTACTAACTAATTGTAGTTATTGTTATTCATAAGGAATAATTTATCACTAATTGTGGTGAATATTATACCATCACTATGTTATTAACCTTCCTACGCAGTATGTGTCTCTATAACATTCCTCTTCTACATAACTTGTGGAATAGTTCCAATGCCAACTATTTTTGAATCTTTAACATTGAATCAACCCAAGTCAATATATCTCTCATTATTTCAAGTAGAGATGTGCACCCTTATATATAAATATAGTCATTAACTTTGAATATCTCTTTTATATCTTAGGGATTTCTGTAATATCCTAATAATCTTTTTGGATACTTAATTTTGATGCACTTTGTGTTTTACTTGATGCAACTTTTTTTATATCCTAACAAACTCTTTGCATCTTAAAACCCATCTTATGACATAATGGATTTACATAATATTGTAACTCATTTTATATCCATTTTTCATAATAGTTGACATATTGTTATGGTATATCACTGATATTTTTGAAGCACATCTTGAAATATATAATCGAAGTTTCTACAAGCTGTAACACTGATACTACTTACATCACGACTCTTAGGTGTAAAACACATCTTTAGGAATTTCTCCACCTATATTTTATTGATCAATGTAATATATGTAAAACTTACCATCGATCCTCTACATTAGCATCATAGATATGATGTGGATAAGGTAATGTTTTTTTATGAATTACTCCACACAACATTATGATGATCGAGGAATAATTCTTGGTCAATATATTATTCATCGTGCTGACCTGAAGTAACTCATATCTTATGAACATGAATATATTATACTTCACTGTCATATTCCTTAATTACTTAAAGTAATCTTATGAAGTATATTTACTATTATCCCACCCTTTGAATAGTTCATGCCCACTAGATGAACTAATTATGAATACTTTGGGGTGTACATTTATTTCTAAAGGTTTCCTTTTCCAAACTGAATATGAAAATAATACCAAAGTTTTTTAGATCTACTGATTCTAAATACCAAACTAGCTATATCATTGATTTTCACTTTTAGTTTTTACAAGGAAAATAATTACTTTACACAACTAGGTAATTAAGTCTTACATTTTATATTCATCATGTATTTACTATGATTCATGTATCAATAAACAATTGGTTGATTATGATATAACAAAAATAAAATTCATTCCTGAACATGGAATAATGTCTCCTTATTTCAAAGGGACACATGAGATAAATGTTTTGGTAATATTCAATAATAGTTTGACTTAAATCATTAACTTGGAAATTAGAAGTTTTTTTATTCTCATCACTGACATAGGAATCAACCTTTCTCAACCACTTGGAGAACACACCTTACTTCATGTAATGTTTCTATGCTTAATTGGTTACTATATTTTGATACATATATGTGATAAAAATATTTTATTTTATAACTAAGAAGTATGTTAGAAATAATACTTATAATTGATGAATATTCCAAAATAAGAAGATATTACATTCCTTATTCAGTTAAATTTGTTTCATTTAAACTTCCATAAATTAATTTCATAATATGTAAAGAAAATAACATCTTGTTTAATAACCGACCTCTTTATTTCAAGGAAATTATGAAGGTTCCTTTGGTGTATCTTCTTCCATCAGCCTTATCACCTTGTCCTTCAATTTGTTCTATATAATAATTAAATGTTATAATATCTTTATTTTCTTAATAACTTAGTGAACCTTACAATAAAAGTTAATAAATATTTTACTTAATAATGTTAATTTTTTAACCCAAAATATGACTGTAGTAAATGGATGAAAATAATATGAGAAAGGGATCCATTTATTGATTGTGATCTATCTTCCAATTTACACAAATCTAGTGTAATTTTCACATTCATATATTGATTCACTTTCTCCTCGTAAACTTCTCAAAGATGAGACTACATGTTATATCATCCATGTCCTTATGTAGTGACCTCAACTTGCATCAAATGTTGATGATATAATTATGAAAAAAACCCATCATATGATTAATAAATGAGTCTCCTATAAGAATATTTTACACCCTCACTTCCTAAGGTGGCTTAACAAGAATAGGGACACTAACACCTTGAATTTCCTATATCTTAGTATCGTGCGCTAGAACTTATACAACACTAGAAATTCATGGTAGTTTGGACATTTACGTTTTCCATTATTATAATAGTGTATTCTATTATATTACACACCATTTTATACAAAAAAAAATCTATTGGATTGTACTTTTTGTCTTGATTATTGATTTAGGAATTATTGATTAATTAATTAAATCATTAAATGTATCCCACTATTTTATTGAATTCCAAGAACCCTCTGTACTAGAATCAGAATATTATCTCACTTGATTATTCTTATAGAAAGGATCCTTGAACCTCCTAAAATAGTCAACAAGCTTTGTCTCTAACACTACTCAGAGGGTTCAAGGTAGGCATTTGACTTTCCAACCACATTAACTTATGTCTCCTTGATGTACTGAGGGAAGACTCAGCTTCTAAAATAAAAAAATTTATTTTCTAAAAACTTTCCCCTAAAATTAAAATAAACTAGTTTTAGATACTTATGTGATGAAACTTTAGTTAATTTATCCAATCACTCTCATACGAATTCCTCGGTAGTAAGAGGCATCCTCAACTTTGGCTGAAGAGAACCCTGAACACCCAATTTATTTTAAAAATTCAAATGAAGGTATGTGGTTAATGAATTAATATTTCTATGAGTGTTTTATTATTTTTCTCGATGAATGTAATCCATTTCTATTAATATAGTTCAGTCTGTGTTGTCACGCTCATAACTAAACATTAATAAAAAAACATTGATCGCTTCATTATGTGTTTTATTTTTTATTATTTTATGTATTTTCCCACTGTGATAAAATGCATAAAATAATAAATAAATTCATAAAGTAAATAAACTACTTTACTGTTCTAGAGAATCTAATATTTTTTTATCCATTTAATCTTAATGGTTCAACCACGACCTAGGGTTATCATACCTGAGTCATAGATTGACACTTTGTGCAGCTCATCCCCCATCCATTATGTCCTCTACTGGCCTAGATTTCATCTTGACTTGGTGTTGTATACATCATATACTATCCTCTTCATTATGTACTACCACGTCATGGTAGGGTCCACATGGTACATTGTCTCCATCAAATTTACAATTATACGCGCATGTAGGTGAGGGGACTAGGGGTGCAATGTACATACAAATCATGATGGGAATGTATGCCCTTATACATATCGACTGAAAAAAATGATGCTCCAACCGTATAAATTAACTAATTATTTAAAAACATCAAATGCAGTTGAATAATTAATTAAATAAACCACAGACATACACAAGTCGGTGCTCATGACCAATCAGCGCGTAAAATAAATGCACGATAAAAATTAAATTGTAATAAATTAAAGTACGATGTGATTTAATTTAAATTAATTAATTAAATTCAAATAATTTAATTATATTTGGTCTCCTAATTAATTTAATTTTAATTCCAAAAATTAAATAAATTAATTAATTCAATTTAATTCTAAAATTAAATTAATTTATTCTAGGTATTAATATTATTCTTTTTAATCAAAAATTAATATTTTAATTTATTTAATTTAATTATAAAAGTAAATTAATTAATTATATTAATTTTTATTAAAATGGGCCCCAAAACTCCACGCAGGCCCAAAGAGGGCAACACCGAACTTGTGAAAACCTGTTTTGGGCCGAGAAAAGCCCATGATCAGCAATTTTGGGTGACTTCAGTCCGCCCAGTCTCGTTCTACATTGGGAAGACCCACCTTGCCCCACTACAGGGTGGTTTAGGTCTGAAATAACACATAGTAGGGATTACCTCATGCGACATTTGGCTTCGTAGGGTCCACAGACCCTGGGTAGGACGGGTGACACCATAACTATATGAAAAATCACCATTGAGGGTGGTCTCTGCCATGGGGGAGGAGGCTGGTCGGTGGAGGGAGAGAGATATCTGACAAGGGCAGTGCTTCCTTTAACTGGCGACAAGGTGTGGCATGCTGATGCAGTAGCAGTCAAGATTTATGGACTAGGATGTGGCTTCATGCACTAAAGGCGGCAAAAGTCTAGGGTTTTCTATATGCATGTGATTATTGTCGTGGCTTAGGTAGAGTCCATATAGGGACTCAGCAGTAGATGTGGGTGGCTGAGCAGGGTCGGCGTCAGACAACACACTGGGAGGGTGTGGCTTCGGCCACTATATCACATAATAGGGGAGGTGAATGGAGGTGGCATGTCGAGATCTTAGCAATGAAATTAGCACGAGGAAGTGGATCCTTTAGCAGGCCTGGGGTGGGGAGGATGGAGGGATCCATTGTGCTTTCTGGAGGAGGACTGGGATGGCGAGTCCTGGTGAGGGTAAGTGAGTGCTCGCCATGGAAAAAAAGGTAGGTTGGGTATCTCCAAATTGGGCTCACATAGGTGGCCAGTGGGGGGGAAACCCTCTTTAGAAAACATCTTCCTTTTTAAAAAAATTTAATCATTGTTTTTTCTTTTAGGAAGATAAAATGGTTGTTTCTTTAATTTAACGAAACTCAAAAAAAAATTTGATCTTCATAGTCTATCTACCCCACCAGAAAACAAATCCTATCTTTACTTTTGTATAAAATATAGAATTTATTCTCACATATCAAAACAAAATTAAATAAACTTTTTTTTTAATACAAAATACCATTGGTATTAAAACTCATGTCAGAAAAAACAATTCCAACCATCGCCAGTCGGAATGAATGGATTTCTCAGAAAAAAACTCATTGTTTTGAATTTTAATACCCGTTAAACAACTATTTTTAATCCCTAAATATAAGGCCCTAGCCTTAAACCTTACTTAAACTTGAGTTATTACAATATTACACATTGAGGATCTTTTCATGTTTAGATTTTTAGAGAATTAGATCATAAAACTTTCATTACATTCCACATTTAAACAAAGTGGTTACATAAAAGATAGTATTCATTTTTCCCATCAACGGAAACATATTTAATATAAAACATGGATTCTTTCTTGACACTTCCTTGACACTATCATCATATCATGTACCCTTCCCTTGACCTGTGAAAAGCATTTCAAAAAACTTGGGATGAGCATAAAAAACACAGTAAGGGTTATAAAAAAATATGGAAAGGAAACATGAGTTCATATATACGTAATAATGAAATCATACTTTACCCATAAAACATAGGAACTTTAACATACCTCATAAAATCATGAATAAATCATAGAAATCATAAGACATAAAAGGTAACTTGAGGCATTCATAACATTATTACATAGGGAGTAACCCTTTTGGTTACGTTTGGAATACCCACCACAGTATATTCCCTAAATCTCTTCGGAGAAACCTTAACGTTTCACTCCTTCACGTTACCCAATGCATTGGAGAGATATATCGGGCTCACCCGCCCTTAGTTTATCACGGAACCACCCATTTTCATAACAATTACCAAGAACCATAACATAAACGTATCACATAAAAAATACATAAAGGAAACATAACATTTCCACATTTCAATCACAATATAACATTTTAGTATATTGAAATAATGAATCCATTCAAAAAGAAACCATTTCCAAAACCATTTAAAACATTTAATAAAGAGATTTTTGAATCAAAGTGTCCCAGACTACCTTGAAGCTTTTAAAATTTTAAACCATTAATATCCGTATAAATAAATCCTTAAAACCATTTTGAAAACATGGATATTAATAAGAACAAATAATTAAAACATTTAAAGTGATATTTTAGTTAATGGGGTTCTAGCAAAATTAGAGAAACTTGAATATAATAATTGTTGAATAACATTTAGTCAGAACTTTATAATATCATGAGAATAAATGGATTCATGATATAATATTCCAAAGGATAGTATATACACCATATAAGATTGAATTGGTGTATAACAACAATGAAGTCTCAATAGAAATGTCAAATGAGATGAAATCCCTTGTAAAGAAGCTATCATTAAATCAAGGATAAATCAATCTCATAATTACGTGTGAAAAATATAAATACACCCAATATAAGCGGATATTAAGTGTAAAACAATCGAAGTTCATTCACACATATTCAAAGGATGACATATTCAATAACTACATGCTGAACCCAAAGAAATCGAAATTGGGTTAAGAAGTTCCCATGACAGCCTAACAGCGTCACATCAAATTTTAGAAAAAGAGTTGATGAGAGAGATAAAGGGTATCTCATCACTTGGAAATAAAATTTAAATCAATAAGGATATAGAAGAACATATCCCAACATAATAGTATGTGAATTAAAAGACATAGCAAAAGAAGTCTTTTAAAAAGAGGAGGGTGAAAAGTTCCCTTACCGACATGGGTATCTTTCGAAACATACACCCCGTGAAAGAAGGAAAATACAATATTGATGTAAATACTCATAAATGAAAATTATATTACACAATGAGTAAAATAATGGGCAGTACATACAACACTCAAAGGAAATTTTGGCAAATGTAGCATAAATCTCACGGGAATTAAAGTGAGATGAAAAATACCTTACGAAAACTCGACAGCCTAACGGCGCCTCTTAAAACTTAAAAAAATTGATTGATAAGATCAAATAGGGTCTCTCATCATATTAACATAAATTTTACAGAAAGATGAATATAAAAGAACATCCCCCAACATAACAAAGAGGATCTTAAAAGAAGTGTCATAAACGAGAGTACTTAAAAAGAAAGGGAGAGGTTAGATCTCTTACGAAAATTTGGCAGCCTAACAGCGCCACTCAAAACATACAAAATGGATTGATGAGAGAGAATAGGGTCTCTCATAATATGAACATAAAAATTACAGTAGAAGTAATATAAAATAACATCCCAATCACAAGAAAGATGCACTTAAAATGAATGACATAAAAGAGTGTACTTAAAAAGAAAGAGAGGAGTAGGATCCCTTACCTCGGGTCCGACTTGACTCGATCATTCTTTAATCTGCTAAATAATAAACTTTAGTTAATTTATAATTCCTTAAAAACCTTTTTCAAGTTCATTATTCCTTTTATATCAATTATTACCATTTCATGAACACTATGTAATTATTTTAGTTAATAACTGTCATTTAAACGATCATTGGTACTTGAGTCAAAATATGCTCTTTATAATTACAATTTGTTCATGTATCCATTATATCCAGAGTTATAATCATGATTTAAATATCATATATATCATATATATCCATTACATATTCATTTTATACTATTCCATATCATTTGGAGGTAAAAAACGAAAAGCATCGTTCATGGAGACGGTAGGTTGTACGTACGCATGAACGCTACTTTCATTTTTTTCTTTTTCATATTAATGGGATTAAAACTAAATGATATATATATATATATATATATTATAATTCCAGTATAATATATATGTTATATATATCACATATGTTCATTAATTTCATTCTTTATACATTCCATGTATTGCATGTACGAGTCACATCACTTGAGGGGGTAGTAGTCTGCACTTCCTCATATGAAATTATCGCATTTACACAACATGAAAAGAATAAAGGTATGGTTTAAATATAAAATACATAAGCATATAGTGAACATAAATTCCATATATATCATATATAAAATACAGTGACATCATAATGGCCACCTTTATAGGTGTTAAAAGAATATTGAACAATCATCGTTTCATGAGGTAGAAAATCGCCAACCACAGAAACAGTATGTTCTTTAACGAAGGTGTGTGTAAGTGTAGCTCGAATACTTATTATAACAACATCCTAGTATATTAAAGATACTGGAGTTGTTACAAAAGAAATTAATAAATAGAGTTTAGGGGGTTGGAGAAGCAAAATAAAACAAAAGGATTCAAGTGAAGACATTACCTTAAAATCGGGTAACTCCCTTTGGTTTGAGCTAAAAGGCTTCCTTGGGAAGACTTCTGCCCAAAGTTAGGCTTCAATGAGTCAGATAGGGATGTGGATAGACAAAATGGGCAGGGTTTGGCTGATCCAAAGGCTTTGGAAGTGTGGGTAAGGAGTTAGGGGTGGGGGCCTTTTATAAGAGGAGAGGAGGGGCACTCTTGGAAAGGTATAAAAATGTAACTTTATTTTCAAATGTGTTTCGGATTTTAACGGTCCCACATTGATTTGTTTCGAGGATAAGGTGATAATGGTTCAAATACACCCATCCAATAGGTTTTGGACATGTGTAGGTCTTAGATTTTACATTATCTTTCCATTTTATTTAAATTGTTAAATAATGAGGTCATCGCTGCATCATCATGATGTCATAACTAATTTAATTTATTTAATGTCTAAAAATTATAAGAAAAATACTATAATTTAGGAAATATTTTTATCTTTCCAATGAATATTTATAGTCCAAAAGATCATTTATGTAGACAAAATTAAAAATATTTTACTTAGGTGATATATTCTTTGTTATATTTAACATTCTTTAAAAAATAAAAAGATAAAAAGTCACTTTCTCACAAAAGTGATTCCATGGGGCCCCCAAGTTTGGTACAAGGCATCCCATGGTCGGCCATGAGAAAACCAGTAGCCTTAGAACACATTTTGTGGAAATTTTTTATTATTATGATATTATCTTATTATCTTTAACTACCCGATTACTCATTAATCAAGATAATTAAAGATAATTACCATCATTACTATTCATAATGTCCAAAAATAAAAGAGTCTTAATTACATAATTTGGACCTTATGATTCCAAATATTTAATACATTTTACCAAATTCCAAACACATAAATTTCCATAATTAATTTAAAAAAAACTTCTCGTTGTCAAAACAAATAGCGGGTTTTTTAAAAACAATATTTATGAAAAGTTTGGCACTTGTTTATGCCTAATTACAAAGTGAAATTAATCCCAATGACCATCATTGAATTACATGGTAAAACTAATTCTAATTATACTTTAAAACAAATTAAAAATATAATATAACCATATAATTAAATTATATGAAAAAGCAGTTTTGATGTAAAATGTAGTATTTTTCACTATTCATTGAAAACGAACATTGTCAGAAAAATACAAAAAATTAACCCAAGGTAAATTTCAATGTCCCAATCATAAATAATATGTTTATTTTGAAAAATAAAGCTTATAAAATTTCCAAAAAGTGGATTTAAAAGGGGTTTGCCATCAAAAGGCGGTTAATCGACCTTTTAAAGAATATTATAATGTTTACGCTTAAAAACTGGATTCATTTTCATTTTTAATCCTCTAAAATTTATTGAAAAAAATTAAAAATATTTGACAAACATATATAATCATTTTTTAGTTAGTTCTGTTCATTCCCGCCATTACAACTGCTAGGCATTAACTACCATTTAAAATAATATTATTTTATTATTAGAGTGCAATGCAAGATCCCCAAGAAACTCATTGTTGCGTATTGGGTACGCCATCGTGCATAGAGTTGCCTTTAAAGTAATATTAATATTTTATTCACAAATATGGATAAATATGAAAATTTAATACTCTTTATTTACCTGGGGTGTTACATCCTTCCCCCCTTTTGGGAATTGCATCCTCGCAATTTTAAAATTGAGCTTGGAAACATCCTTGAACGTCCCACATCGGAACAAGAGTCGGTAAAACAATCACTTTAAAATAAAGAAATATAAGTACAAAGGTCACCTGAGTTAACCCTTACTAGGATTCAAAGTATGAAAATATGGACATGGAGGAAAAAAAGGGTCATGTTCTGATGGAGAGTGATAGTAATCATGTCTATGAGAAAGTTAACCACAAGAAAATCACAAACTATTGATGGGTTAAACGGTATTCGATTCCTCCATAGGAAAAGTTAATAGACAACATTTTTTTGTTTTTGTTTTTTGTTTTTTTTTTGAGAAATTTATTCATAAGGAAACATAATTACTTATCATGTTGACTTTCAACTTTTATTATATTTCTTACACAAACTCATATTTTTTCCTAAAGACGAGTATATAGGAAGACTTGTTCACTATAATCAACTTCTAGAGAATCACCTAATCCACAAAAGAGAACTATATACTTCCCATGTCTTTAGACTTTAACCAAAACCAAAACCAAAAAGTTTAGTACAAGATCCGATAATCCAGAAAAGGATAACCCTTTATAAAAAGAAAATCTATTATTAATCTCCAAAATTTGTCCAACAAAATCCAAAGTTCAACAAGGACCATTCGATAAATAATTTTTCCATAAAATTCTTCAAAGTAAACCAAACTAAGATTGAAACCCAAATATTTGAAGGATTTAGTCACATAGTCTTCCAAGTTAAATCATAACATTTATCTCCAAACAACATCAGTTGCTCTTAATTTCTCGTATTGAAAAGTAATTAACCTAATCACATATCCTCCATGATAAGTTAATATATTTCCATAGATAACCCAAAATCAAATTACTCTTAATTTATAAAATCATCTAAATAAAAGGAATCAGTCAAACTAACCAGGGACTTCACGTAGTCCAGCGGTAGGTGATAAATACCAGTTGCACTTTGGTTGTGGGTTCTATTCCAACAGCTTTGTCCGACACGATGGGTTGTCACACGGTCCACGTGTTGTCCTTTTTCCAAAACTATAAAATTCTCAAATCATTCCCCAAAAAGAGATAAAATCATCAAAAATAACCATAACATAATTTAACCTCAATTTTATCTCATGCCTGTCACTTTCATCATAACATATAGTGACCCATAATTACCTCAAAAGTAAGGATCATATAAACACAAATGGTTATTTATAACTATGTCCACAAAAGAGCAGATAACTATTCCTTGAAAAAAAAATCATATATTAAACATCATGGTTACACATACTATAAAAAGTCTTCTAATGTAACCCCATCATCAAAAGAGACTTAATACTCTTAAGAATTTCACCATAACTCTTGAAGCCCTTATATGTTGACATCTTACTCATTAAACATTCTTCATGATCCATTAACCATTCCTTTCCAAATTATTCTGAAATACTTCTTTCCTACAAACAAAATCATGAATCATATCCTAATATTCCAAAATAGGAAAACAATAGTCATGAAATAATCCATACCTTTGATTGGTCATTTTCAGTTTCTTCATCCTCAATCGGAATGGCATTAGGTATTGGTAAACAAACATTTGTATGATCTTTGTGATCCCATTCATGAAACTTCTTCATAGGACATGTGTTTGCATAATGACCATGCACACCACATTTAATACATTTAATTGATCCCTTAGAAAGAACTTCTTTCCCTTTCCTCGAGTCAAATGGATGCTTCCTTTTTCCATGGCAGGTTCTTGTTTTACGACCTTCATTTCCACATCTATAGCATATTTTTGTCCCTTTGAAACATTTTCCTATGTGTTTCTTTCCACATTTTTGACACATAAGTTTTTTAACACACTTACCTTTATGATTAATACCTGTAGTTCCGTAGGGATTTGTTTCTCTCATATATGATGCCTTAGAGAAATCACCAAGGTTTAGGTGGTCAATCATGACTCCAGATAGTTGGTTGAGGATAATCACAAGAGTTCTCATTGCAGCTCCCATATCATTCAGTTTCTTGCTCCAAAAAACTGTCACAGTTTCCTTCACATCCACTGTTACTTTGGTTCCTGCTAGATCCAGCCATTTACTAAAACCAAAAAAGCCAGTGTGAGTATATCAACAAAACCATCATGTACTAATGAGGAAGATAAACACGAAGATATACTTACTCATTCACTTTATCTAAAACTAAGACTCTTTGTGAAATCCTAACCATTATTGTAATGTCACTTATACTTAAGGAATACCCTAACCTCTAAAGTTATCTAAACCAACCTTTGATACCAACTATAAGTCCCCAGCCTTAAACCTTACTTAATCTTGAGTTATTACAAGATTACACATTGAGGATTTTTTCAGGTTTAGAGTTTTAGAGAATTAGATCATAAAACCTTCATTACATTCCACATTTAAATAAAGTGGTTACATAAAAGATAGTATTCATTTTTCCCATCAATGGAAACATATTTAAAATAAAACATGGATTCTTTCTTGACACTTCCTTGAAACTATCATCATATCATGTACCCTTCCCTTGACCTGTGAAAAACATTTCAAAAAACTTGGGATGAGCATAAAAAGCTCAGTAAGGGTTATAAAAAAAATATAGAAAGGAAACATGAGTTCATATATACATAAGAATGAAATCATACTTTACCCATAAAACATAGGCACTTTAACATACCTCATCAAGTCATGAATAAATCATAGAAATCATAAGACATAAAAGGTAACTTGAGGCATTCATAACATTATTACGTACGGAGTAACCCTATTATTTACGTTTGGAATACCCACCACAGTATATTCCCTAAATCTCTTCGGAGAAACCTTAACGTTTCACTCCTTCACGTTAACCAATGCATTGGAGAGCTATATCGGGCTCACCCGCCCTTAGTTTATCACAGAACCACCCGTTTTCATAACAATGCCCAAGAACCGTAACATAAACGTATCATGTAAAACATGCATAAAGGATTCATAACATTTCCATATTTCAATCACAATATAACATTTTGGTATATTGAAATAATGAATCCATTCAAAAAGAAACCATTTCTGAAACCATTTAAAACATTTAATAAAGAGATTTTTGAATCAAAGTGTTCCATACTACCTTGAATCTCTTAAAATTTTAAACCATTAATATCCGTATAAATAAATCCTTAAAACCATTTTGAAGACATGGATATTAATAATAACAAATAATTAAAACATTTAAAGCGATATTTTGGTTAAAGGGGTTCTACCAAAATTAGTGACACGTGAATACAATAATTGTTGAATAACATTTAGTCAGAAATTTATAATATCATGAGAATAAATGGATTCATGATATAATATTCCAAACGATAGTATATACACCATATAAGAGTGAATTGGTGCATAACAATAATGAAGTCTCAATAGAAATGTCAAATGATATGAAATCCCCTGTAAAGAAGGTATCCTTAAATCAAGGATAAATCAATCTCATAATTACGTGTGAAAAATATAAATACAATCAATATAAATGGATATTAAGTGTAAAACAATCAAAGTTCATTCACACATATTCAAAGGATGACATATTCAATAACTACAAGTTGAACCCAAAGAAATCGAAATTGGGTTAAGAAGTTCCCTTGACAGCCTAACGACGTCACATCAAATTTTAGAAAAAGAGTTGATGAGAGAGATAAAGGGTATCTCATCACTTGGACATAAAATTTAAATCAATAAGGATATATAAGAACATTTCCCAACATAATAGTATGTGAATTAAAAGACATAACAAAAGAATTCTTTTAAAAAGAGGAGGGTGAAAGGTTCCCTTACCGACATGGGTATCTTTCGAAACATACACCCCGTGAAAGAAGGACAATACAAAATTGATGTAAATAATCATAAATGAAAAGTATATTACACAATGAGTAAAATAATGGGCAGTAAATACACCACTCAAAGGAAATTGTGGCAAATTTAGCATAAATCTCACGGGAATTAAAGTGAGATGAAAAATCCCTTACGAAAACTCGGCAGCCTAACGGCACCACTTAAAACTTACAAAAATGGATTGATGAGATCAAATAGGGTATCTCATCATATTAAAATAAATTTTATAGCAAGAGGAATATAAAATAACATCCCCCAACATAACAAATAAGAGCTTAAAAGAAGTGTCATAAAGGATAGTACTTAAAAAGAAAGAGAGAGTTTGGATCTCTTACGAAAATTCGGCAGCCTAACGGCGCCACTCAAAACTTCCAAAATGGATTGATAAGAGAGAATAGGGTCTCCCATCATATGAACATAAAAATTACAGTAGAATTAATAAAAAATAACATTTCAATCACAAGAAAGATGCGCTTAAAAGGAATGACATAAAAGAGTGTACTTAAAAAGAAATAGAGGAGTAGGATCCCTTACCTCGGGTCCGACTTGACTTGATCGTTCTTTAATCTCATGAATAATAAACTTGAGTTAATTTATAATTCCTTAAGAACCTTTTTCAAGTTAATTATTCCTTTTATATCACTTATTACCATGTCTTGAACACTATGTAATTATTTTAGTTAATAACGGTCGTTTAAACGATCATTGGTACTTGAGTCAAAATATGCGCTTTATAATTACAAGTTGTTCATGTATCCATTATATCCAGAGTAATAATCATAATTTATATATCATATATATCATATATATCCATTAAATATTCATTTTATACTATTCCTTATCATTTGGAGGTAAAAAAATGAAAATCACCGTTCATGGAGACAGTAGGCCGTACGTACGCATGAACGCTACTTTCATTTTTTTCTTTTTCATATTAATGGGATTAAAAATAAATGATATATATATATATTATAATTCTAGTATAATATATATGTTATATATATCACATATGTTCATTATTTTCTTTCTTTATACATTCCATGTATTGCATGTACGAGTCGCATCACTTGAGGGGGCGGTAGTCCGCACTTCCTCATATAAAATTATCGCATTTACACAACATGAAAAGAATAAAGGTATGGTTTAAATATAAAATAAAGAAGCACATAGTGAACATAAATACCATATATATCATATATAAAATATTGTGACATAATAATGGCCACCTTTAAAGGTGTTAAAAGAATATTGAACAATCATCGTTTCGTGAGGCAGAAAATCGTCAACCACAGAAACAGTATGTTCTTTAACGAAGGTGTGTGTAAGTGTAGCTCTAATAATTCTTATAAAAACATCCTAGTATATTTAATATACTGGAGTTGTTACAAAATAAATTAATAAAAATAGTTTAGGGGGTTGGAGAAGCAAAATAAAACAAAAGGACTCAAGTGAAGACATTACCTTAAAACCAGGTAACTCCCTTTGGTTTGAGCTAAAAGGCTTCCTTGGGAAGACTTCTGCCCAAATTGAGGCTTCAAGGAGTTAGATAGGTATGTGTAGAGACAAAATGGGCAGGTTTTGGCTAAGCCAAAGGCTTTGGAAGTGTGGGTATGGAGGTAGGGGTGGGGGCCTTTTATAAGAGGAGAGGAGGGGCACTCTTGGAAAGGTATAAAAATGTAACTTTATTTTCAAATGAGTTTTAGATTTTAATGGTCCCACATTGATGTGTTTCAAGGATAAGGTGATAATGGTTCTAAATCCACCCATCCAATAGGTTTTGGACATGTGTAGGTCTTAGAGTTTACATTATCTTTTCATTTTATTTAAATCGTTAAATAATGAGGTCATCGCTGCATCATTATGATGTCATAGATAATTTAATTTATTTAATGTCTAAAAAT
Source organism: Viscum album (assembly GCA_963277665.1). NCBI lineage: Eukaryota > Viridiplantae > Streptophyta > Magnoliopsida > Santalales > Viscaceae > Viscum > Viscum album. Next base: position 1,415,271,371 of record OY728156.1, read on the forward strand.
TATGAAAAAAAATACTATGATGTATTAAATAATTTTAGCTTTCCAATTAATATTTATAGTCCAAAATATAATTTATTTAGACAAAATTAAAAATATTTTACATAGGTGATACATTCTTTCTTACATTTAACATTCTTTAAAAAATAAAAAGATAAATAGTCACTTTCTCAAAAAAGTGATTCCATAGGGCCCCCAAGTTTGGCACAAGGAATCCCATGGTCGGCCATGAGACAACCCGTAGCCTTAGGACACATTTTTGGGTCATTTTTTATTATTATGATATTATCTTATTATCTTTAACTACCCGATTACTCATTAATCAAGATAATTAAAGATAATTACCGTCGTTACTATTCATAATGTCCAAAAACAAAAGAGTCTTAATTACATAATTTGGACCTTATGATTCCAAATATGTAATAAATTTTACAAAATTCCAAACACATAAATTTCAATAATTAATTTAAAAAAAATTCTCGTTGTTAAAACAAATAGTGGGTTTCTTAGAAACAATATTTATGAAACGTTTGGCACTTGTTTATGCCTAATTCCAAAGTGAAATTAATCCCAATGACCATCATTGAATTACATGGTAAAAATATATTCTAATTACACTTTAAAACAAATTAAAAATATAATATAACCATATAATTAAATTATATGAAAAAGCAGTTTTGATGTAAAATGCAGTATTTTCCACTATTCATTGAAAAATGAACATTGTCAGAAAAATACCAAAAATTAACCCAAGGTAAATTTCAATGTCCCAATCATAAATAATATGTTTATTTTTAAAAATAATGCTTATAAAATTTCCACAAAAGTGGATTTAAAAGGGGTTCGCCATCAAAAGGTGGTTAATCGACCTTTTAAAGAATATTAGAATGTTTACGCTTAAAACTGGATTCATTTGAATTTTTAATCCTATAACATTTATTGAAAAAAAAGTAAAAATATTTGACAAACATATATAATCATTTTGTAGTTAGTTCTGTTCATTCCCGCCATTACAACGGCTAGGCGTTAACTACCATTTAAAATAAGATTATTTTATTATTAGAGTGCAATGCAAGATCCCCAAGAAACTCATTGTTGCGTATTGGGTACGCCATCGTGCATAGCATCACCTTTAAAGTAATATTAATATTTTATTCACAAATATGGATAAATATGAAAATCTCATACTCTTTATTTACCTGGGGTTTTACATCCTTCCCCCCTTTTGAGAATTGCGTCCTCACAATTTTAATATTGAGCTTGGAATCATCCTTGAACGTCCCACATCGGAACAAGAGTCGGTAAAACAATCACTTTAAAATAAAGAAATATAAGTACAAAGGTCACCCGAGTTAACCCTTACTAGGATTCCATGTATGAGAATATGTACATGGAGTAAAAAACAAAGGGTCATGTTCTGATGGAGAGTGATAGTAAACATGTCTATGAGAAAGTTAACCATAAGAAAATCACAAACTTGTGATGGGTTAAATGGTATTTGATTCCTCCATAGGAAAAGTGTATAGAAAACAATTTTTTTTATTGAGGAATTTATTCATAAGGAAACATAATTACTTATCATGTTGACTTTCAACTTTTATTATATTTCTTACACAAACTCATATTTTCTCCTAAAGACGAGTATTTAGGAAGACTTTTTCACTATAATCAACTTATAGAGAATCAACTAATCCACAAAAGAGAACTATATACTTCCTATGTCTTTAGACATTAACCAAAACCAAAACCAAAAAGGTTAGTACAAGATCAGATAATCGAGAAAAGGATAACCCTTTATAAAAAGAAAATCTATTCTTAATCTCCAAAATTTTTCCAACAAAATCCAAAGTTCAACGAGGACCATTCGATAAATGATTTTTCCATAAAAGTATTCAAAGTAAACCAAACTAAGATTGAAACCCAAATATTTGAAGGATTTAGTCCTATAGTCTTCCAAGTTAAATCGTAACATTTATCTCCAAACAACATCAGTTGCTCTTAAAGTCTCGTATTGAAAAGTAATTAACCTAATCACATATCCTCCATGATAGGTTAATATATTTCCATAGATAACCCAAAATCAAATTACTCTTAATTCATAAAATCATCCAACTAAAAGGAATCAGTCAAACTAACCAGGGACTTCACGTAGTCCAGTGGTAGGCGATAAATACAAGTTTCACTTTGGTTGTGGGTTCGATTCCCACAGCTTTGTCCGACGTGACGGGTTGTCACATGGTCTACGTGTTGTCCTTTTTCCAAAACTATATAATTCTCAAATCATTCCCCAAAAAGAGATAAAATCATTAAAAATAACCATAACATAATTTAACCTCAATTTTATCTCATGCCTTTCACTTTCATCATAACATATAGTAACCCATAATTACCTCAAAAGAAAGGATCATATAAACCCAACTGGTTCTTTATAACTATGTCCACAAAAGAACAGATAAATATTTCTTGAATAAAATTTTCATATATTAAACATCTGGGTTACACATACTATAAAAAGTCTTCTAATGTAACCCCATCATCAAAAGAGACTTAATACTCTTAAAAATTTCACCATAACTCTTGAAGCCCTTATATGTTGACATTTTACTCATTCAACATTCTTCATGATCCATTCACCATTCCTTTCCACCTTATTCTGAAATAATTCTTTCCTATAAACAAAATCATGAATCATATCCTAAGATTCCAAAATAGGAAAACAATAGTCATGAAATAATCCATACCTTTCATTGGTCATTTTCAGTTTGTTCATCCTCAATAGGAATGGCATTAGGTATTGGTAAACGAACATTTGTACGATCTTGGTGATCCCATTCACAAAACTTCTTCATAGTACTTGTGTTTTTATAATGACCATGCACACCACATTTAAAGCATTCAATTGATCCCTCAGAAAGAACTTCTTTCCCTTTCCTCGAGTCAAATGGATGTTTCCTTTTTCCATGGAAGGTTCTTGATTTATGACCTTCATTTCCACATCTATTGCATATTTCTGTCCCTTTGAAACATTTTCCTAGGTGTTTCTTTCCACATTTTTGACACATATGGTTTTGAACACACTTACCTTTATGATTATTACCTGTAGTTCCGTAGGGGTTTATTTCTCACATATATGATGCCTTAGAGAAATCACCAAGGTTTAGGTGGTCAATCATGACTCCAGATAGTTGGTTGAGGATAATCACAACAGTTCTCATTGCAGCTCCCATATCATTCAGTTTCTTGCTCAAAAAAACTGTCACAGTTTCCTTCACATCCACTGTTACTTTGGTGCCTACTAGATCCAGCCATTTACTAAAACCAAAAAGTGAAGTGTGAGTATATCAACAAAACCATCATGTACTAATGAGGAAGATAAACACTAAGGTATACTTACTCATTCACTTTATCTAAAACTAGGACTCTTTCTGAAATCCTAACCATTATGGTAATTTCACTTATGCTTAAAGAATACCCTAACATCTAAGGTTATCTAAACTGACCTTTGATACCAACTATAAGGCCACGGCCTTAAACCTTACTTAATCTTGAGTTATTACAAGATTACACATTGAGGATCTTTTCAGGTTTAGAGTTTTAGAGAATTAGATCATAAAACTTGCATTACATTCCACATTTAAACAAAGTGGTTACATAAAATATAGTATTCATTTTTCCCATCAACGGAAACATATTTAAAATAAAACATGGATTCTTTATTGACACTTCCTTGACACTATCATCATATCATGTACCCTTCCCTTGACCTGTGAAAAACATTTCAAAAAACATGGGATGATCATAAAAAGCTTAGTAAGGGTTATAAAAAAATATGGAAAGGAAACATGAGTTCATATATACATAAGAATGAAATCATACTTTACCTATAAAACATAGGCACTTTAACATACCTCATCAAATCATGAATAAATCATAGAAATCATAAGACATAAAAGGTAACTTGAGGCATTCATAACATTCTTACGTAGGGAGTAACCCTCTTGGTTACGTTTGGAATACCCACCACTGTATATTCCCTAAATCTCTTTGGATAAACCTTAACGTTTCACTCCTTCATGTTACCCAATGCATTGGAGAGCTATATCGGGCTCACCCGCCCATAGTTTATCATGGAACCACCCGTTTTCATAACAATTCCCAAGAACCATAACATAAACGTATCACATAAGACATGCATAAAGGAAACATAACATTTCCACATTTCAATCACAATATAACATTTTAGTATATTGAAATAATGAATCCATTCAAAAAGAAACCATTTCCAAAACCATTTAAAAAATTTAATAAAGAGATTTTTGAATCAAAGTGTCCCATAATACCTTGAAGCTTTTAAAATTTTAAACCATTAATATCCATATAAATAAATCCTTAAAACCATTTTGAAAACATGTATATTAATAAGAACAAATAATTAAAACATTTAAAGCGATATTTTGGTTAAAGGGGTTCTACCAAAATTAGAGACACTTGAATACAATAATTGAGGAATAACATTTAGTTAGAACTTTATAATATCATTAGAATAAATGGATTCAAGATATAATATTCCAAAGGACAGTATATACACCATATAAGAATGAATTGGTGCATAACAACAATGAAGTCTCAATAGAAATGTCAAATGAGATGAAATCCCCTGTAAAGAAGGTATCCTTAAATCAAGGATAAATCAATCTCATAATTACGTGTGACAAATATAAATAAACCCAATATAAGCGGATATTAAGTGTAAAACAATCAAAGTTCATTCACACATATTCAAAGGATGACATATTCAATAACTACATGTTGAACCCAAAGAAATCGAAATTGGGTAAAGAAGTTCCCTTGACAGCCTAATGACATCACATAAAATTTTAGAAAAAGAGTTGATAAGAGAGATAAAGGGTATCTCATCACTTGGAAATAAAATTTAAATCAATAAGGATATAGAAGAACATATCCCAACATAATAGTATGTGAATTAAAAGACATAACAAAAGAAGTCTTTTAAAAAGAGGAGGGTGAAAGGTTCCCTTACCGACATGGGTATCTTTCGAGACATACACCCCGTGAAAGAAGGACAATACAACATTGATGTAAATACTCATAAATGAAAAGTATATTACACAATGATTAAAATAATGGTCAGTACATACACCACTCAATGGAAATTGTGGCAAATGTAGCATAAATCTCACGGGAATAAAAGTGAGATGAAAAATCCCTTACGAAAACTCGGCAGCCTAACGGCGCCACTTAAAACTTACAAAAATGGATTGATGAGATAAAATAGGGGCTATAATCATATTAACATAAAGTTTACATCAATAGGAATATAAAAGAAAATCCCCCAACATAACAAAGTGGAGATTAAAAGAAGTGTCATAAAGGAGAGTACTTAAAAAGAAAGAGAGAGGTTTGATCTCTTACGAAAATTCGGCAGCCTAACGGCGCCACTCAAAACTTCCAAAATGGATTGATGAGACAGAATAGGGTCTCTCATCATATGAACATAAAAATTACAGTAGAATTAATATAAAATAACATCCCAATCACAAGAAAGATGCGCTTAAAAGGAATGACATAAAAGAGTGTACTTAAAAAGAAAGAGAGGAGTAGGATCCCTTACCTCAGGTCCGACTTGACTCGATCGTTCTATAATCTCCTGAATAATAAACTTGAGTTAATTTATACTTCCTTAAAACCCTTTTTCAAGTTAATTATTCATTTTATATCACTGATTACCATGTCATGAACACTATGTAATTATTTTAGTTAATAACGATCATTTAAACGATCATTGGTACTTGAGTCAAAATATGCTCTTTATAATTACAAGTTGTTCATGTATCCATTATATCCAGAGTTATAATCATGATTTATATATCATATATATCATATATATCCATTACATATTCATTTTATACTATTCCATATCATTTGGAGGTAAAAAAAATGAAAAGCACCGTTCATGGAGACGGTAGGCCGTACGTACGCATGAACGCTACTTTCATTTTTTTCTTTTTCATATTAATGGGATTAAAAATAAATGATATATATATATATTATAATTACAGTATAATATATATGTTATATAGATCACATATGTTCATTAATTTCATTCTTTATACATTCCATGTATTGCATGTACGAGTCACATCACTTGAGGGGGCGGTAGTCTGCACTTTCTCATATGAAATTATCGCATTTACACAACATGAAAAGATTAAAGGTATGGTTTAAATATAAAATACAGAAGAATATAGTGAACATAAATACCATATATATCATATATAAAATATAGTTACATGATAATGGCCACCTTTAAAGTTGTTAAAAGAATATTGAACAATCATCGTTTCGTGAGGCAGAAAATCGTCAACCACATAAATAGTATGTTCTTTAACGAAGGTGTGTGTAAGTGTAGCTCTAATACTTATTATAACAACATCCTGGTATATTTAAGATACTTTAGTTGTTACAAAAGAAATGAATAAAAATAGTTTAGGGGGTTGGAGAAGCAAAATAAAACAAAAGGACTCAAGTGAAGACATTACCTTAAAATCAGGTAACTCCCTTTGGTTTGAGATAAAAGGCTTACTTGGGAATACTTATGCCCAAATTGAGGCTTCAAGGAGTTATATAGGGATGTGGAGAGACAAAATGGTCAGGGGTTGGCTGAGCCAAAGTCTTTGGAAGTGTGGGTAAGGAGGTAGGGGTGGGGGCCTTTTATAAGAGGAGAGGAGGGGCACTCTTGGAAAGGTATAAAAATGTAACTTTATTTTCAAATGAGTTTCGGATTTTAATGGTCCCACATTGATTTGTTTAGAGTTTAAGGTGATTAGGGTTCTAAATCCACCCATCCAATAGGTTTTGGACATGTGTAGTTCTTATATTTTACATTATCTTTTCATTTTATTTAAATCGTTAAATAATGAGGTCATCGCTGCATCATCATGATGTCATAAATAATTTAATTTATTTAATGTCTAAAAATTATAAAATAAATACTATGATGTAGGAAATCTTTTTAGATTTCCAATTAATATTTATAGTCCAAAAGATCATTTATTTAGACAAAATTAAAAATATTTTACATAGGTGATACATTCTTTCTTACATTTAACATTCTTTAAAAAATAAAAAGATAAAAAGTCACTTTCTCACAAAAGTGATTTCATGGGGCCCCCAAGTTTGGCACAAGGCATCCCATGGTCGGAAATGAGACAACCAGTATCCTTAGGAAACATTTTGTGTTCATTTGTTATTATTATGATATTATCGTATTATCTTTAACTACCTGATTACTCATTAATCAAGATAATTAAAGATAATTACCGTCGTTACTATTCATAATGTCCAAAAACAAAAGAGTCTTAATTACATTATTTGGACCTTATGATTACAAATATGTAATAAATTTTACCAAATTCCAAACACATAAATTTCAATAATTAATTTAAAACAAACTTCCCTTTGTCAAAACAAATAGCGGGTTTTTTAGAAACAATATTTATGAAAAGTTTGGCACTTGTTTATGCCTAATTCCAAAGTGAAATTAATCCCAATGACCATCATTGAATTACATGGTAAAAATATATTCTAATTAAACTTTAAAAAAAATTAAAAATATAATATAACCATATAATTAAATTATATGGAAAAGCAGTTTTGATGTAAAATGCAGTATTTTTTACTATTCATTGAAAAATGAACATTGTCAGAAAAATACAAAAAATTAACCCAAGGTAAATTTCAATGTCCCAATAATAAATAATATGTTTATTTTGAAAAATAAAGCTTATAAAGTTTCCAAAAAGTGGATTTAAAAGGGGTTCTCCATCAAAAGGCAGTTAATCGACCTTTTAAAGAATATTAGAATGTTTACGCTTAAAAACTGGATTCATTTGCATTTTTAATCCTCTAACATTTATTGAAAAAAAGTAAAAATATTTTACAAACATATATAATCATTTTTTAGTTAGTTCTGTTCATTCCCTCCATGACAACGGCTAGGCATTAACTACCATTTAAAATAATATTATTTTATTATTAGAGTGCAATGCAAGATCCCCAAGAAACTCATTATTGCGTATTGGGTACGCCATCGTGCATAGCGTCCCCTTTAAAGTAATATTAATATTTTATTCAAAAATATGGATAAATAGGAAAATGTCATACTCTTTATTTACCTGGGGTGTTACATCCTTCCCCCCTTTTGGGAATTGCGTCCTTGCAATTTTAAAATTGAGCTTGGAAACATCCTTGAACGTCCCACATCTGAACAAGAGTCGTTAAAACAATCAATTTAAAATAATGAAATATAAGTACAAAGGTCACCCGAGTTAACCCTTACTAGGATTCCAAGTATGAAAATATGTACATGGAGGAAAAAACAAAGGGTCATGTTCTGATGGAGAGTGATAGTAAATATGTCTATGAGAAAGTTAACCATAAGAAAATCAAAAACTTGTGATGGGTTAAACGGTATTCGATTCCTCCGTAAGAAAAGTTAATAGACAACATTTTTTTGTTTTTTTTTTGTTTATTTTTATTGAGTAATTTATTCATAAGGAAACATAATTATTTATCATGTTGTCTTTCAACTTTTATTAGATTTCTTACACAAACTCATATTTTCTCATAAAGACGAGTATTTAGGAAGACTTGTTCACTATAATCAACTTCTAGAGAATCACCTAATCCACAAAAGAGAACTATATACTTCCCATGTCTTTAGACTTTAACCAAAACCAAAACCAAAAAGGTTAGTACAAGATCAGATAATCCAGAAAAGGATAACACTTTATAAAAAGAAAATCTATTCTTAATCTCCAAAATTTGTCCAACAAAATCCAAAGTTCAACGAGGACCATTCGATAAACGATTTTTCCATAAAATTATTCAAAGTATACCAAACTAAGATTGAAACCCAAATATTTGAAAGATTTAGTCACATAGTCTTACAAGTTAAATCATAACATTTATCTCCAAACAACATCAGTTTCTCTTAAAGTCTCGTATTGAAAAGTAATTAACCTAATCACATATCCTCCATGATAGGTTAATATATTTCCATAGATAACCCAAAATCAAATTACTCTTAATTCATAAAACCATCTAACTAAAAGGAATCAGTCAAACTAACCAGGGACTTCACGTAGTCTAGTGGTAGGCGATAAATACCAGTTGCACTTTGGTTGTGGGTTCGATTTCCGCAGCTTTGTCCGACGTGACGGGTTGTCACACGGTCTGCGTGTTGTCCTTTTTCCAAAACTATATAATTCTCAAATCATTCCCCAAAAAGAGATAAATCATCAAAAATAACCATAACATAATTTAACCCCAATTTTATCTCATGCCTTTCACTTTCATCATAACATATAGTAGCCCATAATTACCTCAAAAGTAAGGATCATATAAACCCAAATGGTTCTTTATAACTATGTCCACAAAAGAACAGATAATTATTCCTTGAATAAAATTTTCATATAATAAACATCAGGGATACACATACTATAAAAAGTCTTCTAATGTATCCCCATCATCAAAAGAGACTTAATACTCTTAATAACTTCACCATAACTCTTAAAGCCCTTATATGTTGACATCTTACTCATTCAACATTCTTCATGATCCATTAACCATTCCTTTCCAACTTATTCTAAAATACTTCTTTCCTACAAACAAAACCATGAATCATATCCTAATATTCCAAAATAGGAAAACAATAATCATGAAATAATCCATACCTTTGATTGGTCATTTTCATTTTCTTCATCCTCAATCGGAATGGCATTAGGTATTGGTAAACGAACATTTGTACGATCTTGGTGATCCCATTCACGAAACTTCTTCATAGGACATGTGTTTGCATAATGACCATGCACACCAAATTTAAAATATTCAATTGATCCCTCAGAAAGAACTTCTTTCCCTTTCCTCGAGTGAAATGGATGCTTCCTTTTTCCATGGCAGGTTCTTGCTTTATGACCTTCATTTCCACATCTATAGCATATTTCTGTTCCTTTGAAACATTTTCCTAGGTGTTTCTTTCCACATTTTTGACACATAAGTTTTTGAACACACTTACCTTTATGATTATTACCTGTAGTTCCGTAGGGATTTGTTTCTCGCATATATGATGCCTTAGAGAAATCACCAAGGTTTAGGTGGTCAATCATGACTCCAGGTAGTTGGTTGAGGATAATCACAAGAGTTCTCATTGCATCCCCCATATCATTCAGTTTCTTGCTCAAAAAAACTGTCACAGTTTCCTTCACATCCACTGTTACTTTGGTGCCTGCTAGATCTAGCCATTTACTAAAACCAAAAAGGTCAGTGTGAGTATATCAACAAAACCATCATGTACTAATGAGGAAGATAAACACTAAGATATACTTACTCATTCACTTTATCTAAAACTAGGACTCTTTCTGAAATCCTAACCATTATGGTAATTTCACTTATGATTAAAGAATACCCTAACCTCTAAAGTTATCTAAACCGACCTTTGATACCAACTATAAGGCCCCAGCCTTAAACCTTACTTAATCTTGAGTTATTACAAGATTACACATTGAGGATAATTTCAGGTTTAGAGTTTTATAGAATTAGATCATAAAACTTCCATTACATTCCACATTTAAACAAAGTGGTTACATAAAAGATAGTATTCATTTTTCCCATCAATGGAAACATATTTAAAATAAAACATGGATTCTTTCTTGACACTTCCTTGACACTATCATCATATCATGTACCCTTCCCTTGACCTATGAAAAACATTTCAAAAAACTTGGGATGAGCATAAAAAGCTCTGTAAGGGTTATAAAAAATATGGAAAGGAAACATGAGTTCATATATACATAAGAATGAAATCATACTTTACCCATAAAACATAGGAACTTTAACATACCTCATCAAATTATGAATAAATCATAGAAATCATAAGACATAAAAGGTAACTTGAGTCATTCATAACATTCTTACGTAGGGAGTAACCCTCTTGGTTACGTTTGGAATACCCACCATAGTATATTCCCTAAATCTCTTCGAATAAACCTTAACGTTTCACTCCTTCGCGTTACCCAATGCATTGGAGAGCTATATTGGGCTCACCCGCCATTAGTTTATCAGGGAACCACCCATTTTCATAACAGTGCCCAAGAACCATAACACAAACGTATCACATAAAACATGCATAAAGGAAACATAACATTTCCATATTTCTATCACAATATAACATTTTATTATATTGAAATATTGAATCCATTCAAAAAGAAACCATTTCCAAAACCATTTAGAACATTTAATAAAGAGATTTTTGAATCAAAGTGTCCCATACTACCTTGAAGCTTTTAAAATTTTAAACCATTAATTTCCGTATAAATAAAACCTTAAAACCATTTTGAAAAACATGGATATTAATAAGAACAAAATATTAAAACATTTAAAGTGATATTTTGGTTAAAGGGGTTCTACCAAAATTAGAGACACTTGAATACAATAATTGAGGAATAACATTTAGTTAGAACTTTATAATATCATGAGAATAAATGGATTCATGATATAATATTCCAAAGGACACTATATACACCATATAAAAGTGAATTGGTGCATAACAACAATGAAGTCTTAATAGAAATGTCAAATGAGATGAAATCCCATGTAAAGAAGGTATCCTTAAATCAAGGATAAATCAATCTTATAATTATGTGTGAAAAATACAAATACACCCAATATAATAGAATATTAAGTGTAAAACAATAAAAGTTCATTCACACATATTCAAAGGATGACATATTCAATAACAACATGTTGAACCCAAAGAAATCGAAATTGGGTTCAGAAGTTCCCTTGACAGCCTAACAGCGTCACATCAAATTTTAGAAAAAGAGTTGATGAGAGAGATAAAGGGTATCTCATCACTTGGACATAAAATTTAAATCAATAATGATATATAAGAACATATCCCAACATAATAGTATGTGAATTAAAAGACATAACAAAAGAAGTCTTTTAAAAAGAGGAGGGTGAAAGGTTCCCTTACCGACATGGGTATCTTTCGAAACATACACCCTGTGAAAGAAGGACAATACAAAATTGATGTAAATACTCATAAATGAAAAGTATATTACACAATGAGTAAAATAATGGGCAGTACATACACCACTCAAAGGAAATTGTGGCAAATGTAGCATAAATCTCACGGGAATTAAAGTGAGATGGGAAATCCCTTACGAAAACTCGGCAGCCTAACGGCGCCACTTAAAACTTACAAAAATAAATTGATGAGATCAAATAGTGTCTCTCATCATATTAACATAAAGTTTACAGCAATTGGAATATAAAATAACATCCCCCAACATAACAAATAGGAGCTTAAAAGAAGTGTCATAAAGGACAGTACTTAAAAAGAAAGAGAGAGGTTAGATCTCTAACGAAAATCCGGCAGCCTAACGGCACCACTCAAAACTTCCAAAATGTATTGATGAGAGAGAATAGGGTCTCTCATCATATGAACATAAAAATTAAAGTATAAGTAATATAAAATAACATCTCAATCACAAGAAATATTTGCTTAAAAGGAATGACATAAAAGAGTGTACTTAAAAAGAAAGAGATGAGTAGGATCTCTTACCTTAGGTCCGACTTGAGTCGATCGTTCTTTAATCTCCTGAATAATAAACTTGAGTTAATTTATACTTCTTTAAGAACCTTTTTCAAGTTAATTATTCCTTTTATATCACTTATTACCATGTCATGAACACTATGTAATTATTTTAGTTAATAACGGTCGTTTAAATGATCATTGGTACTTGAGTCAAAATATGCTCTTTATAATTACAAGTTGTTCATGTATCCATTATATCCACAGTTATAATCATGATTTATATATCACATATATCATATATATCCAGTACATATTCATTTTATACTATTCCATATCCTTTTGAGGTAAAAAAACGAAAAGCACCGTTCATGGAGACGGTAGGCCGTACGTACGCTTGAACGCTACTTTCATTTTTTTCTTTTTCATATTAATGGGATTAAAAATAAATGATATATATATATATATTATCATTACAGTATAACATATATGTTATATATATCACATATGTTCATTAATTTAATTCTTTATGCATTCTATGTATTGCATGTACGAGTCACATCACTTGAGGGGGCGGTAGTCCGCACTTCCTCATATGAAATTATCGCATTTACACAACAAGAAAAGAATAAAAATATGCTTTAAATATAAAATACAGAATCATATAGTGAATATAAATACCATATATATCATATATAAAATACAGTGACATCATAATGGCCACCTTTAAAGGTGTTAAAAGAATATTGAACAATCATCGTTTTGTGAGGCAGAAAATCGCCAACCACAGAAACAGTATGTTCTTTAACAAAGGTGTGTGTAAGTTTAGCTCTAATAATTATTATAACAACATCCTAGTATATTGAAGATACTGAATTTGTAACAAATAAAATTAATAAAAAGATTTTTGGGGGTTGGAGAAGCAAAATAAAACAAAAGGACTCAAGTGAAGACATTACCTTAAAATCGGGTAACTCCTTTGGTTTGAGCTAAAAGGCTTCCTTGGGAAGACTTCTGCCAAAATTGAGGCTTCAAGGAGTTAGATAGGGATGTGGAGAGACAAAATGGTCAGGGGTTGGCTGAGCCAAAGTCTTTGTAAGTGTGGTTAAGGTGGTAGGGGTGGGGGCCTTTTATAAGAGGAGGGGAGGGGCACTCTTGGAAAGGTATAAAAATGTGACTTTATTTTCAAATGAGTTTTGGATTTTAATGGCCCCACATTGATTTGTTTCGAGGATAAGGTGATACGGGTTCTAAATCCAACCATCCAATAGGTTTTGGACATGTGTAGGTCTTAGATTTTACATTATCTTTTCATTTTATTTAAATCGTTAAATAATGAGGTCATCGCTGCATCATCATGATGTCATAAATAATTTAATTTATTTAATGTCTAAAAATTATAAAAAAAAATACTATGGTGTAGGAAATCTTTTTATCTTTCCAATTAATATTTATAGTCCAAAAGATCATTTATGTAGACAAAATTAAAAATATTTTACTTAGGTGATACATTCTTTGTTACATTTAACATTCTTTAAAAAATAAAAAGATAAAAAGTCACTTTCTCACAAAAGTGATTACATGGGCCCCCCAGGTTTGGCACAAGGCATACCATGGTCGGACTTGAGACAACCAGTATCCTTAGGACACATTTTGTGGTCATTTTGTATTATTATGATATTATCTTATTATCTTTAACTACCGGATTACTCATTAATCAAGATAATTAAAGATAATTACCGTCGTTACTATTCATAATGTCCAAAAACAAAAGAGTCTTAATTACATAATTTGGACCTTATGATTCCAAATATGTAATCCATTTTACCAAATTCCAAACACATAAATTTCAATAATTAATTTAAAAAAAACTTCCCGTTGTCAAAACAAATAGGGGTTTTTTAGAAACAATATTTTTGAAAAATTTGGCACTTGTTTATGCCTAATTCCAAAGTGAAATTAATCCCAATGAACATCATTGAATTACATGGTAAAAATATATTCTAATTAAACTTTAAAACAAATTAAAAAGATGATATAACCATATAATTAAATTATATTAAAAATAAGTTTTGATGTAAAATGCAGTATTTTTCACTATTCATTGAAAAATGAACATTGTCAGAAAAATACAAAAAATTAACCCAAGGTAAATTTGAATGTCCCAATCATAAATAATATGTTTATTTTGAAAAATAGAGCTTATAAAATTTCCAAAAAGTGGATTTAAAAGTGGTTCGCCATTAAAAGTCGGTTAATCGACCTTTTAAAGAATATTAGAATGTTTATGCTTAAAAACTGAATTCATTTGGATTTTTAATCCTCTAACATTTATTGAAAAAAAGTAAAAATATTTGACAGACATATATAATCATTTTTTAGTTAGTTCTGTTCATTCCCGCCATTACAACAGCTAGTCGTTAACTACCATTTAAAATAATATTATTTTATTATTAGAGTGCAATGCAAGATCCCCAAGAAACTCATTATTGTGTATTGGGTACGCCATCGTGCATAGAGTCCCCTTTAAAGTAATATTAATATTTTATTCACAAATATGGATAAATATGAAAATTTCATACTCTTTATTTACCTGGGGTGTTACACTAAAAATATTTTTTAATGGTCATAACATGGCCAACTGACCTCATATTGAGTCGAGGTTGGATCTATATGATCCGAAATTAAACCTTCTACTTAAATTTAATGCTAATTTAATTTTATTGGATCAGTATAATTATGATATCTCTATGATATCAATTTAAGTTATTGGGTTTAGCAGCAGAAGCTAGTGGGTTAGGGATTTTTTATTTTTCATTACTGGGATGATGAAACTTATCATCTCTAATGATCTGATCCCTAGTATGGTATGAGGATCTCAAGTAAATTAAAAGGATAAAAAAACATAAACTGAAAACATTAATTTTTTGATTTAAAGTTGCACTCGACATCTGCTATTCACTGTCGATCACTACTTGAAGGATCCTAAGAAAGATCTCTATAGATCATTCACACCTACTTTAAAAAACTATAGGAGCATCGATCATCAGATTCCAGGTTCTATCCTAATGATCCAATGATGAATTCTATTTAAATATATTCGTCTAGTTCAAGGGCTTCTTCTCTATAAAGAGGGAGAGGAGAGAGTGTCTTTGGAAATATTTTAGTGAATTTTCATTATACAATATCCCCTCTCACCTATTTATAGTGGATTCTCTAATACCTGGAAATAGTTCCCTGACCCCTCTTTATTAAATGTTCACAAAATAAATAATTATGATGATCTAAACTATATCATAAATGTTATTTATATTTTATCACATACCTGTAATATATATTAAATATATTACGTGATAAAAATGATCTATTTAACTCAACATGTAATTCTCGCTAATAGTAAATGAACCTAGAATAATAAAATAATATTCATTTGATTAATATTATTCTTCATATTTACTTAACTAGTAAATAATTTAATAAATAAATTAAACACAATTATTCATAACTTGAATAATATTGAATTTATTTATTTATTGGTGATTGATAACATGGAAAACACTCAGACCCTGTAGAGGGGCCCATCATGTCCAATATACATATTCAACTGAATATGGTAGATTATTGAATTCACTATTGTGTGTGAACCTTTATGACCTTATCTCGATAGCAGTGAATACTATTCACAACCCAAGAGTGGGATCTAGAAACCTATCAAGTCACCTAAAAATATAATTATTTTCATAGCAACAACAACCAACCTGTGAACAAATACTGTGTAATATAATCCCTTCGTCTTTAAATATCTCATAAATCAGGATTCAAAATTTTGTCATTGTCCTTTCTTACTTTATTATTTCTTATTTTAACTGGACAAGTTTACCCTTGATTTCCTTGTCCAAAGACTTATGAATATATTACCATCCTTATTAACCAGGCCTGATATATATAACATCCTTAACTTGGAGGAGACAAATATTCTCTTTCTCATTCAACCAATACCATACCTCTAATGACACACCCAACACAATCTACCTTTCCACAATTTCATTATCATGTTTTTTTTCCTTTGATCAAAATACATGATTATATAGAACACACTGGTAATGATCTCAATTTGGGAGACCAATACACATGTTCATAGATAAGAACAACCAATGACACCCAAAACATGTGGTGTTTCTATTGGTGGGTTTTTACTCATGATCTCACTACTATAGATCACCAAGTGAAAACTTCATGAGAATAAGTATTAGTGATTATGGGTTCCCAGCACCTAATAGTCAGACATCAACTTTGTCAAATAAATATGATGTATCTATACCATAGAACCTTTTTTTAAGATTAATGTCATAATATATCGAGGTTATCATTATAGTTTGGGATCAACTATAACCTTTTGATATAAAAATTAATCTATGGACATTACCATTTCAATAATGGATGTAGAAAATTTTACACTATATTAGTAAGAATATATCATGTATAAATAATTGTATAAATGATATGGTAATCAAAATTACTATTCAATTTAGGTCTAGGGTAGACACTATTAAAACAATATTTTACTTCATAGTGATAATGAATTAAAGGAAGATTATTCTAGGCTCATGTGTAGAAGATTACATTTGATATCCTATTAGTTTTCTAGCCTAACTCTTCGTGTAGTATAATCAATGGAAGTTTAGTTCTCTTATGTAGTATAGGAGTACTAGAATGTATTTCCTAATGGCATACCTTATTTACCTCCTTGTAGAGATATCAAATAAAAAATTGAATTTTATCCATGGGAAACAGTGATATCTATAGTAGTATATCAGATGGATCCCATATAACATTGAGAGCTAAGGGTGTAACTAGAAGACCTTCAGAGGAAAGGATTTATCAAAAACAGTGTGACCCCTAGATATATCCAATATTATTTTCCAAAAAGGAGTATGAGATATTGACTTTATGTGTGGATTATTGTATCCCAAATTCAGTGACCATTAAGAATAAATATCCATTACCAAGGATTAAAACCCGCTTTTATTAGCTAAAAGGGGAAAGGAAGGTCTCAAATATTGACATTATTTTAGGCTATCATCATCTAGAAGTACATAAAGAAGAAATAAAAAAGATGGAATTATGATGTCACCATGATTATTATGAGTACCTGGTAATTCCCTTTGGCATGAATAATTCTCTATGGTGTTTATAAACTCATGAATTGGATTATTTATACTTTTCTGGATTGGTTCATTATATTTTTCATTGATGAAATTTTCATTTACTCAAAATTAGAGGCTAAGAATTCAAATCTTTTGAGGATTTTTGTTGACATTCTTTGAGATCATCAGCTATATGTGAAACTATCAATGTTTTAGTTTTTGGTTAGAGAGGTCCACTTTATAAGGAATGTCGTCTTAGAGGATGGTGTATCCATGAACCTAGTGAATATTGAGGTGGTGATTTCTTAGGATACACTTAAGAATGTGATATATACATGGATATTACTTATATTGGATAACTATTACCTAATCTTAATGTAAAAAAAATCTCATGTATTGTAATACCTTAAACTACTATATGACAAAAGGGGAAGCTGTTTATCTGGTCCAAGAAGTTCTTGAATGAATTTGAAGAGTTTTGGTATAGGTTTAAAATCACTCCCATTTTTATGTTTCTAGAAGAGTGGGTTGATTAAGTAGTGTTTTGAGATACCTATGGAGTATGGATTAGGTGAATGGTGATGTAGAGGAATGCAATGATAGCCTACGAGCCTTGGAAGATGAGACTCCATGAATAGAACTATGTAACCCATGAATTAGAGTTAGAAGTTTTAGTGTTCTCCCTAAAGACATAATCATTCTACATTATTGGAGATAGGTTTTTTGTTTATTCTAACCACAAAAATCTTAGATACATATTCGTCTATAGAAATATTAACCAGAGATAGAGGTGAAAGTTGTAATTCCATCAAGATTATGATTTTTAAATAGTATATACACATGGAAATAGGAATGCAGTTGAAGATGCTATTTTTAGATATTCTTGTTCCTAGTTTTTGAGTGATTTGTTAGAGACTTTGGCCTTATTCTTGTTATCCTTAGTGATTAGGGTTAGATCATTGTGCCTCTAATCAATGGTTGTGATCCCTCTGCTTCTCTATCATGTGAGGGAAGCACATCTTAGAGATGGTTATTGTGAGGTCTTGTGTTATTAGATATCCATAGGACATACCCATAAGGGATTATCTAAAGGTAGAGAGCTTCTCTTTCAAGGGTGGATTGTGGTTCTAGTCAAAGTTCAAGATGAGGTTATCATAGAGTTCCACACATCTCTCTTAGAGGTATATCATTTTGTGATAAATATGTACCAAGATCTTTAGTGGCAGTTTTTATGGGAAGTGATATAGGGGAGTGTTGTATAGGTTATTTATTGAAACCAGAACTATCAATAAGAAAACAATTTAGTATTAGGTTCCAGTAGGTTTGATGTGACACCTTGAGATTCTCGAGTGGAAATGGATTAGAGTATATATGAATTTTATGAAAGAAATTCCATGGATAGTGAGAGGTCATCATGATATCTGGTTGATTTCTAACTGAATCCCTAAATTAACACAGTTTCTCACCATCAATGATAAGATTTTAGGGAAATACTTGGATTCTTTTATATTAGGTAGATTTTCCGAATTCAACGGTAACCCTTGATGATTGTATCTAGCGGACCATGAATCTCAGTTTACATCCTAGTTTTAGAGAGGTTTGAAGGAGGATTTAAGAAATCAGTTTTATATGAGCATGAATTTTCTATCATAAACTATTTTCCATACTTATAAAAAAATCTTGTATCTCGTGGATGTGTCAAGGGATTGTTTTTCAATTTTGGATGGATCTATGATGATTTTTTTACTATTATAGTTTTCATATACTAAATACTATCACTCTGGTATTAGTATGATTCCATTTATGGATCTTTATAGAAGACCCTATAAGACACCATTGTGTTGGTATGGGTTAGAAGATACAAAAATCAAGGGGATAAAGTTGGTGAAGGTGATAGCTGAGATGGTACAGACCATTCAAGAATAAATGAGGATAACCTAGATCTATCATAAGTCTTATAAAAACATTCAATGATGGACCTTAGATATTGATGAGGGTGATCACATGTCCTTGAAGTTCTCTCCTCAGCATGACTCGTGGATATTTGGATAAGGCACTAAGACATCATTTAGGTACAATTTTTTGTTACATATTCTATACAGGTTTGGAAAATCAACATACCAATTTTCATTATACCCATGGCTGGACTAAGTCCATGACGTCCCCTATGTTTTATAACTAAGGAGATACTTGCATGATCTAACACTTTCTATAGACTGGGGTGAGATTAATGTTTAATAAAGATGAATCTTTTTGGATTAACCAATGATGATTAATGATTGCTATGAGAAGATCCTATAATGTCAATTGATTCCCCTATTGTGTGTCCCATGGAAATACATAAATTCCCATGAGAGCTCATAAAAGTGTGGAACCAGATGTGATCTTAGTACACTAACTTTTTCAAGTGAGTTTCTTTTAGGGGTAAAATATATAAAGATTTGGAGGATTTAACAACCCTATTTAGTGGGTTTTTTCCCTTTTAAAATTTTCTAGATTCTATTGGATTTTATATTGGTAATTGAATAATTATCAATGGTCATTTGAACCTAGATGTAGATTATTTCAATTTAATTATAAATTTATTTTACTCACACATACATTATACCATATCTTATTACTAGGGACTCAAATAGAGAAATCAAGACCAAGAATGTGTCTGAAACATGAAAATTACCCTATTAATTACATATGTTTCATTTGCATCAGTCCCGAGGATGATTCACAGTCACAATACAGAATAAAATAAATTAATTAAAACATTAATTTAATTTACCATTAACCTAGTAGATTATTTTTTATATATCTTGATGGTAAATACATAAGTTCAGCTTCCCAAACCTAGGTATTGTGAGAGAGGGGGAGAAAAATATTTATTGGCATTGATATGGGGTGACAACTTGGAAACATGGAATTTTTGGTGATGACATTAAATTTCTCTTCATAAATTAGTCTTGGATCTTCATGGAGAGAATGATGTTCATAATTGATTATTTGATGAAATTTTTAGAGAATTTATTCTTTATTAATGATCATTCCCCTTTAAGGTAGGTTATTTGACTTATGATTTTTTCACATTTTAGATAATTATGAAATTATTAATTAGTCCCAAATAAACTAATCTAAGATTGATGTTCACTATGCCATCAATTCATTTTTTCACATTTATTTATTTATTTCAATCCTTGTCATTAATTATCTATCAATGAATGATGAAAAATCGAATATGGACACTAATCGATCTTATGTTTTATGCTTTGTGGTTTTCACCCTCTGTTCTACATGCATTCATCATTGGAATTCGATTGGACAGTGGTTTGACTGATTTTTCAGGAACCCATTTAATTATGTGATTGATAAAGGTTTCCATAGAATTATTTTATAGGGTTTTTATGATGGACTATGGTATGATGGAGGGTCAATCATAATGTTATAATTCTAGAGGATGAATCAACGATGGTCATTTTGGTGAACTGGTGTGTGCAGAATGACAAAAAGTGAAAATAAATTAAATGTTTTGTGAAGAACGATTGAAATTTGACTTTTTTATAGCCTTAGATTATGGTAAACCCATTTTTGGGAGTTTTATATGGTTTTTATAGTGAAATTCAAGTAAGTTCCAATGAAATTGGAATCTACATCACGTGCGTGACCTTCTAGAAAATTCATGACTACATGACATGTGATTTGTAAGAACACACACCTTGTGTATTTCTGATATGGTTGATTGGGTTTTTTTAGGAGTTAAATATTATACAACCAGGTAACTAAGTCACTCACCATGTGACTCTTACCTGGATTGAACATCCTGTACTGGGGGTATGCTTCTAGGGACCCATGTGGCCCTATACACAGTGTGTGTTGGGCCACACCCCATGTACCCATAGTGGGACATGGCTTGGGTAGATAGGGTATATGTTGAGAAACTAAATGGACATGACATGTCATGAGATATTTATACACACTATTTAGTGATGCTAAGACATTCCATTTGGAACAAAAAAGTATGACCTACTGGCCGATGTCGGGTGACACACTATGTACCCCTATGACCATTGTGTACATTCTCTTTTCCTAATATACAATGGTTAGATGAAAATTTTACCCTCTTCATTCATAGGTGGGGTTGGTATCTCACTTATTAGGGCTCAGATAAATTTTAGGAGTTTTGCTTCCCCCATGTGAGCATGGGGCAGGATCCTTACCTTTGGAATCAGATAGTGTCAGGTATTTTAGCCAGAAATGTGGGGCAAAGATCCTATATCTATGGAGTTTGTATTTCTCATGTCGATAGAGCTCATACAGGACTGGGATCCTCCATTGGAGTTTTTATTTCACCCATATCCATGAGGCATGGATACTCTAATATCATCTGAGAGAATGATAAGGATTTACTATAGACTTATAGATCACAAGATTTGGATGATGAGTTATTTGGATGCATGTGAACTTGAGACTTTATATTATGATTTGTGTTATTATTTGAGAATATCCGAGTGTTCCTCTTTTCTTACCTGATTGGTTATGAGTTAGAAATTAATTTACCTTTTATGCTTTCACTTTTTTATGATTTTGGGGTGTCCTGATGGGTATGTTTATTCACCCCTTCATGGGCTCTTCTAGAACGTGTTGTGCCTTATATAGATGAAATTATGTATGACATAGATCAAATAGGACCTAGTGTGGGTAATGTTTAGTGATTCTTAGTAGATGTCATATTAGGACTGGTGGATAGTATAGTGGTTTTGTGACAGGATTATTTACACTATTCATGTTAGGTTGGCCCTTATTTTCAGTTATTGGGAGTGTATATTGGCCTCTTTACTTTAGATTAGTTTTCTTATACTCATTTGGGGATTCTAGAGGTTGTGAATGCATTTTTCATTCAAGTTATTAATATTCCACATTACTTTGTTATGTATGGAGATGTGTGTGTTTATGTGTGTGTGAATGTATACATGTGCATTAGGCTAAGACCTCCCATATTTATGTTATGCCTACTTGATGCTAGTCATCAGCCCATGGCCTATTAGAGGTGGGATTGGGGTGTGGCTTTTGACATGGAGTCAACCCGGGCGGGGCCCTGGTAGTACGGGATATGTTAATGAAACCTATATGACCATTGGAATATGACTATTACAATAGAAAAATTGATCATTAAGAATAGTAACTTGAATTTTAGAATAGTAACTCAACCATTGGAATAGTAAAATAATAGTTGGGTATTTTATCAAATAAAAATATAAGAAGTTTATATCACCATAAAATTAAATAAAAGTTTTAACATGATGAAATAAAATTTTGACATAATGAAAGCATAATTGTAATTTTTTAAAAATATATATGTTTTATTTTCATCAAAATACATTTTTATAGGTAATTTAGAATTTTAAAATTACATCTATTTCCATAAAATGGCCATATAAAACACTATATATTTGTATATACCTGATAAAATAATTTTATAAAGTTCCACATAATTTTTCAATGTTTAAAAAATATTGGTTTTTTTATAGAAACTATTATTTTTCAATAAAAAATGATTTTATTTAAAAAATTCAATTTCACCCATTTAGAAAAATTTATTTCATTTTTGTAATAATCACATCAAAATTTTCTTAAGTTGAATTTTTTGTATTTTTTTAAAATAATTTAATTTTTAGTGAATAGTTAAATATAAAAAAATACAAGATTTTACCTTTTAAGTAAATAAATGAGTAATTATATATAGGATGATCTAAGAAACCATTAACTTAATGTCACACAAAAAATTACTATATATATTCAAAATAATCAACACTATTTTTTCTCTAAAGTAAAAAATAATAAACTAAGCAGTATTATCTTCAAAAACACATATCGCTCCCCTCTTATAAATGCCACCCTTCACCACCCCTCTTATCCTCACACTCTATTTTCATTAAATTTGACGATATCTCCCCAAACATACATTCAATGTATAATAAGTTATGGTGCTATCAGGAGACCATTTTAAGGAGCCTTAAGGGTTATCCTAAGAGTTAACATCTAATGGAAAAGGTAATGCTCTCAACCAAAGTATCTTAAATTATTTTCTTATTATGCCTCATAAAATATATTCTATAAATATTTTTATAAGAATATTATTGTTATTAAAATAATAAATTATTATTATATTAACTTAGAATCCAAAAACATAACCTCCTTTCATATTTTCTAAAATGAAAACTTCACTCATGTTTTGGTTGGTTCACTGCCTCCATAACGATGAGTTTTGTTTTTTATTGCTTTAATATATTTTTATATAAATATTATTATGTTTAAATTTGATTATAATAGGTTTATTATAACATATTTAATGTTTTTGAATGTGTGGAAAATATTTAAATTAAATAAAACAAATATAGTTTATGATGGTTGGTAAAACCTCATTACTGAACTAACCATATAACGATAACATTTATACTAAATAAATTAACCATATATTAGAACACATATGGATATTTAAAACTATTTAATCTTTATTAATTAAATGAATATAATTTCATTTCAATTATAGAGTTATATACCCATTTCATATGAACTTCAATATTTATCCACCAATATAAGCTGCTTCAGAACCATGAAACACACACCCTTAGGAGATTAGTAATAAATAATATATATTAATAATCTGATTTTAAATGAACAAAAAATAATTTTAATAAATAAAATATAGATTAAATTTTTTATAAATAAAGTATTTAATAAAATTTATTTTATTATTCATTATTATTGGTTTTTGTGATTAAAATATAACAAACAAACACAGACACACACCTATGCACCCAAGTGGGTCAAGCCTTGTCTCTTCCCACAAGTAACGACATGAACCAATTGAACCATTTTGATTAAAATTCATAGACTGAAGGACCAAAGGATCAACGGACTTATAACTTGGGTTTACTAAAGGCCCAATGTCCTTATGTTTGAATACATTATTTTCACTTCCATGAGAATACTGAAAATGTCATTCCACCAATCACTAAACATGCCCCTTTCAAGAGTCATTATATTGGTGCAACTAGTCTTGAGTATTACATCCCTACTTCTAGACATTATGTATCATAATGATTTTATACACCATTATAGTGAATCCCTCCAACCCACTATGGAGTGTGGGTGGAAGATTGTATGTAGGTTCCAACACACCCATATCTCTTTAAATCTACCCACCTAATGATGATTTCATAGCATCGCACTACACTACCAACCTATTACATTGACTAATTGAACTAAACCCATTGTAATGATAGTAACATATTAGGAAAACCATCCATTATACATCATAAGATAAATGGATTTTTGATAGGTTTCAGCACACCCATCCCTCTTTTGAGGTCGTCCACTGAACATCACCGGCATGCCTCCATACTTCTATCGACTTCCTGATGTGTTATGCTGAATCCTGATCCCTATATTTTCCTTTTTTCCTGCTATTTATGTCCCAAAGTCCCTATATTTATTTCCCATAGTCCCAAGTGGATTTAAGGCCTAATAAATGTCCAAAAATGCCACTTATGAATAGTGAATGTGGCTAGTTCATTATTTATACAATACACTACAATGGTAAATACTCCCATTGATGGTTGAACACTTCACCTTTTAAGTGCCAAGAAAGAGATTTTAGCACTCAGATATATTCTTGTTAGCTTAATAAATTTAATTTTATAATTTATTAAGTTAATAAATCATACTAAGTTAGGTAAGGACCTATGAGGGACTTTTTGAACCAGCCTCATTAATTTTGGGTCACATGTTCTTTTTTCTTTTTCACATTTTCCTATATAATACATGTTATTCAAGTTCCATTCTCAGTTAGTTATTTCATGGAAATATTTATTCTATTTCATCTGGTTATGATCTAAGACAAGATTATGAAGCTCATTTCCTTTTAATGAGTATTAATTACACTAATAACTTGTGATTTATTTCCTCATTTGGAACACATATACATGTAATGAAGTGCTTTATTACAGTATAATAACACTTATTAGATACAACATAAGTGATTTAATACCTTTCTTGATCATATCCAGTGGATGAAGTTTATAAAATGCATATAAACAAAAATGAATAAATATAGTAAATATGGAATTTTGTATACTTAAGAACTTCTACAATAGTCTTGATCTCCATCCCATAGACTTGAGAGAGATCAATTAAGTGGAAAAAAATTTCTCACTACCTTAGTGTATCCTTGAGTTATAATGAAACATCATGAATTTATATGTGATTATTCTTCAATTCAAGATGTGTTAGCATCTCATATGCAAAAAAAGAGAAAATTTATGTTTCCATGGAAGTTCATCCAAGTGTGAAGTTGTTTCACAAACACATAAAACCATCATAAGGTTTTATTATTTATAATCATCAAGGATTCTCCTTGAACTATTGAATTTACTCATGCATTTATAATTCATGAGTAAATGATTCTTTGACCAGATCATTTATCATATACATGAATGTAACTAACAAAAAATTATATAATTAAATAGTATTATAAAGTATATCGTAGATGGAAGAATCACTTGGATGATAACTTTCTATCATTAAAATTCTAAGGATATATCCTATGTAAAATGATATACCCTTATAATGAAAAAAATAATAATTTACAAGTAAAACAATACAAATCCTATATATATATATATCACACACATATATATAAATAATATTTAGGGAATATCTTCTTCATTCCCAAAGTTATAATAATGATAAAAATACATTGTTCTATTTCACCTTATATTTTATCATATATAATAACTTATGAAATCATACAAGAAACACATTTTGGAT
The DNA here is from genome assembly GCA_963277665.1 of Viscum album. Classification (NCBI taxonomy): domain Eukaryota; kingdom Viridiplantae; phylum Streptophyta; class Magnoliopsida; order Santalales; family Viscaceae; genus Viscum; species Viscum album. Next base: position 1,415,297,948 of record OY728156.1, read on the forward strand.
ATCTTCCAAGACACTTTTGGAATGCTATCATCAACTTTTCCTTATATCCCATAATATAAAATACCTTGTGAATACCCATAAAAACATTCTAATTAACTCTAAAACTTTTTTTGAGAAGCAATTAAAGTCAAAATCAATCCCCATTCAGTCAATCATAAGGTGTGATCCCACGATACTTTATACTGTTGACAACAAATATTAATCACCAAATACAAAAGTTTAACCAAATAATAGCCTCTAGAAAAGAACCAATAATTATCAATCTACAAAGGGACCTAGAGTGATCTCAACAAAATATGTGTATCTTTATACCCATTTCCATCGGTCTACATCATTTAAAAATGTTCATTTTTATATTTTACCTTTATCAAATCCATTAAGTGGTCATAGGAAACATAATATTTCAATCCCATAAAACCAAATTAACTATCCTAAATTAATAGTATAGACTAACCTAATGGGTGAATACATCATATTTCATTCGACCTTATAAATAAGTACAAATCATTCCCCTTATTTGAATATGAAATCATATCATATGTACTATCTAGGGGTGTCTACACACTCTATAATAAATCTCAATTGAGTAACCTAATATATACTCACCATATGAGAGGAAAAATCCCATTTTGGTTAATCTCTAATCGATGACATGATCAACATCTTACCCAACCACCTTCATATTAGCTATGCTAATATGTATAATTTTTTATTTAGGGTATGAAAGTATGAATGTTATCATTCTAGGTATCTCACTAACCTCTAGAATTGGAGACTCAAATATGATCCACGCACCCCTAGTGTGCCAAATACATCTGTATAGAACTGCATGTTGTATACTTCAATGGTCATATAACACACACAATGAAGCATGTTATTTTTTTGGGCCTCAGGAGAATATTTTTTATCTCTATAAAATAATCCTACTCATGCTAAACTAAACATTTCATCATAACCTATAATACTCTATGATGAACATTAGTTATAAATAACTCAAAGTCATGCTCTGAGAGGTTATTTATCATTACACTTCACAAAATTTATATATATATAAATTTATGCATACATTGTAAAATAATGATAAAATAGATAGTTACTTGAACACATACTTTTTAATAATATTATATTTCGGTTAATAATATTTTAAAACATAAAATAAACACATATCTATCATATCATATGTGAAAAAATTCTAGATCAACCTTAAGTATGTTGCAATTTTTGCAGTTTTGTTAACTCATTGCATCATATATAATTCATGTCACATATTTGTGTGACCATATAATAAATCTATCCAATGAAACACTTTAATGAGAACTTCTATGAAGTAGTCATGTATGAATAATGGTAAGATTTAGGAATCATATTCCAAATTGTTCAACTTATTGAACATATTCAAACTCCTTAACATCAAAATAAAAAACATTATGATGTCAAATCATATTATCTACTTAGAACTATTTCTAAGTTCATCATCATCATACTTGGAATCCTATTACTTTAAAAAAATTCCTTGAAATAGTTTAACTAATTAAATAATTATTTACAAGTACTCTTAAACTATTTTAGTATAGAATGATATACACCTTTTTTTGGTAACTAACAAAACTATTTACATTCCTATTTACCTTCATACACAAAACTCCTTTAAGTTTTCAAGTGTGATTAACTTGGAATTTTGACTATTATAACCCTTTAGGGAATATAATCTTTCAATTTTTATGATAACTAAATGTAACTCTTTACATTTTTCCTTATCATCGCATATCCTAAAATATTTTAGTGTATTGATTGAAAATCACTTTAATATTAGATTGGTAAAATGGTTAAAGAAATAATTATATCCACTCTCTATAGTATCTAAATGTAACACTTTAAATTTTTATTTCTGATCACATATCCTAAACACTTTAAAACATTGATTGGAAGTCATTTTATCTTTTGACTAGTGTAATCCTTTATTTATTAACGTTGAAATTATCCAAGTCCAAACATACCCACACTAGCTTCATAGTCAATATATTCATTTCAAAATATATTACTAGGATACAACAACATTTTTTTATTTAAGAAATAACATTTATTTCCTTTTAGAAGGAATATTTAACAAATAAAGTACCATATATTATGTGGTAATATATGTGTTTGAAACATTTTTCCATTGAGAATAATTTTTTTTAAATATAACTATCATGGTAGGGAACCACATTTCCTAATATTTTAACAAACATTTGGATAAACGCATTATCTTAGATAAAAAAAACTTATCCTTGCAATTTTCTTAAAACATGTTATATAATCCTGATAAATCATAAACCATGTATATAAAATTAATCAATTTATATTATTCATAAAAAATATTTTTTAGATAAAAAAAACTCTTATCAAATAATAGAAATTATAAGAAGATATACATTCTTAATTTACATCCATTTATACTAGATAGATTCATTTTCATTAATACATTTGATGTAGAAACTCTTTGCTTCATGAATGTAAATACCAAACTCAAAAAATTATTCCTTTGATTTTTAAATCCTATTTATTTAAAAAAAACTTTTTAAAATACATTTTTGGTATCATATACTTTTTAAAAATGAAGAATTAAATTTCATAACACATGTACCTAACATGGATATTCCATGGAGTTTCCTAAACCCCCTCATGTATTCTGAATAATCCCATTATATGGAATTATTATTACTCCTTGAAAACCCTAGATTTTAATAACCTTGATGGGAATCTTAAAGAAACATTATTGAAATTTTAAACAAACATTTATTCTTATGGATTAAACTTTTACCCACTATTACTAACAATACAACACTTAGAACCAATACATCATATTCCCAACTCATCTATCCTCAATAATTTTAGAATATTAAGAAAAAAAATCTTGAACACATTCACATTATCAGAACATTTTTGATACATGAAAATAAGATTAATTGGCTTCTTAGAATAATTCATTTTTATTATCCCTTAAAATATGTAATATATTTGAATAAATCACAACTTTGTTTATAAAAAAAACCTCATATAATTATATTAAATAATAATTAATTACGTTCTCTTCTCATAAAAAATAGATAATGTAAATATTATAACATGTTCACTTAATCTTGAAGAATCCAACTTATCAATACACCAACTCCTTTTCTCCATTACTTCATGATCAAATTTTCAATTCTTTTTTATTTCTGACCTTCTATATATTTACAACTTTCTTAAATAAAAAATTTGATATATTATATCATTTATAACAATAAAATTTAATTCTATAATAATATTTTAAGGAAACATTTTTCCTCACCAATTCATTACCCTATTCATTCATATTGAATATGAAATTTCATATCCAGTAATATTGAATATATGAGGATAAAATTCCTTAAATTATTAATGTACCTAATAATAATGAGTACATTCATGGAGATTAATATTCCTTTGGTCATTTCATCTAATGATATTAAAACCATACATGAATCAGTTTTTGCTTCCATAATAATCTATATTCATGGGTTGAATAACTTAAACACTTGATTACTCACTAAGGAACTATTATGACACATAAAATTTTCCATAATAACTTTTATTAAATCAACAATGTTTCTTAATAACTTTTCCTAAGTTATAAGCCTTTGGAGTATATTACATTAAGATTTATATTCCAAGGATCAATATTAGAGTTTAGATTTAGGATGATGGTGTCATTCATCTACAATAGAATATTCTATCAGATGAGTGTCATGTTTAATTACTACTTAATAAAAACTTTTATTAAATAAGGTCCCATTAAAATGATGAATCCATTTTAAATTCATCAAAAATATCAGTGGTCCAAGATCTATATTTTTATTAAACAAACGATTCTTATTTGGCATGAAACTCACTTCTTACTTATTTATGTAACGAATCACCGCAATCATATCATATATTATTCTTAGATAGTTGAGCATGTAACTCTTTACTCAATCCATCATATTGATAAAACCAACTCAATTTCTCTAGTATCCCAACCCTTGGGACTTCCTAGCTAGTGTATCCCAAAGTTATCATAAAAAATGATATAATCACAATATAATCTATAAGAACCAAAATTTTTCATGAAACTACCCAAGTGTGATGTAGTTTTACTCATTACATGATTTACTGACACAATATAATCTAAGAGCACCCCATTTTACAATGAAACTACCGTTTGGATGATTTAGGTCCTGATAAGTGGCTATTTAGAAGGAATACCACACTTAGTATTTAGAGGATAATTTAATATCACCTCCTTATCTAATTTTATTCCCTTTTATATATGCATGATTATAGTGAATTATTTTGGAATCATATTCCCTATACAAAAAATATTATGTTCAAACCATATTGATGTGTAACTTATTTCACAACCCACTAGTTTGTGTTTCTCACACTAAATTAGAAACTAAACATATTCATAAATATTCAAATGAATCATATGAATAAGGTACATGAAAATTTCATGTAATGGAATAATATTATATGAAATTGAAAATCTCTACAAGAGTAATCCTCTAGAGATAGATAACCAACCTTATTCATATTTCTAGACAAGACATATTCTGCTAGACTAGTGCTTGGTCTGACCACAAGTCCCTCAACTCAGGGTGACTTTACTCAAGATAGAATTCAATTAATAATAACTTTAACACATTATATGCACAAAAATATTTCAAATAACTAAATTAAAGCTAATAACATCAATTAAAAATAGAGGTCAAGGTAGTTTAAAAACTAAATTTATTATAGAGCAATTCTTATAAAGAAATTGAAAGGATCTATATTCTAGAAATAGTTCAATATTTAAACTAAATTACATAACAATAATCATATAAACAATTCATAACTATGAATGAAGTAGAGAATAACATTTAAATAAATGAATAATTCAAATATTTAAACATCAGATAACCATTTATGAATAATTTTTAAACAAAAGCTAAATATAAACATTTTTTAATTTTATATTTATTATATGTTACAATTCTATATTTTATATTATATGAAAATTCCTATTTTTAATTAGGTTTAGAGGGAACCCTTACATTACCCAGAGACCCATAGGAAAAGAATAAAAAGTACATGGCCTAGAATCCAACAAGCACCAGCCCTTTACATCTTTATGACTCAATTACACTAGAATAACCCCTCCCAAACACATTTTAAGGTTGGCATCAACTCGTCACCTAGCATTGCTAGCAGCTTGCAGTTCCCATATGCAGATTTTCATAGGCCAACGTCTAACCCTTCTCCCTCATTCATTCTTGGTTCCATAAACATTTTATATTAATTCCAATATATTTTTTTTAAAATTAATTATTATATGAAATTTTATTTTTAGTATATTATATTTTATGAATTATAAACACTAATCCAATTTTATATGATGTAAAATTTTTACTTAATCTAATACGATATACTTATAATTATTTAAACCAAGATGATATCATTCATCAGAACACATTCGATGTGGATTAAATAATATCCATATAAGGACCCTCTAATTTAAAAAATTCATAATTTAAGTATAAAATTATTATATTTTTTCCCTTATCTATGTAATAATTAAAAACTTTATGTATTATTCTTATGATTTTTAAATAAATAATTTTATTTATAGATCATAATACTTTCCATATAATTTATTAAAATATATTTTAAATATTAACAATTAATATTTGGAATATTTTATAAAAAATGATACATAAAAATTATATATAATTAATTATAAATGATTTATAAATAATTTATTTATTAACCTTTTATAACATAAAATTTTCCCAAAATACCCTTTAAAATGATTTACAAACCATTTAAATCATTAAAGGTTTTTAAAAAAAATTAAAACTATCTTATTTAACCATATGAAAAATACCTATTATGTGTATGGGTAACCTAATTTTATCCTTACACAACAGAAGATAAACATGATGTACCTTTTTGTGTAAATGTTTTTGGGATAGATGTGACATATATGTAAAATTATTATATAACTACCTTTAAGAAAATCACATACCTTTCAAAAAGGTAGTATAAATATGTTTGTGTCTAATGACCCAACCCTATATGGCATTTGAACTGGAAACTAAACCAGCCTGAAGGGGAGTTCTTAATCCCCATGAGATAGAAATAATAATCAGGTAATTACATATAATATTGAGAACAATTTCATACTTAAATTAGTGTTAACACACAATGGAATTTCTCTTGAAAATTCAGCATGATCCATTTGTAATTCGGGTTTTTATGAAAAAATAAAATAAGTAGAAACATATCAAGCAGGTGATATAACATTTTAAAACATTTATGGTAAATATAATCCCACTTCTCACCCTCTAAACTCCCTTACTTACAACCAACTCCAAGTACCACTAAAACCTCAAAAAAATATAATGGAATCCACCAAAAACCATAAATAAAAGTAATAATGGTCTACATGACCAAGGTAGGAGAGAAAACTAAATAAAACAAAATAACATACTAACGTCAAATCCAAAAATCATTCACCACTCCAATATAAGTCAAGATAAAAAAAATAATCTTAAAGTGAGATATAAAGTAAGAGTCAGAAAAACTATCTTAGTAGGCCACTAAACACCTTCCCTCATGCTATAATTTTAAATATAAAACCATTTTTAAGATTGTTTTAAATAAAATAAGAAAATATTTTTTTCAATAATATTTTTTCCAAAATCAATAACAAGTAAAATTCCACTTTTATAAACATTCCTTCTCATTTTTATTAAATGAAATAAATCACATTAAAAACATTTCCATCCACCTAAGACACTTTTTAAAACCAATACCCATTTACAAAACCACTTAAAATCAAGGTGAAACCCCTAGGATTAATAATCTTTCCAAAATATCATTAAAAAGAAATTTTAAATAAAGACAACCAAACTCAAAGGATATAACATGATATAATGTAGGCACCAAAAGTTATGAAGTAGATCATAAAATGAATAAAATAAGGGACACATAATCTATACAAGTAAGGGGAAATAAATTAAAAACTAGAGAATAATCCCCTTCATCAACCACCAATCAAAGTATAAGAATCATGGGATACTAACCTATATAATCTGTAACTAGTAACAAGTAAAATAGGTCAACCTACTGCATCATTTCTATCTATTAGTACCATCAAATTAGTTAGGCCCAATTCCAACAACCAAGGAGTAAGAAACTATAATAAATAACCATCCGGGTGCACTCGACACTCTTTTCCCTCTCTATCTCAACATGTAAGCTAAACTAGAGTTTTCACCCATGCAGGAATCCAATTAATGACCTATAATTCCACTAACCAACACCCAATAATTAAAGGTTATGATAACTAATCCAAAATAAATGCATAAAAAATATAAGAAATATCCCATATCTCCACATACACCAAACACCATACTTATTAGGTGAAAAAACATAAGGGGCCTAATGAGGGTTACACATAATCATGTTGTTTGAATACCATTAAAAGTGACAACTATTCCTACTCAAAAATATACCAAGTAATTTGTGTCACTTTATCAAAATTTGAAATCATTTTTAAATATTTTTTTAACACATTACACTCAAAAAATCATTGAAATCAATTTTAGAAATCAACCCACATTTATAAAACCTCTTAAAAATATTTAAATATTTTCTTTAATCCAACCCATGAACCAAATAGGGTCTAAATATTTTTAAACCTCACATTTATTTTAAAAAGAATTCTTGAAACATTTTTATGATACTTATAATTTTAAATCCCATGAGAAATACCAAGTAAAACTTTTGAAAACCAATTTTAAATCCCAAACTATATTTATAAATTTGAAGCACCAGTTTTAAATTCATTCAAGAAATTTTACAAATAACTAGAGGAATTAGTTTAACAAAATTATATTTAGACCATTCCATAAATATAGAACACCCTTCTCTTTCTATGGAAATCAAATAAAAAATAAATTTTTTCTTTAATAATATAAGAAACAAAATTAATACTAATTTTTTAATAACTAAAACATGAATTTAAACCCCTATAAATTAATTATTATAAAATTAAAAGTTTTAGATATGGGAAAAAATTCCTCAAATCATTGGAAGATACTCTAGAACACTAAATATTAGTGGAATGGAGTCTGAATAAAAAACTGCACACCCTAAGTTCATGAAGTTGGAAAGAAAAATTCAAACCCTTATTATTGGGTTCGACCAAAAAGGGCACGTATCCAAGGTAGAAGAATAATGGGAGAGGAAAGAAAGAAATTATAGGTAAAGATCTCATACCTTAAAGTTCTGACCATGAATCACATTGGAATTAGGAAGGACTGCTGAAGGAGAGGGGATATCACAAGGGGCAGGCACACCTAAGGTGGGGTAAACTATGGAAAGGGGTGTTCCAATACATAGTGGAGAGGCATGATGGATTTTTAGATTAAAAAATAAAAGGTAAAAAATAAAATTTTAATTTATAATCAACCCACAATGTTTTCTAAATTTTTCAGTAACTGTGAAACACTCATGGGAAACCCAAATGTCACTTCTTATAGTTACTCCAACGATCTTTCTTGTTCTACCTTTTCGTTTGATAACTATTCGAAATTAAATTTCCAAGATATAGATCTAAACACATGGTTGCGGCATGGTTTTATAATCGTATGGGCTGACCATAGAAATCTTCAAAACTTTATGAAAAATTAAATTATTTGGTCTGAAACCCTTTTGAACTCATGAAGACTCAATGTAAAAAAGAATTTATATTAAAATTAATCACACCGTGACATAATGGGTGTCACAATTAACCCCACCATGCCACATTTTACACTTATAATGTGTTAGGTTTAAAAATAAAGGAAAATTTTTTGTGAAAACATCGGAAGTCATAGCAAAAAATAGGTTTGAAGATGAAGAAAATAAAATAACAAAAGAATATGAACAATAACATAGTAACAGATATTTATTTGGTTTGAGAATAATCCATGAATCCATGGAGAGGTAGAAATATCACTATAATCCAAGATAACAATTATAGGGAGATTACATAGTTTCTAACGCATCGAAACCCTAGCTCTAAATGAACTAATAAGGTGAAAAATAGCACTATTCCACAAACCACACTAAAATTATGATGTCATATAGTGAAAGGTGGATATAACTTCACACTACTATAGTGCTAAAACCACCTAAGTCCAAGCTACTACAATGACCAATGGCAAGAAGTTCACAAATCTACAATACTACTTTCTCCAAAGTCCTAGATGCTACAGTGGCCATACCAAATTAAGTACTAATATAGTTCCCTATTAATTTCATTTGGTCATCTTTACTTTAGTCGATCATAGCTAGAACGGTGCCGTAAAATCTGGGTTAGGGGCCTTCGGACCATGGAACCCTAGAGTAGGGGTGTGTTTCCCCCTACAACCCCCAATGAGATCACCACAGAGCACGACCCATGAGGTTGTGGCTTGGTGCGTAGTATAGTCCATAATAATTTAACTCAAAATCATCTAAAATTGATTGGGATACACTGATCTAACCAAAAAATAGATCCTCACACTCTAAATAAGGGAGTGGGTGGTTCAAGGAAAGACTCAAAAGACTCTGAATGAAGAAGAACTATTGAAAATCTAATGTGTTTTTATGATCATAATCACTTAAGGTGTTTCTAACTATTGTTTTGTGTGTTAAATGGTTAAATGTTTTAGACATTATAATAAAGAATCAATCAAACCAAGTGATGAATTTATCCTGAGAGTTTTGTTAAAATTGAAGAAGTTGATTTTCACCATGAATTATACCATGTTTTAATGAATTCATCTAGGTAGTGTTAAAGATTATTATGGTTGGAGTTGGTAATAAAAATGAAAATTTTGTTCCAGTAAGTCACATATACCAAATGGAAAGTTGAAATGCACCACACCATTTAAATGGGCACAATGGATAAAGTGTTTACATATGAAACATGAGGAAAGAAAAAATGGTTTTTATAGTGGTTGTGGGTCATCAGTTGAGTGTCTAAAAAAACCTATAGAAGAAGACTATTAGCTTGGTTATTAGTGTGTTTAGGTCAAAACAGGAATGATTTTCTCAAAACACCATATTTTAAGACGTTTTAATGTTTTATTAATCATTTCATGGAATTTAGTAGATCATTCATATGAAATTAAATTCTTGTCTTAAAGGCCATGAATCTGCTCATTAAACCCTTGGCTCGAACTAAGAGACCCCCAGATCCTTTGAAATCTATAAATAGATACATAAAGAAGATTAGATAAAAATCCACAATAAAAAAACATCTATGATGACTCTTTCCATAAAATTGATCCACAATGGGATTTTTTAAGTGTTCTTTATGTTCTTCCAGTTCTCAAAAGGTGAACCATGCATAAATTACGTGTATAAAATTTATATTTTCCACTTTCTTTTTGATCCAACTGCACCCTTGATGTTATTTTTTAAAGGTTCTTACTCTTCTAAATTTTCTCTATCTTTCAACATTTTATTTCTTTTTAATCTTATAGATGGAGTAAATTTCATTATAAAGTGTTTATAAAAACAAACCTCTATATTCTTTGTATTCTTCTTTAGGTTATCACCACTATTAAAGTGATATATCATGGTTCTTAGTTTCCATTAAAAAAAAGGTTATTCTTTTGGTTATTTTTTCTAATAAAAAAAGGGTTTCCTTCATCTTCTTTATTTCCTAGTTTCCATTAAAATCAAGGGATTAATATAACCATATAAAGTATTTTTTATGGTGGGAGATTTAGGAGATCATTCTTGAGCTATTTCCAAACACCTTTATCAAATTTTTCCATTTTAATTTTTCTAATTTATTTTCCACTAAACTCACTCCACTTTGGTTATTTTATTCCTAAATATAATTCTAGAATGTTAAAAACTTTTATTTTATAGATTTTTAAAAAAAATTAAATGAAATTCACCCCCAATCATACCATTCTATCTCCAACATATATTTATTATTAAAGTAAATATTTTTGTTTTACTCAAAACATCCTTATTTTAAAATTTTAATTTTTTTCAATATATTAACCAATTTAAAATATTTCTTTTTTTAAATGGAATCTTTTTTAAACACATATGGTGCTATTAAATGAAGTCTACGGGTGAGGAAACTTATTTTTATGGTTCAAATTATATTTATTTAATGAAACTTATATCAATTTTTCTTAGATGTATTGGTTTTACCCAATGGAAAATTGTTATGGATGGTTATATTCCTACTAGTGAAAAGAAAAAAATTAACAATCCATGATCTGAAAGCTTTTGAATTATATGGAAAGGCTATAAAAACATTTCATTATGGTTTAAACCAAAATTAATTTAATCATATATCTAATTGTAAAATAGATCATTATATCTATAAACTACTATAAGTTATTCCTAAAGGAACAAATAAAGTGAAAGTTACTATACTCAATATGCATAAACAATATTTTTAATGTTTTAATATACATCCTAATGATTATATATTACAGTGATGTTTATGAAATTTACTAGAATATGTAATGGAAGAATATCTCTTAGTAATAATCTTACTATTAAAACTCTATTCAAAAAAATATTTTTGGTTTTACTAAGAAATTGATCACATAAATAGAAAATTATCCAAAAGTGAAGGATTTAATAAACATATCAATCAAGGATCTAACCAGATATCTCATGACATATTAGATCACAATGAAGCTATAAGCCGATAAGGAAGCCAAAGTAGTCAAGGGGGAAAATACAATCACCTTTAAATAAATTAATTATGACTCTTAATATGGTGATGAAATGGATAATCTAACAAAGAATATAAAATATTATTTAGAAGAAATAAATCATACTAATGTTCCAAAAGGAGGATGAACAAAGTAAACAAAAAGTGACATGATTAAAATGAAAAAACAAGTGTTGGATAAGGTCATAATGTCCCTTGATCAAAAAGAAGAACACAGATATGAATAATTAAAGTAATAAAGCCTTTAAGGATTCAAATTTTAGTGTAAGTGGTGATCCTCTCCCCTAAATAAACTAATGTGATTAAATAACCAAGTGTCTCATGTCCAAAGTCAAGGTTAGTGTAAAAGTAAACTCAAACACCTCTTCTAATTCCTCCTCAAATTCCTATTTTCTCATCTTATTCTTCTTCTTCCAATCACTTAATCAATGAAGATCTAAAATATTCTCATGATCAACTTAAATAAGGTTTTTTTAATTAAATTCAACATAATAATAGAATAAATACAAATATAATCAACTTCTTTAAGAAAAGGATCAACTTGATATTAAAAAAATAAAGTATAAAAAAATTGAATGATCAACCAAATGTGAATGAATTCCAATAAACTATTAATGATCTCAAAAAATCACTCATTTTATTCACCAAATGTGAATAAAATATAAATAAAAATTTGGTTTCTCAAAGTACAATATGTTTTTGGGTTTTTAAATAATTGTATTTTTTCCAAAAAAAATATGACTTTTATAAAAAGAATTTTACAAAAAATGTTTTTAAATTATTTACATAAAATTATAAATTTAATTCAGGAATTTAATTTCAAAAGTTATAAATATGGTAGAAATGAAATATCCATTATTCATACCACATATAATCTCAAAAATAATTTTCAAACAAAATTTGGGTGCCAAAATCCTTATTAGATAACATATGTGGACCCAAAATATGGGTACCAAAACATTTAATTTATTAAATTTATAGGAAACAAGTTTGAATATTAAATCACAAAAAATAAATGCCGTATATATATAGTATATGATCTCGACACATGTGAGGTGAACTCTCTAAATTTAATCAACTTGAAAAACTTGATGAAAGATAAAAGACTTTAGGTGACAATTCAAGAAGTAAAATCACCAGTATGGGGAAAATAAATTTTTTCAATTCTATACTTATAAAATATTTTTTATTCACTGATAGTTTAAAATAAAATTTGATAGGAATTATCCAATTTTGTGGTAATGGTTTTAAAATATTATTTGAAAATGTTTTTTGAAAAGTTTTCAATCTCAAAGGAAAACATCTATTTACAAATGTTTTCATTAAAAATGTATTTGTTATCAATTTAAATCCTATTTTTTATATTAATTTTCTGTGAAATAAAGATAGTTAAGAATGTTTTTGATGTAGATTAATTGGTTATTATTGCACAAAAACACCTATTAAGATCAATAGACATCAACTAGTTTGATATTTCCCAAAATTTCATTTCAAAGATAATGTTGTTTGTGAAACTTTCCAATTTGGTAAGCAACATAAAAAATCTTTTAAAGCTAAAAAAAATATTGACCTCAAAATCCTTGAGCCTGTTCACCTTATCTTTTTAGACCAAATCACATCAAAAGTATCAGAGGAAAATCATACTATTTTTGTGACAACCGGGTCCCTGTTACAGCACAGACACCCCGCCTTAACATGGTCGTCGGGTTCTGGCCTACCGGGTTCCCCAGTTGCCCCGCAGACACGTGGGGCCCACCCTAGGGTCCACCCACGTGCCTGAACGGGTCATCTGACTAATGATAGTCCCCACATGCCTGAACGGGTCATCTGACTAATGATAATCCCCACATGCCAACACATGTCCTTTCCAGTGTGCTTTGTCCTCACTCACATACACCCTGAGAAACTTCCCAGGAGGTCACCCATCTTGATCACTACTCCAGGCCAAGCACGCTTAACTGTGGAGTTCTAACCAAGTAGGCTCCCGAAAAGGAAGGTGCACCTTATTGACATGATTCATATCATTTAGTCATTTAACCCTTTATCATTTGGGGATGTTACAATCACCCCACCTTTAGAGCACAACGCCCCTGTTGTGGGCCCTATATCTCTACCCAGGCAGTGCACCGCACTTAAGGCTAGGTTCCTCCTTTGATACCAAATGTGACAACCGGGTCCCTGTTACAGCACAGACACCCCGCCTTAACATGGTCATCGGGTTCTGGCCTACCAGGTACCCCAGTTTCCCCGTAGACACGTGGGGCCCACCCTAGGGTCCACCCACGTGCCTGAACGGGTCATCTGACTAATGATAGTCCCCACAGGCCAACACATGTCCTTTCCAGTGTGCTTTGTCCTCACTCACACACACCCTGATAAACTTCCCAGGAGGTCACCCATCCTGATCACTACTCCAGGCCAAGCACGCTTAACTGTGGAGTTCTAACCAAGTAGGCTCCTGAAAAGGAAGGTGCACCTTATTAACATGAGTCATATCATTTAGTCATTTAACCCTTTATCGTTTGGGGATGTTACAATTTTGTGATTTTATTACTATACAAGATTTACTTAGGTATTTTTCTTAGAACACACAAATGAGGCTTGTAGAGTCTTTATAAGGATTACAAGAAGATTAAAAATGAAAAAGAGAAAAATTATTTCCATTCAAAGTGATCATGGGAGAGATTTTGATAACAAAAGTTTCAATGAATTTTGTGCTTTATAAGGTTATAATCATACTTTTTTCTCTCCTAGATCACCTTAACTAAATGGGGGAGTTTAACCATGAAATAAAACTCTTCATGAAATTTCAAGAGACATCTTAAATTATTTCAAACTCACACAATACACTTGTGTCTAGGCAGTGAATACTTCTTGTTATAAAATGAACCTTGTTCTCATAAGACCCATCATAAAAAATACCCCTTATGAACTTTGGAAAAATAAAATTTTTAAAGTTGTATTTTTAAAATTATTTTGATATAAATGTTATATTTATAATACTAAAGAAAACATAGGGAAATTTTATCCTAAAATAAAATATTTATTCTTTATTGGGTATTTGAACTCAATTAAATCCTACAAATTATTCAATAAATGAACCAAAACCATTGAATAATCCATCCATATAAAATTTGATGAAAATATTCCTTAATGTTCAGTCCAAATGAAAGATATTGATAACCTTGAACCTTTTAATTGTAATGAACCATATTATCCTAAAAATACTATTGAAGTTGAATCTCCTTATATTCATTTACCTAATGCTTTGAAAAATAAATAAAATACCTTGGATAATATTATCATTTATTTTGTTGATAGTTCTTGTAATAAATGTTCTATCATAAATGAATTTAATAATTGTTTTATAATTTCTTCTCTATAACCTAAACACCTTGATGATGATATTAATGATAAAAATTAGATTTTTTTTCTATGAAATAAAATATAAAATGATTACAAAGTAATAATGTTTGGAATTTTGTTGAAAGACCTATTGATCATCCCATTATTAGTAAAAATGGGTTTTTTAGAAATAATTTTTATGAGAAATGTAACATCACATGAAACAAAGTTAGACTCCTAGATATAGTCTATAATCAAGAAGAAGGTATTGATTATAGTGAAACCTTTGTTCCCTCTTTTTATTTTATATCTGGACTATAAGAACTATACAACATGAACCATTATCAAAACCAACATATAAAATCCTTTAAAATGTCACACCAAATGCCCATAATTTCTTGATTTCTCTAAGAACAATTGAATCACAACCCTAGAAAAAGATTACTAAGAATAAAAGGGAGACCTTTCATGGTCTACCCACCAATTGGAATCTATATAAATAGTGAAAAAAGGTTTAAAAACCAAAATAAGGATAAGCATCACTTCCAAAGAACCACATCTGCAAAAAACCCATAATTGATCATCTATAAGAAATCCATCGATCACTAAGAGAGAAACAATGCAAGGAAACACATATGTATCCCCAAGTTAAAATCACCAAGATAACCAAGATCAAAACCATTCCCCAAAAATGATGTGGGATTTAATCTCAAGTCATTGTACTTAATAGGTAAACCAAGACCCTAAAATTGGAACATTGTATCGTGGAGAACCCGTCAAAAGAAAATAAGCACCTTCAAGTGTCCAATAGCCTAAAGGAAACTCATGTCCTAGTTACCCAAGAACAGTCCCTATGGTTTCCCCTAATCAAACCATAAAAACCCATAAATAATCAAACCTCAATATCCATAACACCAATATAGATCATGAATGGTAAAACACATCCCAATCTATAATCTATCACCACAGCCAAAAGGGGAAAACCTATAAATCCTAAAAACCACCAAAAGAAGTATCCCATAATAAACAATCACCCAAGTATACATCTACAACACCTACCACTAAATATCTTATACAATCTAAACATACCATGGTGTACCAGAAACTCTTCTTAAATAATCCATCAACTCATAAAAAATTGCATCATCATAAAGGGAAGTCCAATAATCACCAAAGAAATACTAGAGAATAAGGATGTTTTGGTTCCACCACTATAATTATAGTCTGGAAAGATCCCAGAATAGAATAAATTTTCCCTAAATAAAAATTAACTCACCAGAAGGATCTTCTTAAGAAACAATCCTTATATTTTCTTTTTTATAATTCTAATAGGAACATGGAAAATAATTCAAATCATGGACCCCAACTAGTCCATGTTTCATAAATCAAATCATGGAACACCATCAAAACTATTTTTTAAACATATCTTACCCAATAGAAATAAAACGCATCACCTGTACACCATAAAACTTATTTTCCATTTTTCAAAATTATAAATTAAAATTATTTTTCATTCTAGAATAAATTTAAGATTTTTATTTTGAAATTTATTATATTTCAAATAACTAAATTAACCAAGTTGAAACATACAATTTCAAAAATTTATTACTCGATAATTTCTTTAAATGGGGTTTTCCAAACACTCACCCTATAAAATATTCTTCCCTATTCCAAAAACAATTTTATAAAACATCATTTAAAAAAATTAAAACCAACTAAAACTAATTTTTTGAAACAAAATATTTATTATAAAATAATAAAATCTCATTTTTCATGAAAATCAAACATTTAAAAAAACTTCAACCAAAACTAATCATAACAAAAAACAACACATCAAACTTATCACAAATATACCAAACATCTCCCAAACCAATTTCAAATCCATACCCAGAAAGTGGAGACTCAATTTAGGGTAAACTGAGAATAAATAGATGGATAAAAACAATAACCTAAAGGAAACATAAAACTAATCTTGGGATTTTTGAAGTCACCATAGCCATCCATCATGCCCCATATGGTTATCCATAACATATGAGCTAGTCGGGCAGTCGTAGTGCTTCCTCTACCTCCACCTTGATCCCAAGAGGATCCTCAAAATCAATAACATGTCCCATAAAGATCGCAAATACCATTTTCTACAAAAAACCACATCATATAAATTGGGAGAAAGATAAAAATAAAAGTCTCAAACACTGACTAAACCTAGATACTTGAGGCTCTAAATGAAGAAGATATAGTTAGGTTATCTCCCTTGAACCTACCTCACGAGTCCTAAAAAAAATTCTAAATTGATTTTACCATGACACCTCATGTAAAAAATGGATAGTATTGAAACTAGGCTCCCACTACAGAACCTATGAACTGATACCATTTTTAATGACCCGACCAAGGTTTCCATCTATAATGGAACCCAAACTATCCTACCACTAACCTGAGGGGCACTCCCAAATGCATTGGCTAGAAAAATTCACCAAGGAATAAGATACAAAATTTTGACAAAGTTATCCCTTAAATTAGATTTAATTCATACCAGACATTCTCTCGAAAATATAGAAAAACCAACCATAAATCATATGTATATACTACAATAAAATAATTATAAACAAAACAAGTATCATATATACAAATTTTAAAAAAATTAATGTAAATGAAATTCCTCTCCTCACCCTCCAAACTCACTCACTTGAATATAACTCTGATTCCAAATTTATCCTACACATATATAATTAAATCCACTCATAACTATAACGGAATGTAATAAAGGTATACTTAGTCATATTAGTTTAAGAAAAAACATAAAACAAAATAATTGAATAACCATAAATCCCTAAATTATTTAATTCTCCAATAGCTTTCAAGATCCAAACAAAGAACCAAAAATTGAGATGTAAAATAGGTGTGATAAATGGAATGATAGTATTCCACTACCTACCTTATCACATGCTGAAATTTTAATAATAAAATAATTTTCAAGTTAGTTTTAATTATAATAAGAAAATAGTTTTTTTAGAAATAATTTATAAAAATCCAATATCACGTGAAATCCCATTTTTATAAACATTCCTTACCATTTTTATTAAATAAAAAATCACTTAAAAATATGTTTCATTGAACAAAGAGAATTTTGAAAACAAATAACTATTTATAAAACCACTTTAAAATCTATGTGAAAAACCATAGATAATTTTTTTTCCCAAAAACAGTTTAAAAATAAATTTTAAAGAAATCAAACCAAACACAAAGGATGAGTAATGATAAAAATTAGAAACTATAATTCAAGAAGTTTATAATAAAAGGAGTAGAATAAAGGTACTAAAATCATTACATGGAAGCATAAAGAAATCAAGAATAAGAGAGGAGTCCCCTACATCCATTTTCAATCAAACTACAAGTATCATGGGTTAATAACCTAGGCACTAGAGTATTATAATCCTAAACTATAAACAAACACCTTAGGTTGGTCAATAAGAACCTATTGTTTCTGATAGTATAGTCGAACTAGGAAGTCCCAATCCCATAAAACCAAGAGCACTAAGCTACCATGGAGAACCATACAGGTGTACTTAGTAACTCAGTCCCTCTCTATCTTGACATAGAAGACAAACTAGAGTTTTCACTCATCTAGTAATATACTTAGAGAGAAAATATTTCCACCACCAACACCCAAGAAGAAAAGCATATGAGTAAGGAGATGAAACAAATTCATAACAAATAAAGGTAATATCTCACATCTCTATATAAAACAAACACATTTCATAGAAGGGGAATCAACTAAAGTGTCCTAATAAGGGTTTCATATACTCATTCTTTTTTAAAAAAAATAAAGGTTCTAACTAATCTTTCTCAAAAATATTCTCAGGAGGCTGATTCGATTTATCACAATTTAAAATCATTTATACGGCATTTATTTAAAAATATCACTAAAAAAATTTTGAAATTCATTTAATATATCAAACCACTTTTATAAAACATCTTACAAATATTTATACATTTTTATTTAATATGACCCATTACCCAAATGGAGTATAAACATTTTTAATCTTCACTTTTATTTAAAAACATCCCTTAAAACATTTATCCATACTTTCATTTCAAGTCCAACATGAAATTACAAATAAATTTTTTTTAAATCAATATAAATTCTCAAACTATATTTATAAATTTTAAACAATAATTTAAAATTTATTTTTGAAATTTGAAAAATAATCAAAGTGAAAATATTATTAAAATCAGATTTACACTATCATATAAAATAAGAGTACCCTTTTCTTTCTATATAAATTAAAAAAATGAACCTTTATCTTTAGTAATACAATAAAAGAAAATAATACTAACATTTAATAATGTAACCAATAATTTAGACTCCAAAAAATAAAATGTTATAAAATTGAAGCATTTTGAACATGGGAAAACCTACCTCAAATTATTTCCAAATAGACTGAATCTTCAAATATAAGTGGAATGGAATCCAAAGAACAAACTGCATTCCCTAAACATAAGAAATTATAAATAAAAATTTAAACCCCTATTCTAGGGTTCGACAAATAATGTAACATGATCAAGGAATAAGAAGAAGAAAAGAGGAAAGGAATCAATGAGAGGAGGAAAGGTCATACCTTGAATATTTGACAACAAATCATGTTGGAACCATGAGGGACCATAGAAAGAGATGGGGGATTACAAGGGGAAGGCACATACAAGGGAGTGATCATTCAGTGGGGTGGAATCATGTGAATTAGTGGGTAATTAAGAGGTATTTGAGGGTTAAAAATAAACTAAAATAAATGGAAAGGAAAAATTAATATTTAAATTTTCAGATAACCACACAATTTTTCAAACTATGCAGTAACCATTCAGCACTCATTGGAAACCCAAATATCACTCCACATGGTTACTCCTTGGATGCCACATGGTTCTCTTATTTGTACACCAAATGTTCTAAAAAATTCCAAGATACAGACTAAAACACATAGTTTCTATATGGTTTTCTAATATTTCATGCTAACCATGCACCCCTTCAGGTTTTTTAAAAGGATAGAATTTCCAAATCAAAACCCCTAGGAACTCATGGTGAATCGAGATAAAATAAATTAAAACTCAATAAACCCCACCAAGACATGATAGGTATCACATTACATGAGGGTAAAAGCAAGCACTATGTGTAGGTAATAGTCTTTGGTCATGGTGATTCACCACCCACGTGTAGGTAATTTATGGTGACTTTTACACAATACATTAAAAAATTACCTTTATGTAATTGTTTTTTATAAAGGTAAGAACCAAACTATTGTTATGTAACACTAATAAAACTATAGTTATACTTATGTGGACCCCTTCACTTGAAGGTTATTCATGATTTACCTTTATATGAACAATCATGTAAAGTTAACTTTATACATATATCAGCTACATAAGGATAATGAATTAGTTTACTTTATGTAGCCTATATCTATAAATGTAAACCATTTATAAAACCAAATTTATAGAAACAAAATATGATACTATGTTTTCATCTTATTCTTAATTTCAAAGAAATATTTCAAAAATTTAAACATATAGGTATATCTAATACCACAAAAGGTTTTTTAGAGTATAATAACACTTAATAGGTAAAGTAGAATGAGTTTTAATACTTGTTTGAGGATTTACCATGAATAAAATATGAAAACTAAAAAAAAAGAAATGAAAAAAGGGTATAAATATAGAAATATTTTACACTAAATATCATTTTCAATAGTCTTGATCTCCATTGCATGGCATTGAGAGAGATCATTAAAGTGGGAACAAAATCTTCCCACCTCCATAGTGGATCCACTAGTGAAAAAACCGTTTTTATGTCAGTTATTTTTCATTTTTATGTCAGTTTTTAGATGATTTTAATACGGACGACATTATAAATATAGTTTTTTAAATAACCGACGTGATAAACAATTTCACAGGGGTTATCATATCGGTTATTCAAATAAGTTATGTCATAAACCTTTCCCAGTCCTTTATCACATAGTTTATTTCATAACCGACATGAAAATCCAGTTGGGGTAGGGTTTATCACGTCAGTTATTTAATGACCTACATGATAAACCAGTGTGGGGGTGTTTATCACGTCGGTTATTAAATAACTGATGTGATAAAACCTGGGAAATGGTTTATCACATCAGTTATTTAATAACTGATGTGGTAAACCATTTACCAGGCCTTTATCATGTTGGTTATTAAATAACCAATGTGAAAAACCATTCCACAGGGGTTTATCATGTCGGTTATTAAAATAACAGATGAGATAAACCCTTCCCCATTCCTTTATCACGTCGGTTATAAAATAACTGACATGGTAAACCAGTTTTTAAAAAAATTAGAAAGTAGTCCTCTGCTCTCCCCAGAAACAACCAGAAACCAAACCAAGAATTCGTACAAAAAAACAGAAGTAGACCAGAATAAGAACCAAAGAAAAATTAATCATTTTCATTGATAACGTTTAAAACATACATTTTCAACTAAAAAGAACTTAAATCCAACCAAAACAATCACCAAATACACAATTATAATTACAATTTTCAAAATTTCATATTAAATTACAAACAAACTAAAATCCAATCAAACCTGTAAAATAATTTGACCATTACACTTGTAATTTTTTGACCTCTTGAGCACTATACGGATTAGGGTCATCAAACAGCTATAAATTTAAATGAAAATAGATAACATGTAAAATTAATAAATCAAATGAAATATTATGGCAATGTTCATAAGAAAATCTAACTTTATCAAACTTCAAAAGTGTTCCCGTTGTAATTATTTCATACATAAATATTAACATATAATATCTGCATTTGATAATGCCTTGTTGTTTATGACATTTATATTTAAATGAGTGTCAATTAAATATAACTTTTTACATAATACATCCAAAAATACAAATTATAAATGGATATTTACTTTCACTTGTACATATTTGATCTTGGCACCCCTTTTGTTTGTGGTTTTTTGAAAGTGGTTCCATCCCCTATTAGAAAATAATATGAATGAGATAAATTTAAAATTAATTATAATATAAAAACTATTATGAAATTGAAACATACTTCTCTAATGGATTCTTAAAACTTTTCTGTGCATCACCATGGATAGAGCATATCCAATATAGTGTTTTCTCCCGTAGACAAAAACACCCAACATCCAATGATCACTAATATAAAGGACAATTTTAGGTTAGTAGTTTTCTTTGTTAATAGAGATAGAACACTATTATATATATGCTTCATACCTCTCATAATAAGGCATCATCCAACACTGTGTGATAATATTTTGTTGAAATCTTTCAGCAACATAAATTGATCTTTCTTCCTCATTCAATGAATGTGCATCCGGGGAAAGAAAATGCAGGTCCATGAACCCATATACATCTGTCTAGTAATTCCTCTCACACATGTTATAAAGATACCTAATACAAAATAGAAATAATTTCTCATTTTTTATAACTTTAACACCGGGACAAAATTGTATTAAGACTTACATGGAAAAAATCTACACCACGTTGACACCCAACTTGTCTCTAGTAACAAGCTCCATGATATAATTTTTCAAAATTCTCACATTTATTGCACGTCCAAAAACATGACCTTCCAATGGAAATGAATAATTCTCCGCTAATAAATTTGAATATCTTGGCAATCTATCAAGACTACTACAATCTATATCTAATGTCATATCCATTTGTCTTTTTTGTTGTCTATAAAGTATTTATTTACCTTTAAAGTATTCTGGTAAATAAATTGATAAATATATTAGCTTTAAAATTTTAAAACAACTTTATTAATAAATAAAATATAAGATATAACACACATACATCTACGGTAATGACTCGTAGAAGTCTAGATGGACAAACTAAAAAGTGGCCAATATTATGTCCAATTGTTGTCACCTCATCTGTAGGTACTGGAACTCATGCTGATATATCTATAATATCCTATACAGTGACCCTATGCTTCTATACCTCTAACTGCTGATGATGAAACATATCTCCTATATAATATACCAGCTCATATGCCACTATATGATGGTGAGGATCAGCAACATACAACTCAAAATAAATAGGAAGATGTGGAGAAGGATTATGATAAAAATGGGGTACGCAAGTTGAGGTGGAGCAATGGAGGCCTCAGGCTGAGGTGGAGGAGTGGGAGCTGTTGTCAGAGGTGGGGGAGTGGGATCTGTTTCTGGAGGTGGAGGATAAAAAATGGGGTCTGTAGGGGGAGCTGGAGGAGTGGGAGCTGCAGTCTGAAATTGTCTTTGCATGTCTGAAAACATAGATTGTACTGATGCTCTGATCTTTTCCTCCATCTTTGCATTAAGATTTTTGACTTCAGCCTGCAAATAATATATTTTTTATACACAACCTCAATGGAAGACATTTAAGTACGTGGAAAAACTTTTCTTACCGATACACCCGTCAGGTATCCTCGTTCACGACCGGGGTGTTTAGGTTTTCCCAATGCTTCAGATAAAATATCATGCCTCCCAGTAGCTGTAAATGCCCCCTGTGTCCTATGCTCCTCAAGAGAATCCTTTATTAATTAATTAAAAAATTTATTGATTCAAAGTATATAATTCATAGACAAAAATTTAAATAAATAAAATAAAAAACTTAGAATCCTCTCAACTATGATCCTCAATTCATTTGAAAGATATTTCCCCTTTTTCTCATTTGATCCCTCTTCCATTTTTCATGTCTAGATAGAGGGGATATAGGAACAACCTCTCCTGAGCTTGAAGACTAAGCTGTAAGTTTTTCTAATTTTTTTCCATAATTTGTTCTTCCAATAATGTATACCCTCCCCGAGATAATCTTTGAGGGTTTAAATTTTTAGCTTGGATATCCTGATGAGATTTCCTTGCTTTTTGTAAATTAACAATAAGAAATCATTAATAAATTATTAATAAGTTCATTTATATAAGAAAAAATATAAAAGGTTACATTTCACTTACCAAAAATGATTCTTATCTCCTACTTTGAAAAAATTTTCTCCATGTTTCTTCATTTATGAAAGGATATATATGACATGGATTGTCCTGATTTCTTTGACCATAAATGAAATCAAATGTGAAGGTCAATTTGAAATCCCTCCATCTTCTAGTTTCCATTGATAAACATTTCTTCTTGATTCCTCCAGTGTCAGGAATATCAAATTTCATCTGATAAAGAAGATAGTGTTTATATTATACTATATTTTTTTAAAGATAATTCAAACAGTAGAAAAAGATCTTACCAAAATAGTCTCCCACAACTGAGATTTTATCATTTTGTCCACACTTCTCCAATCATTTTACAAAATTATAACTTTACTTTTTCCTTGATTTGATACAAAACTCTTAAAATATTTTGCATTTGGACCTCTTATAATATAATTATCATCAAATTCAACTACTATCCTCTGGTCCTGGGCACGGGCAACTGATAATTTTGGTAAATGTGTGCTACCACGTTTACTAACTCTTGAACTCTTAGTTGTTATGGGAGCACATGAAGATGATTGGGGAACATAAACAATAGCATGTAAATGTTCCTCCCCAGAGGAATCATCATGTTGTTAACCTTCAGAATCATGTGGTTGATCAACGGATTGATCTGTCATTGTCCTTGAAATCAAATAAGGAAACATTAATTCACAAATAAAAAAAATAAACTATTACAGTGGTAAACATGGTAAATATGGTTTATCATGATAAACAATGGTAAAGATGGTAAACATGGTAAACATGGTAGTGTAATCGGCATTTCAAAAAAATCCATAAATATATAACTTACGTAAAGGAAAACATGATAAACTATGATAAAATATGGTAAAATATGGTAAAATATGATAAACATGTTAAACATGTTAAACATGGTAAACTATGGTAAACTATGGTAAACATAGTAAACATGGTAAACATGGTAAACATGGTAATCATACATTACCTGTAATATTAGGAATGTACAAATGGATTGTTTTCCCAAATTCCTTTGTCATGATCATTCCTTATGGCACAAACCATGTCTACAACATGCTCATCATTATTTTCTACTAATCTATCCATGGAAGTAGGGATATAACATAAATCAGCATCTACATCAAGTTAATCCTCACCAATATATTGTTTTTTTCCTTGTAAAACAATAGACCACTACATATCTGATTGATCAACAACATAGAAAATCTATTTTTCATGTGTTTCCAGTATAAAAGAATCTGTTGTGTCTTACAATCTATTTAGATTAACAATTTTCATTCCAAATTCATCGTGTCTCACATTGTTGTTACCGACAAACCATTTGCAGTTAAAAATAAGAACTTTAATTTTAAAGTAATTAACCTCACGTATTTCTTCAATGACTCCATAATATGCACTTGATGCAGAAATTGGACTTCTGTCTTTTGAATTTGAAAAATGCATTGCTTCTGCAAACTCCAATACCCCACTATTCTGAACTGTACTTCTATTGTCCTGAGCTTTCGTATTAAATGTATAGATATTTATGTCATACCCGAACCATGTTATCAAATTTAAACTTGGACCACCCACTAACCATCTTAACATCTCAGAGATATCTGATTTACCAAGTAGGGTCTTTTTAAACCATGTCAAAAATGTTTTTTTGTGCTCATTCAAGATCCACATTTCATTATTTTTTAGATGACATTGTTTCAACTCATTAATATGAAATGTAATATACGGTTGAGAATCATCTATGTTATTCAAGATGTATAAATGTACCTTCTTCATTTATTCAGCTGACAATGATTTGACTTTCAAGCCACGAATCCCCTTTCCCTCAGTATTAACTTGTTGATGACAAGATATAGACAAACCTATATGCTCCACTGCAGATAAGTATCTCATTCAAAACTCTACAACCTCTTAGAAATATATTTTTCAATAATGGAGGCTTCAGGTCGATAATAATTTTTAACATACCCATTCAATATTTTCATATACCTTTCAAAAGGGTACATCCAACGAAGATATACAGGTCCACAAATCCTTATTTCTCAAAACAGATGAACCATTAAATGCACCATTATATCAAAAAAATGGAGGGAAATACATTTACAATTGACAAAGTACAGATATTTCCACCATTTCCAAAATATTCAAAGCATTCACATCAATCACCTTTTTACAAATTGAATTGAAAAAATAACACACCTTCGTTATAGTCTTTCTAACACAGATGGGAAATCTTCCACGCAATGCAACTAGTAGAAGTTGTTGCATCATGACGTGAAAATCATGAGATTTCATACCTATCAACTTCAAATCCTTCAGAGAGACAAAGTTTTTTATATTTGAATAATAACCTTAAGGCACTTTGATATCATGAAGACATTAATAGAAGATAATTTTCTCCCTCTTGGATAATGTATGAAAAGTCAGTGGAAGAAATGTTCATCTTCCATCAGAAGTCGGAGCTAACTCTAAATGTATTCCCATTGATAGCAAGCCTAATCTTGCATTCATCCATCTTTAGTCTTTACTTTAAAATTTAACAATGTTCCAATCAAACTGTCACATATATTCTTCTCCACATGCATGAAATCAATATTATGCTTCACTTCATGATATCTCCAATATGGTAGCTCAAAAAATATTTATCTTTTCTTCCAAACATGTCTATCATTACCAGATTTATGTGTCTTTCCCAATGTCACATCAAGGTTTTGCACCCTCTCAAAATACTCATCAGGGGATAAAGTTTTCGGACCAATATCTAATTCTTGTGACCTATTTTATTCCTTTTTTAGTCTTCTATACGAGTGATCCATAGGTAAAAACTTTCAACAACCCATGTAAAATGTTTTCCTCCCATGATGCAATTGATAATATGAAGTCTTTTGTTCACAAATTGGACATGCTTTATTCCCCTTAACACTATATCCAGACAAATTTCCATATGCTAGGAATTCATTTATAGTGAACATAAGAAGTGCATGCAGTTGAAAATAATTCATTTTATAAGAATCATACACTCTCATACCATCCTCCCATTAAAGTTTCAAATCATCAATCAATGGTGACAAGAAAACATCAATATCATTTCTGGGTTTCTTTGTACTATAGATCATTATACTCAATATAATATATTTGAGCTTCATATAAACTTCAAGATAGAGGTTGTAAATTACTGATAAAATAGTCCATGAACTATGTGTGCTACTGAGACTTTAATATGGATTCATTCCATCTGTGCACAATCCAAGTCTGAGATTTCTAATTTCATTTCTGAATGTCGGATACATCTCATAAATTTTCTTCCATTGTGGACAATCACTTGGATGATGAATTTTTCCATCACATATCCACTCATCAACATGTCATCTTAATCTTTTTTCAACATGTGAGTTGGAAAATAAATGTTTCAAACGAGGAATTATAGAAAGATACCAAAATACTTTGGAAGGGATCTTTGTAATCTCTACATCAGCCTGTGATTTTTCATTCAACTTATACCATGTTGTCCCACATTTAGGACACTCTGACATAAATTATTATTCCTTCCTATATATTATTCAGTCATTCATACATTCATGTATTTTCTTGTATCCCATTCCCATTGGGCATAATATTTTTTCCCCTTATAATGTGATTTTAGAAGATTTTTGTCTTTTGGAAGAATTTTTTTTCAACAATTGTAGTAGCTCCGTAAAACTTTTTTCACTCCATCCATGTTTTGACTTTAGGATAATCAAGACTAACACAGCCAAAAAAACCGTAAAATTTGTAAAACCAGGATACAATGGTTTTTCAACATCACCATATAGACGCGCAACTGTCGATTCTATCTCAATTTGTTCTGCTGCAATATCACAAATCATTTCTTCAATTCCATCTGAGTTATCATCTTGCAAATCATCATCATCAATAGATCTGACATTCTGTCCAGTTTCACCATGCCAAATCCAAGAGCTATAAATTGGATTAAAACCATGAAAAATC
This sequence comes from Viscum album, assembly GCA_963277665.1. Taxonomy (NCBI): domain Eukaryota; kingdom Viridiplantae; phylum Streptophyta; class Magnoliopsida; order Santalales; family Viscaceae; genus Viscum; species Viscum album. The sequence goes on from OY728156.1 coordinate 1,415,326,026, forward strand.
AGATGATCTTTGATTTCTCTAATTTTCAGCTTCTTCGTATTCAAACATTTCAGGCATAGACAGAAAAAAATGTCGTTGCTTGGAACATTTCATTTAGAAAATTCCAAAAAAGCATCAACACCTTCATCATATTCATTACTCATTCGATGTGTCTTAATAAAACTTCGAATAATTATTAACTATAACAAATATCAAAATTAGACATCTTGTAAAGAAAGGAAAATTTTGTATTTATATGAAAAATATCATAATTTGAATGCAAAACAATTTTGAAATATAAAAAAATGATATCAAACATGTGTAAAAGTTATTATTTGTAAAAACAAGAAAAATAATTAAGAAGATGAAAAATAAAAACCATAAACATGGAATTATACAAAACCCTTGCTGGCTAAACCCATAATGACAAAATGATGATACAAAACCCTCAATAGATCAACCCATAATGAATAAATGATGTAAAATCTGGAGTTTATTCACCACAATTTTTGTAATAGACAACCCTTGTTCATTTGAAAAATATCAATTTGATTCTATCATCATATTAACTATCAAGATGCATTGAAAACATACATAAATAGGTGATAAACTATATTATAAACTTAAACATTAGAATCAAAGTAAACGAAATAAAAAAAATGAATTTAGTGTATCCTCAAAAAATAAGTAATGAAATCGGGGCGGGTTGAAAGTCTTACTTAGGGATTGCGAATCGATCTGAGAGATTTGGTAATAATAAATATGATTAAGGATCTAGAAAAACCGGCTTTGAGGGAATGAGTTTTAGGTGGGTTTCTAGGTTTTCTGCAAAAGAGAGACGAGCCTCAAGCCACAGATCGAAGAAAACAGATAAGCATACGGGTCTCGATAAATCAATTAAACAGTTTATCACGTCGGTTATTTTATAACTAACATGATAAACCACCAAGACTTGATTTACCACATCGGTTATTTTATAACTGACGTGATAAATCATCGGCACTCGGTTTATGACATTGGATATTTTATAACCGATGTGATATACTGATTTTTTTAAGTTTATCATGTCGGTTATAAAATAACTAACATGATAAATATTTTTTTCCCATTTATCACATTGGTTATTTTATAACTGACGTGATAAACCCCCGAGCCTCAGTTTATCACATCGTTTATAAAATAACCAACTTGATAAACCGCTTTTTTAGTTTATCACGTCGGTTATAAAATAACCGACGTGATAAATCATTTTTTAGGTTTATCACGTCAGTTATATTATAACTGAGGTGATAAACCACTTTTTTTTTAAGTTTATCACATCAGTTATAATATAACCAATGTGATAAGTCGAGCCTCGATGGTTTATCACATCGGTTATATTATAACCGACGTGATAAATCCAATCTTGGATATTTATCACATCGGTTAAAAATAACTGAAGTGATAAATGTCCATTATAGATTTATCACGTCGGTTATAAAATAAATTATGTGATAAATCCAGTATCATGGTTTTCCATGTCAGTTATATATAACTGACATAAAAAATTCTGCCGTGATAAACGTTTTCTGCACTAGTGATCTACAGAAAATACTGAATCATATGATATTCATATGAGATTATTCTTCCACTAATGATGTTTCATAATATAATATGCAACAAAATAAGAAAAGAAAGATTTTGTTTCTTAAGAAGTTCATCCAGGAATGAATTATTTCCACATACACATACAACCATATTATAATTTTATTATTTAAAAGACTCAAGGATTCCCCTTAGGCTGTTTCATTAACTCATGTGGTAATAACACATGAGAAAATGATTCTTTAGGAAGATCATGTATCATATATATTAATATGACACCCAAACATTTCATATAATTAAATAAAATAATCAATGATACCATAGATGGAAGGCACACTCGAATGGTAATTATTTATAATTTGGCTTCCAAGGATGTATCCAGCATGAAACAATTTCCCTTACAATGCATGTAAATAATAATTTTCATGTAAAATAATAAAAATAATATTATATATATATTACATTAGGGAATAAATATTTCAAATAAATTTATGAATATAATGGGTGGTCAGGGAATTATATTTCCCCTAATGCATCGGGTAATGTTTTATTCTCATTAGACACCAATTATGGTGCACATATGTTTATCCTAGCACACTATTTAAGGTTTATTGGTGGTGAGAATCATCTAATGTTTATGGTATCATGTTTTACATTATTTTTATATTTCCATAATCATGTCATCCTTTTTATACTATGATTCCTTTTTATGTTATATAAATGGTGCACATATGGTTATCCTAGCACACTATGTTAGGTTGTCTTGGCAGTGAGAATTATCTCATGTTTATGGTATCATTTTTTACTTTATTTTCATATTTTCATAATCACATCATCCTTTTCATACTATGATTCCTTTTGATGTTATATAATCTTCCAGTTTATGATATTATTCCACACCACTTCTCTCAACAGTTATATTTCACTAATATATTTGTTCCCTTATTAGGATTTATATCTACCCCATTTCATTATGTGTATCGCTATGTTATCCTATATATTTTTAAGATATCATTTGGATTTATGATCCCTTTTGGAGATTAATATAATGAAGATCTAGTTTATGTTAATGTGTTTGTATTCATGTACCTAATCTTCCAAAGACACCAGACATCTAGATCCTTATTTATTTATGAAATTGTATACTAAAAATAATGAAATAAAATTTTCCTAAGTTCCATTTTTATATATATAACCCATGACCTTTTCAAATTACCTACCTATAATAAAGAGATATACATTATGGTAGAATCAACCCTCAGATCGTCACTTCACCACATACTTAATCTTAGAAAAATTTATCGAATGTCTAAGTCATAACTATTGTAAACATCATTGAAAATTTAATCTTATCAAGTTAAAAAATAACTAAATATCAATATAGATTTACCTATAATTATGGGTCCTATAAGGATCTAAATATGAAGAAAAAAAATATGTATAATCATAGGGTCCTACTTGAACCCATATCCCAAAATATAAAAACAAAAACTTAGGATATTCATATGGTTCAAAATATGTCTCCATTGAATTATATTAATTAAAATATAAAAAATGGTTTCATTGGATATTTCTAGGACTATATTGACATCAGAGGTAGCTCTCAAAAACTTAAAAGACAAAAAATTCCCCTAAAATGGCCGCTAATGGATTCAATGACCTCAAAACATCATGTGAAACCATAGGGGAGGGGAAGTACATCCTAGGTCATGAACATGTAGTAAAATCATTCCATTAACATCCTAGTTTGGGTTGAGTCAGGTTTGGCCCATTTTTTCATGGACCCGCTCTATTGAAATTTGTCGAGCCTCCTTAAAATGCCAACTTGAGTGACCAAACCACTACCTCCCATGGCCCAAACTATCCATTCGACCCACATTATTAGAACATGGATTTATTTTATATGTTATACATAGAGAACAGCTACCCCATATAGATTCTATATTCCCCGACCAATTTCTTTAGGAGGTTCAAATTAGATGAGTTAAATGACTATGGTTTTTCTGATCTAGTGACTCATTGGATTCCATATGACCCTTAAAATCCAAAACCTGGGATCATCCCTTAAAGGATGATAAAATGGCCCATATGGAATCAAACTAAATTTTTCTTCCTCCCAAAACCATAAAAACCCTAGAACCATACCCCCTTAATGAATCCTCATTGATATTCACAACTGCCACTGGTAAATTTAAAAGAAAAAAAAAATTTCTTCCTCCATTCAATGCATTTTTTCCAAATCTGACACTCTCAAGCTATATTTCCTGACATTTATATATATTTTAAATATATTTTACTATATCCATATATAAATAGAGGATATTTTTCATCATGCGATGACCAGTAGGGATGATGTTGTTGATCCAGTTGAAGATAGTAAGCCCTCAAGGCTATAACACCATAAGGATGGATACTGATGACCATTCAAAAATAAAAAAAATTAAGTTAATTAAATTATTCTAATATTAAAATTTTAATAAAACATTATAATATAATTGAATTAAAAAAATTAAATTTTAGCATCCCATGTTTTAATCTATGTTTTTTGCCTAATTTATAAATTTTCATAATAAATATATATATAAATATATATATATTTAATATAATTTAACTCAATTGTAAAATAACACATATGTAATACGAATCTAAAATGAACAATGATTTATTTCATTAAGTTAAAATATTTTTATATGAAATTTAATATACACTAATCCATTATAATAAACTTATATGGAAGATAATTAATAAAATTACTCAAGGAATATAAAAACAAGTGGATAAAAAGATTCAAAACTTGAAGAATTTTTCATTTTGGTATCCCAAGTGAATTATATTACTAAATATAATTAAATAAATATGTAAAAAATAAAGAAATATGATAGATATTTTGATAAATAAATGAGACGTAGTGGATGATTTTATTCAAGAATGTAAGGTTATATATAGGAATAAAAAAGGGTAATGTGATCATTATAGGTAGTCATTAGGGTAGTCATTATATGATTTTTAGAGTTTTTGTATTATGATTACAAAATATAAGAAGTAAAATACCCATTATATGATAAATTATGTAATTTAAAAATGATTAATTAGAAAATAACTATGTGTATTTCATGTTATAAAATATTTTTTTATTTAAATGATTCATATATTTCTTTAACAACACTCTCTATTTTTATCAATTTAAAGAATAATCTAATTAATATATATTTTAAAGATAGAGATTATTATGAATTTTATGATTTTATATAGATATTTACTATAACTATCTTATAAATAATTATGATATGGTATGAAACAAGAATGTGATTTTTTGTTTGAGAATAAATATTTATTGTTCCAAAAAATATATTATTTTCTATATTATGGGTTAATATATTAAAATTCAAACATTAAAAATTAGATAATTATTTTAATAAAATTAACTTAATATTTTTAATTTTTATATCATAATTAGGTGTAACTTATTTTGTTAATATTTTTCATAAATAACAAGGCAAGATAATAAATACTAAAAGTGATGTGTAAGATTTTATATCAAGGGGTAAGGCCACTTAGGTTAGGATGTTTAATGTAGTTTAAGTTTATTTAGGAATGACCATATTTTTTATAGTTTAACATCATGTGACAAGGGTGAAATTGATTCGATATTATTAAACATGAGGTGTATCAATTACACTAATTAGGACATGTTACAAAAACCTTAAGCTTGTGTGATTCATGATCAATGTGAGAAACAATAGGTGATTAACCACATCACACAAAAACAACTTCCATTGAAAATTATTAACCATGCAGTTTAAAGTCATTTTATGAGGATGTATATGTCATATAATTTAAGTTCATGTGATAAAGACCAATTTCAAGTAGTTTAAAGTCTTGAAAAAAGGACTTGTTGGGGAATTCATTTTATGTACATGATTATTAGACCAAAGGTTCATGTAGATTAGGGTCTTATAATGAGTACCATGAAAACATAGTTTAACATAAAATATTTCAATGATGACATAGATGCTATGAAATTTTTCATCTTTTCGTCTTGATGTATATTGGGTTATGCAGTTTAAATTCATGCAATTGGGACTATGACCAAGTAGTTTAATGTTGTGTGGTGAGGATTTAGGTGAAATGACCTAAAAGATATGAAAAGTTTTCTTTAATAAACATTACATTGGTGGGACTTATAATATGATCTCCATCCATCATGATTAAGGAATATGCTCTGTTATAGTGGACTTTGTTTATTCTATAGAGTCCCTCCCATTTTTGGTTCAAGGTTCGGAGGATTTTTTCAAGTATCATTGGATTTATGTTTACTGATTCCAACTCTCCTTAGAGGAAGGATAAGAGATAAAATTTCTTATTGAATGCTCATTCAATTTGGTATTGATATAATTCTAGGTTCTGTAATGTGAAAACCATTTTCTCATCAAGTCATTACAGTTCATCCCACCAAATCATAGACTTCTCAATATTTAGATAGTTATTTCAAATAGAAATTTAGATAAAGGGTAGCTGAACCTTTATGAGTAAGACATCTTATGTACTGTATACAAGAAAATATGTGTTCACTTATGTAGTCATCTTGTTATGGTTATATAATCTCTGAAATCATGCATATGCCTGTCAGGATAAGACATATAGTCCTTATCTACAATATACTATATTATTCTTGATAGGTTATTGTTCAAGGCTTATATCTATCCATTTTTCATGTTATGGTATCAATACAAATGGTTAGACAAAATTTTCTATTCCTAATAAAACTTATTCAGTTCATAAGATCATAAAATTGGTGTCATTGTTCTTGAATATTGTGTGAGGGACACCAAATCTAGTAATGATATTTTAATTCAAAAATTTGATTATAGAATTTATGTAAAATTATTTAAGTGGTATAGCCTCTTTATAATTATAAAATAAATCAATGGAAGTAAGGATGTACTTGAACTAGCTGGTTGTATCTTGGTACATGTACCCATAACATCAATTCCCCAAATGGTGAATGACTATAAGTATTTTGTGGTGGGTAGTAACTCTAGAGGCTGGTGAATAAAGTTAACATGTATCAGACAATTATGACACTTTCTAATGAATAATATGCAGTTCTGCATCATTAATGATGAGGAATTCCCAATTATTATAATATAATGATGGATTTTTTTTCTTGATTGATGAGAATTGTAGGTGCCATAATGGAATTCCTGCATGATAGTAAGTATATCCTCTCCTTCAATACACCTAGGAATGACTCCATATAATCCTTGATTATTGAGGATATAAAGGGAATTTAGATCATCAAAGAGGATAAAATTCCCTACCCAGTGATGGAACTTCTATTTATTGGTTTGATCTATTAAAAGGACTCTATTTTGAATGTTTTACACTATAGGTAATATCTATCAAGTCACTAATATGACCCAAGATATACATGAATATAATTTACAATAATTCCCTTATTTGAACATTATATCTCACAAATACTTACACAGCCCCATAACCTAAAGGTTTAGTGTTTTTAGAGATTGTCTACATAAAGTTATTATTTTGAAAAATTAATTCAACATGTCTCACATTATTTATACATCATAATTCCTTTTACACATAATCCTATATATAATTTCCTAAGTAAAAGGTAAACACAAGAAAGGGGTGAGATCAAACACTGAGTAAGGTAAAATTATCATTGAGTGATAAAAATTCTAGATCATAAGCATATGAAAAAACATGAACATGTAAGAAATATTTGATAAAATTTATTTTGGAACAATTATACTTGTCTATATGTTATGATTTAAGAACATATAATCTCAATAATCAGACATATACTATGGAACAAGAGTGAAAAAACACCAGATAATAAACATGACCTGGGAGACTGATCATAGGAATATAACATAAAAAATGTGTTGTATAACAAGTATATATTTAATAAATATAAGCACATTGAATCGTCACATTGTGATCAAAAACCATCATTTACACCGATTAAGTTGGGATAAAATCCAGTCATCCCCACCATTTATGTTGTGAACAAATCCAAGCATGTTCATGTTCCATTATATCCTGAGATTTAAAACCATAACAAATGAAATATACGGAGACATAAGACCCCAACCATCAACATCCTTATATATTTGGTCCATATAAAATCATTCATATATTATATTATAAAAATACATATAAAAAATGGGTTTCGTAACATTTTGAAATGGTGTCATATAAAATTATTTCAAGAATTGGATCAATAGGCACCAAAAATTAAATCACTAAAAAATGAGTATTTTATAAGAGAGTATATAGGTTTATTAATAAAAATAAATTCATAGGATATAATTATTTGTTATTTAAAGGGTAAAATTGAAGTATAACTTAAAACGAGTCTTTAGAAAACATTTCAAAATATTTTCATAAACAGATGAAGTTACAAGTCATTTTAAAAATAAATTTTAGTGAAGGTAACATGAATTTTTTTAAATACCACTTAGAAATAAATCCCAAAAATTTTTCCTTGAAATTAAATAATACTTAATAAAAAAATGTGGTGTGGGAGAACAAAATATATGATCATGATAAAAAAAATCCTTAAAAATATTTTAAAAACAAATATCTTTATTTAAACCCACATTATTAAAAAGTAATAAATATTTTTTTATTAATTGATGATAGATATGAATATAAAAAGAAATAATACATATTTATATTTAAAAATAATAAATTATAATATTGGAGGCAATAAATAATATATACCTGTAAGGGAAAGGTCTTATTGGAGAGGATAAAAATTATTCTTAATAATGTTATACTTTTTATGAGAAATAAATTCATAATAGAAAAAGGTAAGAGTTAAAAATTAATTTTACACAAAGTTTAATATAAATTAAAATATAATAAAATTTTAGGGTGGAACAAATAATCATATAATAAATAATTTCAAGAAGAAACATTATAACTCAAAGAAAGGATATTGATTTATGAAACACCCTTACCTTTACTCTCGACTTCCACGAAAGTGATTTAACCAACTGTATAATAAACATAAACAAATTAATAAATTGTTTTATATCATTATTCATATCTATTACCATTTTTATTCCTTTATTATAATAATTCATAAACATTCATTTGTTAGTTAATGTTTATTTTCATTATCAGATGTTGGTAATTTCAATTATTTCTCACATGTTTCATAATGGTGATGTTGAACCCCATTTTTTAATACCAAGTTCATAATATAAAAATTATAAAAGATATTAAAATGATAATTTAATTAGTAATGAATATCCATGTACATTTTAGTGAAACCATGGGCATGTTTCGTGAGAATGGGATCCATGACGAGCTTGTTACGGTAAATTTACCTATATCAACAGATTATTTTATAATGCTCATTAATTTTTATTTTATCATTTTAAAACCATATTAATGAAATATATTACTCATTAATATCATAAATATTCATCAAATTTATTTTATAACCATCCATTTAAGGTGTTAATGTAAGGTGAAATACATTATTCTTGGAGATGACAGTCTTCACATAACACAAGCGACCTTTTCATTTTTCAAACAACTAAGAGTAAGATAAAAGATAGTTGTTAAGTCAAAATAATAAAATTTCAGTATAATTATAATAATTATTTTATCATTTTATCATGGTTTTAATTTACTTTTATGTGGTATAAGAATAATGAAAGTAATAAAAACGAAAAGGAATGGATTATGAGGTTTTATCTTACTCCTCAAGACAACTCATTGAGCCTTCTTAGAATGTTCTTTTAGTGGGACCAGAACCTCTAAAACATTAAGGATAGAGTTTGGTAGATATTTTTTTATAATTTATTTTAGCTAAATGTTTTGTGGTGCAATGATAATTGGGGTGGTGAAGGGATACTTTTATAAGTGAAAGGGGTTGCATCAGTGTAAATTTTCATTACTTTATATTAAAGGCATGTCAACTTCTAAGGAAAGTGGATATAATAGCAGAAAATAATGTAGAATGTGAAAATATATTTTTATTCACGTTCCATACAAACAAATAATGGAAAATTATTTATATATTTTATGCCTTTCCCCCTTAATTTAACTTTTTATCAATATTTAATTTTACCACGGAAACTCATTTCTTAACCTCGGTAAAAAAATTTATGAATAAAAATAAAATTAACCTTATTAAGTAATTTTTAAATTATTATTAAAAATATTAAATCCATTTTATAATATTAAATTTATAAAATTACTAAAAAATTAAAATAATAAATATATAACACCTAAAAATAGTTTTAGAAAAAAAAAGATGACTTAGATTCCAAAATGTCCAAAATAGGTTTATAATTTAAACATAATATTTTCAAATGTAATATTTTACATATAAAATAAATATTTGGTCTGGAAAAAGGTTTCATAAATTTTTAATTAAAACTTATATCCTAATGATATCATAAAAGTAATGATATTTATAAAAAATGTATTTTCAATTATTCACCTAAAAAATAAACTTTTTAGAAAAATACCAAAATTTATTCTTAATATAATATTTTCATTCTAAGTCTAAAAATTAATTTATTTTTTAAAAAATAAAATTATAAAATTAATGATATATACTTTTAAATAGAACCATAAAAAACTATTTTTATAGAAAAATGACTCTTTAAAATATTAATTGTTCTTATTCATGTTTCCTATCAATTTCAAATTAAATTAAAGTGTTATTTATTTTTTATATTAGTAATATATTTTATCATAATTTAACCATAATATATTTACTTTATTAAAATAGAAAATCATAGTGTATAAAAAAGGAATTTTTTAGTCAAATCATTTTTAATCATAAAATGAATTTATTCATATTACATACCTAGTAATAACTATTGTATGGGTGTATATATTATCAATACATTTTTATTAAAAATAAAAATTATTTTCCTTTAAAATTAACAATTAAAATGTATAATAATACACATGATATATATAATATTTATTATAATAATAATTAAATATTTATATCATCCTAACTATTTCTTAAATAAACATTAATAATATTTATATAATACCTAATAATAAGATAGAAAGAAGTAGTTTTCCTATGTGATACTTCAATTAACATGGATATTATAGTTATTTCAATAATCTTGAACTTCTCCAACAACTGATTTCTCTAAAGAAACAATTGTTGGAGTTTGACTTCGGATTGATCTAGGGAAAACCCTAGAGAAGATACCACCCTTCCAAGATAAAAAAAGTGATATTCAATAAGAATACTTCTATTATTTGATTCCATTTATTATACTTTATTTATTAATATTATAATATGGTGAATTCTATTTGTCTAGACTTATTAAATGACAATGGGGAAATAGTCACATTTCCATTATAAAATGGTTCATTTTCATTTAGTGTTGTGTGTAAAATAAAGTTATCATAACTTTATGTTGTTATTATTTCTAGGGTGTCACATTATACCCCCATTAAATAAAATTCACCTTGGAGATTTTTATTATTCAGATGAAAACAAATGCGGTTATTTTTATCTCTTTAAATCCTCTTGTTCCTAAATAGCTTCCTCAATCTCAGGGTTTTACTATAAAACTTTGACCATGTGGGTGGCCTTGTTTCATAAAACCTTATCTCATATATCTAGTATCTCTAAATATTATTCTTTATAATATATATCATTTTCTATCAGTATGGCCTCTAATTTTATTACATGTGATGGATCGGGTATATACTTCCTCAAAAGAGATACATGGAACACGTCATGCACTTGGGATAGGATTAATGGTAGTGACTGATGATAAGATACCATCCCTACATGATATAGGATTTCAAAAGGACTAATATATCTAGTTATTAACATCCCCTTCTTTCAAAATATCATGAATTTCTTCCATGGTGATATTCTGAGGAATACCTTATTTTTTACTTCAAATACCAAGTCTCGTCGATGGTTATTATCATAGATCTTCTATCAAATTTATACAGCTTTAATATCTCATTAAATAGATTGAATCTTTTTCATCAACTATTGAGAAAGGTATAATCCCAACAACTTACACTATCCTATTTATTCTCAACATGTAAAAGTTATACCCCTTTCCATAAAGATCCTAATATGGTGTCACTTGAATTATATAATAGAAACTATTGTTTTGTGAGAACTCAACCAAGGAATGGTTTTCATCCCAACCACCCTTGAAAAACATCAAATATGATGTCAGTATATCCTATAGAGTTTCAATGGTTCTTTTTAATTTAAAATTGGTATAAGGATAATAGTAATATGTACTAAATAATAACTCTATATCCAAATCCTATTGAAATTTTTTCCAAAACATAAAGGTAAATCTTATATCCAAATCAGATACAATGGAAAGTGGCACATCATATCACCTTACCACTTCCATTATGTATATCATGGAAAGTTATTCAAGAGAAAAACCTTCTCTAATAGTAATAAAATGCACTAACTGTATAAAGAGGTCGACTACAATCAAAATAGAATTTTTTCCCTTATATGTTTTGGGGATTCGTATAATGAAATCAATGGTGTTTTTCTCCCATTTACATATTGGTATGAGTAATTATTGCATCATCCCATTAGAAATCTATCATTCATCCTTAACTTACTGGCATACCAAGTATCAGGATACATACTCTACAGTCGCTATTTTCATATTATCCCAATAGAAATTCTCTTTAAGTTCTATATACATTTGTGTGATTTTGGGATGTATAGAGAATAATGAGCTATGTTCATAATCCAATATCAATTTCTTCAATTATGGTACTGATAGAAAACATATTTTTTCAAAAATATTATAATTCAAAAATTAAAAAAAATTAACTTTAAAATATTCCCCGCTTTCTTTTATAGATTAATATTCACTTTATATGCCTGCTTTATCATTGAATTAATGGATAGTTGAGCTGTCATTTGGGAAAGATTGGATATCTCCACTTAAAATACGGTTTCAAGGTTCATACTTTTAAAATATGTGAGTATTTTATCCTTTCAAATCCTCATCATGATAGGGTAGCATAATCCATTCTCCTCATAGCACCGACCACCTTGTTTTCCTTCCTAAGGTGGTAATGTATTGATCAGTCCTAATCCAAGATCAACTCTGACCATCTCATTTGGAACATGTTGATATCATTTTTTAATACATAATTATTTCTTTTAGTCTATATAGATATCACACTTTTCACCATAGATATAATGCCTTTGAATTTTTTATTTAAAAACTATTATCACCATCTTCAAATCATGTATTAGGTAATTTTTCCCATGATTATTTAATTTATGTAAATAATAAGCAATTACCTTTTCATTATGCATAATAATTCATCCCAAACCCTTTAATAAGGTGTCATTATATATTAAAAACCCTTCTCTATGATAGGGTAATTTAAGTACAGCTGTAGAGAAAAATATCTTTTTAATCACCTTGAAGCATGCCTCATATTCTTCTATTTGGAGGAATATTACTACCTTCTATGTTAACTTTGTTATAGGGTTGGTCAATCATGATAATGATTTCAAAAATCTATGATATTATCCATCTAACCTAATAAAACTATGAATTTCTATCATAGTGGTTGACCTCGACCATTCCTAAATCACCTTGGTCTTTGATGAATCCATAGATATACCCTAGTCAGAATGGACTGAAAGCATTAGATTTTTATTTATTTTTTGGATAATACCCTTTTTAACTGGGTTTATAGGTAACCCTTACATGATCTATAGGGACAAAGTCACAAGTCCCAGTATATCACCCAAAGTCCTAAAGACCTGAATACACTAGAACTGCCCCTCCCTAGCATCTTCTTCATTAATAGGGCCTATATCCCCACCTCACATGGCTAATCAGCTAGAATTTCCTTGTTCATATATGCATGGTTCTTATTAACAATATATGTTTTCATACCCTCTCTTCATTATGAATCCAGTTATCTCTTCTTAGGTGGTTGCTACTTTCTTTTATTCCTCTTCTAGGACCTACTCTTGTGTCTTCTGACTAGACCATTTCATGTCATGGGTCCCCTATGGCCTAAAATACCATGTCCTAAAGGCTTGAGGTATCTTGGAGGCCTTGTGACCTAAAGGAATATAGTGGTATGAAGTCCCTATGGCCTATAGGCCCAAACTTGTGGCCTAAAAATCTAAACTAGATGAAAAATTTTACTTCTACAAATACTTATACAGTTCATTCTATAGTGCTTGGAAAACTCCTCCAACAAGATTTTATCATTGATTTCATGCAGAATTATAGGGTTTGTTAATAACTTAGATACCACCCCAAATGATCCACATATATACTCTCACTTGAGATCACATGACCCAAGAAGGATACTTTTTGTCCCAAAAATTCAAACTTTCCTAACCTAGTATATTATTTATACATTTTTCGGTTCATTATCAAAATCCTAAAATGCTTTTCATATTCATACCTTATCTTATAATATATTAGAATATCATTGATAAATACTAACACAAATTTTTTGAGGTAATATCTAAAGATTATATTAATCAAACCTATAAATATTTCAAGTGAATTTGTGAGTTCAAATGGTATAGCTATAAATTCAAAATGTTCATAACTAATGTGTAAATTTGTCTTGGGTATATATTATCTATTTAACCTTATTTTATTGTATCTATATCGAAGATACACCTTCAATAAATATTGATATCCTCTAAGTTGATTAAAAAATAATCAATACAAGGTAGAGGATATGTGTTATTGATTGTAGTCCTATCAAGTTCATGATAATATATGAAAATACCCATGGATCCATCCGTATCTTTGACAAAGATTACTGTGGAACCATATAGTGAAAAAACATGGGAATATTAATCCCTTTTATATATTCTCTTGAACATGCCTCTTTAATTCTTCTAATTCAATGGGGGGGTACACGGTAAGAAATCCTTGATAAAGGTATAAAACCAGGTAATAATTTAATTAAAAACTCAGCCTTATGTATTTAGTGAATAATGGGACATTATTTTGGTAAAACATAAAAATATTCTTTTAAAATATGAATGCATTCAATATCAACTTCTTCCCCGGTCATTTAAGCCAAATATCCCTCATTATGGGTATCAAGACCCATATTAGGTGGTTTTCTTCTAGAGGAAGTTCATAATCATTCTTTCATTGATATTTGATATTAGGATGATTATTGATATGAAATTAGATTTCCTTATCCTAAAAATTTATATGTGGTTTATGCAAAGAAGGTCAATCCATGCCCAATATCACATCAAATTACACTAGGGGAAAGATAACTAGATCTTTAGGAAGTGTCTTCCTACTGACCCTAATTGGTGAGTATTTATATACCCTGGATATAATCAAGGAACCACTTAATATTTTTACAAGTAATTACATATTCATGTTTTGAGGTTGTGAACCGACATTCTTATAAATATTTGTTAGGTTGGAATAATACAAAGATACAAAAGAGTGGGGTGAATTTTTTCTTTTAGAAAATATTAGTAGATTCATGATTTTAACTTTCATTGGAGTTTATAAAATGCGAAGTGTTCCCTTTTTTAAGTGATTTAATTAGTGGATAAATATTAAAGAAGAACACAACATTTTTTATAGTGGTTTAGGGTATAAAGATCCCATAGTACACTCCACTAACTCTCTCTCTCTCTTAATAAGTTTACTGATTTTCACTAGAAAAATTCCTCTTATCATAAGATCTTAAAAATCAACAACTAAGTGCAGGCAGTTGAAACCTTTACATAGGTATAAAAAAATAATTCTATTTATTTTATAGGGAATCGATTTCTCTATAGATTAGTATAGGAATCTGATATTTAATCACAACTAATTGTGAGCAGTCAAAACCCTAATAAATCAAAATAGGTTGATTTTTTGATGGTAGAGATTAAACATGAAATTCGCATTAGAAAATGATATAATATGAATCTTATTATTCAAATATTAATTTCTTAAATTAATACTAGTTGTAAAGGATCTTCAATATGAATATCAACAAATGAATAGTAGTAGTTTCAACAGTACGAGGTTGAAATATGTATCTTCAAAATATAGACTCTTCATAAAATAAAGGACTTGTTTGTTCTTTGTATCATTTTTTAATTCAAAATATATTTAAAAAATATATAGTTCTATTCACATATGTATCGAATATATAAGAATTGAAAATATTCCAGCCATATATATAGAACACAGATATTTCCTTCAGTTAAGAGGATCCAATAATTTCTCCTGATATATCTCTATTATTCAAATTCTAATAATTCAAGAAAGTCATAACATCCCTTAGAAATTGGAATGATTTACTCCTCAAAATACGAGCCTTTGAATCATTCATAAAAAATCTTTGAATATATCTTTATTTCCATCGAGACCATTGTATAAAACTCGAATAATATCATAGATTTAAAACTACATTGTTGAATAGTCAAACTTATGGTTCCTTCAAATGAGAAAAAACTTATAATGTAGGGTTGAAAACTTATGCTTAATAACACAAGTATGGTTCATGTACCATACATTTGTTTCCTGAAAATGTAGGGTTGATTCCAAATGTAGGTTTGATAAACCATATTTTTTGCTTTCTTAAACTTAAGGTTTCATCCAAACGTAGGGTTTATGATCCATATTTTCTCAACAATGAAGGGTTCCTGATCCATATGAACTATTTTAAACATAGGGTTTATTCATTATGCTACTCTTACCAATATAGGATTGAGAAAAAAGTTTCTAGAATACCCTAAAGATGTGTTCTGTCATTTTATCAAATATCTCCCTTGGATCAAAGTCATGAAAATAATTCTAAAAAAAATTTCAATGAATATTAATTTCTAAAAATTCACTAAAAGTAATATCATTATTAAAAAAATAAAGGTATGTTTTATCATTAAAATCAATAATATTTATAGAGTATTATTGAGAAAATACATACCCAATAATATCCCCCATTTTGAGGACCACAAAACTTATAAAAATAATTTACAAAATATAGGATTTGTAAATACTAATGGAATAATATTGTAAAGAATAAAAAATTGAAAATTAATTTTCCACGGTATTATTTCAATAGAAAAAACATTGATAAAAAATATATATATTTGAGTTAAATAATGTTGTTTTTATACAATTTTATACCCATTTTCATGATATGAAAAAAGAAATCATATGAAATTTTTTTAAAACACATTCAATGTAGCACATAATTTCAAATGAATGATATATTTTACTAGATAGAAAAATGATACATTGGTTCTAGTGGTATAAATGAACAATGATAATAAACATATAGAAGAAAAAAATAATCAAAGATGTTTATGAATATATTTGTGATGTTGGCTAAGAAAGGTGAAGTGCACTGTGTTGCATTTGTTGTCAATGAGGTATGTTGTTGTCAAGGAATGAATGGATGGATGTCAAGGAGGTTCAATATGTGAATGACAAAGGATGTGATGGTGTTGGTGATGAATGGAGAATGGTCATGGTACTAAGATGCATGTCACTTAGGAGATTCACTAAGTGACATAGGATGTTGTGGTTGAAACATTCTCTATGAATATCAGACAATTGAAGAACTGATCTTAATGTTTCAATACTTGTATCAAGATGATACTAAGTTACACCACTTGAAGAATGGATGATGATGGAGTATCATCATTAAATCAGACGATTGTTGAGCTGTTCTTAAAGATCCAAGAACTTGTATCAACTGGATACAAAGTCACAACAATGATAGAAGACCATGCATTGTATTGACAATGCATGAGGAGCTAGAAGATGATCCATCCACAGGTTCTAAGTGATGAAGTGGTTTAATAAAGACCATGCACTATCACTTAGTACATGAGAATTTGAAGAAGATCTAATTTGATCTCTGATTAGATCAATGAAGAACATTGAAGAATCTATTTGATTAAGGAGTTCGGTTGAAGATGAAGAACCTTCGAGAATTCCACCTCCTAATACTAGCATATATGTTAAGGATGATGGAGGAATTCTAATGAATAAGTAGAGTTGATGAAGAAGAATGGCTTAGAGGTGGAAGTGGCATTTGGCATTTGAATCTGGTTACTTTGTTTTTAAACAAAGTACTTGTTCTCTACTCTAGAAAAAAATAATCCACCAAGGGCCAGCCTTAAGGGTTCAACCCCAAGGCACATGTGGGACTCGAGGTCACCACGCCCAAGGGGGATCCCATGGGGCCAGCCTGAGAGGCCGCGGCCGTGTGTAAGCCGGGGCCACGTAGGGGATCAGGCCTGCGCAGCAGGGGCGCGAGGAGCGCGCCCGTGACAAGCATAGTGGGCGCATAGCGCGCCCGCGAGGAGCAGAGGTGGGCGCAAGAGCGTGACCGCTAAGAGAACACGGTGCGGGGCGGCACCGTGGAGGAGGAAGTTCAATTGAGCTGAGGTTGTCACGTGGTGTTTGATAAGCCGCGGAAAAACCGCTCTCCATTTCGATGTGGGACGCGGAAAAATTTCCAGGAGCGAATCCTGGCCGCTCGATTGATCGCGCGCTCGATCTCCGCCGCTCATCGCATCTCGCCGCTCCCATTCAGATCCAGGCTATCCGAGATTATCTGATCGCCTGATCTGACGGCTCCCCGTCCATCCTCAACCTTAAGCTCGCTCGAAGCCACCCGCGAGCCTCCGACGAACCAGGCGCCATCCGAGGGATGATTTCGAGATTCCGGCCACCTCCGACGAAGATGAAGACACCATTGAGTTCGTCTGGCCCAACTGAACCTAACCATGCAATAAAATAAGCATGCATGCAAGGTAATGAGGATTTCGAAAAAGGCCGAGGCAAAACGAAGTTGCCGAGGCCATGTGGTGTTCGTGTTTTGCATGGGATGGCCAAAACAGAGGCCGTGCATGCGTTCTAAATCGCATGCACGAGGAGGAATGAAAGAGGAAAAAATAAAGGAAGAGACCCACGTGGAAACAGAGGAAAGATTCAAGATTTTGAAAGATTTTGTAAAACCTAAATCTTCGGGAGATTAAAAATATCTCACGCGGATGAACCGCCTCTCCTTTGCCTATAAAAATGAGGCCTATCCCTTGAGGCTGGCTTGCTGATGCGCTGAATTTTAAGAAGTCCTGTGAGAGCACCTTTGCCTCGTGAAGAAGAGCCTGCGCGCACACTTGCGCGGCAGTACAGCCCGGAGCTCCCCTAGCTCTGTTTGGTTCCTTTTGTGCACTCCTTGCGCGAAAGAAGAAAGGGGAAGTCCCCTGCGCGCACCCCTTGCGCGACAGGAAGAAGGCAGGGCAAGCGCATTACTTGCGCGGCACTTTCCCACCCTCTCTTCCTGTGGCCTTGCGTGGTAGAAGGTACTTGCATGGCAGAGGTTGCTCTTGCACCCTGCGCGTCCGAGGTGCCCTCACACCTGAGGGCTTGCGCGGCCGGTTGCACAAGACACCCTACGGGCAGTGTGTGTGCAAGAATAAGTGGGAGGCCAAGGCTTGAATACTTGTGTGTGTGTGCCAAGTGAGGAGAAGGCCCTACGGGCAGTAGCTTGTGCAAAGAGGGTGAACCCAAGGCTTAGTGCCTTTGTGTGCAAATTGAGCAAGGAAGGCCGTAGCCTTGTGGGTGCACACATTAAAGAACAAATAAAAGAACACATTTTGTATGTGTGCAAAACAAGAAGGAGAATAGGCCAAGTCTCTTGTGTTTGAAAATTGAACAAAGAAAATGTGTGTGCAAACAAAACAAGAAGGCCGAAGCCTAGTGTGTGCACTAACAGTGTATACACATTAGAAGAAGAAGAAGAAGTTCCACACTGAAGTAAAACACACTTCTAAGTGTGTGAACAATTTGAATATAGTGTGTGAAGATTGTGGAGAAGGTGTGTGCTTAAAATTGACTACACGCTTTGTGGGTTTATTGCACCGATAAGAAGAAGGGGAGTGCATGCATTCATGCATGAACGTGCACACGTGAACAGTCTCAAATCTTGTTGTGTGTATTTGAGTTGACCAAGACCATAGGATCTTGAAAAAATTGAGAAGGTCATGCAGTAAGTGCATGAGGATTCAGATTTGCCATGCATTCAGTGCATGAAGTTGTTTTGAAGTCAGACTGAAGCCAGACTGAAGTTAGAGATATCAGTTGTCTGATTTTTCAGTAATTGAGAAGAGCCTGATCAACAGAAGTGATCAGAAGCTGAGAGCAAGACCAAAAGACCATTTCAGAGGCTGTTGAAGATTCTTGAAGAGAGAGGCCGGGTCATCCTTAGAAGAAAGTGATAAAGCCCGAGCAAGACGAGAAGACCTGTTCATCACAAGTGAGCAGAGGTACAGAGCAAGGCCAGCAGCCTTTATCCCAGGCTGCTGAGGATACTTTAAGAACTTAAAGTGAAGAAGAGCTACTCGTGTGACTCGAGGAGCCAGGAGAAGCCCCCTGTGAGACTCAGGGTGGAAGAAGTCTTCAGTGGGATTCTGGAGCAGGCCAGTGGGACTCTGGTAACACTGTGGGACGCAGTATAAAGACCCTCCTATGGGACTCAGGAGAGATACAGTGGGATGTTGTATCGACCATTGTAATACTAACAGATTATAATGGAAGAAACCATGTTGGGGTGTATAACCAACATGGCAAGGACGTAGGCCTTTGGTGCCGAACCTTGTAAATCCTTGTGTCCTGTGCCTTTACATTTACTGCATCACTCGAGGAAAGGCTGAGAGATACAAGAAGAGTGGATCGAGGCTTTAACCAGCCATAGAGGTTTAATTGATAAGGAATCAATTAGTAAAAAGTTTTAAGGGATCACTGATTCACCCCCTCCCCCTCTCAGTGATTCACACTGATCTGGGCACTTCAATTGGTATCAGAGGGAAGGTTACCTCTAAAAGATCCAAGGGAGTCTATATGGAGTGCAGATTTGAGGAAATGAAAGAACAGCCTCAAATGGAGATATCTGCCAAGACTCTGAAAAACAGAAAGAAGAAACAGGCTAAGAAGATGAAGAAATCCTGTCCTAGCTGTGATGAAGTTGTAACAATGAAAGATCTTCAAAGTGGAATCGAATATCTTCAGAAGACAGTCCCCAAGGAAGTGGCAATGTGTATAGCTACAGGCATCCTTGATCTTCAAGAAGAAAAATTGCAGCTAGAAGAAGAAGCCAATACAATGGAAGATCAGTTGGCTAAAAGGGTTGGCATAACCAACACTCTCAGAAAGCTGGTGAAGGATAAAGATGAAATAGTATCTATTTGCAATGAATGATATGAAGACACTATTGAAGATTTGCAAAGAAGCCTTTCTGAGAAATAATTCTTTAAGACTGTGGTCAAAGATGTTTTCCATGCACTGGAAAAGTTGCACAAAGTTTCAATGAATGTCAGAGATGCTCAACTTGAAGACAAAGTAAACAGGGTGAAGGAGCTTGACAATTCATTACAAGAAATGAAGAAGGTGCATGAAGACCAGTTAAAGCAGCTGGAAGAGAAATGGGAAGGAAGGCTAAGAACTATTTAGGATGAGAAGAACTCCCTCAATATCAAATGCTTAGAACTGGAGGTGATATTGAAAAATCTGCAATCACCCAAAGCTGAAGCCTCCCAGTCAGCTGAAAGAAGAAATGTTGCTACTCAAGTGAGCTTTGAGAAGGATGATTCTAAGATAAAGACATCCTCTAATGAAAGGGAAAAATCTTCTAAAAAGAAGGTACCATCCATCCCATCTTATACTAATGCTTCTAATTGTGTTTCCACAAAAATTGAAGGATGGAAAAATAATTCCAAACAAGTATGGATGAAGAAAATGAAGAAGCAGAGCTCTCCTGAAACAACACAGCAGCTCCAGAAAAGTACCCTAAAATCAGAAGGACTGAAGAAGTCAATATTTGTGGGTCAATGTTGGTGTTGTAATAAGTATGGGCACTGTGCAAAGGATTGTTGGTACAATCCACTAAATGTCAAAGCACAAAGGAAGCCCATGCCAAGGGGGAGCAAGCCAGAGGAAAAGAAGCAGCATCCACAGGTCCAAAGACATCTGTTTACTGCAAATAGATTTGGATTACTTGAAAACATCTGGGATGATTGTAAAAGTGGTCAAAAAGATACATGTCAATCTCCAACTGTATCCAGAGCTCAAAAGAAGAAAATATCACAGAACCTGGCTCAGAAAGATTCCTTTGGAAGCAAGCATAAGAAAGCGGAAGATGCTCCCAAGAAGATTATGAAAAAGGAAGAGAAGACCTTAGATTTGAAATCCAAGAAAGGTGATGCATCCAGAAGGACCACCAAGAGGAAAACATGCTTCTACTGTGGAAAGAAAGGACATATCATGGATCATTGTAAACAAGCCATGAAATTCAATAGAGGCAGACTGGACTCAAACAGACAATCAATCCAGAAGAAGCAGATGGGATTGATTGAAAACAAGTTGCCTAAGAAAGGTAGCTTGACAGCATCAAAAGAACCATGTGGAACTTCTAGAACTGAGGCCACACTTCCAAATGACTTGTTAATCATATGACCAAATCAGTTGCAACTTGCCAAAGATCTGCAGAGAGCTGAAGATGAAGTTCTGGCAATTGCTAAGGCAAAAGGGAAGAAGAAGATTTCACATGAAGATGTATTGAGATCCACACCAGCACAAACATCATTGAAGATCAAATGTGCAAGTGTGAAGAATGGTGAAAATGGGACATCTCGGTTGAGAGAATCTTCTCAACCTTGTTGTTCACATTGATGAACCAAGGAGGTTCCATCTTATTCCCTAATCACTTGTATTTACATGTGCTGACATTGCAGGGAATTGAAGATGATGATCATTCTCAGCTGGAGGATGGTTTGGAAGGAATGGAGTGCACCCCTTGAGGGGGAGCCTATCTGAAGAAGATGGGATTCTGAGATTAATACCATCTTGAGAAAATCTGAAGGTATTCCAATCATACTTTCATCCCTTGATTCTTAATTGCATTCATCATGACAACTAAGGGGGAGTATTGATTGAAGACAAATGGTTGAAAGGGGGAGATTTATCTTTGCACTTGAACTTTCTAATGTGTTTGGTGAAGTATGTGCAGGATTTAGCAATTCATTGTTATATCTGAAAAATTTCAAGCCCCTTGAAGCATGATCTCACATGTATAGTGAATGTTGGACAGCATTGAGTTCCTTGGCTACATCACTCTTGTTTTCTACACCGGGTTAGCCCAAGTATACTTAGAGATGATTTACTAAAAGTTCTTTGCTAAAGAGAACATGTGACATCATCCCTCTCTCAGTGTTTTTCAAGAAAATACTTTTCAAAGGGAGGAAGAGATTTTTGAAAGAGAACCACACCACACCTTTGCATTTGGTTGCCAATAAGGGGGAGAAATATTGGCACACATATTGACCCATTCATATGTGCTCTAGTGTATTGCCAACAAATACAAAGGGGGAGATTGAAGTGCACTGTGTTGCATTTGTTGTCAATGAGGTATGTTGTTGTCAATGAATGAATGGATGGATGTCAAGGAGGTTCAATATGTGAATGACAAAGGATGTGATGGTGTTGGTGATGAATGGAGAATGGCCATGGTACTAAGATGCATGTCACTTAGGAGATTCACTAAGTGACATAGGATGTTGTGGTTGAAACATTCTCTATGAATATCAGACGATTGAAGAACTGATCTTAATGTTTCAATACTTGTATCAAGATGATACTAAGTTACACCACTTGAAGAATGGATGATGATGGAGTATCATCATTAAATCAGACGATTGTTGAGCTGTTCTTAAAGATCCAAGAACTTGTATCAACTGGATACAAAGTCACAACAATGATAGAAGACCATGCATTGTATTGAAAATGCATGAGGAGCTAGAAGATGATCCATCCACAGGTTCTAAGTGATGAAGTGGTTTAATGAAGACCATGCACTATCAATTAGTGCATGAGAATTTGAAGAAGATCCAATTTGATCTCTGATTAGATCAATGAAGAACATTGAAGAATCTACTTGATTAAGGAGTTCGGTTGAAGATGAAGAACCTTCGGGAATTCCACCTCCTAATACTAGCATATATGTTAAGGAGGATGGAGGAATTCTAATGAAGAAGTAGAGTTGATGAAGAAGAATGGCTTAGAGGTGGAAGTGGCATTTGGCATTTGAATCTGGTTACTTTGTTTTTAAACAAAGTACTTGTTCTCTACTCTAGCAAAAAATAAGCCACTAAGGGCCAGCCTTAAGGGTTCAACCTCAAGGCACATGTGGGACTCGAGGTCGCCACACCCAAGGGGGATCCCATGGGGCCAGCCCGAGAGGCCGCGGCCGTGTGTAAGTCCGGGCCACGCAGGGGATCAGGCCTGCGCAGCAGGGGCGCGAGGAGCACGCCCGTGACAAGCATAGTGGGCGCATAGCGCGCCCTCGAGGAGCAGAGGTGGGCGCAAGAGTGCACCCGCTAAGAGAACACGGTGCGGGGCGACACCGTGGAGGAGGAAGTTCAATTGAGCTGAGGTTGGAACGCGGTGTTTGATAAGCCGCGGAAAAACCGCGCTCCGTTTCGATGTGGGACGCGGAAAAATTTCCAGGAGTGAATCCTGGCCGCTCGATTGATCGCGCGCTCGATCTCCGCCGCTCATCGCATCTCACCGCTCCCGTTCAGATCCAGGCCGTCCGAGATTATCTGATCGCCTGATCCGACGGCTCCCCGTCCGTCCTCAACCTTAAGATCGCTCGAAGCCACCCGCGAGCCTCCGACGAACCAGGCACCATCCGAGGGATGATTTCGAGATTCTGGCCACCTCCGACGAAGATGAAGACACCATTGAGTTCGTCTGGCCCAACTGAACCTAACCATGCAATAAAATAAGCATGCATGCAAGGTAATGAGGATTTCGAAAAAGGCCTAGGCAAAACGAAGTTGCCGAGGCCATGTGGTGTTCGTGTTTTTCATGGGATGGCCAAAACAGAGGTCGTGCATGCGTTCTAAATCGCATGCACGAGGAGGAATGAAAGAGGAAAAAATAAAGGAAGAGACCCGCGTGGAAACAGAGGAAAGATTCAAGATTTGAAAAGATTTTGAAAAACCTAAATCTTCGGGAGATTAAAAATATCTCACGCGGATGAACCGCCTCTCCTTTGCCTATAAAAATGAGGCCTATCCCTTGAGGCTGGCTTGCTAATGTGCTGAATTTTAAGAAGTCCCGTGAGAGCAACTTTGCCTCGCGAAGAAGAGCCTGCGCGCACACTTGCGTGGCAGTACAGCCCGGAGCTCCCCTAGCTCTGTTTGGTTCCTTTTGCGCACTCCTTGCGCGAAAGAAGAAAGGGGAAGTCCCCTGCGCGCACCCCTTGCGCGACAGGAATAAGGCAGGCCAAGCGCATTACTTGCGCGGCACTTTCCCACCCTCTCTGCCCGCGGACTTGCGTGGCAGGAGGTACTTGCGTGGCAGAGGTTGCTCTTGCACCCTGCGCGTCCGAGGTTCCCTCACACCTGAGGGCTTGCGTGGCCGGTTGCACAAGACACCCTACGGGCAGTGTGTGTGCAAGAAGAAGTGGGAGGCCAAGGCTTGAACACTTGTGTGTGTGTGCCAAGTGAGGAGAAGGCCCTACGGGCTGTAGCTTGTGCAAAGAGGGTGAACCCAAGGCTTAGTGCCTTTGTGTGCAAATTGAGCAAGGAAGGCCGTAGCCTTGTGGGTGCACACATTAAAGAACAAATAAAAGAACACCTTTTGTATGTGTGAAAAACAAGAAGGAGAATAGGCCAAGTCTCTTGTGTTTGCAAATTGAACAAAGAAAATGTGTGTGCAAACAAAATAAGAAGGCCGAAGCCTAGTGTGAAACAGTGTATACACATTAGAAGAAGAAGAAGAAGCTCCACACTGATGTAAAACACACTTCTAAGTGTGTGAACAATTTGAATATAGTGTGTGAAGATTGTGGAGAAGGTGTGTGCTTAAAATTGACTACACGCTTTGTGGGTTTATTGCACCGAGAAGAAGAAGGGGAGTGCATGCATGCATGCATGAACGTGCACACGTGAACAAGCTCAAATATGGTTGTGTGCATTTGAGTTGACCAAGACCAGAGGATCATGAAGAAATTGATAAGGTCATGCAGTCAGTGCATGAGGATTCAGATTTTCCATGCATTCAGTGCATGAAGTTGTTTTGAAGTCAGACTGAAGCCAGACTGAAGTTAGAGATATCAGTTGTCTGAGTTTTCAGTAATTGAGAAGAGCCTGATCAACAGAAGTGATCAGAAGCTGAGATCAAGACCAACAGACCTTTTCAGAGGCTGTTGAAGATTCTTGAAGAGAGAGGTCAGGTCATCCTTAGAAGAAAGTGATAAAGCCCGAGCAAGACGAGAAGACCTGTTCATCACAAGTGAGCAGAGGTACAGAGCAAGGCCAGCAGCCTTTATCCCAGGCTGCTGAGGATACTTGAAGA
Organism: Viscum album; assembly: GCA_963277665.1. Classification (NCBI taxonomy): domain Eukaryota; kingdom Viridiplantae; phylum Streptophyta; class Magnoliopsida; order Santalales; family Viscaceae; genus Viscum; species Viscum album. The sequence continues at coordinate 1,415,351,984 of OY728156.1, forward strand.
ACTTAAAGTGAAGAAGAGCTACTCGTGTGACTCGAGGAGCCAGGAGAAGCCCCCTGTGAGACTCAGGGTGGAAGAAGTCTTCAGTGGGATTCTGGAGCAGGCCAGTGGGACTCTGGTAACACTGTGGGACGCAGTATAAAGACCCTCCTGTGGGACTCAGGAGAGATACAGTGGGATGCTGTATCGACCATTGTAATACTAACAGATTATAATGGAAGAAACCATGTTGGGGTGTATAACCAACATGGCAAGGACGTAGGCCTTTGGTGCCGAACCTTGTAAATCCTTGTGTCCTGTGCCTTTACATTTACTGCATCACTCGAGGAAAGGCTGAGAGATACAAGAAGAGTGGATCGAGGCTTTAACCAGCCATAGAGGTTTAATTGATAAGGAATCAATTAGTAAAAAGTTATAAGGGATCACTGATTCACCCCCTCCCCCTCTCAGTGATTCACACTGATCTGGGCACTTCAAAAGGTTCAAAACTAAGGACTTGATGATTGTAATAGGGATGGTTTAAAAGGGGAATTTAGGTTTTGGTGAAGCTTTATCAGCCTAAAAAACTTATTTTAACACTACCATATGGATTTTTAATATTTCTAAATGATTTTCAGCCATCTTTCTTATCAAAATTCTAGAGTCTTGACCCACTTTTAAACTTTCAATAAGATTAAAATTATGAAAGTCCTGTAGATTTTCCTCATTTAGAAGAAACTATGTAATCTTATCACTCAGGAAATTGAGAAACATTATAATTACAAGTTCACTTGAGTTCAATTGATATATAATATATCTTTTATTATCTATCATCACACTCAGATGTGCACTATTACATTGAATTGATTGAAGCCTATTATTCATATCATCCATCATTGAAGTAATTCCATGAAATCTTCTAAATAAATCTGGAGAAGTTGGTCGTACAGAAGTAGAATATATATAATGACTGACACATCCTTTTATTTATTTGAACTGACTTCTCAAATACCATTTTAAATTTGCAAAATCTATTTTAGAAATATATTATGAATTCAATTTTCCAAAGTGATCCATCATTTATCTCCGAAAAGAATAAAAATTTCTTTTAGAGACTGAATTTTCTCTGAGATTATGTATTTGAGTATAAATAGAGTCAAATTCTTCTCAAGTAACAATTTAATTCCTTAAATATTCAAAGATTTTCTTTCTGCCTACAAATCACTTTGCAAACTTTAATTTTTCATCTTTTAGCTTGTTTAATTGAGGAACTAATAATTTAATTTGATTTTTCGAATAATAATAAGATTTTACTTCATGAACTCGGTATGGTTAATTTTTTCTAACCAAGGATAAAGATTTATCTTTATTGGTCTCAATATAGGTAGAAAATTTAACTCCAAGAACCTTTATCAACTCAGTAGTTTCACTTGTTTCTTTTTCCATGGAATCCGCTATAGTTGATTGAGTCTTGACTGACCTTGTAGTGTCATCCACTACATGGTGAGATTTATATTATCCTCAAGAAAATTCCTAAACTTTCTCTTTAGAAATATTTTTTTGAGTATGATTTTCATCTTGATTTAGAGACTCTTTCTCTTCTCTATTGAGTGGATGAAATTTTGGTGGGGCTACTTCACCAGCTGCAGGGGCCTCAAAAATAGATCCTTGAATTGCAGTTTTTTGAGTTAAAGGTTAATCCCTATTTATTGTCCAGATGATAAGAGACACATTTAATGGTTCTTATAAATTTTCTTTAGGATATGGAGGTTCATCTCTCATAGCTTCTGGATCAGAGAAATTATATATGATTCAGTATCTCTTTGGTTGAAATTCATCACCTATTCTTGATTCTACAACTTCTTATTTTGGAATTTGGATCGCAACAACAGATACCGCAAATAATTTCTCCCCTTGAGCAGCAGAACTATGTCTTTATTGGTCTTCCACACCAACAGGTAGCAATTATACTTGAGCAGTACTCCAGAAGAAACCTATCTTCCTTAGAGTTCCAGCATTAAGAATTTTTTTGTGATGACATTTGGAATGAATCATTACATCCCTAATCAGACCTTTTTTATGTATGATTATTTTTATTATCCTTTCATAAGGATAAAAAAGACTTTTTTTCCTCCTCTTCATAGTAGTGGTGTGTGTATATTAACATATACCAAGGGAAATTAAACTTAACATCACTCATAATAAAAAAAATTATATACATATCTAGGTAAATAATCTTCTCAAGTTCAACAGTACTTTGAATTATAGATGAATAAATAAATATGACATGTACCTTCTAATCAGCATCAAGATCATTAATAGACATTTCTCTTATCTGGGTGGAGTTTAATAGAAAATACCTAATATAATCTGATTTATGTTCTTGATTCTCGATTGACCTAAGATCAAAATGAAAAATCTATTCATGGGAATAGTTAAAAACCTTGGCTAACCCCACTAAAGATAATGAAAAATCCTCATGACAAATCTTATAAACAATTACATCTTATATATTACCAAATTTTTACTAAGAATTTCTAAAGAACTCTTTTACTTATGCATCAGAAGTATAATATGTGTTTTCTTCAGTAAAAAGAGTTTCTAGACCTTGAAAATATAAAGAATTATTTATAATAAGGTTTGATCAGTTGAGACATTCAAAATATATTACCTTTCCTTCAAAAATATTTTTGTAGGTGATGTGTTTCTTGGTTCCACTTTTCTCACTTACTTCTTCCATTTATATTTATGAGAATCTAAGAGGGAAGGTTTTAGATTCAAGGGGTTCGAAAGGAAAACAAGAGCTCCAGAAATCAAAAGGTTTTTAAATCTTAGGGTACGTGATAGAATAGAGAGAGAAGAGTTTTTCTAATGGTTTGAGTATTGTAGTCTAGTTTTTTATCCAATTATGTAGTGTAATCATTAATTTTTATATTGAAAAGATGCTCTTTTTCAGAAATAGAGATAAAATCTAGTTTTTATTGAAACAAAGATTAAATAAAAATAAAACAAAAAAATAAAATAATTAATAGAGAAATTACTAAAATAAATTATACAAATTTATTTGATATTAAATATCCTTAAATCCCCCTTAATAAAATCACAGCGTGTAGTGGGAATTAGTTTAGTAAAAATATCAACAAGTTGATTTTTGGTATTTGAAAATTCTAAAGATATATCCCTTTTAAGAACATGATCTCTTTGAAAAATATATCTTATATCAATATGATTGGTTCTAGAGTGAATTATAAGTTTATTAGAAATATTAATTAGCCTATTATTATTACATAAAATAGGTATATTGTAAAAATTAAGTCCAAAGTATAGTAGGGTGTGTTTCATCCACAATACTTGTGCATAGAAACTGCCAGTAGATATATATTAAGCCTCATCTATTGGAATAGTAACTGAATGTTATTTATTACTTGACCATGATACTAAATATTTTACTAAAAAGTGATAGGTTCTAGATGTAATTTTTATATCTAATCTATATCCTCCAAATTCAACATCTGAATATAAAATTAAATTAAAATCATATGTTTTTGGGTAAAGTGTAGATTGAAAATAGTACCTTTTAAATATCTAAAAATAATTTTGACAGTAATAAGATAGTATTATTTTGAGTTTGACTAAAATGTAGCATACAGATAGATGAAAAACATTATATCTGGTCTGCTAGTATTAATATATAGTAAACTATCAATCATACCTCTATATAACTTGTCGTCAACTGGTTTTTCAGCTTCATCCAAATCAAGTTTTACATTAGTACACATGATATTTGTGTAAGTCATACTATTTTTTAATCTAAAATTTTTTAATAAATCAATAATATATTTACTTTTATTTAAAACATTTCCAATTTTTTTTAATAAATTTGAAATCCTAAAAATAAATTCAATTCTCTCATCATACTAATTTAAAATTCTTCTTACATAAGATTTGAAAAATAATTACAAATATTTTTATTTGTTGATTTGAAAATAACATCATCAAAATAAATTGTCACTAAATTATATTAGAGAAAATGGTTTTTTTAAAAAGAGTAGGATCTTCCAATCCCACATAAAATACATTTTCTAATAAAAATGAGCTTATTTTCTCATACCAAGCTCTAGGTGTCTATTTAAGGCTGTAAATTACTTTAGTAAGTTTAAAAATTGAATCAAGTTTGTATATATTTTAAAAACCTAGGGGTTGTCAAATATAAACTTCCACCATTAAATATCCATTTAAAAAGTCTTATTTAACATCCATACAATATAATTTAAAATTCATATGAGATACACAAGGTAACGGGGTTCTAATTGCTTCTAATATTGAAACAGGTGCAAAGTTTTCACAATAATTTATCTCTTCTTCCTGGTTATAACCTTGGGATAATAATCTACCTTTGTTTCTTCTAATTACCCCTTGATTATCAATTTTATTCATAAAAAACCCATTTGGCTCCTATTTCTGGATAATTTGATGGACTATCTAATAATTCCCAACTTTATTTCTACTGAATTGATTAAGCACATATTACATATCTAATAAAAAATTTAATCATTTAGGGATTCTTTAATAGACTTAGGTTTTAATTGAGATAGAAATACAAATAATTAAAATAATTTTTATACATTTAGTTTAGTTATAACTCTTGTGCATAGGTTTCCTATAACAGTTTCTGAAGGATGATCTATTAAGGTTTTATAATGCCTAGGTAAGACACTTTTAGTTTATTCTATATCATGTTCTTTTGGACTAAACTGAATTTAATTTAATTTATTTTCAAAATCAATTTCAGATGAATCAAGCCTCATGTTTTCAAAAAACTCAATAATTTCAACTATTTTATTTTTTTACTTTTATCAAAAAGGTTAATTTCATAAAACTTTAGATTAAATAATTATTTAACAATCCTTGACTTTTTATTATAAATCCTATATTCTTTATAAATAGCATAATAACCTAGAAAGATTTCTTCATCAGCCTTTAGATCAAATTTTCCATGTTTTTCCTTATTATTCAAGATATACAACTTGCATCCAAACACTTTAAAGTAATTTACTTTAGTTTTTCAATTATTAAAAATTTGATAAGGTGTCTTTTTAATAATTAGACTTATTAAAACTCTAATCATGATATAGAAAGATGTGATTATAGATTCTGCCCAGAAATATATTGGAAGGTTTTATTCATTTGGTTTTGTCCTTTCCATTTCTTGAATAATTTTTCTTCTTCTTTGAATAAAACCATTTTTTATGATGTTCTTGGGTCAGAAAAGGTATGTTTAATACCTATATTTTAGAAAAAAGAATTAAATTTTTTATTCTTAAACTCTCCACCATGATTACTTCTTAATGAAAATCTTTTAAAATCTTTTTCACTTTGAAATGTTTTGCAAAATCTTTTAAAAACATTGAATACTTCACTTTTGAATTTTGTAAAATAAACCAAGTTAATCTTGAAAAACATCAACTAAAACATAAACATATTGTTTTCAAGAAAAACTTACTACTCTTAATGAACCAAAAAATTTATATGTATAAGTTATAATGGAATAGATGTAGAAATTATGTTAATTGATTTGAAAGACAGTTTGTGTTGTTTTCCAATTTGACATGCATCACAAAATCTTTCATTATAAAACTTATGATTGGGTAAATCAGAAATGAATTATTTTTTATAAAATTTATATAAAGAATATATATTTCAATTTCTAAGTATCATATGCTAGATCCATGACTCCTTTTTCTTGGTAGTTAAACAATTTACTTTTTATTCACATAAAGAATTTAGATCCAAATTATAAATATTCTTATTTCTAGGTACTCTAAATTTAAGCAGTTTATCTTTAAAAACTAAGCAAAAATTGTTAGAGAAATAAAAAAATCCATCATCACAAAGTTAAGAAATACTAATAATGTTGTTCTTTAACCCTTTTCTATACAATTGTTTTTTGATTGAGATTGATTTTGGATATCCAACTAATCCAACTCTAATTATCTTTCCTTTTTCATTTCCTCATAAGGTGACTAGTCCTCCTTCCATTTTTGTTAGAGTATAGAAATTAGAAGAGTATCCTCCCATATTTCATGAGCATCCACTATCCATATACCATATTTAATTTTAGTTTTTGTGGTATTTTTTCTACAAAAATATTTAAACAAAAGTTTGTTTTGATACCCATATTTTCTTAGTTTGATCTGTTTAAATAAGTAAGGATTTGGGAATACAGATTTTCTTTATTTTAACAAAATTTATATTGATAACTTTAGACATATGTTTAGAAATGAAATATTTTTTTTATTCTACTTATCTGAGGATTTCTCAAGTAATAGTTATTATAAAAGTTTCATGTTATTCTATAGTAGTAGTAGGTAGCATTTTTAGAACTAGGCACAAAATAATTTTTGTATGATTTTCAGATTTTTCCCTTTCTTACAATTCCTTATTTTTATCATTTAATGACATTTTTAATAAAAATATCACTTAGATATTTTTCTTCTTTAGTTAAAATACTATCCTCACTTCTAAAAAATTATACTTCATCTTGTAATTCTTTTATTCTATTTTCATGAGCAATACAGTTTGATATAGATGAATTGAATTTTTAAATTAATTCTTGATGTTATTTTATCATTGTATCTCGTTCCCTTAAAATAGTATTATGAATATTTTTTAATGACTTATAGTTCTTTCTTAAGGAATCATATTTCTCTTCTAGAATTCATCAGTAAGTAACCAATTTACTATTTAAACAATTATTAGAATCAAAAGTAGAAGACTAATAGGTTTTTACATCACTCTCTTCCTTATCCCTAAAGAACATATTCTCTTTCATATTTTATAGCACATTTTCTAAATCAGATTTTGAAGAACTACTTGAATCATCATACACACTCTATGTATCTTTCACAACACTTTTCCCTTTATGCTTGTAATCAGTTTTCTTCTAATTTTTCTTCTCCATCTTTCATCTTTTTCTTTTATCTAGGGGAAATTAGGTCGAATATGACCCATATAATTGAATTCATAACATGTTACTTCATTGCATCCTTTCTCATACTTTTTTAAGGATTGTTTGAATCCTCTCTTTTTCTTATATAATTTTCTAAATTTTATGGCTAGCTAAGCTCTTTACATTTTAGAATATGAACAATCTGAATCTTTTGAGATTTTTGTTTCATTTCTCAATTTCTTTTCATGCTTCTGAGATATATCTTTAAGAGAAGTATTTTCCCTTTTCAATGTTTTTTCATCTTCATCTTCATCTTGTATTTATGCTTTATAAATCATCAATGTTCCAATTAATTATTTCATATTCAAATTTTTTATAGGTGATGATTGTCAAATAGCTACAAATATTACATTCCATTTTGCAGGTAGTGCTCTCATTACTTTTAGACCTTGATCTGATTAAGTAATTGGATATCCTAGGGAAATAATATTTTGGAATATTTCTATCAACCTTCCATTCATTTGTGTGATGGTTTCTCTATAATACATAAAAAAGGTTTCAAACTTTAGTTTTCTAATAGCATACCTCATTTTTTAATATTATTAGTTCTTTTATATGCAATAGTGAATATCTTCCACATTTCATAAATAATATGATGTTGTGATACTCAATTTAATTTATCATATCCAATTCCAAAAATGGTAGCATTCATTAATTTTGATTTGATGTCATACTAATATTCTTTAACAACATCCCATGTTTCTGGTTTCTTAGAAATTACATAGGGATTTATGATATTTATATAAACATTGAAGTCTGCATTCTTCAAATAGATGATGATATGTGATTTAAACCATCCATATTTTTAACTATTCAAATATAGAGCACGAATCATAGACATACCATCTCTTATATTAGTCATTGAAATATTTCCTTTACATAGACATTATACTTTTGATCTTGATAGATATTTTATCACAAAATATCTACTTTGATACAATTTTTAGGTTGGAATAATATAATGATATGCAAGAGGGGTTTGAATTGTTTCTTTTAAACAATCTTCACATATTCCAACTTTTAGCTTTCCATGCAGTTTAGGTAGATGAGTAGTGTTCTCTTCTGTAAGAGATTTTTGAAATGGATAAATAGAAAAAAAAATAACGCATCAATTTTTATAGTGGTTTGGGGCACAAATATTCACTAGTACACTCCGCCAATTCAATCTCTATGAGCTTAGTGATTTTCACTAGACAAGGTCCTCTAATCATAAGACATTTAAAATTCACAAATAAGTGAAGGTAGTTGAAACATTTACAATAGGTATTAATAGAGCCTTCTAGTACTTTTACAGGGAACTAGTCTATCCATGGATTAGATCAATAAAATGGATCTTAACTACGAATGAGTGTGAGTAGTCAAAACTCTAATAAATCAAAAGTGTTTGATTTGTTGATGGTACAGATTAAACTTTGTAGTAGTAAAAAAAACTAAAATAATATGGATCTTCTTCTTCTTCAAAGATCATTGTCTTTAAGTAAGAATAGCTCTGAAGAGATCCTGGATACAAATGATCTTCAATTCAAATATAAAAAAGGAACAACAGTAGTTTTAGTAGTACTAGGTTGAATTATATATCTCTATATTATGGCCTCTTCAGAAAATAATAAAATCATTCGTTCTTTTTAGTGGTTCTGAATTCAAAATATATTCAAAAAATATATATCCATATATCACATGTTTTTCACATATATATGAAGCAAAAATATTCCATCCATATATATAGAACACAAAACTTTCCTTTAGTTAAGAAGATCCAATAATTTTTCCTGATAGATCACAATTATTCAAATTTGAATCATTCAAGAGAGTCATAACATATCATAGAAATAGGAATGATTTACTCTGTTGAATATGAGAATTTGAATCAACCATAAAATAGCTCTGAACTGATCTTTATTTCCATTGAGATCATTTCAAAAATCTTGAATAATATCTCACATTTAAAAATTTATCATTGAATAATAAAATGTGTGGTTCCTTCATGTTATGAAAAAACATAGAACTTAGGGTTGACAACATAAATTTTATTAACAAAGTAGGTTTTATATACCATATGATTGTTTCTTAAAATGTATGGTTGCTTTCAAATGTAGGGTTGATGAACCATACTTTCTGCTTTCTCAAAAGTAAGGTTTCATCCAAACATAGGGTTGATGAAACATAATTTCTCAATAGCATAGGGTTCATGATCCATACGCATTTTCATGAATGTAGGGTTTATTCTTTATGATAAGCTTACCAATATAGGGTTGAGAATAATGTTTCTATAATACCCTAAATATGACTTCTTTTATTTTATCAAATATCTCATGCAGATCAAAGTCTTGAAAATAATTATTAAATAAATATTTCAGTGAATATTAGTTTCAAAAATTAACTTAAAGTAATATCATTAGTAAAATAAACAAGGTTATTTGTGACCATAAAAATAAATAATATTTATAGGGTATTGTTGAGACAATGCATGCCCAAAAAACTTGTATTATATGAAATAATGAAAAGAAAAAAATTCAATAATACATTTATATATATATATATATATATAGTGTAGAATAAGTATACATTTAACTAATTTATTATTATAGTCCACTTTAGTGGTAGTGATTACATAGGCCCTTCCTTATTCCATTAGTCTAAGAGTTTTATGATGCGGATAATTCTTGATATCCCTTGAATTAAGAATTTAATTTACATAATTCCCAAAATACTTTCATTTTAATCATTGGAGTGTGGGGAAAAAATTAGTTGGGACCTTTTTTCCCCATTTCATTGACCAACCTATTTTTCCATAATCAATAATTATGAGCATGATGGCTAACCATACCATATTTGAAACATTTTATGGTTCTTTTCAAGTAATTTCTTGGGTGGTTCCTGCACTATTTGTGGCATGTAATAGATTTTTATTTTTTTCTTCCATGAGATTTTCCATTTAATTTAACATGAAACTACATTTTACTTTTCTTTTCTATAGGATAATGAGATTCAATAGTTTCCTTTTTTTCCTTATGTACACATCGAATAATTTCTCCAAAGATTCCAACTTATCTTATAGCTAATTTATTTAAAAGAGTTTTTTAGGCCATTAAATAATCCTTCATTCTTACTCATGGGGTTATTAATAAAAATAGAATCATACCTCATGTGTCATACGATGTTTTCTTTATAAGTACCAACTAATTCATCCCCCTTTTCAACTCTATGAATTTCATATCTATTTTTTGTATAAAGAGTCCACAGAAAGTATTTAGTGAAAAATATTTTCTTGAACTCCTCCCATTTTATTTAGTCAACTTATTTATTATTCATTATATTCATATTGAGGGTTCACCATTGGTCATCCTCAACTTCTTGATGATAAATAACTAAAATTTCTTTCTCATGGTTTGAGAATTAAAGGATGAAAAATATCTTCTCTATTGCATTGATCCACTAATCAATAATTAGTTGTCTAGAATAACCATAAAAGGATAGTGGGCATTAAATTAGAAAGTAATTGATATATATTTTCACCTTACCAAGTGTGTTAAAAATTTCTATACTATTTTCATTATTTTTCATAGATTAGGTTAGTTGAGTGAGCATTTCCATGATATTTTTCATTTAATACCCTATCTTGTTAGGTTTCTAATTAGGAAAATCACTACATTTTTCATTGCATCCATTATTAACTTAGTTCCTCCTAAATCCAATCATTACTTGAATAATTAAAAGTTGTTAAGAATAATTAAATTAATATATATGTGGAAGAAAAAATTATAAACTCAGAAGAAATAACTCATAAATGATGTATATACCCAAACTTATGAATATCTATATTTCAAGATAAATTATCCTTGTATTTTCCCTATTAGGTTCATTGAATTAAATATATATGAATATCTCATAATGGATTGTAAAAATTATGTGAATCATTAAATAATATCCCTTAGGAGTGTCAAAATAGATGTACAATTAGTCCCACTTATTGTGCACTGACTAAAGATTGAGTTAATGCCCAACCAGCCTTATTTAGGATTATTATACCTAGGTGTATCTATATCAGAGCCTGTATGCACCTATTTTTACCCAAATATGGATGTTATTTTTAGGAAAACAAATATTATATAATTTACCAAAATTTTAAAATGTTTTCATAGATTCAAGATTTTATAATAGGGTTTTTTCTAATGATCACTATATATAATCCCAAAAAATAACTAAAAAATATTATGACACCAACTAAGGTGGCCCATGTTAAACATGAATATAATTTTCAGTTATTCCCTTATTTGATCATTACATCTCAAAAATACCCACACAACCATAGGAAAAAAGTTTTTATGTATTTAGTGATTAACTACATAAATATATTATTTGGTATAATTAATTCAACATCACTCACAAAGTTTCTACATAATACTTCCTTATATATATAAACTTATATATATTCTTGGGAAAAAGGGAAACAAAAAAAGGGATAGCTTAAATTCTTGGTAAGGGTAACTTTTCATTAAGTCATAAAAGGGTTACATCATAAACATATGAAAAAGCATGAACATCGGAGAAATATCTAAGAAAGAGGATCATGGAACAATAAGAGTTGTCCATAAGTCATGATGGAAGATCATGTAATCTCAATGATAAAACCTATACCATATAATAAAATTATGGAAATTTTATACAATAAATATGATCCATGGAGTATAATTATAGGTATAAAACATAAAAAATGTAGCATGGAATAATAAAAAAACACGAAACAAACATAAGCATAGAAAATCATTACATTATGATCAAACCCAATCATTATCACCCTATAATTTGAAAGAAAATCAAATCATTATCACCCTTTTACTTATGAAAAAATTAATTCACGTCCACACTCCATTGTCTTAGGAGATAAAAAAAACTTAACCAATTCATTGGAGGGAGATATATAGGACCCCACCCATCAACATCCATATATTTTTATTTTATATGAAATTAATCATATATATTATCATGAAAAAATCATATAAAAAATGGGGTTTGAAACATTTTGAAATGGTATCACATAAAATGAGTTCAAGAATTGGATCAATTGATAAAAAATCAATCGCCCAAAAATGAGTATTTTACAATAGAATATACAAGTTCATTTATAATACATAACTTCTTAGGAGATAATTACTCTGGATTTAAAGAGTAAAATGGAATCAAAACATTAAAACATTGTTTAGTTTGACATAAAGAGATGAAGTTATGGGTATCTTTCAAAATACATTTTAGAGAAGGTAGCACGAAAACCTTTATAAAAAATCTCTTTAAAATATATCCAGATAATTTATCCTCTAAATAAAATAATTGTTTAGTCAATAAGTTTGTAGTGTTAGATAAAAGATATGATCGTAAAAGAAAAACCATTTTTAATATTTAAAGAAAAACCTTTATTAAAACCCAAATTATTAAAAGAGTAATAAATATATCCTTTGAAAAGATATGAAGATAAATATAAAGATCACATGAAATAATACATATTTATATTTCAAAAAAATAAATAAAATAAAACATTTGTATAATGAAATAATATGGACATGGAAGAGAAAGGTCTTATTGGAGAGGATGAGAATTATACTTAATAATGTTATAATTTTTAGAGAAAGAAATTAATAATGGAAGAATATTTGAATTAAAAATTCATTTTAACTAGGGAGGAATAAAAATTACTATATGGTAAAATCTTAGTGTGGAATAACCAAGCATATAAGAAAGAATTTCAAGAAGAAACTTATAACTCAAAGAAATGATATTTAGTTAAAAAAACACCCTTACCTTTACTCCTTAATTCCATGAAAGTTATTTGAACTCCTTTCTAATAAATATAAAAATATTAATAACTTATTTAATAAACTAATTAATATCTATTACCTTTTATTATCTTTAATTACAATCATTCATTAGCTAGTTACTATTTATTTTCATCATTGGATGTTAGTAATTTAGATTATTTATCATGTGTTTCATAATGACAATGTCTAACCCCATTATTTAATACCAATTTCATTATTAACATATTATAAAAGATATTAAAATAATTTTGTTTCAATGATTTGTTCATACCCATGTTCAATTTTATGGAAACTATGGGAATGGTCAGTGAGATCGGGGTCCATGATGAGCTTGTTTCAGATAATTTTACTAGTATCAACAGATTACTTTATAATAATCATTAATTTTTGTGTAATCATTTTATAACCATATACATGACATATATTACTCCATAATATCATATATACTTATAAATTATATTGTAAAACTACTCACATAAGGTAGTGATGAAAAACAAAATATGTCATTCATGGAGGTTGTAGTATGCACATAACATGAGCGATGTTTACATTTTTCAAATAGTTGTGATGAAGGTATAAAATTGTCAATAAAATGAAATAATAACATTTATATATAATTATGCTAAGGATGTGACTATGTTATCATCAGTATAATATATTTGGATTAATTATAAGAATAAATAAAGGAATATAAATTAAAATGTAGTGATTAGGAGTTTTTAACTTACTTTTCATAAAAACTCATTGGTCTGTCTTATAATGGTCTTTTGGTGAGACCAAAATCTCTAAAACTTGGGAGAGAGAGTTAGAAAGATTTTTGGGTAGATTTTTTCTATATAAAAGGCATGTAGTATGAGGATAAGTGGGGTGGTGAAGGGGTCCTTTTATATGTGAAAGGGATGGTATTTTGTAAATATTAATTACTTTATATTAAAGATGGGTCACTTCCAAAGGAAAGTGGATCCAATACTAGAAAAAATATAAAGAATCTAATAATTGGTATATACACCTTTAATACACACAAATAAAGGAAAACATTTGAGATATTTTTTTTCTCCCTTAATTTAACCTTTTTCCATAATTTAATATTACCATATGAACTAATTTTTTAATCTCGGTAAATTATTTTTGTGAATAAAAATGAAATTTACCTTATTAAATAATTTTTAAATTATTATTCAAAATATGAAATTAATTTTATAATATTATATTTATAAAATTGATAAAAATCAATTTTAAAATAATAATGTATAACTCATAAAAACCATTTTAAATAAATATAACTTAGATTAGAAAAGTTTAAAACATAGGTTTCTAATTTAAAATTAAAATTTATAAATGTTTAAATATTATTATTAAATAAATATTTGGTCATTAAAAATGTTTCATAAAATTTTAGGCCATGGTTATATCCTAAGGATTTCATAAAGTCATGGTACTTATAAAAATGATATTTATTACTATTCACTTAAAAATAGATCTTTTAATAAAAATCCAAAAATTTCATTTGAATCTAATATTTTTGTGTTACATAAAAAAATGAATTTAATATTTTCAAATTTAAATTCTATAATATAGTATTTTATCTTTTAAATGTAAATATAAAAATCTATTTTTTTGGAAAATGTATCTTTAAAATATCAATTTTTCTTGTTCTTGTTTCCTATAAATTAAAAATTATTATTTTTAATCTATTATTCATATTAAAAACTATCATCATTTAACCATAATATATTTAGTTTATGAAAAAAATCTCATAAAAAGAAAAATTTTACTAAAATGTATTTTTAAGAATAAAATGAATTTGGTCTTATTACTTTCCTAGTAGTAATTATTTTATGGGTGTATATATTATCAGTACATTTTTATTAAAAATAAAATTTATTTTTCATTAAAATTAAAATGATAAATATATAAAAAATAGACTTGATATGTGTGTGTGTGTGTGTGTGTTTCCATTGATAATTTCTTGTTTATATGGTCTTAAATTTTTGTTAAATAATCCCTAAAAATATCCACGTAAGACCTAATAATAAGATTAGAAGTTGTGGTTACCATTGATAGTGGTTTAGTTAACATGGATCTCCTAGTGATTTCCACAATCTTCAACTTCTCTTGTAATTTATTTCATTCAAGTTTCACTTTTTTGGGTTTGCGTTGGGCTTGATCTATGGAAAACCCTAGAGAAGTAACCTCTCTACCATGCTCGAAAAATGAGCTTCATATAGAATAATTATACTATTCTATTCCATTTGTTGCTTTTTATTTATTTATTTTGTAATATGGTTACTTATATTTATACCAAATTATTAAGTGGTTATGTTACAAATCTAATATTTTAATTATAACATGGTTTATTTTTTTTGGTATTTAATGTAAAATAAGGTATCATAACTATAAGGTATTATTATTTCGGGGGTATTACAGTCATTTTATTGGTTATAAAGGATACATGATCACCTTGTTCTAAGAGAGTATTGATTTCATGGAACTCATCCATATTATGGGAACCAAATGGAGAGACCACTCTTTGGTGTGTAATGTGGATGATCATTTCATCTTGATCCAATTCATCTATGGTTATGGCCACATTATCCAAGTCATTGGCACTATCATTTTGTGAATGGAGAACTTCAGTTAACATTGACTTTAAGGGGAACTCCACCATCAACCCTCACACATAATCAAGCAAGGAGATTAATTCAGACTTCTTAATGGTATATTCATTATTGATTTTCTTGATTACCAATTTAGAGTCACATTTGAGGTTTAGGTGATCTATTTGCATATGGAAGGCCAAAACCAAGTCTATGGTGATGGATTTTTATTCTGCCTCATTTTTTGTGAAATCTTATAATGGTAAAATGAGTATGATAGAATTGTTTTAATTAGAAAAACACGGATTATCCCTAGGCCACCCAATTGAGCTTTGGTTATTCTATTTTTCATCCTATTGAACTTCTAGAATAATCCTAAAAGTATATCTCCCATATATGAGGATTTTTTTTGACAGAGAAAATATCCTTTTCAGGGAGATCAATATTCATAAGTTTACTTTCTAAAGTATGATACATAACTATGAAATTTACCCAAGTTTTTCCTTTAATAGCCTTTTTCAATATGGACTAAATGAATAGAATGAAGACCTAATTTTTTATTGATTTTTTGGATAAAACCCCTTTTAAGGGTAAAGGGGGGAAACCTCACGTGACTTAAAAGACAAATAGACAAAAACATAATCCAAAAATCAAAAGGGTTGCAACCCAGAACAAGACTACGTAGAAATACCTCTTCACATAAACAATATCATTAAGTCATTCCTCCACCAGTGCATAGCTCCTCAGTAAGTTGTCCCATGAAAAAAAGCACAGGCTCGGTACCGATGGTTGTTCCATACCCTCTCAATCTTCCAAATCCAAAAAACCACACATTATGGAGGTGACCAACACTAAATCCTCATCTAAATTAGTTCCTTGTATATTTTTTGTGTTCCCCAGCAAGGATAATTCATGATTCCATTACACCTTCCTCAATGACCTTCTCGAACAAACCCCGCCACACCCCATGAGACACCCCTTCCACCATAGTCACAGAATCCCAAGAGACAGTCTAAGGGACATGAGGTCAATACATCATCACCTAGGACTGGATGGCCCAACTCTGCAATGAGGTAATTCCACAAAATAAAAATGTTAGCTCAGTTGGTTAGGTAATTCCACCGATGAGGGAATTAAGGTCACCCAAAACCAGAAACGCTACTCTGGGAATGGATCTTCTCAGAACAGAACCACAGATGAACCCTCACCAGGTTTCGAAACAAGCCATCTATAGTGGTGAGAGAACTAGCAAGAAGGGATAGAGATAAACTAGAAACATCAAACCAGAACACCCAATATATCACTAAATTCACAACTAGTTGAACAAATCATTAACTTCACCAAATCCAAAAACCTACAAAAAACTCGTAGCACTACCGAAACCCAAAGCCTCCCCCCTCCGAGCCACTACAGATCTGTCATGGAGCCACATTGGAAGCCTTCTAGGGGTATCACCAAGTCACACAAGATAAACCGAGAAGCCAAAACCACTTTGTTGATGCGAGAAGGTCCAAAACACACCGAACCGCACCTAGAAGTCAAAATCGTTCCAAGCCACATCATCATCAGAAGGGGTGATCCATGGCGAGCCAAAAATTAGTGCTTTGTCAAGTCTTGTCATCGCCGAGAATGGGAGATGAAAAATTATGATCCCATCATTAATTAACCCCTTTCTTCATCAATATTATGAAAGGTAAAATTAGCTAGTGATATTAGCTATAAAGTGACTAATGTAGGTGATTTATCCTTGGAGTCCCCTTAACACCATGATGTTTTGATTATGGTACATCATGTATCACTTTGGTCTTCTCAAGGATTATTTTGATGTCATGATGGTGTACCAATAAGTAGAGAAATTTCCCTAATGTCACTCTAAAATCACACTTCAGAGCATTCATATTTATGTTTTATTATCGCAATTTGGTGAAAATTATCTCTAGATTGTCCAAATAACCACATCAACATTGATATTTGACCCCCATATCGTTTATATAACACTAAATTATATTTCCAAGTATGGTTTTGAAGATGTGATTCATGGATTAATGTTATGTAGTGCTAGAATAATTCAATACAAATTCAATTAATTGGTAACAGTAAACCACTTGGGGAGACTTAAAGTTATTGATCTCTTCATATTTGGAGGTTATCCAAATTTTATTATAGTAGGAGTATTTATACATGAGGAAAGATCTTGAAATCCAACAATCACACTAATGATAAGTTTCATTATTATAATGGGGAAATCATATTTTGGGTAGTTCCATTTGAGATTCCTAAATTTAATGAAAACTTTCATCTATCTATTATTATTTTTTACTGAGATGGTATTCTCTAGATATTTAGAGTACTATAAGTCATTTGAAAAATTGGTCTTGATTAGTTTATCAACTACTGCCTCCACTTTTTCAACATAGGTAAGATAAATTTTCCTCACTGCTTTTTTAAGCCACAATGATCCTCTGGAAGTCCTGGGTCATTAGTATACATCTCAGGATCCAACTCAAGGATCTCAGTATAATTTTAGGTGAACACGTCTAGGTGTTTCTTTAGGAATAAAGTATATATATCCTACTTTTTAGGGGTCATGGAGGTACTAATAAATATGGTTCATGGATCCTCCATTGTATCGATATTCACCTGTAATAATTCATAAATGGTGGTTAAGACATCCTCCTCGAATGATAGAGGGGAATCCCCAAGATCCTCTTTATCTTCCTCCTCCTTTTCATCATCATTTTTTGAGGTAATAAATGAAGGGTTTTTTGGATTCTGAAAATAATGGGGGGATGAGAGTGATCCCACATCCATTATCAATCAAGGATCAATGAACATCTATGTCATCCTTCTTATCAGACATGTATAAGGGAATGATGTGTCCCTATAATAAACCCTTTCAATCTTATTCTGAAAAAGTGATGACCATGTTTCATTCAACTGGATGAGTTTTGAATGGTAAATTTCAGTTACAGTGACCTCAGTCTCAAATTCTTGAAGAATTTAAGTTTCTTTAATGAGTGCTCTAATGAGATAACAAGAGAGGATAATCACATCTAAAATTGAGTTCTTGTTTGGGACCATAACTAATTTTTTGAGGTACTCAAACTTCTATATAAAATACCTATGTTTATTAACATGATTTTTTTCCTTATCTTAAGGCTTTAGTGTCAAGTTTGTATGTGTAGATAACTTATACTTCTAATTGGAGTTTGTGGGCTTGTTTTTCTCCTATGGGTTGGTTTGATATTATCTCCCCATAGGATGGTGTTGTCTAGATGGATATGTATTTTCTAATCATTCCTCCAAAATAATAGGATCTAAAGGAGTCTTGAAATATTTAGGAGTAAATTGTTTCTCTTACTAGGCCCGCTAAACTTCCATCCTCTAATTCTTGGCTACATATATTGCTTTAGCGGAGATATAGCCTACACATTGAGATCTTCCATGATTGAGTCTTTCCATACCTCCTCAACTTCTAAGGCCTCTTTTCTTAGCTCTATGATTATGTTTGGGGGACTCAATTTTGTATATATATTCTTTATTAGAGAATGTGTAATATCTCGAAACTAGTTCACCCATAAATAACCGAACACGGTTAGCCCCAAGGCCTCAATCACACCTCCCCATACACCAAAGGATTTCAATTAACAGCAAGGGTCTAAGGTGGTATCATGGGTAGACTATACCCTCATAATCAGAGTAACAATGTTTTGTAAAAAATAGATATTAATGGAATCATAATAGATGAAAACTAGAATAGAAGAAGTAAAACATCCATATGACAATAATAAACAAGCCATCAATAGAAATATCTAGTTCCATTTACAAATGATGTAATGTCATGACTCTAAATAAAAAGTAATAGGAAAACATTCTTGTAGGCATGAATACATATAGCTATATCAAAAGAACCAAAATACCAATTGGACTATTTCTAGATAGCACCATGATCCATATCTTGATCATGTGATCTCATGCTCATATGTTACAATAAATATAGAATCAACAATAGAGTGCATTCCCCTATCCCTATCTGCATCCATGAAGTCTGTCTAGGTACCAATAATCCGCATGAAGAGGGTGTGAAATATACTCAGTTTCCCACCACCAACAGTGTCTATAAAAAATCCATTTTGTGTATATAAACTATAACTGTGTGTAGGTATAATAGATAATATGAAAAGTGAACAAAAAAATGAAAATTCAATGAGCACATTCTATAATAAGATAAGGATATAATATATAATAATCAATATATATATATATATATATATATATTTATTTAAAGTGTCAAAAATAGTTAATAACAAGCTCGATATATGCCACATGTGAAAATACTAATAGACTTATATGGTCCAAGTACCTATGTGATAACCATGGTGACCTCATCGAGAACAAGGACCTCTTCTAATGGTAAAATCAAAATTTTATCAACACTATATGGTTTAGGTCCAAGGAAATAAACAAGGGGACCTATAATCAGAGATGTAAATGTATATGGAAGTCAAAAGTTCCATACAGAAATCTTCCCCATTGGTTCCATACTATAATTGATCATACCTAGGTGTTATAGGTTTCATACCTTGATCCCCTAGTTAGTTCTATATTGTATGTAATCAAACCTAGGGGTCACAGGTGTCATACCATGATCCCCTAGTCAGTGCCATACCATAATGAAAGACATGACATACCTTAATATGAAGTTAGTTCCATACCGATATGTACAACATCAAGAAATTATATAAGTGTCGCGGTCTATGTTAGTGTCCATACCCAATTACAATTATCAATATAAAGAGGCAAAATCCAAGAGAATATCCATATCATTCCACATTTCCATTTGAAATAAACCATTTATCCATTTTAAAACCATTTAATAACATGGAAAACGAGGCATTATCCTCTCTAACTAACTCATTTAATTTAAAAAGGCTTAAACTACTAGGGTGGTGAGATCAGACAAATAAAGGGGTGGTTTAATGTGGGTAAAATTAAATAATACACCTCTTAGGTGGCTTAGGATGAGGTTGAAAACCTCCAACCATGATTAGGTGCTACAAAGGTGGCCCAAATTATGTGCAATAATTAATTTAAGTCGTATCATTTAATTTAGAAGCAACGACTGGAAGGTTTGGAATACAGCACAACAAAAATAGTAAAATAGAAGAAAAAAATATTAGGGAAAAGGTATAAACCACTTAACTTATGTATGTGGTAGAACATTCATCCAGTATAGACCCTTGGTTTGGTCCATATCGAAAGAAAATAGAAGAACAGACAAATGCCCTGAAAATAGGGAATACAAGCTCACACCAAAATAACTCCATTGATAGGAAGAAGAACTAAAAATGAGTTAAATGAATGGAGAGACTGTCATTTGATATACAACATGACATATGGCAGTCAGAGCGTAGTTCATACAAAGGAGAAACACCAAATCCTAGATTTAGGATTAAAGGATCTCAAATGAGATGAAGAGAGGGTTGTGCATCCACTAGAAAAGAAGAAAGTGGGTAGGTTCTTTAAAAGGAGATGGGGGAATGGTAATTCACAACCTTTTAAGAAGTTTCATGGTTTATATTCATGGTTGGACAAACTTTGCACCAATCGAGCACACCCCATTGTCTAGGGAGCACACCCCACATGGCATGTAGCACATAGTTAGACAAACCATGAATATCCCATGCCCACCCTCTGTCCTATCCCTATACAACCAAATCCCCCTCGCACATTTTAGACAAACCATGTGTCACCCTTACTGGAACACATGGTTTTAGGTTCATGGTCATCAATAATCATGCGCAAACTGTGTGCCCCTCTTTTTTCTCCATAACTCAGAGCTTTGAGCTAGGGAAAATTCCTAGACACTCTTGATTTCACATATAAGGGATTAAGAATGTTTATAATGATAAAAAAGTATTTAAAATGAAAATAAACGGTTTTTACCTCAAATAATAGTTTAGATCTTACAGTCTTCCCCCCTTAAAGCAACTTTTCCCCAAGTTTCCCTTCCAAGAGTGGGAAAGCATCATCTGAGAATAAATATAATCAATGAGCATTTACATTGGCCTCTCTCTACCGAGTATCATCCTGTACACATCCATGATACCATAGCACATGTACTAGAGGAACCAACCTACCTTAGAGAGCCTTCATGCTCCAGTCCACAATATAGATGATCTACTCATTAAAGGATGCATATACCTCTAACTTAACCACATCAGGTTGAAAGATATGAAATGAATCTAAATAGTACTAGTGAAGCTATAAAATATAAAATAATTCATGCATATCCTGATACCTATGAGGTAACTAAAACTAATATTCTACCATCCTGACTCACTCCACAACCTCAAAAGGTCCAAATAACCATGTTAAAATCTTCCCCTACCATATAAACCATAAATTCCCTAGTCTAGGTGAAACATATAAGAAAACCTAACTCCCTACCTCTAACTCTAGTGGTTGATAGTAGCAATCAACATATGAATTTTCCCTAGACTAAACTATAGGAATTTGTTTCCTGATCAACTAAACCCACTCTGAAGTCTCCTGAGTAATATGAGGTTTAAGTAGTGTTACCTCACTAGCCTCTAACCAGCACAAAGGTGAACGGAATGTCCTACCATAAAGGCCTCATAGGGAACCATTTATATCATCACCAAAAATATATTATTTTAGGAAAACTCAACAAGAGGTATATTATTCGTCTAAGAACCATTGAAATCAAGTATGCATTCTCAAAGCACGTCCTTTAGTAACTATATCATTTTTATGACTATACATCGATCTATGG
Source organism: Viscum album (assembly GCA_963277665.1). Classification (NCBI taxonomy): domain Eukaryota; kingdom Viridiplantae; phylum Streptophyta; class Magnoliopsida; order Santalales; family Viscaceae; genus Viscum; species Viscum album. The sequence continues at coordinate 1,415,374,175 of OY728156.1, forward strand.
GGGAAAGGTTGTGCTCAGAAGCACCTAAGTATCCAAAGATTTATGTAAACACTACCAAAATATCAATGTGAAACATGAATCCCTATTAATAAGGATAGTATGAGGGACCTTGTTTCATAGTAAAATCACATTGATATATAGTCTCCCAATCCTATCCACTGAGAAGGTCTCTCTGATAGGTAATAAGTGAGAGACCTTTGTGATCCTTTCAATGATCACCCATGATGTATCACTACCGCAAGGGGATATCGGTAATCTAGACACAGAATCCATAGTGAAATCTTCCCATTTACACTTAGGAATGGGAAATGGCTATAAAAACTCTGTTGGTCATTGGTTTTCTGCCTTCACCTACTGATAGGTGGAACATTGAGTAACAAAACCAGATATTTCTCTTTTCATATAAGGACACAAATACCGGCGATGTAATTCATGATACATTGTGGAAATATCAGGGTGTACTTCCCAAGTATAATCATGAGACTCTCACATCAATTTATCACAAATTTATATAGGAACCCAGATGCATACATGAATTTGTAAGACCTCATCCACAAAATGATCCATAATGGTGGTGGATCCTCACCTAAGGCACTTTCCGTTAGGACTAAGTCCTTAAGATCTAATAATTTCCTCATGTTTATTCTATCCAAAAATGAATAGTTCACTAATAATGATTCAAGTACAGACTATTTATTATGGTCTTGAACCTCTATATATATCATAAAAATCATGGCTATAATATGTCACTCGCCACTAACCTCTTGAACTTCCAATGAATGAGTCTTCCTTCTCTAATCATCAATAACTTCATTTCCCTTTCAAGGTGTATAGGAAAGATAAAAATCAAAGGACTACATGTATTCAACCCACCTTCTCTACCTGAGGTTTAATTTATGCTACATGAAAATATACCTAAGGATCTTTGTGGTCCATGTACACCACAAATGATCTCCCAGTAAGTAATACTTCCAATAATACAAGGCATGAACCACAACTACTAACTTGAGATCATGTGTCGGTTAATTCCTATCATTTAGTCTCAAATGAAAAGACATGTATGCCACAACCCAATCTTCCTTCATTATAACTATTCCTATACCGACACATAATGCATCACAATAGACTATATAACTTCTACTCGAATCAGGTAGAATCAAGATTGGAACTTAATTCAATCTCCCTTCTCATAGGATTCTAACCATAGAAACTTCACACCCTTCTTATTCAATCCCTTAATAGGTGCTTCAAAGTGTTAAAAATCTTGTATAAAGCTCCTGTAACAACTATATATCCCCAATAAACTAGATATGTCAAATACATTCTTGGTCTACTCCTAGGAAACTATAGGTATCACCTTATATGGATCAACTAATACTCTTACCTCTAAGATTATGTAACCCATTAAGTGGACTTTATTGATCCAGAAGTGGAATTTATTGAGCATAGAATACATTTGGAGATCACTTAGTGTATTCAGAACAATCTCATGATTCTTGGAATGGTCATGTCGAGTATAAGAAAACACCAAGATGTCATATATGAATACTACCACAAATGAATCCAAAAACAGGTAGAAAACCCAATTCATCGTAGCCATGAAAATAGTCGGCATATTCATGATACCAAATGGAATAACCAAATAATCATAAAAAACATACCTGCTATGAGATTCTGTAGGAGGTATGTATGAAGTTCTATCATTTACTTGGTGATATCCTAACATCAAATCAATCTTCGAGAAAACCTGAGAACCTAAAATCTAGTTAAGGATTTCATCTATAATAGTCAAAGGATACCCTTTCTTCATAGTATGTTGATTCAACATTCGATAATCCTCATAAAAATTGAGTGTTTTTTCTACCTTCTTGGATAAAAAGGCTGGTGAACCCTGGGGAAATGTATTGGGTTGTATAAAACCCTTATCTTCTTAGTCCTCCATGTGTCTCTTGAGATCCTACAAATTAGTAGTGTCCATCCTATAAGGAGGAATGGACACTAGTGTATCTCCTAGAACAAGATAAATAGATAAATCCACCTCTCACTTAGGAGGTAAAATAGAAAAGTCTTTAGGGAATACATCCTTAAAACAATCTACTATAGGAGGGAATTCAGCCTAACGTATTCTCTATCCATCCATATAAATTATAGAAATGGGGGTTGTCATTCCACTCAACCCATGATGCTCTAGTCCATATATACATGCCTAGAAATTCCATTCACCCAAGTGAATATAATTAACACCCTCTGGTGATGTAAAATACACCCTCCATCAATTTCAATTCATGTAGGCATGACAATTAAGTAACCAATCCATTACAAAGATGGAATCAAAGACCATAATCTCGATGAAAAAGAAGGTCCATAGAAAAAAAGCTCCATATCTCACAGGGATCACTTTATACATTAGCATACACTCTCTGAACACATACCCAAAGGATTTTCAAGGGTTATAACCCCATTGAAGTACTGAATTTTGGGCATGAGGTTTCCACAATATCCACAAAGATAAAAGAATTTTAATCCCCTACGTTAAATAAAAAATATACTAGGGTGGATTCTACTAAAATTGTACCTCTAAATATAGATGTTCTGGGACTCTTCTCCCCTAGAACATGATACAATTCATAAACCTGAAACATATTTTGTCCTAAAGATAAAACATGATTTCCTTGAGAATTCTTACTCTGCTGATGAAGTGAAACTAGTTTCTGGATCCCCCAGCCATGACCACCTCCTCCGCCAAACCGGCTGGTTTCACTCTATATCCCTGCCTGACATGGATCTTTTAATCCCACTCTAGGAAATGGAGTTAGTGTTTATTCTCTCTCACTATCAACTATGGGGAATATTATACAAACCCACTATAAATGGCTCATCCTTCTGCATGATTGAAACTTGAATAGGTCCCTCTCACACTAAGGTTTCACATTCCCATGCTTATCTTATTGATTCCAAACTAAAAAACTACTTGTACGTGCACTTTGACTAGTAATTCCCTCATAAGAGGTCTCTAATAGACACTTAATACCACCATATACTACACTACTGGGTAAAGAAGATGGCCCACTTTGATCCAGACCTCCATCTTTCCTTACGTTATGTTTAAAAATAAGATCTTGGGTTACTATATCAAAAATGGTACTCAACCGGAAAAAATTCACCTAATAATGAATAGAATGTCGTATCCCATCCTCAAAATGTCTTGCTTTCACTATATCATTAGTGATATAGATAGGCACAAAGCGTTGAATCTCAAAAATTCATTTTAGAAATATATAACAAACATGGAACCCGACTATAGGTTCATGAACTCCCTAGAATGATCATCTCTCAAGGTATTACGGAAAATGTAGTCATATAATACTATATGAAAATTATCCAAGGCCATAATGTGATGATGATCCACTATGGTGATAACATCCCACCATTTCTTGTGAGATTCACTCTCCTCTCAGGAGGCCTCTCAAGGTGGTCGAAGATAGTAAACATGGCCTCTATCCATGATTATACATCCTAGGGGAACCATCCCCTAACAAATTAGGTGGAAAATTCTATTGAAACTCATACATCAACTCTTCCATATAAGAGGTGGGTCATGGTGCTCTCTGTATAGTATGTATAATCCATATAAATTCCCCTAAAAACAAGGCATCATCACCTGCGTCGGGAATATATGGAGGTGCTCGAGGTGGAAATATTAAAGGTAACACTAGTGGATCAGGTCACACCACCTTCAGAGCATGGTCTTCACTACCCTCCTGATGCACAACTCAAGGATTTCATAGTGGCATAGATCAAAAAATTACAAGCACATGCCTCATATAGGATTTAACCTTTATAACATCATATATTCAAGAATAGAATAGGTAAAATCCTTATAATATAAGATTCAAATCCCTCTATACTCTCTTAAAGTGAGGTATGGGTGATTAAAAAATCATGAATAACACAAGAGACACTTCCTATTACACATTACATAGGTTGTTCCTTGTTCAAGCTCTGTGTTTCACTACAAGGGTCCTGATATATAAACCATAAATTGAATATTATAGAGGAAAACATGCTACAAGTTTATATTGGAAACCCCATTTAATGGAGAAAATATTATATTTTAAGATTTATCAATTCTTACATTTATATAATAGACTATTTAAATGAATTATGATTCCCAATTTACATTAGTACATGATTTATATATTGCACTTGGTAGTTCATTTAACAATATATGTACCTTTACATTATATAGAATAATGTAATAGGCAGAATAAGATGATTTGACTAAATGAATCATCATTCCCAATCTATATAGGTACATTCACTCTTTAGATTACAAATGATATTTATATATTCAAAATGAACTAAAATTTTAGTCTATGTAACCTCAGTCACATAACTAAAACATATGATAATTTAGTAATTGAGGTTTCATCATCAACCTATATAGGAAAACACCATTTAGGCTAATAAATACCCTTTAATAACTAATTATTCAATCCCTTTTCCCTATATAAATGTAATTTTTATAACAGGTATATCACTCAAGGCACATACAATAAGTATCATGCAATCAATTTATGAATCATACATGGAATGAAATAATGCATGACATATTAATCTTATAAGTTTCTTATAAAAATGAATGATCAAAGCTTCTTGGACATACTGGGACAACGATAAAATTTAATCCAACATTATAATAATAATAAAATCACATATCATGTGTGTCAACCAATTGTGGAATCAAATCAGTTATAACAGGCATAAACCATAACATCAAATACCATCTTAGAAAATATAGATTTTCCCCATATGTGGGTCATATATGCCCAAGAATAGGATCATTACTGAATTAAAACACATCCTAGACTCCTTTATACCATCACATAATAGTAAGGTAAAGAAAATAAACCTCTAATATGAATTTGTAATGTCCTATACCCGGTTCACTCATAATTAATTGAACTTGGTTGGCCATAAGGCCTCAAGTGCACCTCCTTGTATGCCAGAGGATAATGACTAGAAGTGAGGGTATAAGGTAGTACAGTGGGGAGACTGTACCCTCATAATCAAAGTAACATAGTTGTGTATGGATAATAACAAAATCACAAAAAATTCATCAATATCAATATCTAGTTCTATCTAAAAAATATGTAATGTCATGTCTTTAAAGAAGAAATAGGAAAATATGGTTTTAGGAACACATACATATAGGTATATCAAAAGAACTAAAAGGCCAAAAATAATATCTCCAAATAACATCATGATTCAGAGCTCGGTCCTATGTTCCCCCACTCCCATGCTATAATCAATCAAGAATCGATAATCAGGCGCTTTCCCTTATCCCTACCTATATCCATGTTGTTTGTACACCACAACCAATGGTGTATGTAACAAATTCAGTCTATGTGTATAAACTATAATTGTGTGAACGTGTAATAGGTAAGATATAAAGTATAAAAAAAATTAAAATTCCATGAGAACAAGCTATAATAATAACATGATATAATAAATGAGAATCAATATATATATATATATATATCTAATTTTTCAATAGTAAGTAATATCTAACTTGGAATATGCCACATGTGAAAAGAGTAACTGGCCTACATGGTCCAAGTACCAATGTGATAACTAGGGCGAACTCAACTAAACCAATGACCTTGTCTAATGGTAATATTATAATAGTATTAGACCTACATGTTCTAGGTCACAATTCAATAACCATAGTGACCTATAACGGTAGATTTAAATGTATATGAAAGTCATAGGTGTCATACCTTAATCTTCCTCATTGGTTCCATACTGTAATTAATCATACCTAAGGTTCATAAGTTCCATACCTTGATCCCCTTGTTGGTTCCATACCATAAGTGATCATACCTAGGGGTTGAAAGTTCTAAACCTCAATCCCCTAGTTAGTTCCATACCATAATGCAACAGGTTTCATGCCATCATATGAAGTCGATTCCATAACGAGATGTACAACGTCAAGAAAGTATATAAAGTTACATGGGTTGTGTTAGAATCGATAACCAATTACAATTATCAGTATAAAGAGGCATAATCCAAGAGAATATCCATCTCATTCAACATTTCCATTCAAAACCAGCCATTTAACCATTTTAATAGCATTTAATAACATGGAAAAGCAGGTATGATCTTCTCCATCTAACTAATTTAATTTAAAAAGGCTTCCAATGCTATGGTGGAAAGATCCCACATATAAATGGGTGGTCAACATGTAGTAGATTAAATAACACACCTCATAAGTGGTTCGGGTTGAGTTTCATAACCTCCAACCATGATTAGGTACTAGAAAGGAGACCTAAAATAGGTGTAATAATTAATTTAAGGCCTATCATTTAATTTAGAATTAATGAACGGAAGGTCTAGTGTGCAACATGATGTCTATAGTCAAATAGAAAAAAAACTTCTGGAAAAGGTATAAAATACTAACCTTATGATTATGGTAGAACACTCATATAGTACCAGCCCTTGGTTTGGTCTAGATTGAAAGAAAATAGAATAATAGTCAAATACCATTGGAATAAGTAATATGAGATCTCACCAAAATTACTCCATCAAATAGAATAACATTGATTAAAGGAGATAAAGGAATTTATATCTTAAAATTGGTGATCCAACGTGATAGATAGCGGTCTGATCGGAGTTTGGATGGAGGAGAAACGCCAAATATTAACTTTGGGCTTAAAGGAGTTCAAATGGGAGGAGGATAGGGTCATGAATCCACTATAAAAGTAGAAAGGAGGAGTGTTATTTAAAAAGAGATAAGGATAAATTTTAATTCTATACTTTTTAATTGGTCACATGGTTTGGCTGCACGACTGGGTAAACTGTGTCCCTACCGTGCAAAACCCACTTTCCAGGGAGCACACCCCACAAGACCTATAACACACAATTAAAAACTGTGTGTAGCCAATGTGCACCATCTGTATCAGCCTCTCATTTCCAAATCCCCCTAAAATGGTTTAGAAAAACTATGTATCACCCTTATAGAGCCGCACAATTTGAGTTGAATAGTTAGAACTAACATTTTTCAAACTATGTGGATCTCCTGTTTTCTCCATAACTCGAAACTTCAGGCTCTGAACAAACTCCAAACACTCCTAATTTCACCTATAAGGTATTAGGTGTGTTTATGAGAATAAAACAAAGGATTTAAATAGAAATTAAAATGTTATGTACCTCAAATAAAATCTAGTATCTTACAGTATGGGTCAACCTGGTGTATGATGTTGAACAACCCATTTTGCAACCCTTCATCCGATGAGGGTTTTATTTGGAGGGGTGATGTATGTACTCTTAATGATAAGGGTGAAAATTCTTAGAGTTTATGGATTGGATTATAGATTATTCAATATTCTTCTTCCTACACATTTATCTTCTTACCTTGATTGCATCGAATTTCAAAGGATTGGGATGGAGGTGTTATATTGAGAATTACAGAGGGAGTTAGGGACACAACTGGTTGACTCATTTTTTCAATATGAATAGAGTGGGACTTGATGAAAATTTTTATGTTCATCTGATCATAAAAAATATTTATATGAATACCTAGTATTTCCTTTCATTCTCCCTCTTTCTGTAGTGAATTGATGGAGATGTAAGTCACCTACACCAAAGTTTTACCCAGTTTAACCTGTCTAGAATCTATCATCTTCTAGAGGATATCCTTAAAGAATAAAAATCACAAATGTTATGGAACAATATTTAGTGAGAGGGGAAATGGTATGGTAGTTAATTGAGACCAATTTCTTTAGGCATTATAGAATCCAGTAACTTGAGTATGTTTTTTTACATTATAGTAGTGAAATATCTTAGAACCAATTCATTCTTAAGAGAATAATTATTATTCTTTTGGTCCTTAAAACTCATATGGTTTTTCTCATTTATCCCCTACATGTGGGTGTATCATTATTGATGTGTCCATTCAGGTGGGTATCATGTGGTATTGTACAATTTTCAGTTTCAAGGTTGGTGTTGGTACTGGATTAAGTGTGATAGATACAGTCTTAGAGTTACCAAACCTTTTCATATAAATAGTAAGAATATGATATTATTTTTCCTTTATCCTCTTGATCACATCCTCCAATACCTATTCTATAATTGTGACCTCTCAAAATCCACCTATATATTTTGGGGTAATTGTTGGTGTCTGTAATTAATCCCATTGTTTCTCTATACAGATCTCTAATAATTACTTTTGGGGGAAGTTGTATGGTGAGGGAAAGTGTCAAACCCTTCAATATGGTGATGAAATCGGAGACTCTAATTTTAAAATTTCATGCAGTTCAAGATATTAAGGATAAATATATTCATTATAATTGATTTGAATTGATAAAGGAATTATTGATGAAGGTCATCCCATATCACAATAGGCCCAACTAGCAAGTTAGTATACTAGAAAAACATTGGTCCTTCCAAGGTCTACATAAAACATCTAAGTTTGACCACTTATTTTTTCTCAGCTTTTCCCATAATAGGGCCACACCAATACAAGAAGTGTGTCAAGTTCCTCTTTATATCCCATATTCCATTAAATATCAGGAATTTGGTTTTTATAAATTTAGGTAGAGGAGGATTATCATTTACCCATTCAGAGTATGGATTCTTATTTGTTTTAACTGAGGCAAGCCATCCTTTCATAACTTCTATATGAGAAGCAAGGAACTCAATAGAGTTGAGAAAAGATGATAGAACCATTGACTAAGCAAGGGTAATAGGTATATCTTGATATGGATATCTTTCATATGATAGTTGTTGAAATCCGGTCTGATCCATCCTTATGTTTGTTTTCTAAAATGATGGATGCTTCCACACCAATGGAGGATATTCCTGATATTCCCTGCCCGTAGTGGTAATATATAATTATTTCTTGTACATTTATCTTATTAGATGGTTGATCTCCATCCATATTGATTTAGTATTCCTCTTTTATTTAAAAGTTTCTACTGAAGGTGACACATTGCATCTACCCCAGAGATATACTCAGTGGTAATTTTCCCTTAAGTTACCCAGCATAGTTTCATTTTAATTCTTCTATATCAACTTCATAATTGTATATATTCTATTTAATGGAAATAATTTCAACCTCCTCAGGTGTTGAGTGGGATATATCAACCTCTTTCCTTTTTTATTTATATTAGTTTCTTCTATTGGGTGGTAGTTAAGATTTTAAATCTTCCAAGTTCTTGGCCTTTCTTTAATGCCAAGTGATCACACATTTTTCATGTGTTTTGGTGTGGATGAAATTTTGGATAGACACATCCTTATTTCAATATCCTTTATCAGTATCATAAACTGTATTTTCTATAGTGTTGGAATTAATGATGTTTATTGATGCATATTGTGTAGTAGAGTACTCCTCAAGATACAAGTCATGAAACTTATCAATATGAGACCTCTTTGTTGGTTATTTTAGATTACAGAATATGTGAGGATTTATATTCTCTTATTGATACTCTTATAGATACAACTTTTAGAATAATATCTAGATAGATCCTATCAAGATCCTTACTGAGTGTATCCCTAATGAAAAGGGTGGGTCACGCATTGGCTGAAATAGTGGAAATATTTCTTATAGGGAAATCTCACCCAATTTTTAGAAAACTTACTTTCTCTAAGGGGGATTGTACAATAATGCTCACATCCCTATGGGATATGGATAAATTGGTTTTTACACCATCACTATTACATATTTTTGAGGAATTGATGATCTTATGGTGTTAGCAGTGGTAAAAATTCCCCTAGCTATGTGGGCTAGTATTTTTCTTCTATTATTTTAATGGAGGCTATTATTATAACTTTTTGAATCTTTTGAATGTTATTTCTGGAATGTGTTGAATGTTTATAACTTCCTAAAAATTATTTTCTTTCTGTTAAGGGTTTTTTAGAAGTTATAGACCTCTCAATATTTATCTTTATCAAATAAGAGACCTGTATGACTTTCTTGGTTGCCTAATGTGGGTGCATATCAGTGGAATGTTCCCTCTAAATACATCACCTTTATTCCTTTGAAGTAGTAGACATTTTCTGGATAAAATAACTAGAATATATAAACACTAGGATTAAGACTTTTCTTGAGCTGATAATGTTACATGTCACACCATCTGATGCACTAGGTTGGGCAGTGAACAGAGTGAAATGCACTTCTCCAAGCTCACCCCAACCCCTAATGCGCACATCAAGTGGAGCATTATAAATTATATATCATAATAATTTTACACTTTTAAGGAAAATACAATAGATAAAAACATGTTTCTTTGTAACCTTAGGTATTATAGAAAATGGAAAAGCTACAAAATCAATCTAGTGACAAATACTGCTCAGTGCTTCCACAAGGTAAGTATACTCCCCATACGATAGATGTTTTTCTTGGGGATGATGGAGAGTCTCCTTAAGATTCTAGCATTGGTAGGGTGTAAATTCCCTCTTCAATGATTCATTAATTTTATAGTGGGAGGTATAAAAGTTCTAGAACATCATTAGTATATTTCCCTTAACTAGTTACTTCCACATGGACATGGTATTTTTTATCATCTGAAAGACATTCCACCACTTGATCCGATCATAGAGGTTTTTTTCTGGTTACTTTATCAATAAGACCAAAGTCGCCTAGAATTTTCTCGAGTGAACTAAAGGGAAGACTCAAAGGTGGTGTAGATTATGTTAGTATCTTTGAATCAACTTTAATTGATATGGGATTTCATTTATTAGTGATGAAGTGCTTGATTCCTACCATGTGGGAATGTTCAAGGTTTTTTTAACAAGGGGAATACATTATTATGGGATGTGATGTTACTATAGGGAGTACCTTTATAGTGAGTGTCATGGGAGGATTCCCCATGATCGATTTATTTGTTATCATGGGGACGACCTCTGTGATAAATTCTATGGGGAGATATCACAAAACTGTGAATTTTGGATCCATGGGGAAGATTTTTATATGTATATCTACCTTCTTCTTCTAATGAGTAGTCATCATATCATTGGGTCACTTCTAATAGATGTTGGAGATCCTTAAGGAAATTTTCATTAATTAGGTAAGTAATATGTAAATGTTCTTGTTTTTCCATAGAATTATGCCAACAAACAACTTTGAATTGGTTAGGAATATATAAATGTTTCATAGTTTCCTCTACAGTATGTTTATGGTTAATTTTAGGTTAAGTTGGAGTGGGAATATGGGATTCAGGATAGATTTTGGTCAAAATATACTGGAGAATCCTTTAAATGGATTATTTGATATGATCCTTATATTGTGTTCCAGTTCGTATATGTCAACGATCATTCTAAGTATGACTAGGAATGTGAAATAACTCCTGGGTGACTACTTGAATATACTAATGAGTCACTCTACTGGAAAGAACATGAATATTTTCTTATTCTTTATGGTTCACCAAAATATGCGGATGACTATCCTATGCTTTTGTTTCTAGGGTATGCTAATAACTTCTCACAATATGGACAAGAATATATGCCTGGTATTTTATTTCTACCAGAATATGTTGGATGGATTATACTAATAGGATAGGAGTATGAACCTATAATTATCTTCTTTTTTTCATTAGAGTATATCATCAAACTTATTATATAGGAGAAAGAGTGTGGACTTTCCAACCTAAGTGCCAATATGTTCTAGTGGCAGGCTCTATAAAGGGAAATAGGGAAATGGTTATGTTCCTTATTAGATATTAGGATATAACATCAAGATCCATTAGTAGAGATAAGATTATTCTCCTACTTTTTAGTTGATTTTTTTTCACCATTAGCAGGATCTTCTGGAAGACTTGGTCTGAGTGACTAAGGCTAGGAATTACTGAGCAATATCTTCATTAGTATCTTAATGATCTTAGAGTAAACGAAATTGATGGTGATGGGTGGTTTATAAATAGTGGTAGAAGTTTTAGTGAAATCTTCCATATCCTTAATGTAAGGGAGGATATTATTATCAAAAACTGTGGATAATATCCTAAAACAGTTCAAAATGGAAATGGGTTTCACCAAATTATTCATAACCTTATGTTAGTGAGTTGGATTTCCATGATTCAACACCTATAGGGTATTTTGGTCTTATTCTAGGGTTGGTATGGTATTTTGAATATGATAATGTCTCACTAACACATCTATTACCTATTTTCAAGGGGATTTATTAGTGATAATTTTTTTACAGTCACTGGAGTTGTAGCCTATGTGGAGGATGAATCATAATAACATTTTCCAAATGAAGACACCATCACTTTGGTTCAAATGGGAGTCTCAATAGGGTTTCAAATGACATAACAACACCACATAGAAGAAAAACCATCAGTGCAGTATCACAAGAAGAACCATGTTTAACTAATCACTTTCATGGTAAAAGGATTCATGTTAGTTTCACTATTTTTTTCTTCCAAATAAATCTTTCATGTGGGAAAAAATTATTGACACCTATGGTAACTTGATTATTGTTTATATTGATTCACATTGAGTTCATAATTTTTTTTCCAATGGAAACTATGATGCACTTCCTTATCCATTATGTTTTCAATCAATGTGAACCAAATTTCCAAAGGTAAGTTATCACTGGTATTTTTACAAAAAAACATCAAAATGCACAATGGTTAAGAATATGAGTTTTTGGGATCATCTGAACCTTTAAGAGGGATTATTTATTACTCTAATTCTCTCTTTTTATTTTAATACATGTTCATAGATCCTTCCCAAAACCCAATGTCAGAAACGTTTCCCCCATGCTAGTTACTTGATCAAAATCATGTGTTTGATGTGAACATATGTATACACCATAGTTTTTTTATCTTTTCTAAATCTTCATAGTTGGGTACTCTAGAATTTATCATCATCTAGGGAGGAATCACATGTTGTGGTGTTCGGATTAGACCCATGAGAAGGGATTCATATATACCCATGTGAAGGGAATAAAAACCCATTTAATCTAGTGCCACTTAACGTGAAACATATTACCTTTTAAGGCTATTTGAAAAGAAATTTTATTGTGTATTTTTTGTCTATATAGATATAACTATTATATAGTTTAAATTCATACAAGATAAACTTTTTGGTTAAAGGTTCCTAGAAATGGTTGGTATTGGAATTGAACATAGGCATACCTTTATAGTTATTATCATAGTGAATAAATAAATTTGAGTAAGGTTTTCTTATAAATAATATATCCCATTGAGAAAGAAGTTCTTAAGGGATATTTCTTACTGGAAACGGATTGTATGGCTGACCAGAAATATGGAATGATGAGGGGCAGTATGGGTTTCCTAAAGCATATGGTCCAATGGAGGTATGTTTTGTTTAGATATTGGGGATATGTCCTTCTAGGTAGGATATGGCCTCATTATTAATATTAACTAATAAGGATGGGTTCATAAGGAACATGGCCCCAGTGAAGGTGAACAAGGGTCCCAAAGTGAGTATGGACCAATGAGTAGAGACATTTAGGCTAATAGAGAATATGGTCTAGAAAGGAAGGACAAAGATGGTTATGATATTACAATTGAACCACAAGGAGTCATCCTATTTATCTTATTTAACAAGTATTAAAGCCTATGTAGTTTTATTGACATAGTTTAAGGTCATATGATAAGACCATATCATGTAGTTTAACATTATGTGACAAAGACATTATCTTATAGTTTTATATCATCTGACTAGGACATTATCATGAAATTTTACATCATGTTACTATGATATTGGTGTTATGAAAGGAGTGACATTAGAGGATTTATTGGTGCTTACACATGGTATTCCTTAGTGTTTCTCACTAATGAATTATCATAATGATATCATTAATGAGTGAATGACTAATTAGGGCTTACACCTAGGGAGGAGGCCCACATATTTCAACGGAGGAGAGAGGATATGTGTGTGGAGATAATGAAATTGTGTCCCATTGAGGTGATCATGACTCATTGAATGGACCAAAGGGATTGAACTATTAATGAGTGCATGGTCAGGACTAATACTTAGAAGGATCCCATGTTGTAGTACAATAACTGGGAGATAATGAGTGAGGATTATTCATGAGTATGTGCTACCCATATATAGATATTCCTAACTCATTGAGGTTTCAATGTGATGAAATCATCAATGGGAACATGTCTTGGTCTTACACCTTTTAATAAATCCTAAGGTGCCCATGGATAATTGAGTAAAAAAGGGAATCCAACTCATCATTTATGAAACCAATATAGGAAGCCTGGTCCTAGGGAGACCATTGTAGTTTCCTCGGGATAGGGACTTTCATTATCAAGGGAAAGCACTATTATGATTACCCTGATGGTTCTACCTATCTAGGAAGATAATTCTTGAACATTCTTTTATCCAGGGAATACACTATCATGAGAGGGAACTCTAAGGTACCTAAAAATATAATATTATAAATTGGGTGGTTTGGGGGAAGGTCTTATTTTATCCTTTTTGGGATTTTGACCTTGCAAAAAGGAATCCATGAAGGTCTTTTGGGATGATAGGATCCAAGTAGGTGACTTGGGTGGACAATAGGACATGGAAAAGGTCTATTTACCCACTATATGGATGATTCATGAAGTTTTCATGGGGAATTTTCTTATGGAGGATTTTTGAAAGATTTTACGTGAGCCTCCCTCCGTGAAATTAGTTCGTAGAAGTATCTTTCATATGGACACTATGAAGGGTTCTCATTGGTTATTTGTGAAGGAGACCCTTCATGAAGCTCTAGTAATTTTATTTCTATGATCTAAACTATATATTTACCTATATTCCATCAAAAATAGAATATGAAGATATATTTTAGCATTCCAAAATTGTTATGTTTCTCTTTGAAATATTTTTTCATTGCTTATCTATGTGTATATTTTGATGTGGGTATTGGGTATTTATAGGCAACCCCAAATATTTAATTTCATTATATGGGAATCTATGTTTCCTTTTATAAAGTAACTTCACAGTGGCCCTAGAATCATCACTTCTCTATTTCATATTATATAAAATTATGAAGCACTTTTTGGTCATATGGGATCTCAACTCATCTCCACAAATGATGGTGGATATAAAGGGACTTCATAGTGGTCCCCAAATGACAACCTTGATGCTGCATGAAACAATAATCAATGGTTACCTTTACAATCAAAATAGGGATCTTCCTTTCTTTCTCAAATGAGGATGGTTCATTAAAAAATTTCTTCAAAAAGAATAATTCTCTTGCTTCATGAAGGGTGGATATTTCTTCATGTGAAATATTCCTTTTTTGATTTTAACCAGATATTGATTACCATATTGGCACTTAATCTTTTTGGAATGTTATTTGGGACTTTTTGGGCCTCAACACATGAATAAAGATTTAAATACACAATTATGTATCTTAGTACTTGATTTATCAATGGATAAAGGTAGAGTATCAATGAATTTCATATATTTTGTATAATTTTCTTATATAAACAATGAAATGGTAGGACATCATGATATATTTCATAACTAGTTTCCCAAATTCATCATGGAGCATGATATTATTGTTTCCTCTGGAATTGGGGATGACCTCGTTGATTGAAGGTTCAAACATTCCAATCAGTTTCTAACGGGTTTGTTCATAGAACTGGAAACATCTGATGATTACATATCCATTTGGACCTAATTTCAAAAGGTAGGCACTCATTAGTTATGGACTGATGAGGCTTAGGAATTTTCATTGGTCGATAGGATGGGAGGTCGGACCCATCACACCTTTTTTAGAGGAATTATTGTATACTACAGGACTCTCTTTATAGATTTAAGTTATGTTCATGAATCCTTATTACATTACCAAGTAAAAAAATGAGCTTTCATTTAGATCTTATAATTGATTATTGACATGTAGGAAATTTAGAGAATCTTTTATATGTATTCGAGGTACTTCATCGATAGAGAATCATATGTATTTGTTAGAGATTCTTATTCAATGGAATCCTTCAATACATAAAATTTTCATGGTCATTATGATGACCATGCTGGTTTTAAATCCACTCAATGGGGCACTTGAAGTTTATTGTCATTCAGAAGAACATGGATTATTTTAGAGTTGGGATCATACCCGCATATGGGCTACCTACGTATCCTTTGTTTAGAAAAGGAATCAGAACCCACGTAGTTTGAGTAAGGGAGTATTATGTTTATGATTGATGTCTCAAAGAAAGATTTCATAATTAATTTTACACTCTAAGCTCACGTGAGCCATGCTCGGTGTGAGAAACAAGAGGTATTGGAAAAACCAGACAATTGTGTAATGAAATATGCAATCATAAGAAATGATGTGGGGCTTATGTATGTATGACTGCCCAAACAGATGAATATTGGGTCTTACATTAGGGAAGAAACCCAAGAACAAGGTCTATAAAGGTATATATACTTCATGGAGATTTGGGTACTCTAACTTGGGGCTTACTCCTGAGAAAGATTCCCAAATTAGGAGGGGACTTATGATTGGGTTTTACTCCTGAGAAGGAAGCCCATATCAAAAGTAAATTAATACTGGTTAAGAGAAATTAAGACTGGAGCTTACTCCTGAGAAGGAGGCCCAGGTTAAGGGACTTGGGGCTTACTCCTAAGGAGGATTCCCATATTTGTAGACTTTGAGACTGGGGCTTATTCCTGAAGAGGAAACCCAGGTTAAGAGAATCACTGTTGGGGCTTACTCCTAATGAGGATGCCCATATTTTGGAATTATGAATGTGGCTTACTCCTAAGGAGGATTCCCAGATTAGGGGACTTGGGGCTTACTCCTGAAAAGGAGGCCTGGATTAATGAGGACTTGGGGCTTACTCCTAAGGAGGATGCTCAAATTAATGAGAATTTTGTCTAGGGCTTACTCCTGAAATGGAGGCCCAAATTAAGGATTTTCTCATCTTAAAGGATGAGGTTGAATAAAGGAATTATCTAACTTTAGTGATGTAAAGATGTATAAATCACTAGGTTTTGAGAGATGTTCCACAGAATTCCTTTTAGATAAGGAAGCCAACAAAATAAGTCATTCCATAAATGGATTTGGAGAGAGTTATGAAGGCTTAATCTTGAATAGGAGAGGTGGATAGGAATAAGAGAGGTGAAATAGGCAGGAAGGGCACCCAAAAAGAGAGGGGCGTGCAAGTACAATGTGGGCATGCAAGTACTGCATGGGCGCGCAAGTCCTAGTCGCGCAAGTATACTTGCGCGACACATGGTTTATTGTGTGTTGACCAATCCTTAGGGTCGAACTTGGGCGAGGCTTGGATCAATCCTCTAATACTACCCCTAAAGACGTCCAGAAGAGAGGTACGCAAGTTATGTGAAAGGGGTAAGGCGGCGCGCAAGTGTATCCATTTCCCTTAAGGGCTGCCACCTAGGTGAACAAGTGTTGATGAGTTTCAACACATAGGCCTTCCTCCCCTTCTTTAGATCTTCCATTCTAGGTAAGAAATTACCTTAGAAGTTTTCGGAAGCTTTGAGGAGAGACTATGGCACCGGGAGCTTAAATGTGAGGTTATGGAATTTTTCACCCCTGAAATGGGGGGGCCCACATGGGTATTTATATGCTAGAGAGACCCTAGGGGGAATTTAAAAGAGGGTGCGCAAGTCACATGCGTGACCATTATAAGGCACACAAGTGTACTTGCGCGACTATGAGGAAACTTGCACGACCCAAATGGAAAAGAAACCTTGTTCATGCCTTGGTCAATTTTTGATGTTTTCTTCAAAGGATGAATCAATTTATGCTAAGGAATTTCCCTTTTCATTCGTTTAGACTCTTTGACGGAAAGGAGCGTCAACAAAATTCCCCCCTCGGAGTTGGATCCGAAAGAAATGAGGATGTGACTCTAAGGAAAATAAGAAAACCAAAGGAAAGGCGGCACGCAAGTGTTGAGTGTGCATAGGGCGACACATAGGTATTGAGCGCGCTGGCTTTAGGCGTGCTAGCTTTAGGCACACAGAAGTGCGGCCTGGCCTATATATAGGTGGCCATTCTCGCGCAAAGCACCGAATTTTCAGGATTTTGATCTCTCACCGGGCAAGTTATCTTCACCATACAAGTTGCCTGTTTTACATTATGTATTCACTGTCACGCTGTTGTCAAGGTATTGAGACTTGGACGGTTATACTTGCGTGCCAAAAACTTGTGCGGCACATAATACTTGCGCGACACATGCTCACTTGCGCGCCAAGATTAGACTTGCGTTCCTTAATGCCTTTTCCATTTTTTTGAATTTATTTACAAATTTTATGAAAAATAAACCCATTTAAGAGTTAATTCATTCAACTTTTGTGCAGATTCAATGTCTCCTAAGAGAATCGGAATGGATGATGAACTAGCTAGCAAACGGATTGATGATATGATGAGTATCATTGGCCATGATTACTATACCATCTGCGATAGCACTCTCCCAAATTTGGCTAAGTATTTGAAGAAGTATCATCGAAGATCCCTTGACTGTCATCCCTATTTTTCATACTGGGACTTGGCAGTTTTGGATATAAAAATATCCATGTCGTATTGAAGAAAGTCATTGTAAGAAGGGAGCAGGAGAAAAAGTGTCGTGAAGATCTGACCAGGGTGAAGCTATCAGCCAATATTAGTGAATTTGAGGCTACGGTATCCCGATCTAAGGCTGACTATGCTACCAAGATGAAGGAGATGAAGCACAAAATCAAAGATAAAGTCATCCATCTTATGCACCTTCAGCAACAGTTAGATGTTATTACTAAAGAACATGACCAAATCAATAATTCATTGGAGGGAGCTCAAACGAGTGGTATGAAAGCCATCGTAGATGCCAAGAAAGCACTCCATCAAGCTGAAAAGAGTAAAGTTGGTCGAGTGCATGAGCTTAAAGTAGCTGTTGATGAATCTCGGGATGATGTACATCAAGTGAAGACTTATATTGACAGTCTTTTGTAATTTCTTGTAAAAGAGAAGAGACTTCAATCCATGGACGTCCTTCTAATTCTTGTGCATCAAATGGAAAGAACACTTTCATTTTCAATCATCTGTTCACTCATTTTCTTTTGCTACCTTCTTTAGATTTTTACCTAAGCCAATGGGCCTGTTAAGCATAGTTTGATTTTTACTAGGATTATTATAAATAACCCTAAAAATTTTGAATCTTTTAATTTCTCAATATTACCTAAATCATAAAAAATGTATGTTTAGTGAGCTGAAACTTGAATTTTGTTCAGAGTTCCCTTGTCTTTTGTGGGCAGTTTAAATTCATGCGCGTCGGACATAAAAAGGATAATGTTTAAGGTCGAAATAACTTTGACCGAACGGATTAACATTGACTCAATTCCTTGATAATTTATCTGAAAACATATTACTATGTTCAAGTATGATGGAAAAAATGTAAACAATGACTTAAGAAATTTTGAATCTGAGGAATGATATGAAAAATGGCTAAAAGGCATTAGAAGAACTAGTTCCCAAGAATGAAGTTACCATTATTTAACAAACCCATTAGGGGGTTGAATTATGCAGGGCCGCCTAAGGGCATTGGCTGCATAGTCAAATAATGGTATCTTTTGGCTAACAGGTCCGTTATGTAGACTACTTATGCAAGGCCTCCTAAGGGCACCTGCTGCATAGCCAGGCAAAAGAAATCTCAGAAATTTACTTTTATGCTGCTAAAAATACAGTGGAAGTTTATGAGGATTCAAATTTTCTAAAGTATAGAGTTTGTTGTATGGAGAGAGGTACTTGAATATGGAGAAGATATTTCCAAACAAGATTATCCGAGAACTGGATGAATGTCACTCCTACAAAGGTCTGACCCAAACGTAAAGAAGATAAATATAAACCATAAACTTGAATACTTTCGAATCATGAAAATGGATGTGAAACAAATATGTTAAGGATGTCTATTTTTTGCGGATCCTTACATACTTTTGATAAGACCAATAAGAAAAAATAGGTTTTCTTACCAAGAATGAAGTTACCATTATTTAACAACCCGTTAGGGGGTTGAATTACAAAGGGATACCTAAGGGCATTGGCTGCATAGTTAAACAATAGTATCTTTTGGCTGACAAGTCCGTTATGTAGACTACTTATGCAAGGCCACCTAAGGGCATGTGCTGCATAGTCAGGCAAAAGAACTCTCAGAAATTTGACATTTTTGTGACTAGAAGTCAAGAGAAGGGTTATGATGATCTAAAAATATTTAAGGTTAGGATTATGGCACATAATTATGGGTATTGTCCAATGTATATAGAGATACACTAATCAATGCTAATCATAATCATGTTGTGGCTGGATCCTAAATTGAAATATTGGACTTCACTATGTATCCCATAAGGATGGGAATCAAGCCATACGTAGTTCTTGAAATATAGTTTAACGTCGTGTGGGAAGATAGTATAAGAAATCTTGGTTTAAGGTCATAGAACTCGGACCATTATAAGAAATACACAGTGTGTGTTTTCATGGGGACTTTTCAGCCAGGGGAATGAAAGTGGAATTTGGGGTTAGGCCCAAAAGACTTGGGGCTGGATTTGAGGGACACTCAAATGTTCCTACGTATCCCATAAGGATGGGAATCAAGCCCACATAGTTCTAGAAATACCCTCTTTACAAATTTGGTTCATACATATGAAGGGTGAAAGGGGACATTAGTGCAATGATGGTTTAACCCAAGATAAAAAGTTCAGGAATTTCCATGTATGCACATAGTCTTTGGAATATAACATGATTGAAAATCAATGTAAATAATGATTCCCTCTCAGGTGAGGGTATCAAAGAATATTGTAGTTTATTGTCGTATAGGACAAAACTGTTGTATAGTTTAAGGTCGTATAGAAAGGATGAAGGTGAACCAATGTAAAGATATTGATTTTGGGAGTGGTTTCATGAATCAACATCATATGAGATGGAGGTGAACTGATTTGAAGAGATTGGTGTTGGGCTTGAACCTTGGGAGGTTTCCTACGTTCCCAGCCTAGAAGGCAAGGATCAAAGTCCACGTAGTTCAATTAAAGAATGAATTTGTGATCAAGTTGTTCTTGGGGACAATGACCTAAAAAATGGTGTTGGGACTTACGCGTGGTTAGCGGCCCATAGAGGGTGTTATAGTTGAAGTTTTCTCTAAGCTCACATGAGTCATACTCGGTGTGAGAAACAAGAGGTAGAAACAACCTTAACAATACATAGTTTAATGTCATGTAGGAAACATGAAGAGACTATGCAGTTTAAATTCTTACAGTTAGGACTATTGGTGATGCATAGTTTAGTGTCATGTAGTAGGGACAAAATACAGTTTAACGTCATGTGGGACGTATTAAGGTATTTCTATACATTTTAGCGTCATGTAGTTAGGACATCACAGTTTAACGTCATGTTAGAAATAAGTTCCAATAGTTTAAAGTCATATGCATGGACCCTTGCTGTATTTTGTGTTCATACAAAATATTTCTTCAGAAATCTGGCATTGGTTGGATTAGTGATGAGTTCTCCATCCATTGAGATTAAAGAATAAGCTCCATTAGAGTAGACTTTATGTATTGAATAAGGTCCTTCCCATTTTGGCTCAAGCATGGGAGGTTTTTTTCCTGGTATCATTGGAGTTCTGAGAACTAATACCAATTCTCCCTGAACGAATGAACGAAGACGAACTTTTTTGTTGAAATCTCATGCAATTCGATTCTGATAGACTTCCAAGTGGTGTAGGGTACACAATCTTTTCTCATCTAACCGTTCCAATTCATCTAATCACTTTTGAGATTGTTCATCTGTAGATGACTGATCACAAATGGCTACTCTAAGCGAGGGTAGTTGAACCTAAATTGACAGGATCGCTTCTGTTCCATATACCAGTGAATATGGATTTTACCGCGTTGCAGTGCGGGTGGTAGTTCGATAAGCCCATAAATAATGAAAGAGTTTATCAGGCCATGACTTCTTATCTTTATCCACCACCTTCTTCGGTATGTTTGAAAGAGTCTTGTTAAAGGCTTCTATCTGGCCATTGGCTACTTCATGATACTGAGATGAATGATTGTATTTGATGTTGTATTCTTGATACAACTTCTTCACCTCGGATGAATAGAAGTTGGTGCCACTGTCCGTCAATGTGGTATGAGGGACACCAAATCTGGTAATGATGTTAGACTTGATGAAGCTAAAAAATCATTTAGAACTAACTTATTTGAGAGGTATTGTCTCTTCCCATTTGGAAAAGAAGTCAGTAGCAGTAAGAATATACTTAAACTGCTTGGTTGTAGCTCAAGGATCAGGTCCCACCACATCCATTCCCCATGTGGCAAGTGGCCATGAGTATTTAGCTGTATGAAGAAACTCTGGGGGTTGATGAATGAATTTGGCATGTACTTGGCACAAATGACACTTCTTTTTTAAATCAATACAATCTTGTATCATTGAAGGCCAAAAGTATCCAAGCCTTCAAATTTGATCAGACAGTCTGTGTCCAGACTGGTGGGCACCACAAACTCCTTCATGCACTTCTTTCATGATAGCCATTGTCTCTTCACCATCAATGCATCTGAAAAGAACTCCATCAAAACCACGCTTGTAGATAATTTTCTCTAGGTGATCTGGGCTGTCATAAAGAGTAAAATTGACCACACATCGCCGGATTTGTTCTTTCCCGGCTCTATCAGGTGGAAGTGTTCCATTTTAAAGGTATTCCCTGATAGGTGTCATCCATCCCATAGTATGGCCGTATGGTTCAGAGATGGGACTAATTTCATTAATTTCCTCTATTCTGGTTTGAACATAAGGTGAAATTGTACGACGGTGGGAAATAATGATGCTTGTCTCGTCCCGATTTGGATCTGCCAGAGTTGTGGCTATATTAGCCAGTGCATCATCTTGAGCATTTTGTGACCGTGGGACATAAGAAAATGTCAGTTCCGAAGGGAATTCCATCATTAACTCTCTGTTGTAATCATACAAAGTGATTATTTCTTCTTTTCTAATAGCATAATCCCCATTGACTTGTTTGATTACCAGGTCTGAATCACCTTTCACCTTTAAGTGATTCACTTGTTCTTGAAGCGCCAACTCCAAGCCTATGATGAGAGCTTGGTATTCTACTTCATTATTTGTACCGCCTCCCAACAATGAGAAGGAATAAGGTAACACTTCCTTTTTTGGAGAAATGAGCACAATTCATAAACCAACTTTGTTGAATTTTTCATTTTCCATTTTCCTCCCTGATGGACTTCTGGAAGCACCATCAAAGTACATTTCCCACATTTGAAGACTTTCTTGAATAGAGAAGACTTCCTCATCAGGGAGGTCAATATCTAAAGATGTGTCTTACACTGAAGGGTGTTCAGTAAGGAAATCAGCTAGAGCTTGGCCCTTTATTTCCTTTTGAGACACATATTGAATATCAAATTGCTGCAAGATAACTTCCCACCTTGCTAGACGTCCTGTAAGCATTGGATGACTAAGGATGAATTTGAGCGGGTTATTGAGAGATACCAATTGGACCTAGTGATGTTGCAGGTAGTATCTCGACTTCTGAACTGCAAAGATTAGTGCTAGGAAGCACTCCTCAATATTTGAATATTGGGTTTCTGTTTCAAGCATAGTCAGACTGAGATAGTAGAGGTTGTTTTCATTCCCATCATCATTCTTCTGAGCAAGAAAGGCACCCAATAATCGCTCTAAAGCTGTCACATAGAGGATAAGTGGTCTTCCTTCAACATTTGGCATTAAAACCGGCGGACTCAAGAGATAATTCTTGAGAATATCGAATGCTTCTTGACATTCTTTATTCCACTGGTAAGTGACTCCCTACTTCATCAATTTGGTTAAGGGTAATCTTTTGCCTGCCAAATTGGTGATGAAATGCCAAATATAAGCTAAGTGTCCTTGAAGTCCTCTCAATTATTTCATATTTTTAGGAGGTGACATACCAAGGATTGACTTTGTCTTCTCAGGATCGACTTCGATACCACGATGTTGTACAACAAAGCCGAGAAATTTTCCCGAGGTTACCCCAAAAGCACATTTTAAGGGGTTCATCTTCAAATTATGTTGCCGAAGTTTGTGGAATATGACTTCCAAATCAGCCAAGTGATTAGAACGTTACCTGGATTTGACTACCAAATTTTCCACGTAACATTCAATGAAATTCCCTAAAAAGGGTTTGAAGATACGATGCATGGCACGCTGATAGGTTGCACCTGCATTCTTTTGGCCGAAGGGCATTACCCGATAGCAAAACACGTCCTGAGGGGCTCTGAAGGCTATAGATTCCTCATCTTCTGGAGCCATTAGGATTTTATTATATCCGGAATATCTATCCATGAAGGAGAGTGCTTCATAGCCAGCTGTTACATCAATTAATAGTTATGTAATCGGAACTGGAAAATAATCCTTAGGACAATACCGATTAAGATCCCTGAAATCAATGAAAACTCTAATTTGCCCATTCTTATTTTTCACTTGGAAAATATTATCCAACCACTTGGGATATTGAACTTCTCTGAGAAATTTATCTTTGATAATCTTATCCACTTCATCCTCAATTTTGGAAGCATAGGTTGGGTGTGTTCTTATAACAGCTTGTTTGAATCCTCGATGTTCTTCTGGCAAACCCAAATGATGAGTGGCAACATCAGGATCAAGCCTTGGCATCTCTGTATAGTTCCAAGCAAATATATCTCTATTTTTCTTTAAAAAGGAAATATACATCTCTTTCTCTTTAAGAGTCATAGCCACACTAATTAAAGTGGGGCATGGATCTTCTTTTGTACCCAGATTTATTTCTCTGAGTTCATCCACAATAGTAAAGATACCCTCTTCAAATGCTGGAGGAGCATCCCTGAGATCTTCCTATTCTTCTTCAACATGTCTTATTTCTTCTATTTCAACTTGCATAGTAGATGATGAAGCATAATTTTCATGATCAGAAGGGACATTAAAATTTTCACATCTTTAAGAAGAAGCATCCATTTCCGACCTGATTGATGATTAAGGGTCTTCTTTAGGTAATAAAGAGGAGATGATGGATTGAGAATCGACATCATTGTTCACCTCTAACATTTCTATAACTTCTTCTGGCCTAGTTGGCGAAGTATATACTTTCTGGATTTCATCAGATGAAATGAAGACATCTCCATTTGAGCTTTCATCATTTCTTTGTGGATCACCACTTTCTCTCATGCTGTCTGGCTTGATTATCGTGATTGAAATTATGGTGGTTTTCCATAAGAGTATTTTGATTTGGGTCTATCCTGTCAATTTGACTGATAGAAAATACATAATCTATACTCACATGTGCTAATGGTTTTACTGTAATCTTTTCCAAACCATATGGAGAATTAACTTTGGTAATCTCCTTTGTTATAGATTTCTCATTTCCCTTCATGTAATAAAATTCCACCTCAATGTATTGAGATTCACATGTCTTGAACGGGGCCTTATCACCATAAATGTCCCAACTTGACCATTGAAACAATATTTAAGACATTGATGGTATGATGAAGGAATAGTCACATGTTGATGTAGCCAGGGTCTTCCAAGCAAGATGTTGAAGGCTGAGTCTTGATCAACAACCATGAAATCTGAATTGGATACAAGACCTCCAAACTGAGTTCTGAGTGTAATCTCACCCAGTGGTTCTTGTTCATTTTTATCATATCCTTGTAATATCATAGTTTAAGGAGATAAATCAGATTTTGTGAGGCCTAATCGATGAAGTGTACGAATGGGCATGAGGTTGACTCCTGAACCATTATCAATGAAAGCTCTTCAAATGTCTACACCATTGAACTTGACAGATAAGTACAAAGGTATAATATGTCCATGCACGACATCATCTTCATCTTTATCAGTAAAATATATTAATGCATGGAATTCTGTAGAATTATTCTCTACATGGTAGACTTCAGCTGCAGCAATTTCAGTCTCAAACTCCTGAGGACTTGACAAAGCCTCGATGAGTGCCTCCTGAAGATCCTTCTATGAATTCAAAGCATCCATAATTGATAACATGGATGGTATTTGGGCCAAGTGTTTCAATACATCATACTTTTTATCCAAAGTTCTACGTTTCCCAATAGGAACATGTGGTTTAGCAGGTGCCTTGGAAATTGATTCTTTGGAAATTGATGCATCTTGTACCGGGATAGGAGTTGGTAATATTCCTGGTTTTGGGAGATTGGACCGATTAGGTCTATTTACTTGCTGAGAGGAAGAATATGGAACCTTCAACCAATCTTCTAGAATAATTATGCCAGGACTGAGTCTTCCTTGTGTGGAAGAACTTTCTTGTTCTTATTAAGCTCGTTGAAGGGCTCAACCACGAGTTTCTGCCACATACATAGTTCTAGAAGGGGTAGAATTGGAATAGTGGCCTCTGAAAGATTCATGTCTTCCCCTGTATCCTGAGACTCTGGAATTTTCTCTGATTCCTCTATTTGATACAGGGAACTCGGGCTCATCAAAATCGAAACTATGACTGGAATACGGATCTGTTAATTGAATCATATTAACAGAACCGAAGATCAACTCTTCATCCAATGAAGACTATTCCTAATTAGCCTGTTTAGGCTGTGCCGTTTGGTGGGGTGGTGCTCGTGGCTTTGAAGTAGATGGCATGAAATCTGCCAGTGTCAAAGACAACTTAGTCTTTGACACATACTCATCTTATTATAATTCTTATTCTTTCTGTGAATTATGTCATTTCATTGAGGATTTTCCCTCTGATGAAGAGGGTTTTGCTACGGAATTCATGGAAGAAGCCATAATTAGTTTCTTAAATTGTGTTTGAAAAATAGCATGAGTTCGGTTGATCATCATTATAACCATCCAATCATCATATTTTTGTGCATTTTTGTTCTTAACTTCTTTCCACTCGCCTTCCTCCTCTGGAACTGTAGCAGTAACACATGCTACCTGAGCTGAAGAACCATTCAATTTGACTTGTCCCAAATCGACCATTTTTTGCAGGAGGTCCTTGAAAACAAAACATTCTTGAATGGGATGCCCCAAAATTTGATGAAACGGGCAATATTTGGGATGGTCTTCATATACTTCCTTCTTTGGCCTCTTGGGCCTTGGAAATTGAACCAAATTATTTTCCAGAGCTGAAATGAAATAGCCAGGAACGTGTTCATTTCAGAAAGAGTAAAATTTGATTTTCAAATCCTCAAATTGTTTTCGTCTTTGATCTCTTTGATCATCTTGATGAAAAGGCCTCTGTTGTTGGCGCTCAGAAGGTGGATCCCTTTGAGAAGATGAAGGTTTTGAAGTAGAAGTAGGTACAGGTGCTTGTTTAAGCATAACTATAGCAGTCTATGCTTTACCCATTCTCCTTCCTGGAGCTGGTGGAATTATACGAGCTTTAACCTTAGTATTTATAAGAGAATATTCAATCTATTGAGTGATTTAAGTAAGGTCTCGAAACCCTCCTGTGTATTTCACAGGGATCAGCGGTGTGCGCAACTCATCACGTAAATTTTACACACAGATTGGCAACAATTCCTCTTGAGTGAGTGCTAAGCTTAGGGAATATGTTAATCCCTTCCAATGAGAAATGAAATATGAGACCCTTTAATTCTCCCTTTGCTTACAGTTTGTAAGATCAAAAACTGTTTTCTTTGGCAACGTTGAGCTGAATTGAAGAAGAAATTGTTGACGAAGATCCTCCCACCCGGTAATTAACCGGGATTTCAAGCTTGTGTACCACACAAAAGCAGGTCCTTGTAATGACTGTACAAAACACCTGAGCCTAACTGATTATTGTTGTTTAAGGGTTCCCATCATAGGATCGCAACGAGAAACAAAATGTGTTAAGTGTTGATCTGTGTCTCCCGAACCATTAAATATTGGGAATATGGTACTTGCAAAATTTAATGGGGGAGGAACTGCATCAACCCATTCAGGGTAAACTCCCTTCTCTGGTTCGACTAGAGCACGCTTTCCCTCCATAGATTCCAACCGAGCTTTTAATGACTCAATAGTAGTTATGAACTTTTGAGAAACATCTGGTTGAGCTTGGACCTAAACAGGTGCAATGACTGGAGCTTAGACAGATGTGGTGACTGGTGCTGCAATTGATGGTAGCACCTCCAATTATTGTTGCACTTGACCTGTAGGATTAGACCTGTGAGGGTGTACTGATAAAGAAGGATATTCTTGATCCATATTAGTAGCCAAAACAAATTCCTTTGACTGACTGACTCCAGCTCGCTTAGGAGGAAGACTACCCTAAATTAGTTCTGCATTCATCCTCCTTAATTCCTTCATTTCTTCCTCTTATTGTGAAAACCTTTGCTCTAGTGAGAGCGATTGGCCTTCTCCATAGGAAGGGTATGTAACCTGATTCTTTCCTTTTCCCTTGTTGGATCCCTTTCGGAGAGGGGGAAGTGTGTTACTTGAAGGATTACCTAGGTTCTGAGTAATCCTTTTATTTCGTGTACGCACACCTTCTGCATTTGTGTCTGTGCATACAACTTCTTGAGAAGGAACCTGTTCATCTGATCCCTCTGAGTGACTATCATCTGGTGGATCATCAACTACGACATTGATGAAATTGATTGATGCATAATGCATTACATCCCTTCTATCGTCATTTCTGCGATATTGTCTTCTTCCATGTCCTTGATGAGACATTGCCTTTTGTTGATTCGATCCCTCAGGAACTTCTTGACGAACCATAATTTGGAGGGAATATCCTGATAATTTGGTTCTTCATTCCTCTTGAGGCTTCTACCCCAATCTAGAGACTACTGAATTTCTCTGAGGGAGGGATTGAGGATTTGAAAAGGTCCCCAGTCCGGTGGACTGGGGCAGTTCTTGCTGTCTTTGTTCAACTCCTCGAATCCTATTTGTTGATTCTGAGGGTTGGGTTAAAAGATTCCCTAGTCTGGTAATGTGGGGTGGTTCCTGACATGCTATATCTGAGACTTTCTTGAAATCTCTCCTGATCTTGCGGACCTTAGTCCGTAAATTAGCTGGATGCATCAACCTGCATCCACTTTTATCATCCGGCTCAAAATACCGTTGGATGATTTCTAACACTTCTGTCACATGATGATGTGATTTCTCCAAATGAGAGGCATGTTAAATATTCTTGTTTGATTGATGCAGGAGTAATTCAACAACTTGTTCTCTGTATGGTTGATTTTGAGAGGAACTAGTTGAAGCCTGTTCGTGGGAAAGATTTTGATTACAGACAAAACCCATTGACTGTGGCCGGTCATGGGCAATAACATTGCATGAGACCATTTTCGGCAGGCTTTGTTGATTGGAAAGCACAGTGAAATGTAGTTCTCCATGAACACCCCATCCCCTGATATGAATACCAGATGGGGAATTGGAAATTAACTGGCTCAATCTTCTTAGTGCACCAAGTCATGAACGTTGAAGGGCTCTTTGCTGCTTTTCAGCCTTCGGATATCGAGAAACTGAGAGAGATGCCAAGTCAATTTGGCGTTGTAACCCTTCTATTATCTTGACATTATTTTCATATTCATCATAAGATAATATTTTATTTTTCAACTGACAAAGATTTTTCCATATGTTGAGACGAATATAATGAATTCCATCTTCCGTCAACATCTCTGGAATGTCATACTGAGAGTCAGCCAAAGGCCCAAACATAACTGGAACTTCAACTTTTTCCAATTTTTTTATAATATTCAGTACTTACTCTTTATCATTTAATGAAGATTCTTCTACCTTATTAGACCAGAGATGGTGTTTCCTTGTTGCTTCATCGGATTCGACAAGATTGGTAGATAAATCACTGATCAAACTAGAAGATGCATGACTTAGGGGTGGTTCAGATAATGACCTACACCTTGGGCTATCTTCTGGTTGAGAAAGTATTTCACATGCTAATGGTAAATCATGAGACATTACTGGCTTCACATTTTCAAGTGCCTCAAGATAAGAGGGCTTTCTCTTCACTGCATTGTCTTCTGAAGAATTTTCCAGACAATGCGAATTACTACTGTAGAGAGGACTTTCGCAACTAAATGCATCATCATGAGGAGGACCACCATGTTGGGTTACAGCAAAAGATAAAACATTTTTCTCCTTGGTCTTCTGACCACATAGAGGGTTCTTGTGGCTCTCATTTGAAGATGAAACTTCAAGATCAACCAAATTGTCATGAAGCAAGCCTTCATGAGGAAGTATTTGATGCAGACCTTCGGAATTAATGTTCCCACTATTGGGAACTGAGGGAGTAGAATCTTGAATTACAACAGATAGTTGTCTGAGTGCATCAAGAAATCCAGCATCGAGTAAGGCCTTGTTACAGATTGGCCCTTGATTT
Source organism: Viscum album (assembly GCA_963277665.1). NCBI lineage: Eukaryota > Viridiplantae > Streptophyta > Magnoliopsida > Santalales > Viscaceae > Viscum > Viscum album. Next base: position 1,415,404,438 of record OY728156.1, read on the forward strand.
CTTGACTATGTTGGGTGGTTCTTCTTCTAAGATGCCTTCTTACTCAATTTTGTAGGTTTATGTACCTGCTCAGGAGAAATGATCAGGTTAGGCTGATTATCTCCGCTCAAATGAGGTGTATGTTCCTGACTTGGTTGTCTGTATGATATGGGGGAGTACACCCCCACAACCCTCTTGGACTGGAACAAATATGTGTGTCTATTCCGGAGTGAATTTTTGATGTATCACTCCACTAGTAGGGATAGATTTATGTGTCTTTCCCTGAGATACTGCTGAAGATGTTATAATATCCTTCTAGGCATCCAGAATATGAGCAAGGATTTTCTTCTTCTCTTTCACCATTGATAGAATATGCTTGGTGACTTCAGATGCTGGAACGGGGATATATATCCATTCCATGCTTGGAGTAGGTGTGTGTGCCTTCTCTTGTACTCCTTTTCCTATTAGTGAATCCTGACAGTACTCAAGTGTGGGGGCAGAGAGTTGAGTCTCCCTCCTGTTTGTCACCGGATCTTTTCGATTGACTTCTCCGAATGATACCAAACGAGACTGTTGGTAGGCTTGATCAATATTAGCAGGTGTATGTGCCTGTTGATTGCACTCTGTTGAACGTGGTTGACGAGTCTCCTACAACACTGACAGATGAGGCTGCTGGAAGGATTGATGAGTGTAAGAAGGTGTATGTACCTGTTTACCAGTTGTCAACACATTGGGTTGGCGGGCTTCATTGTATGTAGTCAGACGAGCCTGCTGACTAGCCGATGATTTATAAACAGGTGTATGTTCATGTCTATATTACTCCACCAGAATTGCCTGGTGGGATTGGCGTGATGCTGCCAGACGAGTCTGCTGGATAGCGGAATTAAAACAGAGGGGTGTGTGTGCCCACTCTTTTCTTGCCACCAAGTTAGGTTGGTGGACTTCTCTGAAGATGGCAGAGATAAGAACCTACTCACTGTTAACCGGATTTCGCCTTTTGCGGTTTTTCTTTCCTGCTCGAGTTCAAGGAACCTGAGCCGAACACATGGAGTCGATACCCTCATCATGTTGAGGGTGCACTGTCGCACGATTCTGGTGGCGATTTTTGATCGTAACCCTTGGGAAGGACTCATGTCTCCTTGAATTAAGGCCCCGAGGGACCTACTCATTCACTTCCCCAGAATACGAGAGTGAATGGTGATTGCATTCCAAGGATAACGACCCAAAATGGTTGGAGACGGTGGTTGACACCACCTTCTTCTTGATCGCTGGTTGTTTCTATCCAGATGACCAGGTTGAATTATTGACTTGGAGGGCTTGTAGAGCGGCCTCCAGAGTCGGAATAGTACCATTTTGATGGTACTCCTTAACCAACACATTTGATACCCAGCATTGAAGACACTGAGTAGGTGATGTCATCCTCAGAGCGGATGATGATCCAGCAAGAGTAGCAGTAGATGCATTCATAGCAGAGGTTTTCACAGCATAGCTATTCACAGAAGTTAACTTAAGAAAATCCATTCTTTTAATGCAGAAGATCTTGGAAAAGAGTGCATGTTTTATATAACAAACATAATCAAGATAAATTCAGTTGCTACATCTTTTGGATAAGCACATATGTTATTGACTGTCTTGTTGGCCCTCTCATTGAGTTTAAATAAGGGCCTAACAAATAGGTAAAACATCATTTTAATTTGGTTAAGTATTCACGTCGGGTTCACCATTTTTTGTTTCCTCTGGAATTGGGGATGACCTCATTGATTCAAGGTTAAAACATTCCAATTGATTTCTAACGGGTTTGTTCGTAGAACTAGAAACATCCAATGATTCCAAATCCATTTAGACCTACTTTCCCAAGGTAGGCACTCATTAGTTGTGAACTGATGAGTCTTAGGAATTTTCATTGGTCGAGAGGATGGGAGTTTGGACTCATCACACCTTTTTTAGGGGAATTATTGTCTACTCCGGGACTCTCTTTATAGATTTAAGTTATGTTCTTGAATCCTTATTACATTACCAAGTAAAAAATGATCTTTCCTTTAGATCTGACAATAAATGATTGAAATGTAGGAAATTTAGAGAATATTTTATATGTATTCGAGGTTCTTCATCGATAGAGAATCATCTGTATTTTTTAGAGATTCTTAATCAATGGTATCCTTCGATACATAAAATTCTCTTGGTCATTATGATAACCATGCTAGTTTTAAAGCCACTCAGTGGGGCACTTGAAGTTTATTGTCATTCAGAAGGACATGGATTATTTCAGAGTTGGGATCGTACCCACAGATGGGCTACCTACTTATCCTTTGTTTAGAAAAGGAATCATAACCCACTTAGTTCAAGTAAGGGAGTATGATGTTTATGATTGAGGGCTCAAAGAAAGATTTCATAATTACTTTTACACTCTAAGCTCACGTGAGTCATGCTCGGTGTGAGAAACAAGAGGTATTGGTAAAACCATACAATTTTTCCATGAAAGATGCAATCATAAGAAATGATGTGGGGATTATGTATGTATGACTGCCCAAACAGATGAATATTGGGTTTTACTTCAGGGAAGAAACCCAGGAACAGGGTCCATAAAGGTATATGTACTTCATGGAGATTTGGGTACTCTAACTTGGGGCTTACTCCTGAGGAAGATGCCCAAATTAGGAGGGAACTTATGATTGGGTTTTACTCCTAAGAAGGAAGCCCAGATCAAAAGTAAATTAAGACTAGTTAAGAGAAATTAAGACTGGGGATTACTCCTGAGAAGGAGGCACAGGTTAAGGGACTTGGGGCTTACTCCTAAGGAGGATGCCCATATTTGTAGACTTTGAGACTGGGGATTATTCCTGAAGAGGAAACCTAGGTTAAGAGAATCATGGTTGGGGCTTACTCCTGAGGAGGATTCCTATATTTGGGAATTATGACTGGGGCTTACTCCAAAGGAGGATGCCCAGATTAGGGGACTTGGGGCTTACTCCAGAAAAGGAGGCCCAAATTAATGAGGACTTGAGGCTTACTCCTAAGGAGGATGCCCAAATTAATGGGAATTTAGACTGGTGATTACTCCTGAAAAGGAGGCCCAAATTAAGGATTCTCTCATCTTAAAGGATGAGGTTTAATGAATGAATTCTCTAACTTTAGTGATGTAAAGATGTATACATCACTAGGTTTTTAGAGATGTTCCACAGAATTCATTTCAGATAAAGAAGCCAACAAAATAAATCATGCCATAAATGGCTTTGGACAGAGTTCTGAAGGATTAGTCCTGAAGAGGAGAGGTGGATAGGCATAAGAGAGGTGAAATAGGTAAGAAGGGAACCCAAAAAAAGAGGGGCGCGCAAGTCCTGGTCACGCAAGTATACTTGCGCGACACATGGGTACTTTTGCGCCAGCCAATCCTTAGGGTAGAACTTGGGAGAGGCTTGTCTCAAGCCTCTAATACTACCCCTAGAGACTTCCAGAAGATAGGAATGCAAGTTATGTGAAAGTGGTAAGGCGGCGCACAAGTGTGGCCATTTCCCTTAAGGGCTGGCCACCCAGGCGCACAAGTTTTGATGAGTTTCAACACTTAGGCCTTCCTCCCCTTCTTTAGATCTTCTGTTCTAGGTAAGAAATTACCTTAGAAGTGTTTGGAAGCTTTGAGAAGAGACTAGGGAACCGGGAGCTTAAATGTGAGGTTCTGGAAATTTTCACCCCTAAAATGGGGGGGCCCACAGAGGTATTTATAGGATAGAGAGACACTGGGCGAAATTTCGAAGAGGGCGCGCAAGTCACCTGCATGACCATTATGACGTTCACAAGTGTACTTGCACGAATATGAGGGAACTTGCGCGACCCAAATGGAAAATAACCCTTGTTCATGCCTTTTTGAGTTTTGATGTTTTCTTCAAAGGATGAATCAATTTATGCTAAGGCATTTCCCTTTTCATTCATTTAGACTCTGTGATGGAAAGGAGTGTCATCAATTATATGGGTAATTATGGATGTATTATTTAATTTTATCCACTTATTGGTTATTTAGGGAAAATTTTCAATTAAGGACATGGGTAAGATGTATGTGGATGAGTTGGTTAGGATTCATTGAGTTCCTTCATCTTTCATGTTAGAAAAAGATTCTTAGTTTACTTTAAGATTTTAGAGAGGTATGATTAAGGTGATGACTACTCTATTGAATAGGAGTATATTGTATCAACCTTATATGGATGGAAATATGGAATGAACCATATAGTATTTAGAGGACATGATTTGAGTTTGTGTTTTATATTTTAAGAGTTCGTGGTAGGATCATGTTCATGAGGTAGAGTTCATCAACAATAATGGGTAATAAGCATCGATTCATATGTATATAATCAAAGTTCTATATTGAAGACCGTACTAATCATTTTTAAATTGTATGGAATTGGGATAGAGATATATTTAAATTGATAGGTTTGGTATAATATATGATATGTTTGTTTCAACTAATCTAGAAGTTATTAGTGATATCTCATACTTGAAAAAAGTAATATGTTGATTATCTTTGATGATATTTGGAGTTTGTGGTTGGGATTGAGTCTAATTATATGTTTCATTGTAGTTAGGACACATATGATTTATAAAGTAGTGGAGAATAAAACCTTATTATCTTGTTCCATTTGATATTTTTTAAGAAAAATAGACATGTATCTTATCACTTTGAGTTTCCACTAAATTATGATGCGGTGAACAATGTGTTTCATATCTCTTCACTAAGGAAGTACCAAATAGATATATCTCACATTATTTCCTACAATGTGATATATTTGGAATGATATAAGACCTTAATATAATGTTTGGTTAGGATTTATAATAGTCTAGAGAAGATCTTGTTGGAAGGAGTAAGATATTGTGGCAGTATGGTCTAATTTAATAGGATACATGGGAGAGAGAGGATCAGATGCTCAAAAATGGACAACATTGTTTGAAGGTAAGTAATTATGATTAATTTTATTAATGAAGATTCATATGGTGGGGATAATGGTGACATCTTGGGTTTGATAGGTTAGCCCCCCTTTGATGTTTATTGATTTTTGGATTTGATTTTGAGATTTAGGGGAAGTAGTGAACACTACATGGTCTGGGTGAACCATCTTAGGGACCATGCAGTAGAACCATGTCAATCACCTAGATGAAAAAAAGGTGAATAATGGTAAATTCATAGTACTGATTGAACATTTTGAGTGATCATGTAGTTGAGGGTTTATGGGAAAAAGTTCCTACACAACTGGTGCACAGTCCCGACCAACTGTGCAATCGGTTTTTCATTTCCTAGTTAAACTTTTAAAACATGATTATACTCTCATAAGACTTATTAAACACCCTAACTAAATTTATGATAAAATTAGGGTTACATAGGATTCAAATTGGGGATTTTATATCATCAAATTATTCCTATATCTCTCTCACTCCCTCTCTTTATCTCTCTCTCTCTCTCTTGATCTCTCTCACTCATTATCTGTCTCCCCCCCCCTCTATCTCTTGTTCTCTCTCTCTCTCATAGCTATTCATCTAGTTTTTCATTTTATTATTTAACTTTTAAAACACGATTATTCTTGTATAAGACTTATTAGACACCCTAAATAATATTAGGGCAACTTTAAGGTTTCTTAGGAGTGAAATTGGGGGTTCTCCATCATAAATTAAGGCCTATCACTATCTCTATATATCTTTATCTCCCTTTATATTTATCTCTCTCCATATGGATCTCTCTCACTCACTCTATATGTCTCTCACTCCATCTCTATATCTCTCCCACACCCACTCACTCGATCTCTCTATCTCTCTCTTGTTCTCTCTCTCTCTCGAGACTATAAGGCTTGGTTTTCAATTTTTTTATTGAGATTTTAAAACCAAATTAGCCTCTTGTATGCCTTATAGGACACCCTAACTCATCTTAGGATAAATATATAGTTCTTTAGGAGTGAATTGAAGATTATCTATCATTAAACGATGCCTCTATATCTATATATATATATATATCACTTTCTTTATCTTTGAATTTTAGATTTGAATCATGAATAGAAGAATCATAATCTCATGTTCTTGTTTTAGGGTTTAGAGGATCAGATCGTGATTTTTAATATCAGATGTAGAGTTATTTTATTGTTTTTTAATCATTATATAAGGTAAGTGTCTCTTATTCATTCTTTATGGGATTATGATTCCTTATTATATGATTGGTGTGATTTTAGGCTATTTTTTGTATGTTCAATTATCAAATAATTATTTGAATTAATTTAATAATTGGTTCTTTTTGGATAGTACAAACCTTAATAATTTTTGATTTTTTGAATTAAACCATGGGAGATGGTTTGGAATGTTGTTTGAATTGGACTATGAGATTTGGTTTTTAAAGGTTTTTGTAAAATATATTTTTGGTGCCTTGGATTTGATAGATTTAAGACTTAATTTTAATGGGTGGTTTGCCTAAACTATTTTTTGAGATGTAAAACTATTTTCTAAAATTGAATGAGTTGGTTATGAGAAACAATTTGGAATATTCAAGTATGTATGGAAGGTTTGGGTATTTGGGATGCATGGGAAGATCCATATTTATGTTTAATATGGATGGTATGGGTGGTGAAATTTTAGAACCACTTGAGTGGGTTATAATCCACGGTGGGTGTATTCTATGATCATAAATAGGAATTAATGTTATATTCTTGTTTATTTACTCATGTGTCCTTGGATTATACTAGTTATTTATTGGATGCATATTGTGGTGGAACTGGTAAGGGTTGACATGTTTGGTCAAACAACTAGTTATATTTTCATATTACATTTTTTTGGTTTTATTTGGACTTGTGATACATGTTTTATTTTAAATTTGAAAACCTATTTTTAATATAATTAGTCACATGGTTGGGAATTGGTCTTTTATGAGATTTTAGGAGAATGAATTGGGGAAATCCTATTGAATATCCATATTCAATCCTACCCATACATCTTGATGTTCATGTAGATGGAATTTGTTGTGATTATAGGTAAGGGAAAGGATTTAATGTTCTTAGAGGATTGATATTAGGATTTGAGTTTGCGGTGTACATGGTGGTTTTTGATCATACATTAGAGGACGATTTTGATCATTCACATTGAATGATAATCATCTTTTAGGTTGTGGTGTCAAATTTGGGAATGAGTATATCTTATTTTCCACTACACTCTACTTGTATTATTTACTCTAAATTGTGCTTCAAATTAGGTTTTTGTTTTGAAATAAAAGTTACTTTTTTTACCATATAGTTGGTTATTTGTGTGAGGTCAAATCATTCCCCCAGCAACCCCGGTTACCTTGTGACAATATTTTTCATCCATTGGTGATCGGGGAACACACCTAAGTTCTTGTGGTTATACCGACTTGGATCTTGAGGATCAAGCTCCCAAGTCAGGGTCATCATGTGCATAGAAATAGGATGATATCATAGTGGATTTCATGATATGATTACCACTGTCTCTAAGATATAAGGACACAATGTGTGTAGTTGTGGATCGCCTAACTGAGACCATTCATTTTCTACCTATTAGGGAATCTTCATTGATAGATGAATTGGGAAAACTATATATCAAATATATTATGAAACATTACATGTTTCTAGTTAATATTATCTAATCAAGACTTGATATTCACATATAGATTTTGTAAAGGGTTATAACATGATTTTTATAATCAAGTGAAGTTTAGTTTAGCTTATCATATTCAAATTGATTTCTAGTTGAAGTGGATCACTCACTTAATCTAAGATATAATTTGAACCTGAATAATTGATTTTGATGGATATTGGGAGGATCATTTTATTCTCTTTGAATTTTTCTATAAAAACAGTTATCATTCATTACACCATATGGATTCATTTAAGGTAATTTATAGTAGGATTTTTTATTCTCTATAATATTGGATAGATATTGGTGAGTCTTTATTGATTTGTCCTAGAATATTTTAGAAGATAACTAAGATGATGAAATTAATCTAATAAAAGTTTTTAACTGCATAAAGTCTTAAAAAGTATTATTTTGATTATAGGAGACAACCTTTGGAATTTATAGTCAGTGATAATGTATTTATTGTATTTTCTCCTTGATTGGGTTATTGAAGGATGAGAAAGAAAGGGGAGTTTTCTACTCAATTTATTATACCATTTGATATTTGGTAATATATCAGAGATGTGACTTATAAGTTTTCCTCACCTTACTAGTTTAGTTCAATGCATAATGGTTTCCATGTTTTTTATCTTGGAAATTATTTGCCTAATACTACTAAAATTATTCAGTGTGATGGTATTAAATTGGTGGTAAATGGTTTATTTATGAAATAGATTATTCATATCATCGACTAAAGTGATAATTTTATTCAAGGAAATATTATTCCATTGGTATGGGTATGATGGTAGTATGGTCATTATTCAAATGATAAATGAGAATTTAAAGTTGATGTTTGATCCCCTAGGTTATAATTGTCCTCTCTAGAAGCTCAATGAATCTTCTTGGGAACAAGAAGCCTATAGAGGGGGATTAAAAACATAATAATTTTTTATGAGTAATTTATTTTAATTTACATCATTTTAATAAAAAAAATTATGATTTTAGAGGATTAATAAAAGTTGTATTTGAAGGGGAAGATAATTAAGGGATGTGGTTGAAGGGAGTAAGAAAGACCTAGGTATAGAAAAGACACTATAGTTCTGGTGGGTTATTCTTGTGTTTTTTAAGCAAGGGTGAAATGATCATTCAATTTCTTAAAATTTAAACTTTAAACCCATAGTTAGGGATTACATAATTTATTTTATCCCATTTCATGTGTTGATAGATATCTTCTAAACCCTCATCAATCTCTTTCAATCCAAGCATTTATCATTATCCAGATTAATCTATTAGCTACTATGAGAGTACATATTCAATGAATTTAAGTTTGGATGGTTTTAATTGCCAATTTTTTATGCTATTATATAGAATTTACATATATATATAAACCTCATATTCATATAGGAATTTAAATCAAGGTCATATTTCAATCATTCTTTCTTCAATTTGTAATATGAGGTTATTATCAGCAATCTTAACGTGTAATTGCATATTTATTCATTAAATTTTTATTTTCTATTAGGGGAGTGATTATACCTGATTATTTTTCTAACCTAGGTTGATTTGAATTTTTTTGTGGTATCATATTTAGATTCCATGGGAAAAAAGTATTTACATCTATATAGGATACAATGAGTAACCTATCCTATTTTATCATATTATCATAGTGTTTGTAATCACATCTTATTGGGTAGAGTGAGGTATGACTCAATAATTTTTTTACATAAAAATAATTTTAATAAAAAAATCATAAAATTGAACTTGAAATTGGTTATCCCTCTATGATTTATGAATTTTATGCCTTCATGATGCTTCGTTGAATTTATCCATGATTATTAGTGATATGTGAATTGTGATATGAGTTTATTTATATATTTTATATTTATTAAAATATATTTATGGACTACCATATGTATTATTTTAAGCTCATGGTATAGTTAATAATTCCATTGATCTAAATCATGATCAAAAATTCAACTTTCAATGTTTTTATGTCTCTTAGTGATATGAAAACCATGTTATTAGTTTATACACATGTTAATGGAAATTTTATCATGAATGGTGTCTTGCCTATAGTTTATTAATTTTTAGGATATTTTTTCATGATTTTATATGAAATTTTGGAATTTTATTAAATTTTAGTGTATTATTTGAATAATTATTGACATGGTTCCATGTTGAAAGTTACTAAACCTTTTTAATGAGGTATTTAACATGTTTTGTGGTTGGATTCATATGTAATGAAATTATGAAATTCCTTATTAATTTAAAACATAATATTTTATATGGTAAATACTTGAACATTATTCTTTGATATATCTTGCATAAGTTTTTGATTTAGAACCTATGTGAACTTATTTTAGTATTTTGATGTTAACATGTTTATTATGTATAAAGGTTATAATTTGATGGTATCACAATTTTTTAGCATTATTTTTTTATATATATTATATATGAAAGTGTTTCAAACCTTATTTTGTTGGTTATATCTTGATACGTGTATATGAGTTACTTGTGGATATATATGTATATATAATATATTCCTACCTATGAGGAGTGAGGTATCTTATATTAGGAGGGTCATGTGTTTTTAAACACATGAACACACACATGTGTGAGGATGCGTTTTTCCCTATGAAGATAGAGTGTCCTCTAACATGAGGATGGAGGCCTCCATATGGATATGATTACAGTTCCTCTCTATGAGGAGAGAGTTTCCTCTTCGGACAATATTAGCATATTAGAAAAGAATTTCTAGATCATATCCCCAATACATTATTTGATAAACTGATTTTTTTCTTTAATGCCTCCCCACTTAGTATTATTGCATTGTATACTTGGTTTTATGATAGAAAAGTATGGTTTAGGTGGTGACCTCCACTGGGTACGATGTACTCACACTTTATACATTTTATATTGGAATGAATATAGACCTTATTTTAGGAGATATAGGTGAAGGAAAAGAATCTATTCCAGAGGATTAATATTTAAAGGGGATAGGATTATTAGACTTTTAGACCATATGTTGATCATATTGTTCATAGATGACATCATGATAGTTTTGATTCCCTTTTGAGGACATAGCTTGGGATGCCACATCTTTATATCTAGTGTGGTGTTCCCTATTTTGAGTTATGTATCCATATCGAGTCACATCTTGGCATTTATTATTATATGTATCTAGACTTTATTATTGTTGAATTTTATACACATAAAATTTAATATATGTTATTACTCAAGTATAATAGTTACCTCTGACATATAGATTTTCCATTAGAAAAGAGGTATAATTTTTCCTTATGTTCTGTCACCAACATACTTTATACTAAGTTTCTAGTAGTAATGTTGTATTTTATTTATATAAATAAATTGTGAAACTCTTTATCCAACTTTATCAATTATCCCCTAGTATTTATGTTATCCTATGAAAATTAGTAATTTTCCTTGAGGTTTTATAGCTATCCAACTCAGTATTATTTAGGTGACCAGGTTAGGCTATTACACACTATATAATGGTTTAAACTAATAAAAACCAAAATTTTGTTAAGACCACCATGATTTTTTCTTATTTTGGATGCATATTTTTGATATATTAATGGATTGAGTATGAATAACATCATGTGTCATTATGTGGGAAGTAATTTATTCTTCAAAGTGTGAGGGAGGTAGATTTACTAGAGTTTCATGATACAAATTTTGTTATGAAATCCAATGTAGAAAAGATGTATCTTTATTTAAAGAATAATTTTTAGTGATATAGGATGAATAAATCACTGGTTGAGATTGTATCCAAATGTATTGGGTGTAAGTAAGTGGAAGATAAACATCAAATTTTGGTGGTCTTATTAAATCCCTTGTATATTCCCAAATAAAAGTGGGAGGAAATTTCCATGATTTTTTTAACAATTTCCCCATGGTCCTAAATTATTTTATGTTATTTGGGATATAATGGATTTATTGACTCGGTCACCACATTTTTTATATATTAAGGAATTTAATTTAGTGGATGGTTTTTCAAAACTTTATGAGGTAAAGGTGTTGAAGCTTTATAGAGTTATGAGGATGATATTATTCAATCATGAAGCTTAATTCAAATCACTAATATAGGGGATTAAAATATTATTTTATTATTTAGTTTTACCTTTGATCCATATTCCATCTGCAAAGTAATGGTCAAAATAAGTAGGGGATCTAGTCATCATAGGAAATGTTGAGTGCATGTGTGTTGGATTTTACAGGATTATGGTTGGATAATTTACCATTGCTTTAATTTCATTATAATAAAATTTATTATTATTCCATTGGTATTTCATATTATGAGTTTTTATGGGTTATTTTTTCATTCATCGCTGTGTTGGGTTTGTAATGGTATGGGTTTCTGCCCGATAATGTCTTTCACTATGAATGGAATCTGACACCCAACTCAATATTTATGGAATTATTATCACTCATTTAAATCTAAATAAAGTGTTTCAATATCTTTATTTATCATCATGAGATAAATTAAATAAAATAATAATTTTTCATTGATAGGGATAAAATGTTAAACACGCATTATTGGAGTGTCTAATTGGGAAACAGATGACATCGTTGAGACAATAAAGGGGAGTTTACCCAAGAGTAGTATTTGTATAAATTTCAGGTGATGTTAGATGCATGTGTAGTAGTGGTGATACATTATTAAAGATAAATAATATATTTCTTTTATTATTTAACCTAGTCCTACCCCCTTATAAGAAATATTTAGAAATTTGGAATGGGAGAAAAAGGGTTTATGGAATGGGTATCCACAATGGAGGATGATTGTTAGATATCAAGAGATCATTGTCGTAGGATCAATGAAACATCTCAAAACCAATATGGTTCTTACATTTTAACTTCCTCATTTTGATCAAAACTTATATCTTATTAATTTTCTATTAGATATTTAAATTTTTATAAGGAATTTTATTCTGGTGTTCTCTAATTCTTAATAAATTCACTTCCATCAGATTCATCAAAATCTAAAAATAGAATTCAAGTAACCTTAAATAGAATTCTTAGGGAGATCTTAGATAACTATATATATATATATATATCATTTTATTGAAACATTAATTCCATTATATTTTGTTCAAAATTTCTCAAAGAGATGAATCTAACCCCTTCTTGAATCACTCAAATCTGATTTCTATTTTCTGAGAAATCTTAGAGAGAATATTTTAGGATTTTTAACTTCTATCCTCATTTTAAGGATCTTATAAACCAAATTTTAATAAATTGGATTCAATTATTGAATCATAGGGGCTGAATTTTCTAGGGTATGAATTTTTGTGCATTTTAGTTATATCTAACCAACATTTAACCATTGTGGACGACAATCTGGGACAGATCCATGGAGGTAGTCGCGATAGGCTCTGGTTGGTGGGTGAGAGATATTCTATTTTGGATTAGTTGATTTAGTGAGCACCATATATATCAAACCCTATATGGTGGAAATGACAAACTGTGTATTTCATGGGCCATCCAATATAAGCAATTAGGCATTGATGGTTAGGTCCACATATCCCCAGTGTTAAATAAAAATGTCATGGACCACATTGATCATGGTCATATGATCATTAGATCAGATAACTCCTGGTGAGGGGAAAACTCCACAGTCATGTGGTGAGATATGGATGTATCATAGTCATTAAATTAATTTAATCAAATGTACATTTCTCAAGGGGAAGTGACATGATTAATTGAGGGTCATCCAATAAAAACATCATATGGATGATATTAAATGAGTTAATTTCATATGTTGTAGGGTTTGTTAAAGTATGTGGGGGTTCCATGTACCCCCCCCATTAGAATAATCAAGATAGGGTGAATTTGAGGTCTATTTGGGACCCTAATAGTTTCACTGGGATCCTATTTTCATCTAAAACTCAATGTAACTTACCTTGAATAATTTAGAGATCATATGAGGGATAAAAAGGATCATATTTTCCTTATTTTTACTTTATAATTCGGTAATTTTAATCCTAAAATTTTCATAATTTAAGGGTAATTATCACATATTTAATTTATATAAGTATTTTAGGGTTTGATTACAAAATTTATTAAATGTTGATTTTTAATTTTTTTTATTCATTTTTAGAATTATTTTAAAATCCATGCACTTGTCTTGGAATAATTAAATTTGAATTATCTATATTGTTATTTTAAATGTTTTTTTAATTTAAAAATGTATTATGAAAATTCAAACTTTAAATATATGTTTTTTTATTTTCAGGTAAAAGGATAAACCATTAAGTATAGGATAGTAGGGGGTGCTATTTTTCTAAATTCTAAAAATGGTTGGGATATATAAGATTCCTTGAGTCCATACATAAAGGTCAGTTAGGTAGCCAAACTTAGCTATAATTTTTCCAAGTGATTGATACGTATGAGTACTCAACATCAAAATAAAAAGTTCTTTCCTTTCCTCTAGAGAGTTTGTATGCTAATATGTAATGGTATTGTACTTAATAAAAATTTAGCCAAGATTTAGGCATAATAATCTTATAATTTAATGATAAGAATAAGTCCATAATTTCTAAGAGTTGTTTGGCTAATCCACTAATCACGTCAGAATAACCAAGATACCTAATTAAGAATAACTTGATTAATTAAAGTGTTGGGGGGGCTTTCTAGGGGTGGGGGTGTCCAGGGGTGGGGGTGTCTAGGGGTAGGGTGGTGTCCAAGGGGTGGGGATGGTCCAGGGGGTTGGGGGCTGTCCATGGGGGGTGGGATAGTGTCCAAGGGGTGGGGGTGGTTGTCCATGGGGGTGGGGGGTGTCCTGGGGGTGGGGGTGTCTAGGTGGTGGGGTGGTGTCTAGGAGTGGTGGGGTCGTCCAGGGGGTTGGGGTTATCTAGGGGGTAGGGTCTGTCCATGGGGGTGGGGGTGTCCAGGGGGTGGGGCGGTCTAGGGGGTTGGAGGGGTTGTCCAAGGGGTGGGGTGGTGTCCAGGAGGTGGGGGGTTGTCCATGGGGGGTGGAGGTGTCCAAGGGGTGGAGGTGTCTAGGTGGTGGGGTGGTTTCGCAGAGGGGTGGGGCGGGTAATGGTTTTAATAGAATGAATTTATGAATTTTAAGATCATTGGTATTTTTAAAATGGTTTTGGAATAGTGTTTATTTCAATAGTATGTGTTTCTTTAAGAAAAAATGAATTCTTTGGTGTGTATGGTAGGAAGGGGGATTTGGTTATTAGTAAAAGGATTTCACTTTTATTGTGGAAAAAAATACTAAATGATTTTGGAAATGGAACCTTAAAAGGTATTTTTATAAACTATTGGGGATTTTTAAATAGAAATAAGTCTTTATTATGTTATTTTGAAATTGTTTTATGAAGAATTATTTATGATGTATCTTTATGGGATTTGTGATTTTGTGTCCCCTTGTTTTAGAACATCAGATTATTTTACTAAAGGTTTTGTTTTTGATAATTCTTTAGAATATTACACTACAAATGAATAAAAATGTTCATAAGGGGATATCTTAGGTAGTCATTCTTGTGTCTTGGTCTCCACTCAAACTCTTGTGGAAGTGGAATAACCATGTTCTTCTCGGATCATTTATTATGCATGGGAGTTTCTAAAATACCATCCACTATTTTTTATTGGTGATCAAGGATCCCAGAAGGCAACCAAGTGGGTATTTATGATTAATGGGATCTTCGAGTTGTTATAAACCCTATAATCCACAGGGGGGGGGGGCTGCCCAGGGGGGTGGGGCTGTCCACAGGGGGGTGGGGATATCTATGGGGGGTAGGGGGTGTCCAGGGAGTGGGTGGTGCTGTCCACAAGGGTGGGGGCTATCTAGGGGGGTCGGGGGTGTTTAGGGGGGTGGGCGGGGCTGTCTAGGGGGTATGGGGTGTCCAGTGGGGTGGGAAGATTATCCACAGGGGTGGCAGGTCTGTTCAGAGGGGTAGGGGTATCCAAGGTGTGGGTGGGCTATCTGTTGGGGGTAGGGGTGTCCCAGGGGGTGGGTGGGCTGTCCACAAGGGTGGGGGGATATCCATGGGGAGAGGGTATCCAGGGGGTGGGCGGGCTATCCATGAAGGTGGGCGGGCTGCCCATGAGGGTGCAGGATGTCCAGGGGGGTGGGGGATGTCTAGGGGGTGGGGTGTTTTCCATGGGGGTGGGGGCTATCAATGGTGGGTGGGGGCTGTCCATAAGGGTAGGAGGTGTACAGGGGGTGGGCGGGGCTTTCCACAGGGGTGGGGCTGTCTAGGGGGTCAGGGGTATCTAGGGGGTGGGCGAGACTGTCTAGGGGGTATGGGGTGTCCAATGGGGTGGGCAGGCTTATCCACGGGAGTTGCAGGGTTGTCCAGGTGGGTATGGGGTTTCTAGGGGGTGGGTGGGATGTCCACGGGGGGGAAGGGGTGTCTAGGGGTGTATGGGATTTCCACAGGGGTAGGTGGCTTTCCACAGGGGGAGGGGTGTCCAGGGGGTGGGCGGGCTGTCCACGGTGGGAGGGGGTGTCCAGGGGGGTGGGCGGGATATCCACGGGGGTGGGAAGGCTGTTCACGGGGGTAGGGGGGGTTGTTCAGGGGGGTGGGATTTGTCCACGGGGGTGGGGGGATATCCACAGAGGTAGGGGTGTCCAGGGGGTGGGGTGAGGCTATCCATGGTGGTGGGGCTGTCTAGGGGGGTCGGGGTGTCTAGGGGGTGGGCGGGCTGTCAAGGGGGGTACGGGGTGTCCAGTGGGGTGGGTGGGCTGTCCACGGGGGTGGGCGGGCTATCCACGGGGGTGGGGAGGGTTTTCTAGGGGGTAAGGGGTGTCCAGGGGGGTGGGTAGGGATGTCTAAGGGTACGGGGTGTCCAGTGGGGTAGGCGGGCTGTCCACAGGGGTGGGTGGTCTATCCATGGGGGAGGGGAAAGTTGTCCTAGGGGTAGGGGTTTTTCCATGGGGGTGGGGTCGTCCAGGGGGTGGGGCGGTCTAGGGGGGTTGGAGTGGTTGTCCAAGGGGGTGGGGTGGTGTCCAGGGGGTGGGGGTTGTCCATGGGGGTGGGAGTGTCCAGGTGGTTGGGGTGGTGTCTAGGAGGGTGGGGGATGTAATGGTTTTAATGGAATGAATTTCATGGATTTTAAGATCATTGGTGTTTTTAAAATGGTTTTGTATATCATTTTTTTTTGTGGAACAAAAATACTATATGATTTTTGAAATGGAACCTTAAGGTATTTTTATAAACCAGGGGGTGGTCGGGGCTATCCACGGGGGTGGGGCTGTCCAGGGGGTGGGTGGGGCTGTCCATGGGTATGGGGTGTCCAGGGGGTGGTTGAGTTGTCCATAGGTATGGAAGGGTTGTCCAGGGGGTAGAGGTGTCCAGGGGGTGGAGGGCTTTCTAGGGGGTGGGGGGGGGATATCCATAGGGGGTGGGGGATGTCCACCAGGGTAGGGGTGTCCAAGGGGTGGGCGGGGCTGTTCAGGGGGATGGGGGGGCTATCCATGGGGGTTCAAGGGTGTCCAGGGGGGTGGGCGGTGCTATCCAGGGGGGTACGAGATGTCTAGTGGGGTGGGTGGGCTGTCCACAGGGGTGGGTGGCCTGTCCAGGGGGGTAGGGGTAGTCCAAGGTGGTGGGGTGGGCTGTCCACAGGGGCAGGTGGGCTGTCCATGGGGGTGGGGGTGGGTTTTCCATGGGATTGGGGGGGTTTTCCATTGGGGGAGGGATGTTTAGAGGGGGTCGGCAGGCTATCCACAGGGGTGGTGGGGTTGTCCAGGGGTAGGGGGTGTCTATGGGGGTGGGCGGGCTATCGACGGGGGTGGGGGGGTTGTCCAAGGGAGGGGTGAATCAGTCAAAGAAAATCATTAATTCATGTTTTATTATTAATAGATAAAAAAATAAAGATAATGTGACCAACCAAATCAACCCTTATATTCAGGCACAACAAATCAATAAGCATCAAAGGTCAGTAATATCAGTCAAAAATGTAATGGATCAATTTGTCCCTCATCACCGTCACTATCATCGCCATCGTCATCAGCGTCACCCTCATCCTTATCTTCGTCCCCATCATTGTCTCTGCCCTCCTCAACTCCCTCCTCCTCACCCGTATACTCATCCTCGGCCTCCTCATTGCCCTCCTCCTCCGCCTCACCCTCCTTCTTGCCCTTATACTTAGCCTAAGACTCCTCCTCTCCCTCCTCCTCCTATTCCTCGGCCTCCTCCTCTCCCTCCTCCTCCTCTTCCTCGGCCTCCTCCTCGCCATCTTCTCTTTCACCACTAGAACTGCCACCTAGTGCACCATATATAGAACACATCGATGACATATATTCATCACAATATGAGATGGCCTTTGTTGGAAGTGTTGGATGTAAAACTTTCATTAGTTTCATAAATGTAGTTTTTCCCTAGCAGACTGTTTTGCCATCTTTGTGGCCCTTTTTCATCCCTTTTTGCTTTTTCCTCAACCTTCTGGAACTCAGTGGAACTACAACTCATACTCGAGGAGGGCCAATACCTCATTAAAACTATACTCTTCCTAGGTCGACAACGTACTCTACTAGGGTGCTCATTTCCCAACACCTGATGTAAGTGATCGTTTGGCCCAAAATTTCTAGGTTTCTGTGCATCAAGGGCCTCTAAAGTGGCCTGTTACAAATATAAATATATTATTAAGTTACAAAATAGAGACTAAAATTTTAAATCTACAAAGTAAAACTTACAATCTGTTGTTGAGTTGGTTCATTAACTGCACTTCCATCTTTCTTCCTTCTACTCAAGGAAAACAGTTTTTCTCGAGACACACATCCTTCTATATTCAATTTCTGCCTCTACAGTGACATTGAATGTAGGAAACCATAATTAAAAATAAGATACCAATAATTAATTGCATAACTAAAATTTTATAACAATTTTAACAATTGAATAAATTATAGAGGTAGCAATAGAAAGTGTAATTTGTAAAGAAAAATTATAAGTTTTCATACCTATTGGATCTCATGATCTGGCATCGTAGTACGTCCCAATGTGTGGATGTATTTTTTAGCACCAATAATTTTTTATTTCTTCCAGATGAATCCTAAATAAAATTCAATAATTAATATTAGCGAAAAACATAAAAATTTTCATTTAAATACCTCTAATGTGATTAATACCTTAAATTGGCTAGTCGTCCAATGAGTAATCATCTATTGATATTGTTCTAACGGACAATCATCCACAATAGGGACTGCATCTAACTCTGTGCTCACTCTAGCATGCCAGCCAATGTACAGATCATTCTTATAATCTATCCAAAGCTTGCCTAAATCCTTTAGATGTGCTGGTCGTGCAACCCTCACCATCGAGGAAATTAAACCATAGCTGGCACCAAAATATTAATTCATATAAATACAAAAAAATAATATATTGCATAAAATAAAACATATTTTTTACCCATATCTTTGCCCCAAGCTTTATCCTTGACTTCATTTGGTAGCTGTCTCCATGATAGCTGGCTAACATAAATGATGTCAGAGTATTTGGCAAGCATCGAAAAAAAACTCTGACATTGCTACCCTGATTTTTCAATAATTTGACTATATTCATTGTAGTCCACCATCAACTATGTGCGGCGGTTTAACACCGAACGCATGCCTGTACACCCCCTTCCCCCACCTTCTATTAGTATATGTATTTGTTATGAATGAAAAACAAATATTTTATCAATACATGTTATAATGAAAATAAATAATGGTGTAAAAATTTGTTCAGGTTGTATAAGTATACCCATGGTAGTCTGATCAATGGGCGATGATGGATCTATAGAAACTGAAGGAACACCCTATACAGATGGAGTGGGTCCTGATGTATGCTCCGCAGGGACATACTCTAGTGGATTATGAGTCGAAGAAGATGGAATATAAAATCCTAGAGATAAGGAAGTAGAAGTTAAAAGAAGATGACAGGGATGGCTAGCCAAATGCTAGATGGGGAGTGGGAATCATCATAATATATGGTATAGATGGGTGAGGAGGCTCAAATGTAAAGGGTGGTGAAAACATGAGAGGCCTAAATATCCCGTGTGTCCCTAACAACACACCGAGATCAGAATGTGGGATGGGTCGTATGTCAGTGGGAGGGGCAGGGTCTAATCGGGTACGCCGACCATATCGTTTAACTCTGGTACCCCCCCCCCCCCTTATATATGAACACCCTGAGTACTGGGACCACTACAAGGCTGCTCATCAAATGATTGTTGCCCTAATAGATGGATCTTGAAAAAATGTTTAAAAAAATTAATCACATGATATTATATATTATTTAAATATATATATTTGAAATAAAATACTCACTCTAGGCACTAGTAGTGGAATTCCTAGCTCATTCATGCGATGATTGTTGTCCATAATCTATTTTTGTCACCTCTCTTCAATTGGTTTTATTTCCTACATTTGAAAACAAATAGGGAATTAAATAGAAAATGATAACTAAGGTGTAACCTAAAAAACAAAATAAATGAGAGGGAATAGGGGGATTCAAGGAAAATTTAACTATGCATTTTTTTAGGTGAGCTTGAATAGATATATAATGAATTTAATAAATCATACAAGATGTAATAAATAAATTTAATTTTTAGTAGGATGGTTATTTACTAAGTGTCTTCAGTCTATTAAAATCATGGAACATTGATTCTACCGGATTCATAAGGGGTAAAGAATTTGTAAAAATTAAGGAAAATTTTAATTTCTTTTGCCCAGGTAGATGATGCAAGTTTCAATACATTTTTTGCAGAAGAATACAAACCATCATGTTCATTACCCATTAAAATGTTAAAGAGATGTGTTAGAGTTTTAAAAATTTTATACAAATCATAGTTGAAGCATTGAAATGTTCACCAAGTTAGAAATGTTGGTTTTCATAGGTTTGAATACAGTTTAATTCCAAATTAGAAAATGCAATTTAAATAAAATTACAACCAATAAACATTGAAAATTCACATAACGGTCTAGTTGGATACAACATATTTGAAATCAATATTAAATCAATTTGAATTGTACCAACCATAACAGCCCAAGTCAAGGTAAACCAAAATAATTGAGAACAGGAATGGATGATTTTTATATATTTCTCACCAAAACTTCAGGTTCACAGTTAACTCTAACAATTAAGCTATCGGAGTCATAAAAAGTAATAAATGGATTGCTTCTAATGGAAATAGGGATGGTGTCAATTCCATCATCACCATCATCAAAAATATGTCTGGTATTTACTTCAATAATGACACCAAATTCATGTCAAATATGGTCTTTGACATAAAAAACTTGTTTTCCCATTGATTCTAATACATATGGTTCATCGGTAGCAAGAGTGTGATTCATATCAATTACTCAAAATCCACAATCATCAATAAATGTGCCCTACCTCATCATCAAATCAAACCACTACCATTTCATCATCGTGACTCGTCCATGAGAATAATAATCCAATATTATTATTTATTCAATGACTCCATAATAACCTACATTTTCAAATCGTGGTCTACTATCTGATGCACTAGCATAACAGTCTATTGTGGTAGTAACCATAACACCATCATGTTGTGTTCTCATTTTATTTTCTCTTTCAGTGATAATAAATTTGTACCCCATTGATAACAATTGATTTATAGTCATAAACCATGATATTAGGACAAAAATCATAAGCTCTTATTTCCTCAGAGACAGAGTCAGCAAGCCAACTCAATACCCAAAATAGAAATCAATATTAAACTTAATTAATTATTTTTTTAATTATTTTAAATAGTAATATTATTACCTTCAATTTTAACCAAGCATAAAACTCTTTTCTGTGCAAAGTCTCTCTCCTCCTCAAATATAAAGAATGATGCTTTCTATTTATCATTGATTTATATTCCCTTTAGATAAAAATAGGAATATTTTAACAGATATATATATATATATAAGATATAAATATTCAATTTACTTACAAGATGTAGTCATCAAAAAGTTCATAGTTAAACAAAACTTTGTGACGTTCTATCTCTCGCTCTTCAAGGATTGATGTTGGTGATGTATATGATCCAGTAATTCCTCCTGTTTGAGGAAGTGATGAAAAACTGGGTTCAATTTTCTCATTCTGTTCTA